>CM038051.1:24370855-25039911 GCA_021397845.1 Areca catechu
CGTACACATTTTCCACTCCTCCTAGTACGGAGTCCATCCAGAGGGGCCCGACCAGGAGGATCTATTCCCCTGGATCGTCACTGACTTGATCGTCGGAGTGCCCCTGCCGGAAACCCTAGCCCGGGTCTCTAACCCCTGTCTCACAGGTCCTGGAGCGAAGGACCGACGAGCGGTAAGACGACTACACCCAGCACTGAGGTCTGGGACTCGAGGATGGCGGGCGGCTGGAGGAGAGCACTCCGGCATTGACAGCAGCTACGGGCCATGACGATCTTGCCGGTAATAGATTGGCGTGCCAGGTAGGGGGCAGGACGGGCGTGACTAAGTCCTCCACCTCCTCACAGGTCAACATACCGTGGAAGAACGGTGACAACACAGGCTAGAAAGGTCAACAGAGTGGCGATCTTCTCTAGGCCTCTCCAGGACGTCACCCCCTCCGTCCCCTTCGACAGGGAATCCGCTGACGAAACTATCAGGCACGCAGCAAAAGTGCGCCTGGAGAAGAATGAGCACAAGATGGCGAGATTCTTCCGCCGGTTTATCAGCATGTGAGGCTCGGTCGGCGAGCCACCGGACTACAACGCCCACCACCGGTGAAGCCCTTCACCGATCGCGGCGAGGCGGAGTATCATCGCTTCCACCCCGATCACGGCCATGGCATCAAAAAATGTCGCAACCACGAGCAGGGGATCGAGAAGCTCGTCAAGGAGGCTCCCCTCCAAAGGTTTGCAGGGGGGCAGACATCAAGCGAGGCCCCAAGCGCTCACCACTCTCCTATCAGCTTCAACCACCGACAGTCACCCCACCGCGAAACCGGTGGGCGTGATTGCCTGGAGAATCACCTGTGTGCCTAAGAAGACTCGGGGGGCAAGCGACCCCGAGGGTAATCGCCCCACCGTGCGGGGAGGAGAGAGCAAAGAAGAAAAATAAATAAAGATGCCACGGACGTCGGGACGACGGTCGCGAACCATCGTGGGAAGGCCCCCACGAGGCGATCGAAGCTCCATCACGAGGGGTCCATTACCTCGAAGAACTCGACGGCGTCAGGCTCCCCGAGGGAGGAGGGCCTGCAGCCAACAAAGACGCCCCCAATAGGGTAAGTTCCCTTACCAACAATCATGATAACAATTTTTTTCTTGCATGGGTATCCGCATGTCTTGCAGGAAAGAATCAGAGGCGTCCCTGAGCCCAGCTCCAAGATGTCAAAGAATCTTCGAGCCACGTAGCTCCCAATTCCAAGCATCCCCGAGCCCAGCTCCAGGATGTTAAAGAATCTTCGAGCCACGTAGCTTCCAATTCCAAGCATCTCTGAGCCCAGCTCTAGGACGTCAGAGGATCTCCGAGCCACGTAGCTCCTAAATTCTAGGCATCCTCGAGCCCAGCTCCAGGACGTCAAAGAATCTTCGAGCCACGTAGCTCCCAATTCCAATCATCCCCAAGCCCGGCTCCAGGACGTCAGAGGATCTCCGAGCCACGTAGCTCCCAAATTCCAGGCATCCCCGAGCCCAGCTCCAGGATGTCAAAGAATCTTCGAGCCACGTAGCTCCCAATTCCAAGCATCCCCGAGCCCAGCTCCATGACGTCAAAGAATCTTCAAGCCACGTAGCTCCCAATTCCAAGCATCCCCGAGCCCAGCTTCAGGATGTCAGAGGATCTTCGAGCCACGTAGCTTCCGAACTCAAGTGCCCCCGAGCCTAGCTCCAGGATGTCAAGGCATCTTCGAGCCAGACAGCTCCCATTCAACAACGTCCCTAAGCCCAGCTCCAGGACATCGGCTCAAGACCGGATCTCAGATCTCTGGCCAAGAAAACTTCGAGCCAAGCCGCTCTCCATCTCAAATATCTCCGAGCCCAGCTCCGAGATGCCAAGAGATCATGGGGCCACGTAGCTCCCATTAACGCCTCGAGCCTAGCTCCAATGCGCCAAAGACCTGAGCCAAGACCTCAGGCGACCCCTGGGCCCGAGCCTAGCTCCACGTCCAGGAAGGCCTCGAGCCTAGCTCCAAGGCAACCAAGATCGGTAAACCCCTTCTCTGATCTCCCCATTCGAAAAGAAGATGAGAGGGGGAGGAAAGAAAGAGAACAAAGGGGGAAGCCTGGCAACCCCCTCCTCTGATCTCCCCACTCGAAAAGAAGACGAGAGGGGAAGGAAAGAAAGAGAACGAGATGGGGGCACAACCAGCATCCTCTTCTCTAATCTCCCCACTCTAAAAAAAAAAAAGAGAGAGAGAAAGAGAAGAAAGAAGAAGAAGAAGAAAAAAGAAGAAAGAAGAGAAAGAGAGAACAAGAAGAAAATACAGTATCATCGAAGCTACCACTTTCCCTTCTCAAGACCGGAGATCAGATCTCCGGCCAAGAGAACTTCGAGCCACGCAGATCTCAGTCATCAATGTCTCCGAGCCCAGCTCCAGGATGCCTTCTCAAGACTGGAGCTCAGATCTCCAATCAAGAGAACTTCGAGCCATGCAGCTCTCAGTCGCCAATGTCCCCGAGCCCAGCTCCAAGATGCCTTCTCAAAACCGGAGCTCAGATCTCCAGCTAAGAGAACTTCGAGCCACGCAGCTCTTAGTCGCCAACATCCCCGAGCCCAGCTCTAGGATGCTTTCTCAAGACCGGAGCTCAGATCTCCGGCCAAGAGAACTTCGAGCCACATAGCTCTCAGTCACCAACATCCCCGAGCCCAGCTCCAGGATGCCTTCTCAAGACCGGAGCTCAGATCTCTGGCCAAGAGAACTTCGAGCCACGTAGCTCTCAGTCACCAACGTCCCCGAGCCCAGCTCCAGGGCGCCTTCTCAAGACCGGAGCTCAGATCTCTAGCCAAGAGAACTTCGAGCCACGCAGCTCTCAGTCATCAACGTCGCTGAGCTCAGCTCCAGGATGCCTACTCAAGATCGGAGCTCAGATCTCTGGCCAAGAGAACCTCGAGCCAAGCAGCCCTCGGTCACCAACGTCCCCGAGCCCAGCTCCAGGATGCCTTTTCAAGACCAAAGCTCAGATCTCCGGCCAAGGGACATCCGAGCCATATGGCTCTCAGTCAACAACACTTTCGAGCCCAGCAGCTCTCAAGTGTCATAACTGGCCCCAAGCAAGGTGCATCCCTTCTCTCTAATCTCCCCATAAAAAAAAAAGAGAAAAGAAGAAAGGGAGTGAAAGAAAGAGAGAAAAAAGGGGAAGACCAGGCAAAGAGAACAGGTGACAAAAAATCTTCATTAATTAAACACAAATTACAAGTATTTTCTGGGCCCCCGATAGGCCGGGTGACCCTGGCTGAAAGCAAGAGACAAAAGTACAAAACAAGACAAGGAAGAAAAGGGTCACTCCACGCTGGCCGGTTTCACTGCTGGATCCTGAGGCCAAGAAGTCTCCAGCTGAGCTGCCCTAACTCCGGGAGGATAACCCTCAGCTGGTGTCGAAGGCTCTGGACCCACGACTCCCGCGGCGACCTCACCGTCAGCCTCCTCCTCCGAGGTCGAAGGGTACCTGAGACGGCTACGGTCCTTGTCAGGAATAAGCACCTCGACCCGGCCGTGCAGGTACATGAAACCCTTATAGAAGGAGTCCGACACCATCTGCTGGATTTCAGCGATGAACTCCTCCAAAGCCTTGAAGTTGGCGACGGCGTCCTCAGCCCCCTTCGTGGCCTCAGCGGCCACCCTCTTTGACTCGGCGGCCTCCAACCTGGCTGCCTCCGTCGAGTTGGTTGCCGTCTCTATCGCCTTCTTGGCGGTGACAAGTTTCTCCTTCATAGCTGCCAGCTTTGCCTGGGCAGCTTGGGCGACCTCCTTATGTCGATCGGCCTCGGCACTGTACTAGTTTAGTTTTTTCTTGACAACGGAGAGGTCGTCGATCGCCTTCTTTAAACGGCTCCGCTCTAGATCGCGAGCCGTCAGGAGTCCCTTCACTCGCCCCTCAACATCGGCGAGCTCTTTCTCAAGGTCCTTGACCTTTGACTCAAGGACCCTGTTTGCCCTGACCTTCCCCTTCAGGTCGGCCTTCAAAGACTCGATCTCGACAGCCTGCTGCCGCTCGAGACGCTCCCAGCTCTGGTAACGGCCCTTGATGTAGAGGGCCTTGGCACCGATCTGCACCATGAAATGGGGCCAGCCCAAAAAAAAAAGAAAGAAAGAAAGAAGAAGAAAAGAAAGAGGGGGATAACTTACTGAGTATAGCTTGGAAAAGATGTTGCTGATAACGTCGGCCAGCCGCATCCCGGCCATCTCTTGCCGGTCGCATAGCTAGATTGAAAAATCCATCATACGCTCGACCAACTCGGGGCTCCGGAGGAAAGAGCTCTCCGGCCCCATCCTGAAGGGGAGGCGGCGTTGTGCCTCCTCCCTCCTGCCCTCTCCGGGGGTGGGCGGCCTCGCCCCGCTGACTGAAGGACCCTGGGGGGCAGACTGAGAAGTTAGTGCCGATGTAGGCGGCACCTCCATCATGGCTCTGGGTGCAGCCCGGATCTCCTCACCCCTGACATCGGTGATGGGCGGACTCGGAGGACGGCAGGGTGCAGCAGCAGCAGCCGCGGCCCTCGCCCGGACGACTACCTCAGGCTCTGTAGCAGGGGCCTGCTGGGCTGGCCTTAGTGCCGCGGAAGCTGCCCTCTCCATCGGCATAGGAGCAGCACGGGACACCTCCGAACTCAGACCCGTTGGGGCTGTCGAGCTCAGACCGATCACCACCGTGGGGGCACTCTCACTCCGCGCCCGCCTCGACGAAGGCTTCCTGGCCAGCCCGGTCGGTGGCCTCTTCTTGATGATTGCCAGGAGATCATTCTCGAAGAAGATCATTCCTGCATGCAGACGACATAATAGTTGGAATCTATGGGGGATAGTGCAAGAAGTGCAAGGAAAAAGGAAAAGAGAAGTTCGGGTCGAACTCACCCAACCCATTCGTTGGGTTGACTCTGGAGTCGGTAAGGTTCTGCTCAGACAACAGGACCTCGAGAGAAGGAATCTAGATGGTGCGGAGCTGCTCGTAATCATCCCAATCAGCCACAACGACCACAGAGTTTCGGTTAGGAGACTTGTCCGGATCGCTCCAGACCCAGTCGACCCCCTCAACCTCAACAAAGAAAAACTTGCTCTTCCATCCCCTAATGGAAGAGGGAAGCTCAAACTTGATGCCCTTCGGACGGGAGGACAAGGACCACCACCCATCCTCAGTTGGATGGCGCTTCAAGGCAAAGAAAGCCCTGAACAAGGAAAGCGGGCAACGAACCCGTGAAGGTGACAAAGCACAATGAAGAAAAAAATGACCCTAATGGCGTTTGGCACTAGCTGTGCGGGGACCAGATGATAATTGTCCAAGACGGACAGGAAGAAAGGATGGAAGGAAAATCGGAGACCCCCAGAGAAGGTCCCCTCATAAAACGCGAGACGGCCTGGGCCACTAGAAGTGACCCATTCCCCCGGCTGGGGGATCATGAGCCGGACGGAAGCCGGGATGCCATAGACATCCCGGACGGTCCTCAGTTCCCCGGCAGTGATCGTCGAGGTGACCCCACCAGGACCTGTGGACCGGGTTGACTCAGAGACGGGGACAGAAGGAGAAGGAGGAGGCAAAGAAGGGCCAGATTTCTATTCCCTGATGAGTACCGGACCGGGAGGACGCCTCCTACTGAGCTCAAAGCGAGTTCCATCTTCCTCTCCGTCGGAAGAAGAAGAAGAAGATGCCGACCTCCGCTCGGAGGGACCGGCCTAGCCCTGGTCAGTGGAGGGGCGAAAGCCCGTACCAAAACGGGACATCCTCGAGAACGAGGGGAAGGAAGGACTTGGAGTAGAGGACAGAAGAGAAGACTCAACCTAAAGAAGACTTCAGACCCCGGGAAAGAACCCTGTTCTAGCAGGGGAAGGAGGGAGAAGCAGACCTGTTGCCTTAGAAAATTCGGGGTGACTGGAAGGAGGAAGAAGCTTAGGTGCGGCAGCAGCAGGCACGGAGAATTCAAAAAGAATGGATGGTTCGGGTAAGGCCCTTCTTTCATTTCGAAATAACCCGAGGGATTCGTACCGATTCAACCCTTCCGCCAACGGATCTATGCCACGTGCTGTCCATCGGTGAGAATGGCATCCAGGCCGCTCTGCATTCTGTGCCAACATTAACTGCTCCTCGAACATGGCCACATGGCATCCCCACATTGGTCCGCAGGGTCGGTACCCGAAGCACCAGCAATCATGGCCATCATCACGTCAGATTTTTGCCTTTCCATGTCAGCACCGTAATTACTCCATTCAATCCGAGTGCCGTGCACTAACGGGACTTGGGGGTGGGGGGGCAAATGATGTGAAGGGATTGCTGATGTGGAGGAACCGACAGGTGCCATGTCAAGAAAAGATGCCACATCGATTCTCCAACCCGAATCCCACTACTGAGCTGAGCTGAGCTCCCTCAGAACGACAAGCCGAGCTCAGTCTTCTGCCAGGTTATGCCCACAAGCTCGGGATGCCTAGGTCGGAGCCATCTTCTGCCCTCCAGAGCGAGACCCTCGGAGGCTAGTGCCCTGCGGTTGAGGTCGAGCCAAGAGCTCACCCACCGATGTGGAGCCTCTCCAAGCATGCGCCCTCTGGACTGGGTCTGCCTTCCGCCCTCCAGAGCGAGACCCTCGGAGGCTAGTGCCCTGCGGTCGAGGTTGAGCCAAGAGCTCACCCGCTGATGTGGAGCCTCTTCGAGTGCGCGCCCTCTGAACGGGGTCTGCCTTCCACCCTCCAGAACAAGACCCTCGAAGGCTAGTGCCCTGCGGTCGAGGTCGAGCCAAGAGCTCACCCGTCGATGTGAAGCCTCTCCAAGCGCGTGCCCTCAGGACCGGGTCTGCCATCCGCCCTCCAGAGCGAGACCCTCGGAGGCTAATGCCCTGCGGTCGAGGTCGAGCCAAGAGCTCACCCGCCGATGTGGAGCCTCTCCGAGCGCGCGCCCTCTAGATCGGGTCCGCCTTCTGCCCTCCAGAACGAGACCCTCGGAGGCTAGTGCCCTGCGGTCGGGGTCGAGCCAAGAGCTCACCCGCCGATGTGGAGCCTCTCCGAGCATGTGCCCTCTGGACCGGGTACGCCCCCCGCCCTCCGGAGTGAGACCCTCGGAGGTTAGTGCCCTGCAGTCGAGGTCGAGCCCAGCGCTCACCCATCGATGTGGAGCCTCTCCGAGCGCGCACCCTCCAAACCAGGCCCGCACTCTGCCCTCCTCCACCAAGAAGCCCCCGCAAGCTCGAAGTGCCTAAGTCGGAGCGAGCCCTGCCATCCCAGCTCGGCCCCAGCCTGGACGAGGTCCTCATCAGCCCAGAACACCAGCGAGCCACCTGAGGACCGCACTGAAGCGCCTTCCAGGCTGTACTGACCGCCTGCGACCGCCAGTTACACCAGAAAGGCAAACAGCACGTTGATCGAGATGCCACACTCCTCACCAACCACTCAAATCACCCAAGAGAAGAAGCCGACCGGGAGATTCGAATCCCACGGACGGCGGCCCGCCATTCGAGGCACTGACAAGTTTTCCGAAATGATACAACCAAGAGGAGTGCCGGAGCACCTGACAACTCTCCTTATCATGAATCAGGAAAGACTCCTCAGGATACCACCGCATGCACCTAATAGCCCGGCGGGGATCCCGAGACAAGCACCCAACGGTAACCTAGCTTGCAACAAACTCAGAGGTAACACAACAACTCTAACACACAGGCAAAAAACACAAGCCAGAGAGAAAAAAAAAAGAAGAATGAGTGCAACCCCCACCAGCAAAGGGGGGGCATGGCACCACCACAACCACAAGCACAAGCGCAAGCTCGACCAAGAGGGCGAAGCGCCATTACCACCATAGTTAAAGGAAAACGAGGGATACAAGGAGAGGCAGAGGAACAGGGCACCCCTCTATCCCCGCTATCGCTCTCCCCCTGCAACATTTTTACCTTCGTACACATTTTCCACTCCTCCTAGTACGGAGTCCATCAAGAGGGGCCCGACCAGGAGGATCTATTCCCCTAGATTATCACTGACTTGATCGTTGGAGTGCTCCCACTGGAAATCCCGGCCCGGGTCTCTAACCCCTGTCTCGCAGGTCCGGGAGTGGAGGATCGCCGAGCGGCAAGACGACTATACCCAGCGCTGAGGTCCGGGACTCGAGGATGGCGGGCGGCTGAAGGAGCGCACTCCGGCGCCGACAGCAGCTACGGGCTACAACGGTCTTGGCGGCAACAGATGCCATTATTAATGACATTCATATTAACATGTCCGGCTATCATTAAAATTTATTACTTAATCTATAAAAAATATTAATAATGCTAGTGTTAATATGCTCGGCCATTATTAGAGATTTTATTATGAAGTCTTCTATTTATCATAATTCATTACATTGTCATATTGTATTTCAAAATCAATTAAAAAAGAAGAAAAAAATACTATGTACATCGCACAATAACTGATGTTAATGACTAGGGATGGCAATGGATTGGGTTTGGGTCGGATCAACTAATACTTATATCTGCCCTGCTATGAAAAAAACCATATCCATATCCACCTCACACCTATTTTAGGTCGGGTCAAGTTAGGTAAAATAGAGGGTACTAGTTAGATCATATCGGTCAGGTATACTCATCTTTCATTAAGTTGGGCTAGGTCTCGCAAAAATCTTCTAAACCCAACAAACTATCATGCTTCTACCAATATTAAGCTCTCAAAATCTCAAGAGACCAGCTTACACCATTACAACTCCCACAAATCTCATATGCTCAAGAAAAAACCCCATTAGAACCAAAGAAACTCCTCCAACCTTCCATAGGTGCTCTCCTTTCTACAGATCTCCAAAATGAGAATAAAATGAAAAGAAAAGGAAGCAAAAAAAAAAAAATGACAATCTATGTGAGAAAAATATCTTACATTTCAATCTTTTTCATTTTTCCTTTGATTCCTTGATTTTGCCTTTGTTTTCCCTTGGTTTTTCCTCTATTTTTTTCCATCCTCAAGAGTCTTAATAAGGTGGGAGGCTTGGAGCGGCCGAATAGGAAAGCTTAGACAATGGCAACTAGCTAGGGGTGTCTTTTCTTCTAGTTTTTCCTTTATTTTTTCCGTCCCTGGGAGTCTCGATTAGGAAGGAGGCTTGAAGCGGCCGAATAGGGAGGCTTACACAATGGGTAGGGTTTTGTGTTAGATGTTTATATATAAGAGTTTAAATGGTATATCTACCTATCTATCTATACATACATACATACTTACATACATATATATATATATATTACTTTTTAGGAAAAACATAAATTTAGTGGGTTGTCAATCAAGAAAAGCTAATTTATTACTTTTTAAAGATACCAATCTATGATCATTAAAGAGCAACTAATTCTTGAGCATATATTACAAAGTATAAATAAAATATTGGATTTAAGAAGATTCTCAAGATCAAGAAAATCAACAATTTCTAGCAATTAGATCATGTACCTGTAATAGCCTGATTATGACATTGGACCTGAAAATGATCCAACTTCATTTTCACCAGCTATACATAGAGCAAACCCTACATTTTGGCATAATGCCATCAAAGAAGAGATGGAGTCCATGGCTCAAAATCATTTTTGGGATCTCATTATGTCACTAAAAGAGGCTACAGTCATAGGCTACCAATAGATTTATAATACCAAAGGAAACTCTTTTGGTAACATAAAATGATATAAAACCAAACTTATAGCCAAGAACATTACTCAAAGAAAAGCAATGATTATCATGAAACCTTTTCTCTAGTTTCTAAGATGGATCCATTTAAAATTATTATGACTTTAGCAATTCATTTTGATTTAGAGCTATATCAGACAGACATAAAAATGATATTCTTGAATAGAAATATAGAAGAAGAGTTATACATGATCCAGTCTAAAGGTTTTTATAATGAAAACCATTTGGTTTACAAGTTAAGGAAATTTATATATAGGCTAAATTTTTTTTTTTGATAATGGTATATAAAATTTCATGATGTTATTATCTTATTTAGTTTCGCTGAAAACATCATTGATTAGTGTATGTATCTTAAGGTCAGTAAAAGTAAATATATTTTCTTAATCCTATATGTAGATGATATTTTACTTATTAGTATTTAGTAGTAATTTGGGTTTGCTATTTGATACAAAACAGTTTTTCTCATAACTTTGAAATGAACTATTTAGGTTAAGTTTCTTATATCTTTGGCACAAAGATTCAGAGAGACAAATTTCAAAGTTTATCATGATCACCTCAGAAAGTTTACATTAAAAAGTTTTTAAAAAAATTGAAATAAAGGACTATGCACATTCAATAGTGTCCATTGTTAAAGGGGACATATTCAATCACAACCAATATCTATAAAATACTTTGAAGAAAGAAAACATGATAAATATTCTATATGCATTTATAGTGGGTAGTCTGATATATATACAAGTTGCACATGATTTGATATCAAATTTGCAATGAAAATATTAGGCAGGTACCAAAGTAATCTTGGCTTAGAGCATTAAAAGGTTGTTAAGAAGGTTATAATGTACTTGCAAGGGATGAAGGACGGCAACTCACATACAGGCACACTGATCATTTAGAAGTGGTTGGATATTTAAAATGAGATTTTGCTGGATGTATGGATGCAAGAAAGATTACTTTATGATATATTTTCTTCTTCCTGGAGGAGCTATATCTTAGAAAAATACTAAGCAAACAATTCTTACTTCACTTATCATGGAGATAGAATTCATTGCATACCATGAAGCTACAACATATGCATTATAGTTAAGAAATTTCATCAAGGGTCTCAAGATTGTCGATTTTATAGAGTCCTTTAAGATTTTTTCATGATAGCTCGGCTACCATTTTGTTCGCTAAGAATAACTAGATGGATGCCGAAGTAAGTACATCTATATAAAATACCTCTTTGTTAGAGAGAATATCTAGAGTCATGAAATGATCATTGAATATATAAGTATTAAGCTAATGATTATTAATCCCATGACTAAAGCATTGAAGGCAAAATAGCACGATGATCATGTGAGACATACAGGGCTTGTTAACTCATTTCATATTAATTGTCTCTATAATTGCATTATTTGGACATGTCTATTTGGGCATTCTTAGATATAAAGTTTTGATATTTATTCATGTATACATATGAATAATAGATTAATATCTATTGGGATATGTGAAGTTGGATCGGAATAGCTTATTGGAAGTCCATTCATAAAGAAATTAAAGCTTAGGGTGCTCAATTAGGGGGTTCCATGCATTGTAATACATGGAAGGAAAATACTTATCAATTTTGAATGTAATTGCTATAATTCCTATAATGTAACTCTTTATTTGAGTGAGAGTAATTCCATGACTATTTAGCATGGATAATATTTTTTTGCCATTTAAAGATTATTATCATTCGACTCACATGCTAATAAATTATTTATGGTCATTTTAAATAAATTCATTAAGGTGATAAATATAGCTAATAATGCATTAGAAGTTATGGAATGCAAAAGTTTTTATGGAATGTTAAGAAATTTGCAATGGCTTTTCACTTTTCATGATAGGAAGAATGTGAAAATTTTGTCTAACATAAAAGAAGGATCTCTAGCATAGCATTTATAACATATGATCTATATTGTTCTATCAAAAGAGGTAAAAAATTTAATGAGTCATATGCTAGAAAAATCTTAATGTAGATATTAAGTACATGTTTGAATGATAAAAATGCATGTTTGAATATAAAAATATATGTTCGAATGATAAAAATACCTTTTTTGTATGACATCTTTTTGTAAACATATATCATAATAATGTTCACAGGATATAAGAGATATTTTTATCATTAAAATTTTTAAGTTTTTTAAAAATAAAAATATTTCTCAATTTGATAACATTCTGTAGGCATGGACATGTCATAAACCTATCTTTGGGTGTCATAACACAAACCAACGGATGTCATATTTTTTCATAAAAGATGGATATTTTTGTCATTCAATTTTTTTTTAAAAATATAAAATATAATATTAAATATATATTGGAAAGCAAGATTTATATGATCTAACTAGTATATTTTTTTCTTTACCAAAAAGACTCTAACATAGGGATACTAAAATTAGAGAACAGCGGCACACCAACTAGGCTCTCTGTTTTTTTTTTTTTTTTTTTAATTTAATTTTATTTTATTATGTGACATATTGCGCTTCCTCTTAGGATTGGTTTATTATTGAATTGATAGATCCTATCTAACTAATAATTTCTTATGATGAAGAGCACAAATTGCATGGATATCTGGACTCACTTTATCCTACATCCTGAAGGGACATAAGAGCCGAAAGAAAAATGGCCCATGATTGGTCCGGGTCTGGTCCCGCTCTTACTTGAAAGCAGAGTGCCTCGCTAACGAGATCCTGCTCGTCAGCTGGACCTCAATTACCTATTTACCCCATCACCATAAATCATATCCGCCTTTGAAATTGGCACTCTAAAATCTAATCATTAAATCATCGTTAAATCATCCACCGGTCACTTTGAAATTGCACAAGCAGCTGAATGATCAAGTTTGGAATGTTTTGAGATACATGTGATGAGTGATCCAACAATAGATTCTTGTGAAGGAAGGGAAATCTTTCATTGTGTACGCAAAGCTGTAAATAGATCAGGTTGATCCGTAATCCAATCCGATCCGATCCAATCCATTTTTATAGATCCGTAGATCCGGGTTGGATTCTAAAATTAGATACAATTTATTTTTCGGGTCGGGTCTGGATTTACTGAATTTGGACCCGATCCAATTCAATCCGAACATACTGATACTGTTAGAATTATATATATTTGGATTTTTAAATTATAATTTAAAACTTGTATGGAATTTATTTTTAACATAAAGATGAAATTATAATTATTTTTATATCTTTATTTATTTTGAAAATAATATTATTTGTTATCTATTTTATGGTTAATAATAATTGCTATATAATAATTAAAATATGATTATCTATATTTTATCCGGATCATATTTATATCTGATTTTTTTATATTAGAACCAGGTTATTTAGGAACCCGATCCAACCCGAATGATCCGTTGGGTTGAAAATTTTAATGGTGAACCCGACCCGATTCGATTTTCTAATGGATCAGGTATGCATCTAATATTAAGATTCGATCAAAAAATTGGATCCGATCCGGATTATTCATGATCTAATCCGATCCGATCCATTTACATCCCTGGATCCAATTAAATTATTATTATTATTATTTCTAAAATAGTGTACCAAGAATTTCTCTTTGGCTCGGAGAGCCTTGATTTTTGTTTACCAATAGAAACCGTTAAAGGGCGGTGGTGACAGGTGGGTGAGGCCTGCCCCCGGCCCAACTCCACCAACGGTGAAATTGGTCAACATTTCTGCTCACCCAAAAAAGGGTTGCACCCTACTCCACTCCTCCGTTTTTATTTGTTTTATTTTTATTTTCCGTCTCTTTATATCCTGTGAGTCCTGCACATATTCAAAGGTTATAACCTCGAGAAGGGCATTGAAAATCAAATACCATCCGCTCCCGGTCCAATGAGACGGATCGACGAGTGCAAACGGCAAAATATGGTGGTGATACAAACCAATTCCCTGTATCAGAGACACACAGAAATATTTTTTTTAGAAAAAAAAAAACAAGGGGAACGATACAAGGCACGGAGCACCTGGAGTGCCATTTTGCATGAGATTGGCGCCAGCGGTACAAGTTTGGTGCGTTAGCTCATCTAATCCTCCTCCCCGCCCGCACCAATCTCACCTCCTCTCTCGCACCCTTCTTTCCTCCCTTTCATTCTCTCACCGGACACTTTCTCCTTCCTCTCCTTCTCCAATGGAGTCGCCGGCGAAGTCACCGAAACCTGGAAGCCGGCGACGTCAATACCGGATCCAAACCAAATCGCTGTCATACAACTTGCCGACGAGCGCACTCGCTTTCCGCCAGCAATGCTATGGCATGGACGGCAGCAGCAGCAGCAGCTCCAGAGTCATTCTACGGAACGTGAGTTGCGAGGCCCAGCCGGGCGAGCTCATGGCCATCGTTGGTCCCAGCGGCGCCGGGAAGACCACTCTGCTATCGATCCTCGCCGGGATGATCCATCCGAGCGGAGTCTCTGGTGAAATCCTCGTCAACGGTCGCCGAATGGACGTCTCCAGCTACCGGAGAGTCTCCGGGTATGTCACCCAGGACGACGCCCTCTTCCCGCTGCTGACCGTCGAGGAGTGTCTCACCTACAGCGCCCGGCTGAGGCTCCAAGCCACCCGCAGCGAGTCCGCCGCCCGAGTGAGGGAGCTTATCAGAGAGCTGGGACTGGCCCATGTAGCCCGTTCGACAGCTGGCGGCATATCGGGCGGCGAGAAGCGTCGGGTGTCCATCGGCGTCGACTTGGTGCACAACCCGGCCGTGCTCCTGCTCGACGAGCCCACGTCGGGGCTGGACTCTGCCTCTGCTCTCCACATCGTCGCCTTGCTCAAATCGATGGCCATGCTCCAGGGCAAGACGATCGTTCTCACCATACATCAGCCGGGGTTTCGGATCCTCGACCTCATCGACCAGGTGGTGCTCATCTCCGGCGGGACCGTCCGGCACCAGGGAACGGTCGCCCTTCTTGAGAGCCGCCTAAAGGAGGCCGGCCATTGCATTCCACCCCACGTCAACGTGCTAGAGTTTGCCATGGATGCCATGGCTACTCTGGTAGTAGAATCCACAGCTCCACCAGAAGAGGTAATTAGACTTCCAAACTCTGTGGCCAAAGAAGACCACATCTTCTATGCGAATTCCCGATGTGGGGAGGTCATCATCCTCACAGAGAGGTTTCTAAGGAATGTAGCAAGAACAAAGCAGCTTTTTGCAGGTAGAATGATCCAATCGATGGCGGCCGGCTTCGGGCTCGGAACGATATTTATGAATGTAACCAACCTGCAAGCCAGGCTGGGGTTCTTCGCCTTCAGCCTCACCTTCCTTCTGTCCTCGACGACAGAAGGCTTGCCCATTTTCTTGCAGGAAAGGAGGATCCTTGAAAGAGAGACCTCAAGAGGGGCCTACAGGGTTTCTTCTTATGTGATAGCCAATGCTCTTGTCTTCATGCCTTTCCTTCTATCAGCTGCTCTGCTCTACACCACTCCAGTGTATTGGTTGGTGGGTCTCAGGAGGGAAATGGATGGGTTTCTCTACTTCTCCTTGGTGGTCTGGCTGGTGATGCTGATGGCCAACTCGTTCGTCGCATGCTTCAGTGCCCTTGTGCCTAACTTCATTATGGGGAACTCGGTGATTTCCGGGCTCATGGGGTCGTTCTTCCTCTTCTCAGGCTATTTCATAGCGAAGAAGAGCATACCCAGTTACTGGATCTTCATGCACTACTTGAGCTTGTTTAAGTATCCATTCGAGGCTTTCGTCGTAAATGAGTATGGTGGGCAAATGGGGAGGCAGGCATGCTTGGCTAGAGAGGAAGAGGGATGCGTTCTTGATGGAGGAATGTTCTTGAGGCAGCAGGGGTTGGAGGAGTCTCAGAGGTGGAGCAATCTAGGGGTGATGCTGAGTTTCATTTGTGGATATAGGATCCTCTCTTTTGCGTTCCTCTGGTTTAGATGTTACAGAATGAGAAGATAAGAGGATAGAGGCTTCTGTCTTCCCCTTCTTTTAATTTCCTACCTTACGTTGTTCTAATTCTGGCTTTGAGAAGAAAGCAGTAGGCTTTCTTCTTCGGCATGTTCCCTCCTGAGCTTTCCTCATTTGATTTATTTGTATCCATTAAGAACCAATAATTTATGACTGTTAATGAGTGTTATGATCAGATTTAATTTCTTCAGGAAAGTCGATTAATATGAGGTCACAACAATGGTGATAGCTTCTAAATAATGTATCTGTGGTCTGTCAGCACTGCTCATCCAACCAGTTAATGCTGCAGGTTGGCACACTTTGTTTGATGACATTTAAAAAAAAAAAAAAAACCCTTCTAAAAGAACCAGAATCATGTAAAATCAAGTAAAGCTTCTACTGATGAAACCTGCCAACTCATTATCCCATTCAATAAGAAGTTTAAGGCAATGCCATTAGATCTGTAAATAAAATCTATCTATTGTTTTAGTTTTTGAGAGAAGGGATGCAATACCAGCCAATTTCGTTTAAGATAATGAATGGTACAAAGGAAATACAGAAAAAGGATGAAGACATGTTAAAGAGAAAGATGGGATCCCGTGGTTGACTCGATTAAATCCAGTAATTATTTTCTGGGACCTGCGACAGTTGATGTGAGTAAGATAATAAGATTCTTCTTCTTTGTTTTCCCATTTTACCATACTCATTTTTGATGAAAAAAGGTTGCAAAAATGTATGCACCTTGAATCGAACATTACCTAGGGAGATGGGGACTTGCAGGGGTAGCTACACTAAATTTAACCCTCCTATCTCTTCTTCTCTACCAAAAAAAAAAAAAAAAAGAGAAAAGATAGAAGATAGAAAGAGGATAATCCTTTTTGAAGAGTAAAGCATTTATACCCATCCTTTCTCCAAACTATAGTTGATCACCATTTTATCTTTGACCAGTGCCGACTTATATCAAAGATGGTAAAAACCATAATCACAAAGGCCAGCATTTTGAATGGCACCACTGCCTGACATGCGACAATGTTGTGGAGAAGAGATTAAGATGTTCAATAGCAAAATCTCACTTCTTCATGGAATGTATGTCTTTCGACAGAAAAAGGTCTTAAGCTGAAGCGATCCCATCAATAGTTAGCTTTGTAAACATCTGAATCAATTGAAACATTGCAACATTCGATAATTTCTTAATTTCATGCTTCTTCTCAGTCCAAAACAGCGTTCTCCGACAGAATGAAGTAGCAACATCAAATATTGACACTGAAGCTACAGTCATTCTTTAAAGAAGTGACTGCTGTTCCTTTTCTAGGAGATCGATTGACTGATCAAAGGTCAGCTCACTGAAGACCATGTTAAGACTGTTGGACCCTGAAACTTGAGGACAAGAGGCAAATAAATGAGACTAAAGCATAGGCTTGTAAATTTTTAATTTCTTTCCCTTGCCAGTGCAAACAGACAGACAGACAGAAGCTTCTACAGTTGCATTGACAACTCATAGTTACACCTGAAAGGAAATCCGAATACACGTATCCTCTGAATCAATTAAATCTGATATAGATCACTACCAAACCTTATCCTACCAAAGGGGGATTAGCTCTATAATCTACCTTCATTCTCTTAGTCATCAACGAATATTTGGCCAAAGATTAGTTCATTTTTCATACATGTATTCAATCCAAGTTCAGCTACTCATTCAGGCCTTACAAGTCATTGTTGTGCATGATAAAATATTTACAACTGGGTTTCCATCATCTCATTCTCCTATGGTTCATAAATGTATTATAAACATTTTTATTCTCATCTTGGCAAAACTTCTTATGCACGGGATGCTCTTGCTTCATAACGTTTAAATCAATATGATATTGCCAAATATACTGATCTCTCGTAAGATTTTTTTTTAAAAGCCTCACCAACAAGAAGCAGTCACACGGCACTCATTCAACCTACTCTAGTCCCGTTTCTTCTAATTGAAAAGGTATACAGGAAGACTAGGACAATGGAGTATTCTAACAGTTTCTTTTAGCCAGCTGAACCAATCGAGTTATAATCACGAAATTAAATTAACAGAGAAATAAAATATTGTTTCGACTTTGTATTTGGGATGATCGCAAATGATGGTGGCGTTTTATCATTTGATGCTTGGAAGAGAGACGCATGACTGAGGCAATTACGGTAGTACGTTACTCATGTTGGGAAGAAGACATTTGTTGTGGCCAATTTGGTGATACTACAAAATGGAAAAGGTGTCATCCATATATGTTCATCAACCACCTTTTCCCTAACCACCACTAATGCTAGGAAAATTTTCAATGCATATAAAAATTGTGCATATCATTTTATATACGTTATCAATTTCTGTTTGTTACTTGTGGAGCTGTGGAAGGTGTATAAGAAGTTTGGTGTATCAAACTTATATTTTGCAATGATAGTATACCTTGTACAGGACATAATAGTTAAGTTTTTAGCTCTCTTTGATCAGTAGAATTTATTCTCAGGATTTACATTTGAAAGAGTATAAGTTTTACCAAAAAAAAAAAAGTGTATAAGAAATACGGTGGCTGGAAATACTTTAAATATTGTCTGTGTGATAACTAAATACAGATTCGTACAATTAATATTATCCAATATTTCATTGTTAGCCCCTCTAAGCCTAATCTTTTTTTTTTTTTAAAAAAAATCACTATCTAATATTAAGTCCCCATGTAACATATGAACTAATTTGACAGCCCTGTTGGCAAAACAACACTGCACAGAGAAATTGATTCCAAGTTAGTCTAATAGCATCCAATCTCTTCAGCTCTTCATCCAATATATTATCCCGTATCCTCGTTTGCAACTTGCTTTCTGTTCCCGTCATCCCTTTTATGCATATTTCAGGAATTCTTTATCTCTTTTCTTTTCCTCAAATTCTGTTTTGCAATCATTATGACTTCCTATCAAGATTTCTATCAGAAAGTTAAGCATTTCAAGTCCTTGTGGTCAATATCATAAATGAGCCAAGCTAGTTCCGCTCCATTAAATTAAGTTCTGATTTGGATGCATGAGCCAGACATAATATATAGTGGCTATATATATATATACATATGTATTATATATATACAAAATTTATTTATTTTGAGAGGAAGAATTTTAGAATAACTAGAGGTATAGAATTATGGATCTGATGTACTTTCAGCCATGGTCTGTAAGAGACTGCTAGATTGGAAATATTCATGGATAACCTTAACACAGTCCACAGCCAGTGCACAAACTAAAATAGCACATCCTTACATGGTGGCTGGTCAGGTATTTTGAGTCCCATTTTGCCTCCACATCACGGAAACAGAGGAAGTACACCTCACGAAGTAGGTCCACTTGAGTAGGTGAAATGAGCTACTAACCCATAATTCAACTGCAGACAACAATTCGTTTGGCTGAAATGAGCTACTAACCCCTCAAATGTTCTCCAATTTATACGGCCAATCTATCCAATAGATCTCTTTAAAAGTAAGCAGGATATCAAAAACTATAATATTTTCATTAATAACTTCCATGCCCTATGCATGGTATCATGAAAGCCAGCCATTTACCAAGTTTAATATGAAATCCTTGCAACTTTGAATTGCAGAGAACCTATATCACCACCTTGAGCTGTGACAACTCCTTGGGCCAATATGACCTTCCAATGAAACACAGGACTTGGTCGCACAAACTCCCGAATAAATTATATGCCGGACCACTCGCTCAGGCGCTCATGAGCACAGCCCCATGTGCTGCCGAGGAACAAAGCTGCATCCCATTTTCATGGTGGCCATCCATATAAAGCGAAAAGGGTCCCCAAACCAAAAAAAAAAAAAAAGAATAGTAGATCACTGGGACATATATATGGACCCCTTCCTCTCCGTTTTGTCCCTCTCCATCTCCTGAACGTGCTACCCACATTCTCAGCAAAAGGTAGCTCCCAATAGATCGCTGAGGCTTTGCCACCCTCTGTTGGATCCTTAAAAATTTAAAAGAAAAGAGAACTATATTATATGGCAGCGGCCAAGAATATTTGAACTAAGAGAGTCTGAGCTTGTGGAGTGCTACTTTTGGTGAACATCCAAAGATGGCACAAATTGTGACGGGATATCTACGGGAGATGGTTTTCTATGAAGAGATTAGAGGAAGGACCACCTGCTTTTTGAGCAGGATGACATGGGATCCATGTAAAATATCAAGAAAGGGCACAAAATATCCAGTCTGACGAGCCAACCATACTGCGTGTTTTGTCTTCCAACAGCAGCAGTGCAACTCTACTTCAATGTAGAAACTAAATAACGAGCCAATCTCTCCACTGATGAGCCTTCAATCCAATTGTCCCACATCAATCATCACAAAATGAAGCGTTTAAGTGTGCACTAGTTACTGAGTTTTGGAGGGACTTGTACATTGCAAAGTCAGCATATCCGGACCAAAAACAAAAAGTTGGCCAGCATGCGAGAGAAGAAAAAGAAGCTTTCTTGGATCAGCATGCCTTGGATCTTGTAGCAAGGCCAGAGGAACCAATGACACGCCTCAATTAAGATAATGTTTTCATTGACATGACATAATATCTAATCAAACTATAAAAATAAATCTGGCGATTCCATCATACTCATCATATGAGGATGTATCCTTTTGAACTTTAAACCACTTCTAATTTTAAAATAAAAATAAAAAAAATAAACAGCTCTTTTGGCATATTCCTCTGTTGTACTACAGGAAAGATCTTTCTATTCATGCTCTCATTTAAGTGTTGGCCGCCCCAGCGAGACTTTATATCATGACCATACATGATGAGCATTTTATACACTAAAAGAATGAACATTTGAAAAGCAAAAGAGCTTTTGCTAGCACATACTTGTTTCCTCCCAAATACTTTGAACTCCAATCACTTACCTCACAGCAAATTTGCAACGAACTGTGGTGCGGTATGGTTAATTAGCAGAAGTCCTTCTGATCAAATTATGAAATAAAGTTTCTTCAACCAAATTTAAATAAAGGTGAAGGTCTTATTGTAATATTCTCTAAACGTGCAGATGAAACAGCATCCACAAATCTGAGTAAGATAAGAGGCATTTTTGTTACACACGACCTTCAACTAGCCACTCAAAAAGACAAGAAGTAACGCCTAGCTGAAACTCATTCTCAAACATAGTAGTTCCAACCTTCTTCAACTAATATAACATAAACATACAGATAAAATGGCATCTACAGTTTTGAATAAGATCAGGGGCATTTGTGTAATCTAACCTTTTATAAACAGCATTCAGCCACTCTACAAGAAGAGCAGCACCTTGCCCGGACAAGTCAAAGATAGTCAGCAGGAGAAATATACTAAAAACTGCAGCAATAAGTTGCAGAGATGATGGCAAATAGAAGTCACTTGCTTGTTTTTCATGTACTTCTTTGGTTGACTATTTCTAACACCTTTCCCATGCAGTCAGCAGTGACAAGCCACAGAAAGCAAAGCGGAGTTCACAAGCATGAAGGAAGTAAACATGGCAGATATGACCATGATTTTGATCATTTTAATACCTCAGATCGCCATAATGGTTTTTATAAGCCGCATTCAAAGATTTTTGATGTCATGTCTTTTGGAGCCATGGGAGATGGAATTTCTGATGACTCCAAGGTATTAAAAATACTTGAAGATTTTTCCTTTTTTTTTTTCTCATTACTCGTATGATATCTACCAAGATTGCAGTTTAGTTTGTCACTGCAATCTGGATATATATGTATGTATGTGTGTATGTATGCATATGTGCATCAGTATGAAGTTTTCATCATTTGAAGACATTCCTTTCATTTTTTACGCTAAAGATATTTTAAGCACAAGTTTTCCAATAATCTTCTCTGTTTTTTCCATTCAAGATTATATCATGTATAAGTTTCATATTTTGGAAATTTATTCATCTATTTTCCTAGATACATGCATTTAACCATATTATATCAAGTATAAGAAGGATGTTGTTAATGACTTTAGTTTGCTTCGATGTTTTCATTTTCTTATTAATCAAGCTTTCACTTTCTTCTCAATTGACTCACTTAATCATGTATCCTATACCACCTCTGAATGCAGAACAAATCTTTCATTACACCCACAATTCAAACCTTTGCTTTCAGCAGATTAAAGAAAAAAACTCTAGTTATTATCTCTGCTATCACCTTTTATTCAAGATTACCTTGTTTATACGATACTCAGTGTAAAGTAAAATTGTTTGATATTTGAGAAAAAGTTTATTCAACATGCCTTTATATATACAGTTGACAGTTTTTTTATATTGAGTTCCAATGGTTTAACATCTAATATTATTGGCAGTATTCGTACTGGTTTTACTTAAGTTACAGTGAGATGGTAATACTAGGTATGTTTGGATAGGCACTTATATCAGCATGGAAAGCTGCTTGCTTGATTCCTGGAGCAACTGTGAAGATTCCATCAGAGTTCAGGTTTCTCATCAGACCAATCACTCTGCAAGGCCCTTGCACGCCTCACCTAACCCTCCAGGTCTCTAATAACACTAATTTTCTGGCCAAAAGTATTCCCTTGTGATTTTTCTAACTTTGTCATACATTCTTTTATCCTACCATAGAATTAAAAAGAGAAAGAGAAACGAAAATTTCACTGAAGTTAGAGCGGTCTTTTTACATTCAAATTTTGAGCAGTTTTGAAACTGAAAGTAAGAAAAAAAGGGAATGTTTAAAACAAACTTCAAAAGAAAAACGGCTAGTATGATGCTGTACTTACAGATAGATGGGGATATCATAGCACCTTCTTGTGTGGCTGCCTGGCCCAAATCACATCTCTTCCAATGGGTGAACTTGAAATGGATTAAAGATTTCACCGTCCAAGGAAGTGGCACATTTGATGGTCAAGGCTCTACGTTCTGGAATTTCTCTCAAAGCCGACACATACAGGTCAGATAAAGACTACCATATTTGCATGCATGTGCACATGCACACACAAGCATAAATGTACTCATGCACCCATATACACAAGCACATGCACATGCATGTACACAAACATGAGTGCACATGAACATAGGTTGGATAAAGATTATCATCTTTATGTACATGCACACACATGTAACATAAACAAATGACATCCACATAAAAACACACAATTATTTCTTGGCAGAGATTAAATATGGGGCTCAAATGAGTAAATTTCCTTTCTTGCAGAAGGAAATCAAACATCAGTCCCTTAAGATGAGACCAACTGTATGAAATCTTTTTCTCTTAAATTTGTTCTAGCAATTTTTTTCTCTGTTTCAAATGGTGGGCAGACAGATTTTTTTAAGTAGGAAAAAAAAGGATACAAAATCAATAATTTTCTTTCTTTTAGGCTGTGAGATTCTACAAGAGCTACAATGTGACAGTTCGTGGTATCCAAATCGTCAATAGCCCTCAATGCCACCTGAAGTTTGATAGCTCTCAGGGCATCAAAGTGAAAAACATCACCATCTGTTCTCCTGAAGATAGCCCTAACACTGATGGCATTCACCTTCAAAACACACATGATGTTGAAATTAAGCATTCCAACATTGGATGTGGTAAGGCTGGCTGATCTAAAGCTGGGTGACTTATCCAAGTGGATTTCAGCAACCCCACACTTTCCAGGTTTTTAAAGCCAGCCATATAAATAATTGTAAATATTGTGCTCAATACATTTCCAGGTGATGATTGTGTATCAATACAAACTGGATGCTCAAACATTCACATACACCACATCAAGTGCAGCCCAGGCCATGGAATCAGGTCAAGGACAAACAAGACTCGAACATAAAAGAAAAATGAATCTGATTATTTTTAGAATTTTCTCCAAACGATAATTATACTAACCTATCCTGAAACTATGGCAGCTTAGGAGGACTCGGGAAAGGCAATAGCCTAGCCTGCGTCTCCAATGTCACTGTTGATAGCATCAATGTGCAAAATGCTCTGTCTGGAGTAAGGATCAAAACATGGCAGGTAAATACTAAGAATACATTTAAAAATTGATTTAGATGTACAGTAAATACTAAACATGTGTACACCAAAAAGAGCCATGTAATCTTACCTTGTGATTTAAGAGATGTTACAAAAATAGTTGACTTGTAACTCCTAGACTTTCATCACAGGGAGGTCTAGGATCTGTCAGGAATGTCACATTTTCGAATGTTCGAGTCTCCAATGTTGAGATCCCAGTTGTGATTGATCAGTACTACTGCAACAAGAAGGCATGCAAGAACAAGACGGATGCTGTGGCTGTTTCAGGAGTCATGTACAGGAGGATAACTGGGACATATTCATACCAGCCAATTCATCTTGCTTGCAGTGATAGCAGTCCATGCACTAGCATCAAATTGACTGACATCCGGCTATCACCAGTTAATGCATCTCAAGTTCGGCAGGAGGCCTTCTGCTGGAAGTCATTTGGGGAGTCACAAGGTCCCCTAGAACCTTTAAGCATTGGTTGCTTACAAAGGACCAGTCAGTCCATCAAGGCCCTAATAAAGTCATCTAATCACACTTGCTAGGGAGAGAATTATGTGGCTATTCAATTTTTAGGGTGACCATATTGTTATCGTGTGCTTCCTTTCTGAATTTTGGACAGTAAGAAGGCGATGGCTTTTCTGATACGTTGAGATAAGCACTGACTGATTCAAAGTTTAAATTCCAGAGAAGAGGGGATTATGTAATACTAATCAAAACTCATCATCAACATCAACCATCTTCTTCTTCTTTTCACTGAACCATATGTAGTTTTCTGGCCATTATTGTTACGCTCTAAAATCCAGATTTTGCATTACATGTCATAGTAAATTGTTTGTAGGGTAGATTTTGAGCTATAACTCTTCAATAACGTAGATAACTATCTTATCAGGTGCAGCTAAGCAGTTTATCATGAAAATCTCCAATCCAAGTGCATCATTTGAATTGGTGAAATGTAAAAAGATGCAGGAAGATAATGGTCTTGAGATGACCATAGCAATGAGTATCTGATAGTAGTGATACTGCTAAACATAGTACGACACATAAGAAGCATTATCATTTGGTTCCCCTTTTATTTTTCTTTCTTATTGATTGGTTATGTGGTTTCAAATAAGAATGGATATAATACCAAAAGTAACAACCAAGTCCTATGTGATAAATGTCATACATATAGTTTATAGATGCACAAGTATCACAACCAGCTCTAGCCATGGCAAATCAGCTTACGAGCATATCCTTCATAAATCCCATGTAATTCAAAAGATGACTTCTTAAGTTCCTACTTCAGATCCAACAGAAGGTTCATGGTCCAAAATCCTGTAATTCCAATTAGTTTTGGGCAAATTTGCAACTTACTAACTTTAGCTAAGTACAAAGCGATGGGTTCTGGTGGCTGAATTAGTTAGCTCATATGGATAACTGCCTGTTGTCACAGACCATTAACCTGACTGGAACTTGAACCAAATTCTGCAGAAGATAACTCCTGTTGATATACATAAAAGCCCAAACTTATCATAAGAATGCACCAACTTTGGAGATCATTATAGTTGGTGCATTATGAGAAATATATGTGAAGAGAATCAGTCCATGCTTTATCATTTGACCCACAGTTCCATATATATATACATAACCTCTTTGAAAGCCTGAAACTGTCATGAAAAGAAGCTTTAAAACTCAAGATTTCCACTCTTTGGTACCTCAAGTATCCGAGTGCAGCTAACTTTGACTTCCCATAAAATTCTCTGTCCAGCTCTCCATTTTAATCAATTGGCACAATTTTTTTTACTGAATTTCCTTTGTTTATACCTGAAAATGCACCAAATATTGGAATGTTAGCTGCTCTTCATCTTGTCTGACAGAAGATCATCATCTAGAGAATTGTGGATTTGATTCTCAGATAAATCTAAATATTTAATTCAATAGCAAGGGAAAAAATCCAGTTCCCAGGTTATCGAGCTGCACTCCATGTGAAGCCTGTATATCTGTAACAATTAAGCCATCATTTCTGATGTTAAGAGTTGCAAAACCCCATAAATCTCTGATGACTTCTGGTTTTTTACATCCCAAGAAAAGAAAGTGTGAAGTTGGTCTCTTATCTGAATCGAACTACATCCTCCACCTTTCTTCAACCCGGTCCTTTTCATCAACGTCCTCACCTTGGCTGCATCTTTCCATCTCCTGCAGGATGCATACAAATTTGCAAGCAAGACGTACCCTGCTGAATTGTTCTTCTCCAGCTCCCATAACTTCTTAGCAGCTCTCTCCCCTATCTCCTCATCTCCATAAGTGCTACAAGCACTTAATAAAGCTGCCCATGAATTAGCTTCAGGTTGAACTGGCACCATGCTTATCAATTCCTCAGCCTCTCTCAGATACCCAGCTCGAGCTAATAAATCAACCATGCAAGTAAAGTGTTTCTCTTTGGGTGTTATGCCATATACCTTTTTCATTGATTCAAAATAATGGAACCCTTTATCTACCAACCCACAATGCGAACAAGCAAACAGAACAGATAAGAAGATGGCTTCAGTTGGAACTATTGCTGTTTTTATAATTTCCTCGAATAAGATTATAGACTCCTCTGCAAAACCATTATCGGCAAGCCCCTGTATCATGGCAGTCCAGGAGATCTCATTCTTTTCAGGCATCCTACTGAACACTTTCTTAGAGCTCTCTATATCTCCAGATTTAGCATACATATCAATAAGTGTAGTTCCCATGAAAACTTCATCCTGAATTCCAAATTTTACAATCATGGCATGAAGGTCTTTGCCTTTCTCTAGTGAAGACAGATTAGCACAAGCATGAAGAACACTGGAAAAGGTCATCTGGCTCGGAATTTGCCCTGAGATTAACATGTCACCAAAAGTCTCCAACACCTTACTATAATGTTCATTCTGTGCATAACCGGAAATTATTGCATTCCAAGAGACAACATTTTTCACCGGCATGTTTCTGAAAAGTTCATCAGCTTCTTCCATTTTTCCATTGTAGCAAAAACCAGCAATCATGGAATTCCAGCATACTATGTTCTTCTCTGGAAGCAAGCCAAATACCTGATGCCCATCTATAAGCTTCCCACATTTAAAATACATGTCAATCAAAGAACTAGCAACATAAACATCACTGTCAAACCCGATCTTTATAGCATGGCAATGGACATTATACCCAAACAGCAGGTTCTCAAGGTTCGCTGAAGCACTAAGTGCACTAGAAAAACAGGAGACATTCGGCCCATAACCATCATGAAGCATGTGATAAAACATCCCTATTGCCTCCAAGGCCTTCCCATTCTGGCTATATCTTGCAATCATTGTACTCCAAGAAACCTCATTCCTTTCAGGCATCTCATCAAAGATCCGGCGCGCTTCCACCAGGTCTCCAAGATCTGCATACACATCAAGGAGTACAGTCCACGACACGACATCCCTTTCCTCCATTTCATCAAAAACTCTCCTTGCCAAATCCACACAGCCCATCCTGAGATACAAGGTAATCAAGGAATTACACACCAAAAGATTCCGCTCAAAATTAGTCTTGATAATCAGCCCCACAATGCTCCTCCCCAAGTCAAATTCATCTGCACCAATGCAAGCTCTAACCACTGAGGTAAAAGTTACCTCGTTTGGCATCAAGCCGGATTCGAGCATCCTGTGGAACATCACCAGAGCTTCAAAATACAGCCCATTCTGGACGAAGCCACATATCATCGCAGTCGACGAGATCACGGTCCAGAACGGATTCCTCTCAAAATACTCAATCGACTCTTGGACCTTGCCGCACTTCATGTGGCCATCGACCATAACGGTCCACGTGACCACGTTCCTCTCGGGCATTCTATCAAAGAGGTGGCGTGCAGCATCGAGATCGCCGCACCGTGCGTAAGCAGCGATCATGTAGTTCCAGGAGAAGAGATCGAACACGTCGGCCTCTCCGAAGACCCGATCGCGGTCAGCGAGCCAGCCCCAGTTGGAGTACATGGTCAAGAGCTTTGCGGAGATGGAGCGGTCCGTGGACACGCCAGACTTGATGGTGTGGGCGTGGAGGGCTGGGCCGAGAGCAAGGGGATGGTGGTCGGCGCATTGGCGGAGGAGGGAGGCGCAGGTCTCGGCGTAGGATTTGAAGGCTTTGGCGGTTCGGTGGATGGTGGGGAGGGCCCCAACGGCTAGTTTTTTCTTGAGGGACTTGAGGGCGGGGGAGAATTTGGGTGTCGAAGCCGAGGAGGATAAATGGAGGGAGTGGAACGCGTTCGGCGGGGAGCTGAGGTGATGACTTCTCCTCTGGAGGGCATCGCCGGAAAATGACTGCAGGACTCGCCTTGTTCCGGTTGCATGCATCACTCAAGCATCTTCGTTCGGGTTGCTGTGACCGATAACCGCCTATAACCATCTCGTCTCTTGGTATCGGCTAACTGCAGGGGATGTTCTTTATTTTAGTGCCAAATAAATAATTTACTCGACCCTAAAAGCTAATTATATGATTGCCCGGCAATCTAGAGACCAGCCTGGTATCCGGCTTGATCCGATCCAAATGGAACAATTTTTATCCAATTTTATTAAAATATAATGCAAACATAGGTTATAAAAAAAAAATTCAAAATAAATTTAGATCGATATGGATCTCGCACCCAATCCGATTAACCTTTATATAAAAGCCTAACACAATCCTAGTCATCATCTAAGCTTCTCTCTTTACCATTCTTCTTCTTTCTTGGCTTCTCTCTTCGCCTCTCCTTCTTTCCTCTAAGCTTTCCTAATTAAGATTTTTATGCACCGAAAAAATAGAAAAATAAGAGGTAAAATCTTTTTCCACCATTTTTTTTTTATTTTTTTCTTTCATTTCTTTCTCTCTTTTAAAGGTTTATAGTAAAGGAGGACATATGAGAAAGATCGGAGAGGGTTTCATCATATTTTTCTCTTTTTTTTTTCTTTTTTTTTTTTTTTTCATTTCATTCTGGGAGATTTATAAGGAAAAGAGCACTTGAGAGAGAATAAAAAGATTCTTAGATTCTTAGATTTCGGATGGAATGAGCCAAAGCAACCATATATACCTAACCTGATCCAACCTGTTCAAGCTTTTTGTTTTACTAGATCCAGGACAAAGACGGGAATGGAACGGGCATGGATATGAAAATTTTTTTGGAGGGGCAGGTATGTATTTTGGATGATCCGATCCAAATCCGACCTATTACCATCCCTAACCTAAATGCGAAGATATTATAGAAGCATGTCTTTGTTAGAATGTTCCTTTTACATAGCAGCATTATTGATTAAACTAGATCAACCAACTCAGCAATAAACCAATCCAATCATAAACTAATCCAATCACAAACCACCACGCACAAATATAGATAAAAGGAGATAGGAGCGAAATTTAGTTCCACACATTTCATGTTGATTTGTAGTTGGACTGGTCCATAAGCTCAATGGTGAACCTGGCCTGATTAAAACTTTCATCTACGTGTGATCAACAGGAAAGCGATAACCAATCTTTGCAGGACCATCCTACAATTGGAGGTCACCAAAACTCTCCGAAAAGATCAACCGTGGATTGCAAGAAAACTACTTCCAAGGTAGAGCCATATGACAAGCAGTCCCAAAAAAATTGGAAAAACCAACCCTGCCGTCATCCGTGGAAAAAGTATCTAATGGGAACTAGCCATGCTCCTCTGAGAACCATTGTCCAGACTCCAGAGAACTTTTTTTTTCGATCACATTCATTCATCCTTATAAACACCAAAATGTGCATTTCCCACAAAGAAACTAATTACAATATTATAATCTGACTTAGGATAAGAAGTACGGGATTTCAAAAAAGACAGTACTCGCATTCTTGGCATGCATGGGAAAGCTACAGTAGCCTTCACAGAAAGCACCACATTAGAATCGTAAAGAAACCATCTTACTTGCTAGAATGTGGCAGGCGCTTAAGGATCCAACCACAACCATGACCAACTCAGAAGCCGAAGCGCGCAATGGTATACAGCTAAATTGATTACATGGGTCAAAGCTGTGGATGAAGAGAGATCAAACTCCCTTCAGACATTCTGGAAATATTGAAGAGAGAAGTTACAGAGTCTGCTTGTTATCATTTTTTATTTTAGCGAGAATGACAGGTGATAGAAGCAGATTAGGTTCGCTAAAGCTTCATTAAAGTAAAAAGCTGTCTTTGTGAGATATCTGTCCGATAAAACTAGAATTACACAAAGCAATAAACAATCTTTACATTAACATGGAAGATGCTCATTTATGTATGAAAACTGAAGCTCCCACTTTTGTCGCCACTTCTTTGCCATACTGTTGAATGAGTGCAGGTAGAAAGGTGGTTCACATTCAAGCCAAACTTATATTTGGGAAGCTGACAGCTTTACACCAAAAGCCATGCTAATTCTATACACAGTAGACAATGTATAGCATGTCAGAAAGAAATAAGTTTTCTGAGTGCAATTCTTTCAGCTGTTAGAAGGCTTGGGTGCATATGTTCAAGAAAGCTTATAGCTTGTTCCACACAGAAAGAAGATGAATGAAGCACAAGAACGGTTGCACAATCCAGTCAGCCATCACTTTTAACTTCTCTTTTTTACCCCAACTTCACATCTCCACACATACTCCAAGGATTGAGAATTGAGACCCTAAGGTTTGCGATCGACAATGCCATTGTAAGCCCATGATAGTAGGTACATTTCAGTTCAAAGCTTCCACTCTGCATTTGAAGCGCCGCAGCCAGTCTTCAATGGGATTTTATAACCATCAGCTTCCATGCATATGGCACTGACAATTTGTATCATATCGCCAACCCGAAAGGCAAGATAACTTCTTGCAGTCCAAACAAATGCAATGTCTACCATGAGGGAAGCTCATGAACCTTACAGTACGATTAAGACTCGGGTATAGCTTGGGAAGAAGGAAGGAACCTCATAAGGAAGCTCGAAAGTGACCAGATGCAGATGACTCCAAGGATTTGGAGAACGATCAATAAAGTCCACAAAGAGTTGCTTATAGCCAATGTTTGCGATGTTGTCTCAGCTCCTCTCACTGAAAAGGAGAGTGCTGCCACCAGCTGAGCTGCTCTATTCAATTGATGTAATCTATATACCTGAAGGAAAACCGAAGTATACCCTGTAAGTCTTTCGCATCCAAGAATGAATGATAATTGACTTGGAAATCTCCACCTTGTTCAAGAACTACAATCAAACTAACATTTTTTGGGTACTCAGAAGTAATTCGCAATTAACTAAATCAGATATAAGTACCAGTAATGTGAAATTCAAGTTAAGACGGTCGATAGACATAGATGAGCATGTATACGTGTAAGGCCCACCTCATATATGCCCAATAAACTGTAATTTATAGGCAGATGATTTTTCAGAATTTAAAAGATCTCAATTTAAATTACAATCAAGTTGGCTTTTGTGTGTTAAAAGAAGATTTCCTTATAATGGCAAGAGCTCAAGAGTACTATCATGCCATGCTACATACTATGGGCTGAAATTTATCATCTGGAAACTAGCTCAAGTGTGATTGAATAAATTCTCGTTATGGAATGGCCTACACAACAGTCACTGAAATAACTTCAACATTTTTGCCCTTGAACAACATGAAGAATCCTTCATCTTCGCATAATGCATTCAAGAATCAAAAAGACGAAGTCATACAACTCCCAGTTTATTAGATATAATTCCTGATCTTCGAATTATTACTAACTTTACATACAGTTTCCAATTGTATTGACGTTACTAAAATCAAGATTTTAAATCCCATGGAACGGGACTGTCCCGGTTTTTTCATGGAACAGGATGCATCGGTGTCTTGTCCCATCCCGACACTCGAGACAAGGAATATTCCAAGATATCCCTATTGGGACGCTGGGATACTGGCGGGATGCCCTATCCCAATACATGGAATGGTATTGGTACCCCATCCCGGTATCCCACGGGACGTCCCGCTGGGATCTGAATCCTTGACTAAAATCACAATGTCTGATGCTATTGACTAAACTCTAACTTTCTCTTTCTCAAAATTAATTAGACACCAACGTAAAACATGGTTGGCAAATACCATCGTCATATCTACAACTTCAAAAAACAATTGCAAGAGATATTCTTGAATTGTGCACTTCAGTATGGTTCTCTGGCAAATAATATATCCAAGGGATGAATGCAGTTTCCTACATCAAGTAGTGGCCTGTTCACTCTTCCTTTCCAAGAATAAGAAATTGGACCATTTGCTCCCTGGTTGCATGAATTTTGATGTTTGTAATTGAAACCAAAACAGGTTAGGTCTCATGCCTACCATCCAGCATGTCAGACCGATGATCTATTCCTAAAAGTTGCCTTGACCAAAAAGATCAACACAGTGTTAGAGGTTGACAGCACTGTCAGAGTTCACCTGATTGAGATTCATCCCTCTGAATTGGTCCTATGTTACTAAGAGAAGGCTTCATGCTTAAGTTCAAGGAAAAGGTACAAAGACTTGATGGTTAAGTTCAAGGAAAATGTTCCCCATATTATAGGCCAAATCAACAAGTCCATATTACTACTGTTGTTGAAATTTGAAATTTTCATGCTGCCAAAGTGAAAGGATGCAGCAAGACAGAAAACTCCCCAGGATCAGTCCTTGAATTCGATGAAGATTTCCCCCCACAAGGTTTATGAAGTCCCTTGAAATCAATATGTTACACCAAAAATAATTAATTTCAGTTACTATTTTCCATGAAGCAATATAACTTGGAGTCATACCAACTGACTATCAAGATGAATGGACTGCAGTACACTCTTTATCAAAAAGCTGAAAGCAAATTTTGAAAACCCTGTTTTAGTTACATCCGGATCAAATGAGTTTCCATTTCTGCAAATAGTTTTAGTGGTTTTAACTCCAATTTTGTCAATTATGGCTCAGAGTATGAAGGAAGCAAGTCCACAAGTCAATTAAAATTAAGGAAATAAGTTATATAAATGAACAAAGAATAAGTCAAGATAAATTACATTTCTTTTTTTCTAGTATATTGTTTAAGATGTTAGATGTATCATTTGGAAAGATTCACATGGTAGCAATTAAAAATATAAATATATTTTCAAATGATAAAATGCTAACATAATATGAGAATTCACTGCCAAACTTGTTGTTTTAGTTATATTAAAAGCAGTAAACAGCAACAAAGTAGTTAAGATCAGTCAGTGTTTTTCAAAAGAGACAGAAAATACAATATAATTAGATCAGCCAAGGAGTGACATCCGAACTAACAAGCACGCCATGCATGCATACAATTTACTTTCCTCCAATACACCTCTTCATGACTACCATGTAGTCTTTGCCACTTGCCATCCAACTCCCTTGACTCAAAATGAAGACAAAAAGACACCAAGCCCGCAACTTAATGATATATTTAGAGAGGAGAATGAAAAGCCTTGCCTGATCCTCTTTACATAGAAGACAACCTAAACCATTGTACTATTGACATGAGTGGCAACGTCAAAAGCCTTCTTTTTATAGAGACCCTAATCCTCCTAAATCATCTATTACCAGATTAATTCCAAGATCTCCTAGTCTTATGACAATATTCAACATCTCTAGCCTGTAGCAGCACCAACAACATTCCATTTCCCCTCCTCTCTTGACTAAGGATTGCAGTGATATGGTTGTCAATCGGCCAGCTCAGATCAAGACATAAGCCCAAGCACAACCTGGCAACAGAAACAAAGGCCCAAGCCCAACAGTCCCAGCACATTTAGTTCATAGTTTCAGACATTTCAATTTATTTCAACTGGTATGGTGTCGCTCCTTTGTTTTATCTAACAAATTCGACAAAGTTTACTTCAAATTGAGAACATTTTAAACCAATAAACATTTTATGTCTTATCCTACATTTTTTTCAGGTAGCAATTTCCAGCACCCACCTTCTCCACTGAAATACCTCATGAAATCAGGATCATTATCATATCCACAGCTAATTGGGTAACAAAGTACTCACCTGGAAGATGACAGGAATGACCGGCCAAGCAGGCGACTTTTGATAATGCGCATACTGCTCGAATGCAAACTGTACAACAGTTCCTACTAGATATGGTGCAAGAGTAGCTGAAGCTGCTGGCCCAGTCCATGGCCAAACCATGCCCATTGTTAGAAGAGGAATTATTAGGCTTAGAGCCAAGGTTACAACAGATGACACACGAAGACCATACTGGGTTTTTGGCCAATAATTATTTTGAGGTGCTAATTGCTGTATGGGTCTCCAGACAAGATCAACTAGCATGACAAAAATTGCAACTCCGCTATAGAAAAGAGCTTCTGTAAAGAACAGTATAAGAAAATCTGCACATGAAAAACGAACAAGGTTTAACATGATTAATAACTTGATAAGTCCAGAAAAAGCATAAAAAAAGGTGCGCATGGTTAAACCAAGTAATTTTTTCCACACATTTACAGGAATAGATGTATCATGTAACAATAACAACAGAGAAAACTCAACTTTGTTGATGATCATGAACATGAAGTTAGTTTTAGCGTATACAACCAAGAAGCCGAAAAATTTAAGTTACATAGTGTCAGAAAATTGGACAAGCAAAAGCACATTTGACATGGAATCATGGTGAAGCACATCAAGTCTTAGGATAAACTTTCAAGCGAGTAATTTACTGTGATGCAATAGAACTCTGCTTCGACAAACATAAGAAAACAAGCTCAGCTAAAACAGAGAGAAAGAAAGAAGCATGTGTTGGGTTCAACCAAAATGGAGTCTGATTTTTGTTTCTGCTTAGAGATATCTTCTTAGAAAAGGAAGTTATCCCCTTCATCACTTGTTTCAACTTTTATCGAGTTCTTATTGGATATCTTTACAACAGTTGGTTGTACAAAAAAGGAAACTCATCATACAAAAATTGTTTTACAAGACACTATGACTTCCATTTTAGACCACCAGATTGTGCACCTTATATCATAGCATAAAACCAAGGCATCAAAATTCAAATTTCATATAATAGGACAAGCAAATAACAACTGCTTGCTTCCTTCACCCTCTAATGCACAAGGACAACAATAATTGCTTCTCACATAGAAGGGTCGAAAGTGGAATTTTGATGCCCATGCAAACAAAATCAAAATCTCTAAGTTACACTAAGTTACTGCCATGACCACTTTCATTCTATACAGCCATTTAATCACATAGTTGACTCCTGAGCAATTCTTTGTCCACAAATTATACATCCTCAAAATTCAAAATCATAAGAAAATTGGCTCACCTTTAAAAACTGAAAGAATACCCTTTGCTCACAACCCCGCACCCCCAAACAAAACAAAAAACACTGATATACATAGGCCTCCCACTAGACCGCCCAACATCATGATATTGACGAAAGAATTATGTTAATGATAACAAAAGCCGAAATAAATTAAGGTGGAATGCCTTAAAAATAGGCTTCGATTAGTTAAGAATGTACTTTCTAATAACAAAACTAATGATTTTGATCAGTAATATTGACATTGAGGTTTTTGAGAAACAATATACAGTTGCAAGCTCAACAAGCTTTAAGGAGTTCAGCTGTAAAAATCTAACTCAATATGACTATTTAGCTCATAGTTTGTGCCTTAAGGATAAGGGCAACTCCCTAAATTAAGCCATGTCTTCTTCCTCCATCTAGGGACTTTACAAGTTGGCAAAATCTTAAAGCTGTATTTGCTTGTGGTTAAACCCAAACAGGCACAACTCCCTTTTTCCTGTTTATTCCACCCTATCCTGCCAAACACCATTACTTTTCAACAGAATTAGCATTTTTAAGATTAATTCTGCCCTGTTATCCCTTCAAAACATAATAGAATTATCCTGAGTGGAATAGACTTCTTCCTCATTCCTCATTATTCCTCCATTTGAACCACTATTTTTATTCATCACTTTAGCCTTACCTTGGGCTAAACATATTCCACAACCAAAGGCAGCCTAAAGTTAATTTTCTGGTTGGACAAGATTAGGCAGGGAATTCAACACAGGTTCCTCAAACACCTACTATCTGTCAAAGTTTTATGGCAACTCCTTTGCTCATAAATGCCTAGGTTGGAAATACAACACCACTTAAGAGGATTGACATCAAGTTGATAGCCAGTTTTTACAGGTTGATTTTTAACGAATCATACCCTGATGTTACAGTTATTCTTATTATTAAGGTTTTAGGTTCTTTTTGTAAATTGTTCAACATTAAGCAATAATACGGAAGTTAGCCTTCCTGAACGTAGCAGGTCCTTTCCATTCACATCCTAGGCTATCATTTAGACCAACAAGTTCAATATTCCTAACAGACCCTAACCTTATTGACACTTTTGTTGAGTGTCCCATGCATTTCTCACTTTTAATTGCTTTAAATTCATGACATTCAATGCTTTCATGGAAAACACAATTCTAATCTCTTTTTTTTTGTCAAATCGTTAATGATCCTGTTGGAGAAAATATCCCAAACTCCACAAAATATAGAGATTCCATTCATATCATGGATAGCATCACAGTCATCTGTTTCCTTGGCATAAATACCACATCTTTATTTCTTCACAGACATCCACATGGTGACACACGTACCAAGCAGAAAACCAAATGATGTGCAAAACTAATTTATTTCAAAAACAAATAAACATAAACACAACATCAACATATAAGAAAAACTGTTACTCAGAAATCAGATAAGGATAGTACCTGTTAATAGAGAGTCCTCAAATATGGCAGAAAGTATTTTCCGTAAGTAGAGTGATGGAAAAACCAAGAATGCCACTAAGACAGTTGGACCAATAAACCAGATAAACTTGTATTTTTCCTTGCTTGGACTAGATTCAAAAGTTTCATCTATCCTTTGGTAAGGAATACCATGGAATGAGATAAACCCTGGTTTTCCTCCTGTTCTTATGGTAAGATCAGATGGACTGGTTCCTAAAGAGTCATTTTCAGAAACCAAGATATCTGACTCTGAAGAATCCAAATCGGGCTCATTGAATGATGACTGTCCTTCAGAAGTAGCAAAAGATATTAATTGCCTTACTAGAAACCCTTCCTTCGACTTAGTGGATCTTTGTAAAATCTGGAGTGATTTTCCTCCATAAACTGCACAAACACAATAAAACTTGTCAAAACTTGTAGAAAGTTGCAGATACTAAAGTGTCCTAGCATCTTATAAATCATGGTGGATTGAGAGTGACACATTTAACATCATTTCGCTGCAGCATCCCATATTTTTGCCCATGAGAATATCCCAATGATGCCAACTGAAAGACATTGAAACCAATGTTACTCCAGTTAGGACAGAGCACAATCTGTAGAATAACGGCAGACTAGTTGAGCACAATTGACTGAATTGTGATAAATTAGCAACAATTACAATGAATAAAATTGAATGAGTAGAAGAATGCAAAGTACCAGCATATATTTTAATATAAATATTGGTTAAAGCTGCAAATAATTAGAATGACAGGAAAATAACTTCAAAAGACAGACCTTTTTAGAAGCCAGGATCTTACACAAGTATATCCATCATCCAATGTTGTAGACTAGACTAGTAAATTCAAAGGAACAATCTTATGCAAAATGTTATTAAGCATGAAGCAAAGTGAATACCTCCAATTTCGAGACCAGAAACGTATATCTTAGCTGTCCAGAAATGCTAGTTGTTCTCAATTGGAAGAAATTGTTTGTTTACCAATTCAGTTCAAGTTTGCTTCTTCAAGATCAGTTAAGGATTGATCCTTTGATCCTTCACCAAGCACAAGAATCTGATAATTTGATTTAATTGCTCCATTATGGTGAATAACGCTTCAAATCACTACTCATGTCATTTTTTACAGTAATCAATTATTAAAGGCTTGGATTTTATCTGCAAGATGGTTTTTAACTTATAAGTTTGACATTTGTTGTGAAACTAAGGCCAACCAAAGGAGCTTAAATATGCCTTAGGCCAACCAAAGGAGCTTAAATATGCCTTACTTTGAGCCGAGGTCATATAATGTGCTTTGGTCTTTTATTAGATTTTATCCAATCTTGTATGTGGCCGACCAGTCCTTGTATTGGTAGTCATTAGTCGGTTATCTGATTCCAGGGTTATGGATCTTTATTCAGTAAACAATTTTTTTAATCCTATTGTACTGCGTGTCAGTCAGAAATCAGGTTTTAAATCTAATAAACGGGACACTGACCGAGGTCTTCGAATTTGAACACAAAGATTAGTGAAAAAATGAAAGAAAAAAAGAAAGGAACGCTTCAACTCTCCCTCCCTTCTTCCTCTTATTCTTCTCTTTTTGTCTTAATTTTTTTTTTCTTTTTGTATTTATTTTCTTTCTCTTAATCTTCTTCCTTTCTTCTTGTTATTGCTCCAATCATTCCTCGTCCTTGTCCTCTTTTTCCTCTCTACAGTTCATCTCAAACTTCAAATAGCCATCAGATTCGAGGTGGTTTAATAATCAGAAAACAGAATATATTCAGACGAACAGCAAATAAACCAAAGAAAAGAAGACACGGAGCAACTTGCCTTCAAATTCTTATGAAAATATGTAGAAGAGAGAGAGATGGAAGGCCAAGCGAAGGAGGAAGAAGGCCCAGCCGCCACAGCCATGAGTTAGTTTTCTTCCCCTACCTACCCCCTCCCTCCGTAGAGGACAGAATCCACCGGCTTGTAAGCTAAAAGACGGCGAGCTGCGGGGAATCTGAGGTCAACCCATCTCGGTTCGAAGGGGAGAATCGGTATCGGGCCGGACCTCGAGAGGTTTTAAGCGGCGGACGGCCGAGGATTCTTTAATCGGTTCCGTCGGAGAGATTTTACGGGATTTCGGTTTCGGCGTCCTCTGGATGGTAAGCGGACCCAGTTCGAACGTCCCTGTTCAGCTTTGAAAAACGATCATATCCATCAGTTTTCCGAAGACACCAGGATTGATAAAAGATATGGACCGTTCGATCAATATGGACGTGAAAAAGCGGTGCCGGATGATTGACGTAGAAAGCTCGCAGCGATTGAAACGTGGAAAACGAAAACAAGAAAATTCCTGGCCAACCCCTTGCCCGGAGACCAAAGGCGGGGGTACAACTCTAGATCATGCAACGGATCTTTTGCAGTGCATCATACATGCCGTCCATGTGATGGACACTCACGTACATATAAACCGTGTACATGCCGTCCATGTGATGGACACTCACATACATATAAACCGTGCAACGCATGTTATGTACAGTCACGTACAGCCATTCATCAGGAATGATGCGTATGATATATTATCCGTGCGATGCAGAAAATTTATTTTTAAAATTATTTTTAATTTAAAATACAATTATGCTGAATTGCAATCCTGCAAGTGGCTTTGATCTGAACCGAGATTGGTATAGAAACGATGATAAAAATTCTATGTTGAAAAATTATAAAAAATATAAAATTATATACATGCATATATATCATACGGAAAGAGGGTGATGATACCCACTTGGGTTTTAAGGCAGTGAGTTTAACCCAAGATCCTTCATGGTTAGTGAAGTGACCACACGAGGCACACCCATCTTTCAAGCAAGCTGAGTGCCAAAAGTAGATATGATGAGAAGAGGATGTTTTAGTACTTGCAAACCTCCAAAAACACCCATCCATTCCTCTCCATTCCGAAGTTGAGTGCTGAAGATATGCTCGATCTCTATATTCCCATTGAAGTTTCCCCAACCCCATAATAATTTCTGAAATGCCCGATTTTCCCTCGTGGACATATGGGTTGGGTGGTTACGGCCCCTACCAAGAAAATAGACCTGAGAGTCTTAAAAAATCTGACTTGGTGAACATGCTAGGAATTGGCTAAAGAGCTGATCTGCTGTGCATGCTGTGTCCTCCCTCTTCTTCCTACGCCTCCCTCGTTTGATTGGTGATCAAATTGACCCATTCTTTTATTTGAAACCGAATTATAGATACTCGATCTAACCTCTATTGAAGTTGTTTCAATTAGGATTGGCCTGTAAAGATGGACCAACATAAATTGGATTCTCTAATTATTTTGGTTCGGACTCGAACAAACATGAAAGCAGTATACTATAAATTTTCACATCCCTCCTTGAATTTAAAAAAAGAACTAATCTATTTCTGTTACTAAACTTTTGTATTGGTTGATCACCAATCTGTACTTATTATATTTTGTACAAGATTGTCAACCAATATTATCTAGAAAGGGTTGTTAACAATACCTACATACTTTCTAGTTATTTATCTATATAATTTATCAACAATATGATAAATAACTTATATATATATATATATATATATATATATATATATATATATATATATATATATATATATATATATATATATATATACTTACTTTTTTTCATGATTTGTATTTACACCAGAGACCTACCCGAGTTGATGGAGTCAACCTACTTGGCTAATCATTACTTGGTATCCATTCTGGGTTGGGTCAGATAAAAACTCGAATTATTAACAAACTGTTAGGCGAATTGATCCAAATGGTTTGGGTTTAACTGAATTATTTGGTATTCCTCTCTTTAGCCATAGCCCTTGTTGCCAAGGAGAGAAAGAAATCGTGTTCGTCATCATCAACCTCCTTAACCTTAGCCTGACAAACATGAAAGACTAGCCAGATCCGGTTGGAGTGTAGTAGTTGCAGCCACATACAATGGAAGTAGAGGTCCGAAGACTAGAGTTGGTGAAATTTGGAGCGGAGTGGATAAAAAATGGGTTCAACATGGATTCAATTGTTTAACCTGATTTATACATGGATTGGATCTGAGGTGTGTCAATTCTTGATCCGGCTTGCTATCCTACTTATATATGCAAAATCTTGAGCCTGAGTTGAAATTCTCTATGTTTTCTCTTCTTCTTCCTCTTCTTCTTCTTCTTCTTCTTCTTTTTGACAATGGACTATGGGTTACTAATGTCCTCCCATTGAGAGGCAGCACAAGGTTCATTTTCCGAGCAATAATCTTGGATGCTTCTCTATCATAAAATGTAAATCCTGTAGCAGATCGATTCTAAAGAGCCTTTCAAACAAGTACTTCTTGTAGTGGACTCTATTGCTTCTTCAATAAACACTGGCTCTCTTTTTTTTTTTTTTCGAGTTAGAAGTATGCCAGAAGGCTTATATAAACAGGGTAGCATTTACCAACTAGAGTGCCAGTGCTGTTAAACAAAAAAGAAAGTAACAAGCAGCCTGGCAAGAAACCATATTACAAGATTTAGAGTCCAGATACAGAAATAATTGAAAAGTAATCCTATAATTAAGTTGTATCACAAATAGTTGCACTTTATAGGAGATACCCAGCCTTCCAGTCTGAGAAAATCTGATAAATTTGTGATTCAATAATATGAGGATACCTGTATAGAATCTACTTTGTAGAGTATATTGCATAATATATGATATGAACATGGAGTCGCATGGAATTTGTCCAGTTCAGCTTTTGGAGTATGAGAGATCAAATAAAGAGGATCAACTCTAAAAACATAAGGAGCAGTATAATCCCCCAGTTAACTGTTGAAGGCCTGTTTATGTAAAGAAAATGATAACTGAACACAGAAATGAAGCGCATATCATTATTGATAGAATTCCAATGGCCATCATATTTATACTCCAAATCATCATAGTTCAGTTTGGGAGTAATCCATCCACCAAAGAAAAATAAGCAAACCTGACCCTTCTTGGAATGGATGAGATTGTGAAGACTTGAAACATGGATCTTAATAAACAGTGATATTGTACGAGAAATCAGCCACTTGAAGAGAATCCTGTCATGACTTGTTATATGTTCCAACATGTGATAGTAGTATGAAATGGCACTGTCTTGGCACAATTCAGTATTTGGGATATGATAGATAGAAGACAAAAGAATATCTAAGAAAATATAAGGAACAATAGGATCATCCCAGTTAACTGGTAAGAGCTTGTAAATATAATCATGAGAAAAACTGAACTGAGTAGTAAAGCAAAGATCATCCTTGATAAAATTCCACTAACCGTCATGTCTATACTCTAGCACATCATAGTTCAATAAAAGCTCAAGCCATCCATTAAAGAAGTGAAAGCAAACCTGACTCTTCTTGGCATGTATGAAATTGTGAACAGCTGATACCTGAATCTTGATAAGCAGAGATATTATATGAGACATCAGCAACTCGAGGAGAACCCTGTTATGATTTGCTGGATGTTCGAGCTCGTTTGAATAAAAATTGGTGAATCTGAAATGTGATGATAATGAAAAATGTCTGTCCCATTGAACCAACAATATGATAGTATCCTCCAGAGCACTATGATAGCTTGAAGTAGTTCATTATGCAAAACAATTTGCAGTAATTTATAACCGTTGCAGGGAGCTCTTTTGTGATGATTATGATTTAGTAAAGGTGTTAGTATAAGATAAATGAAGAACATAGAGTAAGATGAATAGTTGATCTTCAGAACCTGCACAAAAATAAACAAACCAAGTCAGCAAAATTCCAGTATCTACTTTTTTCCTCCATTTTTTCCTTGTATTTTCTTTTCCTTTTTCTTTTCTTTCTTTCTTTTTTTTCTTTCTTTTCCTTTTCTTTTCACAATTCTTTTTAATTTTTGCTTCAATAAATTTCTTTGCACATATTTTTCTTCACTTTTTATACAGAGATCAATCATTTCTCTTCCAAATCTTCCAAGATAGAGTGACACTTCGATCCTAAATTGAACAAAGGTATGATGTATGATATAAAGAGGCTGCACATAGAATGAAACAGTTATGTAAGCACTCTTTATATTCATACTCTTCAGTCTTCTCTATTTCTTCTTTTTGCTTTCCTTTTTATTTTTTCTAGATTTGCTGAATTTTTCTTCCACAATTTTTGTTGTACTGTAACACTTTTTCCTCTTGTCCATTTTCCTATGTTGTAAGATGAAAATCCAATGTTTCGAAGATACAAAGGAAGCATAGCCATTTAATCCCTTCCATTTATGCACCTCGGATAGGTGAAGTACGATAAGCATAATAAGCCTGTGATGCTTGATGAACCTTTGATGTGGTATAAGTCTAAGATGTAGAAGTCTATAATGTGTAGGTCTTTGCACCAGATGATGGTAGTTTATATAGAGTATTTTGAAAGCAACTAAGAATGCAGATGCAGAGAAGACTGAAAAGATCAACATATTGAGTTGAGGCAACCTTTCCACTAACTCTTGAGAACAAGTAGCATTAATTCCTTCCTATAGAGTGCGGGATAGATGTTAACGTGGGCACACCAGGCATGATAACCGTTGGGCTGGAGAATTTCCAAAATGAAGAGCTTTGTTTATGTCATTATTAAAGGACACATGTATGAGAATATCAAAAAATTTTCCAGCCCATGTTAGCATCTAGTAAAGGAAATAGCTCGCTGATCAGCAAGCAAAAGATATCTGCAAGAAAAATCAATATTATCAATTTTATGCCAAGTAAATGACCGATTGAATACGAGGGTAGCTGAATAGTCGGCTACTTGATTCAATACGAGGGTAGCTGAATAGTCGGCTACTTGATTCCCTTCTCGAGATTTATAAGAAATAGTTAAATACATGATAGAGAATTTCTATACAGCTATATCCTGCAATAAAGATTAGTATATTGATGAAAAGAATTAACAGCATTTATTCGTGAGATACCTGCAGCTGAATCACCTTCTAAAGAAATATGAGTAACTTTTAAATCACAAATCACTGTATGCAAACCTAATCGGGCAGCAATTAATTCTACATATGAAATCTAAGTATGTGACAGTAATTTACCTCCACTTTGTATAACGGAAGCATGCTAATCTCATATAACATAGGTATAGCTACAGCAAAAGAAGTCACAGAACAACCGAATTTAACTTTTATTATTCTTGTGGGAGGTGGCAGACAAGAAATCAAAGGAGAAGGTAAATTATAATATAGAAAATAACTGCCACAGTACCTAGATGGGGGACTATTCAATTTGGGAGCATGCATAATAGCTTTTCAAAAAATTTGGATAGAAGTATAAGTGCTATTAAAAATTAGGTCATCATGCACATTCCATATAATCTAAACCATCTTGGCAATAAACTCTTTGTTTAGCTATTGCACAAAAGAGGATCTCATAAAGTTAAAAAGATCATCCACCATTGAAAAAAAAAAGGGAAAACCTAACTGGTTAGTGATAATTTGCCAATAGTCCTTCACAAAATGACGATTAATAAAAACATACGAGAAATCCTCAGTTGTATCATGACAAAAGTCACAATCTTGTATTAAGCTTGAAAGAACTTTACGGATCATTAAGAAATGTTTAGTAGGCACAGTATTTCAGGCCAATTGTACACTACTCCAGGCAAAGTCACCAGAAAGTAGAAACACTGGATAGAAGCTGTAAAGGTCAGATCTATCTAAAAGACTCAAGAAGGGCATGAATAGAAACTAGTTTACTTAATTTGGCCATATCTTTAAGAGAGATACTATTCTATTTTGTTTGCCTCCAAACAAGTTGATCATTAACAACATAAATTGGGATAGAAATAGCAATAATTAAATGAACTGAATCAGTAAAAAAAAGTCGAGTTAAATGACTAACATTCCAATCCCTTAACTTATCAATTAAATCAGAAACGAGAAGATCTGGACAGTAATTATCCATATTAATTGAAATTGACCAAACCGAGAGAGATAATTGAGATAACCAAGCATCGTTATAAACTCTAATAGCAAAGTTTAAATCCCGTGGGATAGTGCTGTCCCAAGTTTTTCATGGAATGGGATATGTTGACATCTCACCCCCTTTTGACACTCAAGACAGGTGATGTCCCAAGGCATCCTGATTGGAATGCTAGGATGCTAGTGTGATGTCCTGTCCTAATACATGAAATAGTATCCCGTTCTGGTATTTTGCGGGATGTCCCACCAGGACTTGAATCCTTGTCTAACAGTATTACCATATGCAATTATCCAATGAAATTGAAATTGAACAGTAAGACCGACATCACAAATTTTATGCCAAAAAGTAGAGCTAAGTTTTGGCTTAGGATAATTTATCCAATAACTAGTAAAATAATATTTAGCTCTAATTAGTTGAGACCAAAGAATAGTATCATCAAGAAGCAGTTGGGAAGCAAGTTTACAAAAACACTGGCTCTTCAATCATCCTAATGACATGCTAATAAATAAGTAGGAGATTGTCTCATAGCCGATATTTCCACTTATACACAAAATGTATTAGGCAGCTGGAATATTAAGACCAAGAGGAAAGTGAGGTTTTTTTTCTTGTTCCAAAGCATTTCTCAACAAGATAACAAATCCTTTTGCTAACACAAAGTTCCAAAACCCTTTTGAACTTCTGACGACAATTTGCCTAGCCTGTGGGGCAGATGGTGAGACTCTGTTGCATGCTCTGTTTCTTTGCCCGAGGGCTTGGAAGGTTTGACGGATGGATGGATTCGATGAGCTTTTCATTCATGCTGAGGATTGGTGGATAGATTCCTGCACTTGCTTAGTCCCGATACTATTCTCTCTTCTGCTATTTTCCTGGCTTACATTGCTTACCATATTTGGCTCATTCGGAATGCTATAGTCTTTAGCTCTGCTAGATGCCCTACCAGAATTATTGTTGAGAAAGAAAAGGCTCATGCTCAGGAGTATCACAGGATGACTACGATGTCTATGGAAACCTGGGGTTCTGCTATCGCTCTTCGAGCGCCCCGTCGAGTTTTTATATCTTGGGAATCCCCTCCTCCGCAGTTCTTCACAGTCAATTTTGATGGAAGTATCAGGGATAGACAGAACCCCCTCCAGTCGATCGGCCGATGCAGCATCTCCATGTTCCCGCTGGTGGGCCTCTGGTTTGGTAATTCGGCTTCTTCAGGAGCCCTCTAGGGAACTGTGACCTCTCGCCGAGGTCCTTGGCGATCGATGTACCGCCCTAGGTAACCTCTCTTGATAAGATCCTCAATAGCATCTCTGAGTTGGATACACTCTTCGGTGTCGTGGCCATGGTCCCGGTGGAATCGGCAATATTTGTTCCTATTCCTCACGGAAGAGGACGCCTTCATGGGATGCGGTCGCTGGAGGTAGCTTTCTTTTTCTATCTCCAGCAGGATCTTTTCTCTAAAGAGGTTGAGGGGGGTGTAGGAGTCGAATCTCCCGCCCGACGCTTTGGGCCTGGGACTTCGTCGCCGATCAAGGTATTTGTTGTTATTGTTGTTGTTGTTGGGTGCAGGGGGGCTTAGTCCCCTGCTGTTCTTCTTTGGAAGGGACTTCCCTTCGGCTAGCCGCCGGTTTGCCGCTTGCACTTCGGCATTGACGTACTTCTGAGCCCTTGACAGGAAGTCAGTGTAGCTTGTGAAAAACTTTTTGTCCAGGAAAAAAGTGAGTCTGGACGTTCGGAGCCCCTTCTTTAACGCGGACATGGCCACATGCTCGTTGAGATCAGGGATCTCGAGCGTAGCCGAGTTGAATCTGGAGATATAATCCCGCAGACTTTCTCCTTCGTTCTGGTGAAAGAGGAACATGGTGTCCGTGTTGCGGGGCGTCTTGCGGCAGGTCCTGAAATGCAAGACAAACAATTTCTCTAGTTCGGAAAAAGAATCGATGGTACCTGGACGTATGCTTGAGTACCACATCCGAGCAGCTTTCATCAAAGTGGCTGGGAAGGCGAGGCAATACAGCGCATCTGAAGCTCCTTGAATCATCATGTGGGCTTTAAAATTGCCTAGGTGATCAAGCGGGTCAGTGGTGCCGTCATAGGGCTCCATCTGAGGGACCCTAAAGTGCCGGGGGACAACTTCGGCCATGATGCGAGAGGTGAATGGAGGGCGCAGCTCGCACGCCACGAGGTCACCGTGGTTCCTCTGCTTCTGAAGCTTCGCAATCTCCGATTTAAGGGCCTTAAGCTTTCCCTCGTAATCGAGGCGGACTTCCTTCGGTAGGTCCTTTTCAGGAGTGGAGTCTTCGGAGGAAGCAGAGAGAGATTGCCTGGGCCTCTTTCCTCTTCATAGCGAGTCGGTTGGTCTTGGAATTCGGAAGCTTCGACCCTCGGGAGAGGGTCGATCACGGAGGGAAAGACGGGTGGACCTGTCTTGAGGGGCTCTTTTCCTTCGGGATTGATGGCTATGTCTGGAGGTGGCTAGCGGATGCCCCACCTGAAAGGCTTTATCTTAAAATTTCTAAACCATAGTCATAAGAGCATTGACTTGGTTCAGGAGAGTCTCAAATTGCTGCTGTCCCACGACAAGCGTGGGAGGGGGAATGTCGTTCCTTGCCAAGGGTTCACCCTTCTGGGAGGGAACGCGAGTTCTGCTTGTCGAGGCATTCTGAGTTTTTTCTTTTACCATTAGGACCTCCTTACACTTCCCCTTTTCTAAGGAAGGGAGCTAACGGTAGATGCTTAATGGCTTGTCCCCCCTTCCTGGCACGCCAATCTGTTGGCATAAAATCTCCTTTCCGAACAAGCGGATCTGCCGGATCACTGGTTCCTTCCCTGGTTCACCTGCAAAACATACCCATGGTTGGATGTTCTCCGGCGGGGGATACTCCGATGCCTAAGTCAGAGATGGGTTCCAGCAACAGAATGGGAAAGATTCTAAGAAGGGAGATGGCGAGGAAAGGAACTCTGTTTTTTTCAGGGTTTCGTTGTGCCTACCTCGAGTGTCCCCTCTTACCAGTATTTATACAGGCTGGCCTGGCCTACGGCTTCGTTCTCTTCCCTACGGTTACGATGGGGGCTAATTGATTCTCCTCTGCCCGTAACCGTGGACGGTTATTGAACGGTTCCGGTCAGGCCGGAGGCGTTACCATTAGAGTTAATGGCCACGTAGCCGTTTCGACATAGTTGTACTTTGGAGGTGATAGTTAGGCAGCCGATTGTAACCGTTGCGCCCACGTTCGTGTGGGTTTGAGGTTGGTCGGAGATCTACCTTCGGGTCTCCTCCAAGAGTGGCTGTTGCTGGATCGGAGAGATGTTTTCCTTCCGAGGTGTCTTCGTCTTCGGGCCGGTACCTACGGCTGAGGCCGAAGACCGTGTCTTCGGCCGGGGCCGAGGATCATGTCTTCGGCCGAGACCGAAGGCCGTGTCTTCGGTTGGGGCTGAGAGCTGTCTTCGGCTAGATCTGAAGGTCGCATCGTCGCCTTGCCCGTTGATCGTTCGGCTTCCTCTAGGCGCTCTGGTTCGAGCTGTCTGGTTCAGGGGGGTACACAAGTGATCGAACCGATGGTTGATTTATGCCTGAACCGATATATCCCAACAGCTTTTAATTATGGAGAACTTCAGGAGAATCATGTCCAGATGGGACCATGGCAGTCAGGAGAACCAAAGAAGAAGATATTTTGCGAGCCAATTCAGTAAAGAGGTTTGGTCAGAAGTTCGCAGCAAGAATACAGTGAGATTCTGAGAGTAGCAGCCATGAGGTTAGTCTATGTGGTGATGATCATGGTGTTTTCAATTAACTCTGCTCAAATCACTGAAATGATTTTAGATAGAGTCAATTTGATCAATCTGAACAAGTTAGATTTTACTGTCCTATAAACAGAAGGCCAAGTGTGCATTTCTGAGCAGATATCTCTGTGTACATTTTCCTTCTTAAAGAATTATATCAGAAGCAGTCTGATATGAAGAGAACGTTTCAAACAAAATAAGCCCCTTCATTTTTACTATAATCAATATTGAACATTGTAATGCAACGGATGCTATATGAAAGTAACCTCCAATACTGTTTTCATTGGAGGTTTTAAATCTAAGATATGAAAACAGAGAATGATGCTCGCTCACACAATTTTTAACATATAAAAGAGATTGTTAGGATATGTCGGTTCCAGCATAAATCAACCATCGATTCAACTACTCGTGCACCCCCTCCCGAACCAGACATCTCGAACCAGAGCGTCCAAAGGAAGCCGAACGATCAACGGGCAAGGCGACGATGCGACCTTCGGATCTAGCCGAAGACACGGTCCTCGGCCCCGGCCGTAGGTACCGGCTCGAAGACGAAGACACCTCAGAAGGAAAACATTTCTCGGATCCAGCAACGGCCACTCTTGGAGAAGAAACCCGAAGGCAGATCTCCGACCAACCTCAAACCCACACGAACGTGGGTGCAACGGTTACAATCGGCTGTCTAACTATCACCTCCAAAGTACAACTACGTCGAAGCGGCCACATGGCCATTAACTCCAATGGTAACGCCTCCGGCCTGATCGGAACCGTTCAATAACTGTCCACGGTTACAGGCAAAGGAGAATCAATTAACCCCCATCGTAACCGTAGGGAAGAGAACGAAGCCGCATGCCAGGCCAGCCGGTATAAATACTAGTAAGAGGGGACACTCGAGGTAGGCACAACGAAATCCTTAAAAAATCAGAGTTCCTTTCCTCGCCATCTCCTTCCTCAGAATCTTTCCCATTCTGTTGCTGGAACTCGTCCTTACTTAGACATCGGAGTGTCCCCCGCCGGAGAACATCCGGCCAAGGATCTGTTTTGCAGATAAACCAGGGAAGCGAACCTATGATCCGGCAGCTCCATCCAGTCAGAAAGGAGATTCTATGCCAACAGATTGGCGTGCCAGGAAGGGGGGACAAGCCATTAAGCATCTACCGTTAGCTCCCTTCCTTAAAAAAGGGGAAGTGCAAGGAGGTCCTAATGGCAAAAAGAAAAACTCAGAATGCCTCGACAAGCAGAACTCGCGTTCCCTCCCAGAGGGGTGAACCTCTGGCAGGGAACGACATTCCCCCTCCCACACTTGTCGTGGGACAGCAGCAATTTGAGACTCTCCTGAACCAAGTCAATGCTCTCACGACTATGGTTCAGAACTTTCAAGATAAAGCCTTTTAGGTGGGGCATCTGCCAGCCACCTCCAGACATAGCCATCAATCATGGAGGAAAAGAGCCCCGCGAGACGGGTCCACCCGTCTTTCCCTCCGTGACCGACCCTCTCCCGAGGGCCGAAGCTCCCGAATTCCAAGACCAACCGACTCGCTGCGAAGAGGAAAGAGGCCCAAGCAATCTCTCACTGCTTCCTCCGAAGACTCCACTTCCGAAAAGGACCTACCGAAGGAAGTCCGTCCCGATTACGAGGGAAAGCTTAAGGCCCTTGAATCGGAGATTACGAAGCTTCAGAAGCAGAGGAACCACGGTGACCTCGTGGCATGCGAGCTGCGCCCTCCATTCACCTCTCGCATCATGGCCGAAGTTGTCCCCCGGCACTTTAGTGTCCCTCAAATGGAGCCCTATGACGACACCACTGATCCGCTTAATCACCTGGACAGTTTTAAAGCCCATATGATGATTCAAGGGGCTTCAGATGCGCTGTACTGCCTCGCCTTCCCGGCCACTTTGAAGAAAGCCGCACGGATGTGGTACTCAAGCATACGTCCAGGTACCATCAATTCTTTTTTCGAGCTAGAGAAATTGTTTGTCTTGCATTTCAAGACCTGCCACAACACGGACACCTTGTTCCTCCTTCACCAGAATAAAGGAGAAAGTCTGCGGGATTATATCTCCAGATTCAACTCGGCTACGCTCGAGATCCCTGATCTCAACGAGCACGTGGCCATGTCCGCGTTAAAGAGGGGCTCCGAATGTCCAGGCTCACTTTTTTCCTAGACAAAAAGTTTTCCACAAGCTATGCTGAACTCCTGTCAAAGGCTCAGAAATACGTCGATGCCGAAGAGCAAGCGGCAAACCGACGGCTAGCCGAAGGGAAGTCCCTTCCAAAGAAGAATAACAGCAGGGGACTAGGCCCCCTGCACCCAACAATAACAATAATAACAAATACCCTGATCGGCGACGAAGTCCCAGGCCCAGAGCATCGGGCGAGAGATTCGACTCCTACACCTCCCTCAACCTCCCTAGAGAAAAGATCCTGCTGGAGATAGAAAAAGAAAGCTACCTCCAGCGGCTGTGTCCCATGAAGGCGTCCTCTTTCGTAAGGAACAGGAACAAATATTGCCGATTCTTCTGGGACCATGGCCACGACACCGAAGAGTGCATCCAACTCAGAGATGCTATTGAGGATCTTATCAAGAGAGGTTACCTGGGACGGTACATCGGTCGCCAAGGACCTCGGTCGGAGGCCACAGTTCCCCAAAGTGCTCCTGAAGAAGCTGAATTACCAAATTAGAGGCCCACCAGCAGGAACGTGGGGATGCTGCATCGGCCGATCAACTGGAGAAGGGCCGAAGACGATGCCCCAAAGCGGCTCAAAGACAACAACACCATACTCTTCTCCGATGATGACCTCGCGAGGGTCAAACTCCTACATGATGACCTGTTGTAATATCGGCCATTGTGGCTATGATGTAAAGCGTATCTTAGTCAATAATGGAAGTTCTACTGACGTCTTACTCTACGACGCGTTCTCTTGGATGTGCCTACCTAAAAATAAACTGCAAAGATCCCCTGTGCCACTCACTGGCTTCGGAGGCAACCAAGTCGACATCGAGGATGAGATAGTACTGCATGTAACCCTCGGCACCGAACCCCGACAGAAGATGCTACCGATTAACTTCACGATGGTCCGAACTCCCTCGGCTTACAACGTGATTTTGGGACGGCCCGCCCTGAACAAATTTCGGGCCATAGTGTCAACTTATCACCTCCTGGTACGTTTCCCCACCAAGAGTGGTGTCGGAGAAGCAAAGGAAGATCAGAGAACGGCATGACAATGCTTAATGATACAGGACAAGCAATCCAATGATCCCACAACTTGGAACTAGTTGGATCCGAGAGACCCAACCGCAGACTCTGATGAACCCATGGAAAGAACCGTTCCGGTACAACTAACCGAGGAGGACCCCACCAAGGTCGTGCAAATCGGAAGCCTGCTCGATGAGGAAACCAAGACGAAGCTGATCTATTTCCTCAGAAACAACGCTAATGTTTTTGCCTGGTCAGCCTTGGATATGCCTGGGAACCCAGCCGAAGTGATTACTCATCGACTGGAAGTTGCCCTCGAACACAAGCCGGTTCGGCAGAAGAAAAGAAACTTCGCCCCTGAAAAACAGAAGGCAATAGATGAAGAAGTAAACAAGCTCATCAAGACGGGATTCATTCGAGAAGCACACTATCCTGAATGGCTAACCAACGTGGTAATGGTAAAAAAAGCTAGTGGTAAGTGGAGGATCTGTATTGACTACATAGACCTCAACAAAGCCTGCCCAAAAGACAGCTTTTCCCTTCCAAAGATCGACCAATTGGTTGACGCCACCTAGGGCCATCAGCTATTAAGCTTCATGGATGCCTTCTCCGAATACAACTAGATTCGAATGGATCCTCAGGATGAGAAAAAGACGGCCTTCGTCATCGAAAAAAGTCTTTACTGTTACAAAATGATGCCGTTTGGGCTGAAGAATGCTGGGACGACGTTCCAAAGGTTGATTGATAAGGTGTTCAAAAAATAATTGGGAAGGAACATGGAGGTCTATGTCGACGACATGATCATCAAGAGCCTCCTTAAAGAAGATCACATCAAGGATCTGAAAGAGTCATTCGATGCCCTGCGACGCCACCATATGAAGTTGAACCCAACGAAGTGTGCCTTCGGGATAACTTCGGGCAAGTTCTTGGGGTTCCTCGTTACTAAACGAGGAATCGAGACAAACCCCGAAAAGATCCAGGCTCTTCGAGATATGAGACACCCTTCTTGCAAGGAGGTACAGCAACTGACAGGAAGGATCGCCTCCTTGAGCAGATTCATCTCCCGGTCGGCTGAGAAGTGCCTCCCTTTCTTCAAGGTACTTCAACAATTCCGAGGTTTTGAATGGACCGAGGACTGCCGCCTTGCTTTTGAAGAATTGAAGAAATACTTGGAGACCCCACCCTTGCTCTCCAAACCTCAAGAAGGGGAGACTCTCTATCTATACCTCTCCGCCACAGACGAAGCAGTCAGTTCGGTCCTTATCCGAAAAGAGGAAGACGGCTCCCATAAACCGGTCTATTACATCGGCAAAGTCTTGCACGATGCTGAGACAAGATATTCGAGAATGCAGAAGCTAATTTACTCGTTGATAATTGCGGCAAAGCGACTACGACCTTACTTCCACGCCCACGCCATCGTGGTTTTGACTGACCAATCTCTTAAGGCCATTCTCCGATATCCTGATACTTCGGGAAGAACAGCCAAATGGGCCATAAAGTTGAGTGAGTTTGACATCAGCTTCCAACCTGGATCGGCTATAAAAGCTCAGATACTGTTTGACTTCTTAATTGAGTGCACTTGGAAGTCCAAAGACGAAGTACGACCAACCGAAGAGGAAGGAGTCACTTCGAAAGATGCGGAGTCCGTCTGGGTACTCCATGTAGATGGGGCCTTCAACTTCGCTGGGTGCGGGGCGGGCCTCATACTAGCCAAACAAGATGGACACAGTGGAGTACGCACTCCGATTTTCCTTCCGCGCTTCGAACAATCAGGCCGAATATGAAGCCCTACTTGCAGGACTCCGAATCGCCGAAAACTTGGGGATCCGAAGACTCCAGATCTTCTCGGATTTCCAACTGGTGGTAAACCAGGTCAAAGACGAATTTAAGACCAGAGACTCTATGATGATCCAGTATCTAGAGAAGGTGCAAGCCTTATCCTCTTGATTTGAGTTTTTTGAAATCATCCATGTCCCCCGATCGAAGAACTCCCAGACAGACGCACTATCTAGGCTCGCCACCACAACTCCGGAGTTCCTCGATCGTACCTTCATCGAACATCTCGAAGCTCCAAGTATAGCCGAAAAAGCTTTAGAGGTGCACCAAATTGAGACCGAGCCCAATTGGATGGATCCCATCCTAAAATTCCTAAATAAGGGCACGTTACCGGAAGACAAGGCAGAGGCTAAGAGGACCTGTTGGATGGCATCCCAATACGTCATTTTAGACGGGAACCTCTACAAGAGATCGTTCTCCCAACCTCTGATGAAGTGTTTGGGACCATCGGATGCCGACTATGCCCTAAGAGAAGTCAATGAAGGCTTATGCGGAAACCACCTGGGAGGCAGGTCTCTGGCATATAAAATAATATGCTAGGGATACTATTGACCCACTATTCAAAAGGATTCAGCCGACTTTGTTCGAAGATGTGATCAGTGCCAGAGGTACGCCAATGTCCAAAGACGACCAGCAAGCCATTTGACTCAGCTGACGGCTCCCTGGCCCTTTGCCCAGTAAGACATGGACATCCTTGGCCCGTTCCCACCAGCATCCTGGCAAAGGAAATTCCTCATCGTTGCCATCAACTACTTTACCAAGTGGGTCGAGGCCGAGCCACTGGCTCACACCACAGAAGGAAAAGTCGAAAGTTTCATCAGGAATTCCATCATATTCCGGTTCGGAATTCCGCACACTATAATCACTGACAATGGAAAGGCAGATCCAAGGATTTAAAGACCACCCGTCGGCCCCTTTCCATGCTGGCGGGGGGTGTCGAATCTTTGGGTGGCGCTCAGGGAAGCTCCGGACTTCCCTTCCGATTCAGACTCCGACTCCTCTTCAAAGTCGGAATCATATTCATAGCCAGGGAAGGGGACAGAGGGCCTGATGTTCTCTAAACCTTTCAAGTCATAATAACGAAAGGCCTTGTTCCTGTGCTCCCGGAACCCCCGGTGGTAAGAGTACAGGACTGCCTCGGCAACCTCATCCTTGAAGGCCGATGATGCCAAGAATCTCGTGACGGCCTCCGCCGCCTCTATCTTGGCCTCTTCCGCCTTCGCGATAGCCTCCGTAACTTGAGCCCTGGCTTCCTCCAACTGAGCCTCCAAGACCCGTACCCTCCTATCCAGGCGGGCTATCATCATCACCTCGATGAGCCTTCCCGCTAGGCTCACCCTCCGCTCTATAACCGGAGGCCCTTTTCCGGGCCATTTTTTGGAGTTCTGCAACGTTGAACTTCATCTCCATGATATACTGAGAAGAACAGAGAAGACAACCTTTGGAATAAGGGTTTGCCCCTCTGATACCTCGATGGCCTTCAAAAAGGAAAGAACTAGATCCTATTTAACGAGATCTCGTACCCATGAACAACTGCAGGGAGGCGTGCCCGATGCCTTTCCCCAGACAAGCTAGGGGGCACCACGTGTCGAAACGACATGTCGAAACCTGAACGGCCGCTCTGGGGACAGTACGGTCACCAGTAATTGCTCTCAAGAATAGAGGCCGACGGTGCTTCGAATCTGGAGCGATCTTCCTCGGACGGTTACAACATTAATGACCACTTTTCAGAAAAGAAAAGCTTGGCGGCACCCAGGACGTGCGGGGACGCGATCGTTCGGATACCAACGCGCTCAACACAGACAACAAAAAATGTGCTCGATGTCCCCCAACCAGTCGCCAATGATGGGATGACACCTGTTCGCCACACGGCCACCAATGCAAAAAAGATAATTGTGGTGGACAATTGACATCGGTCCAATTGAGGTTAACCCTGGCCCAAAGAACCAGTCAGACCTTTTCTGAACCAGTCGACTGTGCTAGAGAAATCAGTGATGGTCCTACGGCATTACGATTCTGCCTCAGAATTCATCCTCGACTCGGGCCAAAGACATCGACTCTGAACTGGTCGATCTTTTGCGTACCCACCGGAAGGGAATCGACTCAAAGGAGACTAGTTTAAAGAGAATTAGTCGTTTATTTCAAAGAGAAAAAACTCTCATTCAGAAAGGAGATGTTACAATTGGTTGACAAAAAAGGAAAATACAGCAGTCTTATCCTCTATCAACCCCTTCGGCAACCGGAACAGTAGGGATCGAAGCTCCGCCGGTGACCATTCCGCTGCCTTCGACATGGCGCGCCGATGCCACTTCGGACTGAACCTCTAAGTCTTCGACTCCATCCCCCGGAACGGTGGCCAAAGAAAAGTCCAGGCTGGGATAAAGTTTCTTAACTTTGTCTAGGCAATCGGCGTGACCCAGGAGGTAACTTTCCAGTGCAGCTTCGTGCACTTCATCTTTGAAGGCCTGAGAGCTTTTGTAAGCCTCGATGACCTCGGAAAATCTCTCCTCGGCTTGCGTAGCCATCTGATTGGCCGCTAAAAGACTCGTCCTCAGCTCATCGATCCTCCTTTCCAATTCGGCCTGCTGGGACATCAGTCCCTCAGCGTCCCGGAGGCTTTCCCTCGTAGCAGCTCAAGAGAGATCGCCTTCCCTCTCTTCTTCTTGAAATCAATCGCTACATCAGCCGCCTGTGCTTGAAGCGTCCTCAGTTGTCTTCTCAGGACGTTGTTGGAGGCGACAGCCCTACCCAACTCCTCTTCTGCGGCAATCCGAAGCCTTTCGGCAATATCTTTCTCAACTACAACTGAAACCACCTGACGTCGGAGATCTTCACCAAAGTTGATGGACTCACAGGCGACTCTCTCCAGCAAAGAAAGGCCACGAGAAACCTGTCAAAAGAGGAGCATGCGCAAAGTCAGTCTGGCCGATACGCACAGACAGGCAACACGCATGCCGGAACCTACCTGTTGTATTCCAAGGATGGCAGAAAAAAGATCCCCGGACCCCCGCCTCTCAGTTCTAGTGGCAGGCGTATCACGCCCCACGGGACTCTTCTCTCCTGCAGGCAGAATCGCAGGCTTAACATTTTCGACACATGAGGGAACCCTGCCAAGTGTCTTGCGGGCTTGACCTCCCAAATGGCCCAACCGGTACGGCTCTCCCAGGAGAGGTTGGCTCCTCCCCTGAGGAAGAAGCTACTTCGATAGGGGCACTACTCCCAACCTGAATGCACGGCAATGCCAACACACACCTCCGCCTCCGATCCGATCTCCTCACCTGAAAGCCTCTTACCGGCCTCCCCCTTACCGCCCGTCTGAGCTGTGCTATGTCCGGCCTCATACCACAAGTCTTTCGAGTCACACGAAGATGAGGAGACGGAAATGGTGTTGGGAGCGACTTTGCCAGGAGCAAATGACATTCGATCCAAGAAAGCCCTCTTTCTTATATCAAGGCTATCAAAACTTAGATCAAATACCCTCATTTACAACAAACTTCTAGACACGCTGCGCACGCTCGCCCTAATTAACAAGGGCACCGATCTACGTGCTGGAGGGGACCACTGGGGAGAACTATTGCGTGTTGGGAGGGACCACTAAAAGGCTGTAGCCACGATGATCCCTTTTTCCGAGCGCAGTCATTATGACTCTGATCGACATTCTCTCTCCAGGTGACAGCATGACGACTACCAAACCCCCGGTGAACCAAAAGTTTCTCTCGCATAAAGAATTCCCCACAAATTCTAGGGTCTAAGGGATGAGTCCACATTCAGAAAGGATTGACTCAGCGAGGAATCGCATGGCTCAGCCCATCGCTGAAGTCAATGCTTTACCAAGGCCAAGTCCGAGGACTCCACGCTTAGGGAGTCCCCTAACATCCACCAAAGGAAAAAAGGAAAAAATCTTCATTAATCCAGGAGAAACCGTTAATTACATGCTAAGAAAGGAAAAAGGAGTACAAAGCTCGAAGCCTATCGAGCCTTTACGGATCAACCAAGGAAGCCCCCGAATCAGCGGAATGGAGGATCTCATCAATTTGAGCAGGGAGAATCTCCTCAATCTGGGCTAAGGCCAAGGGACCTTCGGCCTGAACCTCCTCTTCAGCTTGAACTAAGACTGCCGGATCGGCCACGGCCGATTCCTCGGCTACGACCGGGACTTCTTCATTTTAGCTTGGCATCTCTTCAACCTCAGCGGGGGCCCCAATCTCTTCCTCTTCCTCTTTTTCCTCCTCAATATCATATGTGGGGACACCGGAAAGGTCAAGATCAGGGAAGGTCTCACCAACCTTAGCGAGTCCATTATTGAAACCATACTGATAATTGAATAGGCTTGCTTCAGCTACCTCCATCTTGAATTGCGAAGACTTTTTAAAGTCTTCAACGGCTTTAGCTGCCTGCTCTTTCATGGATTAGGACTCTCTCGCAGCCGCTTCGGCCTTCAGAGTTGCCTCTTCGACCTTCGAAGATTCCTCTTCGACCCTCCTAATCACCTCCTCAGCTGTCCTAGCTAAGCCTTCGGCCTTATCCTGGCTTTCCTTGACAGAATGCTCCAAGGAATCAATTTGCTTCTTCTTCCTCCTTAGCTTCGCCTCTTGCTCGGAGATCTTCGGATGAACATTCTTCAGTTCGCCCTTTAGACCCTGAACCTCGGTGTCCACACGGGTGAGCTGATTCTCCATGGACAGCTTCAGCTCCTCGACCACCTCCCTTTCGGCTTTGGCCACTTGGAGCTCCTCCTTCAAACCATGAATGAGACTGTCGACGCTCCCCAGACCCTCTTCCAGGAAGGTGACGTCGTAGAGCAGCTGTACCAATAAAACAAGGCATGAGATTGGTCATAAACTGAATAGCCCATCGGACACAAAAGAAACAGTGGAGACCCTACCTGCAACAAAGCGAAAAATGTGGAATTGGATACCTTGGCGAGGCTCCGACCCTAGATGACTGCCAAATCATGGGGGTAGCAAAATGTCTTTCAGAACCTGCCTAGCTACGGCAGGAACCGAAAGACCCCCCGTGACGGAAAGCTCCAAGGGGGCCGCAGGACAACCTCCACTTGGAGGAGCCCTCCAGGCGGACTCCTCTTCGGTTTGCGGTGCCTTGCCCCTGTCCGCCACAGGGGGGCAAGACGAAGGTGCGTCAGCCGCCGGGGACGGACTCCCTCTAATCCGAATCGGAGAGTCGACCGTTGGCAGAGATTCAGCCAGCGGAGGCCCTCCGGAAGCCTCCATCATCGGTACCCCGTCCCCTCCAGAAGTTCCTCTGGAGGACGAAGCGCTTCTACTTCTGCTAGGATCATCCCCCCGGACCTTCTTTCGGACTTCTGATCCCAAAGGGGGAGCCTGGGTTGCCTTCCTCTTAAAAGACTGACAAAGCCAGCCCAAGTCAGGCCTCATCCCGCCACCTGCAAAACAAAAACGCCCTTCGGAATCAACTGGACCACAGAGCTACTAAAAGAGGAAAGCCAAAAACCTCTACCGCTTAAACCTAACACGGGAAACTCGCTGATCCCCGCAAGCTAGAGATTCCTTTCCTCTAACAGTTCACGAATGGAAACGGCCTCCGAACCGAACAGTAAGGCATAATCAGATTGATCGGCTGCCAGAATCTTCTTCCCAGCATTAGCATCCAAGCGTGGCTCCCTCCACTCACTACTAAAACCCCATGGTTGGGTAGAAGAAACAAAAACAAAATTGGGCTTCCACCCATGGATGGCGCTAGGTATGTCCCTCATGATTTTGTGACCAGGGCGAGGGCCGATAACCCACCATCCATGGCCATGAAAATCCCTCTTGAGAATAAAAAAAGAAATGAATAAATTGGTCCCAGGCCTCACGTTAGCTGTGGCACCGGACCAAGAACCCGCACATATTCCGAATACTATTCGGAGTCAATTGCACAGGCACGATCTGATACATGTGAAAGACTTTGACGAAGAAAAGATGCAGCGAAAAACGAAGACCAGCCTTTAAATGATCTTTATACACAGCAATGCACCCGGCGGGAGGCCTATTTACCCGCTCTTCAGACATCGAAAGTATTAGAGGAAACCCTTCGGAACATGGTAGCACTCCTGAAGGTGAGCTATCTTCCCCAGCGAAACGGAGTTAGAAACTAGTTGCGAACTCATCACATCACCAGTACCAGAAGGCCCAACCTCCCCCCTCGAACTCCTACGAACTCAGCCATGATAGGAAAAAGAAACAAGGAATAGAAGGATCCTACCTATGGAAGAGACTGATAGCCGGAAGCAGGAAAAGCTGGGCCAAAGGTAGAAGTGAACAAAGATGGAGAAGCTTCCTCAGCCAGTCCTCCCTTTCCCCTCATAAAGGGACAAGAAGACTCCAGGACGCCACCTTGATAGAAGGAACTATCTCTCTGAGTCCGCCACGGACAACGGAGACGGATGCGAAACTCCAAACAGCCTTAAGCTGATTTGACGCGGAAAGGATCGAAGGTCATAATCCGCGTGACGCCGATCGACGGCAAAGATGAAGCTCACGTCTTTTTCAAGGGACAGGAAGGGGCCACGACCTCCATCCAAATCCCAATGAAAAGATCGGCTAAACCGCCACAAAGCAGAAAAAGGAGAGGCGACCCCTGATCGACCGGTTCCTTTTCCACACTCCAATCAGGGAAAGACAGCTGTCCACTACCTGATCCTCGAATCAACCGGCAGTTATGACGAGCAATCAAATCAGAGATTTTGCAATCATCCGCCGCACCTCTCCCCAGAGCAAAACGACAATCCGGCGATACTCTTCGAGGCAAATCACTGCTCCGAAAACTGAGAGTGGGGACAACTGTTGGGATATATCGGTTCAGGCATAAATCAACCACCGGTTCGACCGCTCGTGCATCCCCTCCCGAACCAGACACCTCGAACCGGAGCATCCAGAGGAAGCCGAACGATCAACAAGCAAGGCGATGATGCGACCTTCGAATCTAGCCGAAGACATAGCCCTCAGCCCTGGCCGAAGACACGGTCTTTGGCCTCAGCCATAAATACCGACCCGAAGACGAAGACACCTCGGAAGGAAAACATCTCTCCGATCCAGCAACGGCCACTCTTAGAGAAGAGACCCGAAGGCAGATCTCCAACCAACCTCAAACCTACACGAACGTGGACGCAACGGTTACAATCGGCTGCCTAACCATCACCTCCAAAGTACAACTACGTCGAAGCAGCCACGTAGCCATTAACTCCAATGGTGACGCCTTCGGCCCAACTGGAACCATTCAAAAACCGTCCACGATTACAGGCAGAGAAGAATCAATTTGCCCCCATCGTAACCTAAGGAAGAGAACGAAGCTGCAGGCCAGGCCAATCGGTATAAATACTAGTAAGAGGGGACACTCGAGGTAGGCACAACGAAACCCTAAAAAAACCAGAGTTCCTTTCCTGGCCATCTCCCTCCTCAGAATCTTTCCCATTCTATTGCTGGAACCCGCCTCTGACTTAGGCATCGGAGTGTCCCCCACCGGAGAACATCCGGCCAGGAATCTGTTTTGTAGGTGAACCAGGGAAGCAAACATGTGATCCGGCAGCTCCGCCCGGTCGGAAAGGGGATTCTACGCCAACAGAGATAATCTAAGGGCTCGTCATTTTTTCCTCTCGTTTTTTTTTTAGACGTAGTTGAGTTCCAGATTGACCAAGTCTCCTACTTCAGAAACTTCACCTGTACATTTCAAGTCTACTGGAATTTTCTCCTTATATAACTGCACCCAGTTTATAATTTGCCATTGGTTACAGCATGCAGTTGGATATGTGATTGGAGATCAATATTATGGTGCAAAAGCAATCTTAAATGTGTGGGCACCAAGGGTTACCGGCCCAAATGAGTTCAGTTTATCACATATATGGGTCATCCTTGGATCCTTTGGTGATGATCTCAACACCATCAAAGCCAGATGGCAGGTGCAAAACTATAGGTCTAATTTAATTTTAATTTGTTTTAATGACGCTCCTTAACTTTTTATTCTTTTAAGCATTCATCCCTACACAGAGGCAAACAATTATCATTATCAAAGTCATTGAGTGGATGAAAAGAAGGAAACAAGATCCATGTACTAAAACAGAACTATCGATCATACAAAGGGTTTCTATGAATTTCAGTGTACTAAAATTTAAAAGGTCTTGCTAAAACAGCATCCCTTTTTCATGGATGAAATTTCATATTCAGGAGTAGCAGTTCCATCATTTACATGATCATTAAAAAACACAAATACAAATAAAAACAGCTAGTTTTGGTGAAAATTCTCAATTGCAAAAACCACTTGGTTACTTCTTTATACCTTTACACCATGATGAAGAATGCTAATTACATTTTGTTGTCACCGAAACAGCTAGTTATGTCTCTTTTTTTCTTTTATTTTCTTTTTCTTTTTGTGTGTGCACACGTGTATGTGGGTTTAAAGTTTTTTTCTTTTGATGTGAGGATAATAGAACTTGATATATACAAAAATGAAAAGGCATGCAGATTTCAATGTTTAGTTGAGTCATTAAAAACCTAAATCCAATTCCCTTCCCTTTGGGTGAGAAGCTTCAACAATTGGTTTCTCCAACTTCATCAGTAACTTTCCCATCCCATATAGCATTAATAACTACCAATTGTTTCTTTTTTTACTTCTTACTCGGGTCAGTCTGCAGATATATGGAGACAATGTGATGCGGGATGACTCTAAGATTGCTAATCATGCAGAAAAAAACAGTAAACTAATTTTTTATATTTTTTTATAATTTTATTTGCAGGCTAAATTTTCAAAATAAAGTAAGAACTAGCATAAGGAGTAGCAATGCAAAGAATCATCATATCGCAGGCAAACTCATGCAAAATAATAAATTACCAGGATCCGATAATTAAGAAACTCCCGAATTAGGATAGCTTATCTTCATCAAATCAGAAATTAAAAGAAAGGAAGGATGTTACCAATAAGTGAGTTGAAGAACGTCCGATGAAGAGATCACACGGCACTCTGATTGGAGCCTGGATGATGAAGCTCGATTCCCTTGATTAGATGACTGATTTGGACGGTCGTGGAGGCAAGGAACACCTCCTCTGGGGAGGTGAAACATCTTGGGAATCCTGCAAAACGTCAAGGGTCAATCAAAACAGCAAGTAAGAAAAAGAAAGAAAACTATGTTTAGAAGAAATCAGGTTAGGGATTATAAGCTAGGCTGTTTGAAGCTTGTTGAAGATCTCCCTGCTTGGCAGCTTAAGGCACTCCTTGGACGTGTGAAGGCTTGGATGGCAGTGAATTAGGGCGTGGAAGGATGCTAGGGCGACAAGGAATTTGGCCAAGAACAATAGTAACCAAAGAAAAAATAAAAACAAAGTAACACACAAGCTCGCAAGCTCAAAATAAATTCACTAGAGTTTTGATATCATAAATAAAAGTTATTCTACAAGAGGGGGAGGGGTGGGGTTTATATAAAGTGCCCCATGCCCTCTCTTATCTGAAATACAAGTCCTCTCCCAACCATGAAAGGATTACAAAACCCATACAAAGTAGAAATCCTATCCCAATTAGGCTAAACTTTGACTAATCTTCTTCCTTCTTCACTTAGGACACCTCCTCTTGGCTTGGACTTGGTCAAACTCCTCAAATTCGGTTTTGGACCTTGGGGCAGCAGCAAGGATGCCTCCTTCATGGGCTTGGACAAAAATTTGAGGGGCCAAGGTGGGCTTCCAGGGGTTGGGCGCATGGGCTGGCATATTCCAGGAAATCTGGCCGGAATCTTGCTTCTTAAGGGCTTGGGCTTGGCGCCTGGACTTGATTTCCTTGGGTTGGGATGCAGGTAGACCTCTGGAATCATGGATGCCTTAGTTTAGGAATATGCTCTGGCATCTGGGAAGGAATCTGGACATCTGGAGGACATCTAGAAAGAATCAGGATTTCTGAAAGCATCTTGGATCCTGGGTTGTCACACAAAATCCACAAGACTGATGTAGTGGCCTCTGACTCCTGGATGTAGCCTGGTGGAACTCCAAAATAGGATAACATCATCTCTTGTACAAAATTGGGCTCATACTAGACTCATAACTGATGTATAGGACTCAAAACTGGACTAAGGTTGAGGGTTGAGACAAATCAACTAACCTCAACTTATTACAAGACTCAATCTTAATTGATTACAAAATTTTCAAAACTTTGACACATGACTAATTAAACCATATAGGATCCAGGGATCTGTGTCTGATCCTGGTGTCCCCACCACAATGCTCCAAGGTTCTTCATTTATTGGACAATAAGGCGACCTCCTCTTCACGAACCAATAAAATCTGTGTTACTAATTATCAATAAACAAAATATCTAATCACTTACTAAAATTTTCAAACAAGTATTGACTAGCTGTTCATTCTGACCACTTTAACGGTGTAAACGGATGCATACCAAGCTACTGGATGCTACAATCTCTTATGCTCAGGTTTCATCCAAACAAACAATAAGATCACTATTGGAGCAGCAATCTCCCCAACATCAACATATAATGGTGGGCAGTTTGATATCAGTCTTCTAATCTGGAAGGTAAATTAAATTAAATTAACCAGATGCATTCACACACAAATATACAAAAAAACATATACACCGTAGTTTTAGCCTAACAAACTATTTAAACTGTAAAACTCCATTCTTGGTTTAGAAATAATATTGGGCCTGACATGGTTAATGATTTTCTTCTATTCTAAAAAAATCACTGACCATATCTACAAAAACCATGCCCTAAAAATATGTCAACATGCTACTACACATATTAGCATACAACAATAGACAATCAATGGACAAGTCCAATGTACCAGACTTATCTCAGCCAATTGGCACTGTCCTAGCTTCTATGTGGATGGTGGAAAGCACCCTATTTCTCCAAAAAATTTACTATGCTTTTCTTGCAGAAAATAAGAAAAATATGTGTTTTTTATATCGAAGCAATTGCCATGAGTAAAGTTTAAGCCTAGAAGCTTCTAAGGTATTTCATCTCCGGTGGCATGGCCATGATTTTTGCCCATTCTTCAGCATTTAATGTCTATGTGGCTATGCTAACACCCAAAAACTATTAGGCGGACTGCATTATGACTAGGTTTTTCTTACACAGAACATAAGTCCTTGCCTTCTTAGGTGCCTACGATTATTTCCTTCTTCTATGTACTATTGGAGCTGTGAGGTTACATCTCCACCCATGAGTTCCACTCTATGTATCTGAAATCCCTCCATCATAGCACTCTACACATGCATCAGACATAATCCTAATAATGATAAATACAAGTCATATACAGCAACAATACATTGGGCTTGCAAAGTGTGGAGCCACTATTTGCTCACACGATAGAGATGGTGGATCTTGGGACGGCCATTGATTATACTTATATATTTCATTAAGCCTTGTTCAATGTTCATGCCTCCAAGTCCCATTTTCCTCTTGGACTTCTCTATAACTTGCATGGCTTTTTGTGACAGCTTACCACAGATATTATATAAAAAAGAACATGCTCACGAAAAGATATTATACAAAAAAATAATAAAATTGCTATTATAACAGGATAAAATTTAGAACTTGTTTGTGTTATTGGAAAAAGAAAAGGACATAGGTATGTCAGGACAATAACTCAATTTCAAAATTATTCAGTACGGAAAAAATTGGATTCAATAAAGTTGTGAAAATTCACCAGAATTTGGACAATATTTGTAACAATTAGCAATGAAAATATTCTCAAAAGTGGAGATACATATCAAACAAATGATATATTTCTATATGAGGATATTTAAAATGACAAGCATAAGGAGAAGCATCCTTCAAGGAAACATCAATTTAGAAATGTTTCATGAATAAGTCCAAAATAATCCATCAGCAATTTAACAAATTCTCATAATATTTGGAATAATTCAGGATTCTGGAAATAACACCTTGTGTGGATCACCTTAGCTATCAAAAGTTTCTAAGAATGAGAATAATTGCATAATTTTATAAATATTTTGGCTGATGAATAAGAAGTAACATATATTTTTTAATTGTTAATCGCAGGATCCAACCCATGGTGATTGGTGCTTATAATTTTGGATAAGGTCTATTGGTTGGCTACTGGCCATCATCCTTCTTTAGTCACCTAGCACAAAATGCAAGCATGGTGCAATCCGGAGGAGAGATCATGAACACCCAGCCATCAGGATTCCACACATCAACCCAAATGGGTAGCAGCCATTTTTCCCATGAAGGTTTCCGCAAGGCATCTTACTTCCAGGATTTACAAGTTGTTGATCGAGATAGCAGCCTGATACCCATTCCAAATCTTCGGGTCCTTGCAGAACATCCAGATTGCTACGACATACAAGGAGGGATCAACGATGATTGGGGAAATTATTTCTATTTTGGAGGCCCAGAAAGAAATGTGAGATGCCCTTGAACAAATGGAAGAGTTTTTCCCCTTTTTTTATAGAACGGAAGGTTGCTTAATTTCCATTATAATCTTTAGGTTTTCTAACAAAAACATTATCTTTTTTTTTCCTTTCTTTCTTTTCCTCTTATTTTTTTATTGATTGTTCTACATGACTTCAAGCCTGTATAGATTTTGGAAAAAAAAACAGTGGTTATGCAGACTATGGATTATAATTCTATTTCGTTTTACCCAAAAACAACAGACACATACATTTGCATAGTTACCTTTTTGTTAATTGCTTCCTTCTGTCGTCTTTGCTGTGAGAAAGAACATTTTGCTATTTAGAAACTAAAATTTTCTCGAGAGTCAGAATTTATATGTGTATAGGCCCCATTAGAATGAGACTTGAGGTATTTGGTCCTAGATAAAAGGTTGAGAAAACACTTGCTTACTCACAACCAGAAAGCCCGTCCCGAAGCCATCAACTGTTGAGCAGATCAAAGCATAATTCTTCTCTCTCTCAAAGTCTGAGTTACATTATCATCCCCATGACTAAAGCCACGTGGCACCTTTTGGTTCACTCAACCAAAGTTTCCTGGAGACTAGCCAATTACAATAATAAGAAACTGGAAATCCATGCAGCTCCTCTTTTAAACACATTACAAACAAAAGCCTATCATGATAGATGCACAGCTAAAAAAGTCTGTTTTTCATATAGATGAGGTTGGCAACTTTAGATAAGGTTGGTGCTGGATCTTATGGTTAATTCATATGGTGAAAATATGCAATAATAAAATGCACAGGCCTTGTAGGTTTTGGACATGGAAGATACATTTGGTATACTGCTATAGTCGCAAAAATAGAATGCTTGCAACCTACAATGCATGCAATCACATTAGAGGAAATCTGGGGTATGATACCTCAGAATTTACAAGTAGAACCCTGATGTTTAACATCTCTCTACATGCCTACAAGAGTCAAATAATTTGCATTAAGAAATTGAGATAGAAGGCTCTATACTAACAGCCAGTTTAATGGTTTTCCAGTTTAAATAATATCAAGTATTTTCTAGCCCAATGAATGTGTCTATTGGCTACAGCATCTTCTATCAGGACAGTGTCTTGGTTTCATGATAGGTGTAAGCAGAGTTTCACCATATATAGAAAATACTATAAATCAATTGCAGTATAAAGATTAAGTACCTGTCAGATAAATTAGTAAAGAATGAAAACCACATCCTCTTTCTGCAATAGATGGAAGGAGTTCTATTTTCTTTGTCAGCAAAAATTCAGAAGTGGAGCCCCTCTGCATTACCCATCCCAAACAATGAGAAAAGAATATTTTCAGGCAATTCTGACGTACCGGTTCTTGTATCAGCATTTGAAATTTTCTTTCATCAGATATATGACTGATCAAGTTGAAATTCTAACCTTACAACTTATCCACAACAATGACCTCTTGACAGTCCATAGATCAAAGATCTGCAGGTCTCACCATTTGGCACAAAACCCAGTTTAACCATCCTGTCCTGCAGCTCCAATGTCTCAGTAATGTACCTCTCCTCGCAGTATAGTCTGATTAGAGCATTGTAACTTTTGTTGTCATAAATCTGAAACCTTTCCGCAAAGTACTTCAGAAGTGATTCTGCCTTAATAAAATCTCTTTCCCTACAGCACCCACGAACTAAGGCAGCACATACAGCAGAATCTGGCCTGAGACCAAACTCAATCATCTCTGTCACCAAGCATTCACCCTCCAAAATTCTACCAAATCTACAAAGGCAGTTTATAAGGATCCGATATGTATCCCGATCAGGCCTGATATGTCTGTCCACCATTTCATTCTTTAAATCAAAACCCTCTGATATACCATCACAACTGCAAAAGGAATCGATAAGCAAGTTATAGATCTCTAGCGTGGGCTCATGCCCATCATCTAGCATCCAACTCAACAGATTCCTCGCTGCATTAGGCCTCTTCTCCATGCACAGTGCGTCAAAAAGGCAGTTATACATATCAAAAGAGATAAGAACCCCAAGCTTCCTGAGCTGCACAATTAAGTTCAGACAAGGAAGCAATCTCCCATGCTTCACATGACCTTCCACGATCGCTCTGCAAGTGAAGCTATCTGGCATCAAACCAAACGAAATCATCTCTTGCAGCAGTGATCTCGTCTCCCTCGTTCGGCCTTCTTTACAGTAACCATGGATAAGAACACTGTACGAGTAGCCATCCGGGCTCAAACCTCTCTGAAGCATTCTGTTGAACAGCTGGTGTGCCTCCACCAGCTTATGATATCTGCACAGCCCGTTCATCAGAACCGTGTAGGAGACCAAATCAGGTTCGACCCCTCTGCAGTACATGATCCGGTACAGATAGAACGCGTCGTCCAATCTGCCTCTCCTGCAGTAGCCGTCAATCAGAGTATTGTAGGTGACCACATCGGGATCGAACCCTTCCAACTCCATCTCCTCCAAGAACTCCTTCGCTTTGCCAGCGTCCTCCTCGCTGAGGCACAGCGCATGGATGAGTATATTGAACGTGTACGAGTTGGGGAAGACTCCGATCCTCCTCATCTCCCCATAGACATCCCAGCAGTGGCCAAGGCGGTTGGACCTCACCAGCGAGTTTAGGAGGCAGTTGAACGCATTGGCATCGGGGGCGAAGCCGAGGTCAATGGCCCGGCGGCAGGTGTCGAGGGCGTCGCCAGCTCTGCCCAGCTTGACCTGGACCTTGACGAGCATGCCGAAGATGGCAGGGTCCCAGTTGCAGCCGGCGGCGGAGGACGCGACGAGGGCTTGGAAGGAGTCGAGAAGGGGGTGGGTTTGGAGGAGCTGGGTGAGGATTTGTAGGGCGTGGGAGAAGCGGCGGGACCAGGTGAGGATGTGGACGAGGATGCAGTAGCTGTCGGGGGCGGGCGGGTGGGTGAGATGTGATTCGGCCCATCGAAAGAAGTGGAAGGAGGAGAGGGGGAGAGACTGGGAGCGGAGGAGGACGCGAGAGATTTCTTGGGGGCCGAGATAAGGGAGGAGGTGGGCTTCTTGTTTTAAATGGAGAGGAGGGATGGGTTGGTGGTGGTGATGATGATGCTTGAGACGGGAGCAGATGAGGTCGACGGTGGTGTTGGAAGGGTTGAGGGACAGGGGGAGGAGCGAGGGGAGGGAGTTGGAAATGGGTGGCAGTGGAGGAGGAGGAGGAGAATGGCGGATTGCAAGGGTTTGAAAGGAAGAGAAAGAGGAGGTGAGGAGAAGTGTCGTTCCAAACCCATTCCCAGGGAAGGAGGCTTTGGGAGTGGAGGTGGGCTTCAATACACTTGCGATGGATTGCCGATGCATCACGGAGAGGCAGAGGCCGCCGAGCGCGAAGGAAAAGGAAGAACGGCGATGTAATCTGCGACCGCTTTGACGGCTCGCTAAACGAACGCTTTTCCTTCTTTTCTTATAATAAAAAAAAACATATAGAACACCTCCAAACTATACCGTAATTTTACTGACACCTTCCTTAAAATTAAAACATCCCAACCATACGCTTCACATTAATAAACTATATCAACATGACACTTTCTTTTATCTAACTACTAATATTATTATATTATATTTTAAAAAATAAAATATTTATTTTATTTTTAAATAATTTAGGATGACAAAATAAATGGATCAAAAAAAAATGAAAGAGTTAGTGTAGCCACTAGGATGCGGCCACCATATATAGTGAGGCTTACCATCAGAATAACAAGAAAGGATCTTACCATCATAGCTATAGAGGAGGATCTCCCACTTCCAAAACTCCTGGTGGTTGTAAAGAACGTGAGAGAGGCCTTCCGCATGCATAAAGAGATGGTACACCAAGGTAACATGGTAGTTACAAAAACAAGATCCTTTTGTAAATTGGTAGGTGAAACTCTCTTTTCCTTAGAACATGCAAAGAACTCGTGGCCTTAATGGAGAAGAGCTTCCCTGAACTGGGATTTGAGGCAAGGACTACTTAGGTTCGGAAATGAATTTGTTGGAATCCGTTCTCTTCTTTGCAAGCTATAATAATGAAAGTGTAAACATTTTATTGGAAAGGAGACTTAAAAACAACGTCTCTTTTAAAGCTAAATCAAATTTTGTGAGAGAGCAATTCTTGAGGTTGAGTGGGAAAAAAATTTCTTCTAAAAGTGAAGGATGAGCCCCTGGTAATGATAATGGAACCTTTTGGTGGAAGGCTGAGTGAGATTTCGGAATCTGCAATTCCTTTCCCTCACAAGAAGGGAAATCTGTAACATAGTTCAATACTTCATGAGGTGGTTTGAGATAGATCCTTTAGTGACAAAACGATACCTAGATTGGATGAGGAAGTTGTATGGCTTCATGACTCCATACGTCTCCAGCCATCCAAGGGCTGCCTACCTAAACTACAAGGATATTAACTTGGGTAGAACTGTCAAACATACAACTTTCAAAGATGCAAGGGTTTGGGGTACAAAGTATTTCAAGAATAACTTCAAAAGATTGGCATATGTGAAGGCTAAGGTTGATCCAGGCAAATTCTTCATGAATGAACAAAGCATCCCACCTCTTCTTCTACAAATTGATATTGTATATGAAGAACTTAATTATAGTGTACCATGTTTTCGGAGAGGGAGATTCTCCTCCGCAGCTACGGCGGCAAGATTCTTTTTAACCAAGCACCAAGATACACAGCGGGATCCTCCTCATTGTATGTCCTCCAGGTTCACTAGTATCCAAAGGGATAGGGGGAATAGATCCTCTTCATCGTATGTCCTCCAGGTTCATTAGTATCCAAAGGGATAGGGGAGATAAATCCGGCATAGCTATCCTGCAGGCGGGATGAAACTTTTCCTATCCAAGAATGAGTAGACACCGCCAAGATACAAGCTGGTCGGAATGGGAAAGAAAAAAGATTCTGGCATCTCACTCATCCAACCGCCAATAATCCCTGAATTTAATCGAGTATTCTGCAGAGTCACACCTCGAACCAATGACCAGTTGATTGTGAGGCAAGATCCCAACCAGCTAGGTCATGGCAATAGGAAATCCTTATTAAATATCCTCCAAGTTCACTGGTTAATACAGGTCATTTTGTAAAAACAAATCAATCTTCACATATTTCCGCTTAATTAAATAGAACATTATACGTCAAGAAGGCAGCACTAAAACTAAAGTAACAAAAACGTATTTATTCTTTCGCTTTCAAAAACCTGAAATAAATATCCTTGTCCAAAAAAAATCCTGAAATAAATTCAAAGAACATATCAAAGTCAAAATTTAAACCATATATTTCTAACTTTACTGATAAATTTCTATCCATCCAAAATAAAATATGAAAAACAGGAAGAAGTGACCAGGGCCTTTTGTATGTGATTATGAAAAAATGAGGCTCACATTTTGCAAGCTAAAGACAACGAGCATGCAGGGAAAAGGGGCCATGCTTTAACATTTTACAAGTACCTATGAACTCTTGATATCTAAGCTGCAGCTACTGATGATTGCTGTTGCCCATTCCTCATATCTTGACTTCCCAATATTCTCCTTTCTTGGCATGGACCTCGTCGATGGAACCCATATCCCCTCGAGCTACCAAAGTAGTCCCTGTCATTGCTGTCTGCTCCACTCTTCCTCCTCAAGCTCCTAGCAATGGAGTGTCCCCTTGGGGCTCACCTAATTGGTATCCGTCTATACCTCTACCCCTTAATTCCGGCACAAAAGAGATGAACAACAACAAAGGAGACATCAAATTGATATACAGAAATTTAAAAGCATCCATCATTTACGCAAACAAAATGCTCTTTAGTATTTTTACGGCATAAAATACTTCTGGCATGATACAGAAAATATATATCATACACCAGCCCTCCCCCTCTCCTTTGATATTCGTAAACCACAAGGCCCATCTGACCAGCCCTCCCCCTCTCCGTTGATGTTTGTAAACCCCGCCGTCGCCCTCCTCCTCTGTGTCCGCCGTTACTGCAAGCACAACAGCTCCACCTAGGGGTATCAACTTTTTTTAAAAAGAATTAAAAACTAAAAAAATATTAACAAATAATTAAGATTAATTTAAATATTTTTTATAAATATTATTTGAATTGTATTTATATTATTTCATAAGATTAAATTCATCGATAATGGATCTACCGTAAATTTTTTGGTTATCTCCTTATCGATATAAGTGACTAAATAATTGGTAAAACAGTCATTTTCTATCTTATTGCACAATCTAATCTTGACAATCTTTATTGTTGAAAATGCTCTTTTTATAGTAGTAGTTAAAATCGGAAGAGTCATAAGTACCACGGACTCGTAGACGATGCGCGCCATCGACTACGGTGGTGGTGATATCGTGCCGAGTGAGTGCCGTTGGCACTGCACAACAGGATGTGACGTCCATCGAGCGACGAGGCCAAAGATAATGGAATGCGAGTGCAATAGCATCGGTGGGAGCCTGGGGCATAACGGGCACCCACCCACCCGTGCTCCCAAGACTCGATCGTGCTACGCGATGAATCCGGTCGCTAGGATGGTACATAGCTTCATCGCACAGGACGTCTATCAGTGTGGCGAAACTGGTGGAGGCCACCGAGATAGCAACCGTATGCTAGTGCATTGATAGTATTCTACCTTGCATATGCGCAACCGTCTGATCTCACCGTGGGAGCGCTCTCACCGGTCGTGACACATGACATGTTCGATCACCATCTCATTCGTTGGTACAGCGAATGGGACGGTGCTGGCTGCGTGCAGTGGCTTTGACCATGGCGGATTCTAGAGACGAGTGCCAGTCAAGCGACAAAAAAAAATTCTATCTTCTCCAAAAAAAAATAAAGAAAAAAAATTAATGAAAATAAAAGATAAAGATGAAAGTAATCCAACTTCTTACTAGAGGAAGTCGATTTATAGTATTTGTTTTATTTTAATTTTTTTTTCAATATTCTTCGAGTTATATTTAATATCTTTAATTTTAAAGGGGGCCAAATATATAAATACATATATATTTAAAATTTTATATAAATTTTTAATCTATAAAAAAATGAGAAAAAATTAAGGTGGGCCAAGGCCCCCTGTCCCCCCGACAGTCCGCCCCTGACTCCACCCTCCCTTCCCTCCTCTTAAAGTGCCCGTGCACCCCCTTCTTTTCCCCGATCCTCCCCTCCACCACTGCAACCCAACTAGGCTTTGCCCAAGGGCTCCCCTCCTGACCCCTTCTCTAATCTTGAAAAGTCGCTCATCAAAACCTCAAGCAACCTCCTCACTCTCTCCCTCCTCCTGTCCATCCCCTAGTTGGATCCTTTAACATTTCTTTTATTTTCATTTATAATTTTTATTCTAACTGAAAGCAATGATAATTTTATCATTTTATAAAACTAAGGTCATTTCATAAAACTAAGACATCGATCGTATGATAACATTTCATTAACAAAAATGGATAAAATGATTACATTGATACAATTTATTAATTTAAAGGATCTAATTAAAATATTTTAAAGTTGAGATGATATAAATAAAATTAAAATAAAGTTGAGAGGGTGTTCCTATAATTTTTTATATAATAAATCTTAAAATTTAATACATATCAATTTAAATCATAAATTATAATTTTTCACATTTTAACTCTTGATATTTATTTTCATTCTCAAATTTATTCATGTCATCCAGATGTTAATAAATAAATGAAATTAGCATGCCTATCGGTTTTCCCACATGACTATTATAAAATACATCCCCCTCTTTTTAATAATATCTAAATAAAATGTTAGGACTTCTTTATAGAAAAAAAGAAGCATGAGAGAAAAAATTTGATAAAAAAAAAGGCCATTCATTAAAAAAAGATGGCATCAAAAAGTAGAAAGTATAGGAAAAGACTATATTATAATATGTGCTTCATCTTTGCTTGTCGTTCTTTGAAGAGTTCTTCCATTCTCATCCGATGGTTTGATATTTTATTTCCAATTTAATTTCTGAAATGATTGTTTAATCTATGAGGTTTTAAACCCTTTATGCTATATGATTGCGATGATATTATTTAAACCTTGGTGCATCTTTGTACTGATTATTCAAATATCTGACCCATGATTGCTCTAATTTTTTAAATCTTTGACCTGACAATGCTCTGTTTATTTAAATATTTGGCCTGACATGTTTTTTACTTGTATTTATTTAATGTTTTGATTTGTTTTTGCTCTGATTATTTACTCCAATTGGAGTACTGTGTTATAGTATAAAAATGTGTACCATTGTATTATGTACTGTTTGTATCATGCATTATAATTGGAGTACCGTTTGTATTATGAACTGTTAGAATGAGAATCTTTGGTTTATTTTTTGCTTTGATTATTTAAATCCCTTTGTATTATGCACGGTTTGTATTTGTTTGTATTTATCCCTTTTTGTATGTGGCCCTTTTTTTGTTTTATGCAATGTTTGCAATATACTTTTGTCTTAATTTGGTAGGCAACATTTGCATAGTTGGCACGTTTGTCTTACATTCCTGATTCATGTCATTGTCATCTAGGCTAAGCTTATTATTTTTTGTATTATTATGTTGGCCTCTATCCCGTAGTTATGATTATTTTACAATGTAGTTCCATCATGGTGGCTATTTTATAAATGAACCAAGCAAAAAATATGTAGATGGTACTATTGATTATTGGAATTACAACCAAGGATTTAAGTCCCATCGGGACGGGGCCATCCCATCCCGTACCTCTGAGTTCCAGCATAGGGGATGGGTACGAGATCCCAAAATAGTCCTTCGACCTCAGTCCTGGCTTCATTACGGCCAGATTAAGTGCCAGTATGACCATCTCGATGAAACCCCCCCCCCCCCCCCCTCTTTTTTTTTTTTTTCGATGTATGACTCGGGAGGAAGAAGAAGGAGAGGTGAGTACTGACCTATTTGCTTGCTTGTAGATCCATCGGCGTTGGCATCCGGCATCATCGCTGGGAAGTAAGAGGTGCACAGCCATGGCACAACCGAAAGGAAGCTTTGGAGAAGACGAGGATTGAGGACCTCCCGAGAATGCAAAGGGATGTGAGAAAAGTCTAAGAAGGGAGGAGGGAACCGTCGGGCATCGGCCATGGAGCAACTGATCGAGCGAGGAAGGAGGAAGACGCCGGGCATCCCATGAGGCTCCGCTCTTTAATCCCGTTTTAAGGGTGGCATTTTAACTTAAAAGCTAAGGGGCATACGGATCACGAGAAGATGGGTCATGGGAGAATACGGCTGGAATATATGTCCCTAAATAATGATTGAAATATGTCAAAATGTACTGATTAAATAATGGTTTGATACTTTGATTGAAATATATCAAAACAGATAATGGATCACGAGATATATAAAATAAATTATACGGACGGACAAGACAGGTTGCGGATCTATAAATTATTTTCATAGATCTTGGAATTTCTTTAACGATAAAATGGACCTATCAATTTTTTTTCATTTTCTAATAGACAGGCCTCGGATTCCTTTTAACGTTCAATTCAACGGTAAAATGAAATGGATTGTTTATAACGATCGAATCGATATGAAACAACGATAAGCTTAACATGCAATGTTAAATAAGGATAAGCTTGTCTCACAGAAGGTAGAATGCAGAAGAGAGAAATCCATCGCATATATTAATGATAGTGCTCTTACAAAAGGAAGAAGGAAGGCTTGTCTGAAGAAGAAGGTTGTTCTGCTTATTTTTAAAAATTCTAATATAAAGCGGTAATTCCTTTTATCCTGATCTAAGATGTTATACTATTTATTAAAATTAATTTTTTTAAATTAATAAAATATGATTTATTAAATTATTGTTATTATTTTTTAACGATATTTTATTTTATATTGGAAGATTTTACAGGAGAGAAAAGAAGGGAGACGTCTCAAACACATCATTTCTTAAAATTTTAACGAAATTCACGAACGATATTCCTACTTTTCTAAAATTTTATATTTAGATCCTGTACATGTACAAAAACTTGTTCCAATTTAATTTGGTTCTTGAATGATAATATTAAATAAGCTCATGCAATTATAAATATAATTTCTTATTTAATTTAAAATTATATATAGAGAGAGATTTCTTATCCGTAATAAAATATAATAATGTATTAGTTAATCACTTACTAAAAATCTTAAACTTGAAATGACTTTGCCTTTGTGGTTCTTGGTATGACTTCGTTTATTTATACACAATAATTTATGCCATAAATGTATTTCAATGACAAATCCTTAGTTTCAGATTAATATATATATATATATATATGATGAGTTATACTTCCAAATAGTCATTTAACTTGTTATACTCCAACTTTAAGCTTCAATCTGACCTACTACTATAATCTCAAACATGTCAAGTGAAAATATTTTAAACTCTAAACTCTAATATACAGTTATTGTTTGATGTGTTGAGTGTAAGAGTTTTGGTTCACGGGCTTGTGATTCTATGTGTCCCGTGTTATGCCCATATAGATCAAGTGCTATCATGGTATACTTATCATGATGCATTCTGCTGCCCTTTGGCACCAGTGGCACCACATGATATGAGTCTGTAAAAAGTTTTGCAACTGGGTTGCTAAGATATGCTACCTTATAACTTTATTTTATAACATAAACTAATTTTATTCGCTTCATATTAATGTATAAATATATTATTAAACATATATAGTTTTTAACTAATTATAGGGATATTTGTGATTTTAAATCATCTTAAGTATCTTTACTTAGTGCTGTTGAATGTGTGCATCACACAAACTTCAATTTTTAATACAAAGTAGCAGTGCACGATTAATTTAAAGATTAACAACACAATGAAAAAGGGCTTAAGATTTATATGAAAACAAAAAACTTCTAGTGGACATGCAACCAGTTTTGCATCAACATATTTTTATGTGATATATATACATATATCTTTTATTTTGAGAAGCTCATATTATGGATAATACCATCGAATATACTAAGAGATATGATAGTATTAAGGTTTCACTAATATAAAATAATAAATTTTTATCATTATTGTGTTCAATTAGTAGACCGATTCTTCAAGTCTTTATAAAGTAAGAAAAAAATTAACAATGAAGAGTTTTAGACCACTTAGAGTAGAAACCAGGATTGTCAAGATGCTATATTTAAAATAGTAAAACGTGCTATAATTCATTTCTGCTATGAGTTGGCCTATATCTGTTTGTGTGGAAGCATTATGTTTTGATATAGACCACACATATAATGTAGAGAGGGAGAAATTCTTGTGGCATGATGATAACCCACAGGCATGGTACAATTCCTAAGTACAATAGGATAAAATGAATACCTAAATTTAATTCTTGGAAGTGGGTTTTCATTGTCAACATGTTTTCTTCTTTCTTGATTGTAACATGATTTGTTGTATCTTCCAGTGGAATGTATTATTCCTTGGATAATTCTTAATGTTCTAGCACAGATCCTAGGTTTGTAGACATTAAATTGATTCACTTTCTAAGTTATAATCTATGATAAAATTCAAATATATTATGATTTTGTCATACTTTTGCCCTCCTTGCTAATCAAGATAAGATATGGCTTGCTAGCATCAATGAAAAAGTATGGATATAGCATAAGTACCTGAAATCTAATTTTGAGATACCATAATTTATTTTAAATTAGATGGAGCCCGATAACAAGCAACAGAAGGATCTAGATATTGGATGGCATTTTGAAAAAAATAGGAAAAGACCGGCACCAATGAAAATGTAATTTCTGTAGACATGAAAATAGAGGAGATGGAGTCACCCTCCCAGAACCTCGCCAAGTTCTCCTTATCTAGGATGGACTCGATCGCCTTGGGAGTATCTTCAACCACCATTGATCCTGTTGCAGGACCCTCAAAAATACACCAAGAAAGTAAAACAAAAGAAAAAGAAATGAGAAGGAAGAAGAAGACCCACCACGCTCGTCACAGCGCCTCCCACAATAATAGCAGGCCTCCTTAGTAGCAAAGACTCTAATATCTTCCATAACAAATAGTAGATGTGAAAGGACGGGACCCTACTCTATTCCTATTTAAAGCTTCCAATCAGCAGCGGTAGTCCAGGCATCACGGCGATTGGCAATGGTTCACTAGCAAACACGCACTTGCACCTTAATGGGTGCACCGTTTTGCTCAAACTATGGCTGTTTTAAGCCATGAACCACCATCATTGCTTTGAATCATCATACGCGCCTCACTGAATGAGGCAGATGCACATTATCCGATTGGACACGACGCTTTAGACCTTATCCCAAGTCACATGCATTCCACACTGCTAGCATCCATCGCCTCACCCAGCATAGGACAAAGCATTCTTCAAATGCTTCAACCCGTTGGGACTAGGGCGAACCTTCCGAGCAACCGACTTTAACAAGCGAAGATCTAGTGTCGAGCCTTATGGCCGTCAATCTTTAATTCATATGCCCAAGATAAAGGAGATGCCTCATCCTAGGAAGTCAGGGGCAACTGATATATCTAGAAATAGTCAAGTATATGTGGATATCGTGTGGCTTACCATCTCATCGTTAGCCCAGTATAAGGCCACCTCACCCTGCTAGCTCAGCATAGCAAATAGATTCCTCAGATCTAGATACGTGGCTCTAGACATCATGCAAGGAAACTCGGCATGCCCTCCTTTTACAGAGGGACAGGTAACCTTACACCATGACTCTTTGATGCCGGTCACTATTTATTAATTCAGGCACCTTACGGTAACATGTCTGCCATGCAGACGAGCTTCATGCTGTCTCCAACCACTCCTCCATTGCATGCGCTCTACAGTAATATGCCGACCACTACTCTTGCACCGCACAATATCCCTTAGGTGTCAAGTACTTCGTATACCTCACCTGTAAAATCTATTTTTCAAACCCTCTAGGTAAGTTTTTTCGATAAAACTTTTCCTAGACAATCTCCTCTGTAAGTCCTAAACCTTCTAAGAGTCTTAATAGTTCTTTCAGAGTCACTCGAAGATTCCAGATCGCTATTCGGATGAAAACTAGGGCCACCTTGCCTCGTCTAAGCCTTGCTCAGTTTTCTCAACCTTGCCTCACTGATGCCTATCTACATTGCCTCGCCTATACTCTATTACATATATTTACTGCCACTTTCTCGTCTACGCTCCACCACATCCACTTATCGCTTTTTCTGCCTTGCCCACTCCCACTCCATCGTTATATCATCCACTTAAAAGCTACAACTTTTTCTCTTTTCTATTTACTTACGCAGAAGATTGACTTAGACATCGGAGGGTCAATCACGAAGAATCATCTTACCATGACCAGATTTTTGTATTTTTTTATTTTACAGGTTCCATAATGCTCACGTTCAATGAAGAAAAATCTGGAACCATTCGATCCAACAGCCATCTTGAGCTATGTTAGTAAATTTCAAACAGAACCGCATCAATGATTATGTGCTTTTTTCTCATCATCGAGGTTATTAATATATGTAGTAGTTAATTTTTTCTTCAGAAAAATTATTTATTTCCCAAACAAATGTAGCGCTCCTGTTCGTGGTTTATATTGATGGATTTTTAAACTATCCCACATCTGCCATATCTACTTTCTTGTTTGACCTTTGCATCTTTTTCTTGTCTCGTATATATATATTGTTAAAAAAATAGAGCCCCATGCATTTCACGTGCAAAACGTTACCTATATGCAAGCGAGAGACGGTTAATAAAAAAAAGAAAAAAAAAGAAAAAGAAAAAAAAAAAAAAAAGGAGCACTGGAGATATAAGTGAGGGGTGCATGGCTAACCAACGGGCTCCAGCTTGCGGCGGTTGGTGCTCCGAAACCCCAGCTGAAGTACGCGGCTATTACCGCCCGGCCCGCCTCCCTCTCCCTCTCTTACACGCATGGAAGCCTCTTCAATTCCTCTGTCCCTCGTATGCCTCCCTCCACGAAGATGGGTCTCTGCGAACCCCAACCCTAGACTTCCTCGGCGCGGTGTCGGCCATGCCCGAGCTCCCATAAGAATCCATGCCATTGATGGAGCGGCGGATTTGGGCCCTCCGGTGGAGCTCACGTGGCAGGTCGCCGTCGGTGCGTTAGGTACCCTTTATTCGAACATATTTGGTCTCTTTTAACGTAATTTCATTTTTTAAATATTTCCATGTGACCAAAATTTTCTTTTTCTTGTCCTTTTATTTTGATTCTTCAGCTGGAATTACGCCCTTTGTTGTCGCGGGGATCGAGTTCGGAAAGAGGATTGTAAGTTAACAAAGTAGCTCGAAAAGAGGATTGTAAATTAATAAAGTATATGATGCTTCTTTTTTTGAATGTGATTTTTTAGGGGCTTAGTCAAAAAGGGTGTTCTTTAGATATTTTGTTTTCATGATTTTTTGTTTATATTTAAATTCTGTGGAAATCTGGCTTTATTTTCCCTGGTTTATATAGCCTGAAAACGAGTTCCTAACAACAAAGGTTAAATTTATGAAAGAATATAAGCAGGGGGCTCTTGGTGCACATGAGAAGAAAATGAAAATACTCAAATTAAGGCAATATATCTCAAAACTTTCATAATGAAATTGGTTTCCATGAGAAGAGAATGAAAATATATGAACAAAGGCAATATAACCAAAAAAATTCATAATAGACCTGTTCTAACAGAGGGGTCAATCCTAGCCCTTCAAGGGTTGATTCCTGGTCTGCTAGGGGCGGCTCCTGTCTTTAGGGGCTGGCTCCTAAAGGTTCAAGAAATGTCCCCTTTCTGTTTCCACTTGTAGGTAATGTGGGGTCAACTCCTAAAAGGCCAAAAATTGATGGTCTACTGTCCTTTGCTTGTCGCATTTCAAGGGTCGAATCTTGGCAACCTGGGGTCAACTTCTGGCTTGTGCCAATTGCCAATCAGCTTGCAAGTGCCAAGGTTGACTCCTAGAATCCAAGGGTTGACTCTTGGCAACTTGGGGTTAACTCCTAATGTACAGAATTTTGAACTCTATTTTATCCTATGGATTCCCATCATTCCAGAGTCAGCTCATTTACTTTAAAAGACCCCAAACAACTTCAAAATCCTCTCCGAACTCAAGATTTGATCTTTTGAGCTTCTCCATGCTTTTTTGAGTGTTCAACCTTCTGAATCTTTGCTTGGAAGCAAATTAAACTACTCCAAAACATACAAGTATTAGTAACATACTCGGTTATTTTGTGATCATCAAAATCAATCCTTTGGGTTAACACCTTTGCTGAGGTATTAAGGGATTTTGGGTACTTCAAAACTGGAAAAAGAGTTTGGGGTCAGCTTGAGAGCTTGTTGTTGAGTGTGTGATGTTGGCTTGGATAGAGTTAAGAGTGTTGCCTTTGCTTTCATAATTTTTTGCCTCCTTGTATTTTCTTTCTTTTTTCTTTCAATAATTCTTTTGGGGCTGTTCCACTATGTTTCCTAAACAAAGGGAAAAATATGAGATTGGATTCAGATGATAGATTACATAAGTGTTATTAGCACATTAATTTGGGTTCAGATGTTATTTATTATACAATGTATTGTATGCTATACCTGTCAGTATGGGTAAATACTGACCCTATCGTACCATACATGTACCAAATCAGTGTATGGTATAAGGAGTGTAATGAGTGTTGGTATAATGAAACCAACCTCGTAGTCGATGTATTTTGTACTAGGATGGTACCAGTAGTAAGTAGGGTTGAAAATAGACTAGATATGGATTGGATAGTAATATATCTATATTTGTATCTATATTTTTTAATGAATATAGGTGTAGATATTAAACAAAAATTATAATTAATATCCATATTTGTTCTAAATGAATATGGATATGAATCGGATACTAAGCATATCTATATTTGTTATAAATGGATAGGGTTACGAATCAGATATCAAGCATATCCATATTTATTATAAACAGATATAGATACAAATGGAATATTAAGCATACTCATATTTGTTTATTAGGATACGGATATAAGTCGGGTATTATTTTATATATTAATCAAATTTTAAGTAAAATTCAACGATGAAAACTTGATATAATGATATGATCATAATTATAATGATGGGGAACACAAACAAAAGAAAAATAAAAATTTAAGAAAAAAATCAAATAACTCGGAAGTTTAATTTTGTCATTCAAGTCTCTCTTTCTTCATATAATTGGGACCCTTAAATAGAGTAAAAATCCTAACATAATAAAAGTCAAATTACTAAGCCTAATAAAAAAAAATCCTAATAAAGATAATAAGGAAATAAAGAAAATCCTAAATAAAGGAAATCCTAAATAGATCTTCATTCTAGAATAGAATTAGAGTTAGGATTCCTTAAAGTACATGGCATTTTCTTCTAAAATAGGTGTGATTTTTTTGATTTTTATTATTCTCTTCTAATTGGAAAGAACTTGACTCTAGTGAGAAATTAAGATAGACTTCTAATAGATTATGGATGAATACGGCACAATTCTTCTTCATGAATGCAAGTAACATCTGAATTTGGATGGTCTTGTTACTTAATAAAAAATCTTTAAAATCTTTTATCAGTAAGAAAAACAACTTTATCAGTGACAATGCATTCAATACGACTTGGCAAAGATGACGGAAGTGAAGGAAGAACTAGAACTGGCATTGCAGGAGATTGAGTATATCCTTTGAGATTACTTGCATGTATAGTAAGAAGCCCGAATGTGCCTCGATAAAATAGCAAATCTTCAATATTGAAAACTAGGCTAAATTTTAAATCAGTGGATAATTCTATATAATAAGTATTAGATTCAAGTTTATGAAGGATGCAAAATGGATTAGTGGCTCGAGCATGCAAATTTTTGAATGAATATTAGGGATTATATTCTGGATATATACGACCATTATATAGCCACTCTTGATAAACTCTAGAATTCTACGATAAACATCAACAGCAAGCTTATATTCTCAGTACTCATAGCAATCTTTTGCCGATATCAGTGTAAATGTCATGGATGTGTTTGGCAAAAGAAGTTGCAGGTTCAGAAGTATGATTATTTATAGGTAGGAAAATAAAATCAATGGATTGGCAAGGGTTAAAACCATGAATAATTTCAAAGAAACTCTTACCAGTGAACCAATTCACTGAACTATTATAAGCAAATTCCATTGTAAGTAATAATTAATCCCATAGACTAGGTCTCACCAACCATACACCTAAGTAAATCACCAAGACTATAATTCATAACCTTTATTTGATCATCTATTTGGATATGAAAGGAAAAAAATTTAAAATGGTCCCAAATAGTTTTCAAAAGGTCTTCCAAAAATAACTTATAAATTTGACATCACGATCAGATACTATGAAAGAGGACAAATCGTGAAGTCGGACGATTTTCCTAAAGAATAATTTAGCAATTGAAGAAGCATCAGAAGTCTTTTGATAAGGAATAAAATGTGCAATTTTGGAAAACCTATTGATATGGAGACTAACCCCCACCCTCGGCATCCCGAGGATTTGAAGGCCATGCTTCGTCTTCGGCGGCTAGGACCCATTGTTCTTTGGATGGAGCAGGATCGTGTCGTTGGCCCCTCTCGACTTGATTAACCTTTGGCCTTGGCCAGGGTAGATCCACCCCACCTCAAGCAATCAAGGCCCTATATCCTTCAGATGGGACAGAGTTGCACCTCAAGTCCCTCGATCCTGTAGACCCTCGGCTTCAGTTGGAATACTCAGGCCGACCTTGGATGCTTGCCTAAGGATAGATAGATTCTCAAGCAGTACTTTTCAAGGTAGTCAAAGGAAGAATCAACTGATGCTTATCTCTATACATCCAATTGCATGATTAGGAGGCCATATCTTGTAATCCTTAGCAAATCATTGTAATTAAGAAGAACATAACCAGTCCCATGCAATGGTCCACATCATCATTAAGAAGCATGGTCGGCTACGTATAAGGGATAATCTTAATTAATTGAAGATAGACATTTTAGATAAATGGAATGATCCTCTGACATCTACATGATGGGATCTTTAAACCAATCACTTCTCACTAAACCCACCAAGGATTTTTCTTCCTAAAAATGCCTTTATCTCTGACCCATAAAAAAGGTTCCCTGAGAACCCCCAGGTATGTCTGGGAACTCGTTCTCTCTTTGCTTTCCGCTCTTCTTTCTTTCTTCTGTTGCCTACCACCTGACTTGAGCGTCAGAGGGTCCTCGCTGGACTCGCCTTTGACCGGAATTTTCTTGCAGGAACATCCTGTGAGCATCACCTTTTCAGCCACCTTCAGTGTCTAGATGGAAAGCAGCAATGATAGAGTGATGTTAGAGGAAGGGCTCAACCCATTTTTTAGAAGAGGCACTGAGCGGAGTCTCCATGCTGTCCAAAGGAATCTCCACCCGACGTTTCAGTGCCACCTTGTCTCGACAAGCTAGCCAACCCATTGGCAGTCATCCCCTTGAATCCCAAATCAGCACTGTCCAATAGGAGAGCCATGTAGGGCCCGATCTCCTGGAGCAGCTCTCCTAGCAAATTCAAGCACTGGAGACTGCAGTCCAGACAGTCCAACACTAGGACCATGCCATGCTGGAAGTGTCATATTCGGGAGTGGTCCGAGTGATGCCACCTTGTGGCTAGGTAATGCCGAGAGTGCTACAGCTAGACCTGCAGCAATCTCCCCTTCCATGGAGTCCTATGAGGGAGGGGTATACTCATTAAAGCATGTTTAAGAGCCCCAGGCGAGCGAGGTGATGGTCTCCCTCGTCTCGATCCGATGAACGATCGACGCTAGCTTGATCACCACCCCAACCATCCAAGATGTATATGGTTAAAGTCGCAGAAGTGGACTGTAGGCTTTAAAAGCTGAACCAACGCATCGAAGTCCTGCGAGGTGCGGTCCCAGATAAAGGTGAAGGTCTTGGCTTTAGCACCAACTCATCCTTCAGAGCTTGCATTATGCAAAAACAATTGCTGAGGCATTTCAAGATGCCACAATTAGAAATCTATGATGAGTCAATCGATTCAATGGATTATTTAGAAAGTTTCAAGATCCTAATGCTTTTTAATGGGGCCACTGATAGGATTTTGTGCCGGGCCTTTCCTTCGACCTTAAGAAAGGTGGCCAGATATTGGTACTCAAGTTTTAAGCCAAACTTTATACATTCTTTTAACCAGTTAGGTCGTTCCTTTGTTGCACATTTCATTAGTAACAGGTGACTGTGTCGGGATTCCGACTTCCTGATTAACATCAAGCAAGGAAAGCGAGAATCTCTTAGATCTTACATGAGCCAGTTCAAAGAAGCAACTCTAGAAATCTGGACTATGCAGTCGCTATGACTGGAAATGTGGTATGCAAAAATGTCCTTTTCTTCTTGAAAAAAAAGAGCACCGGTGAACTTCTTTAAGATGATGGCTAGGGCAAAGAAGTATGCATGTGCCGAAGAAGTGTATGAGGCGCATGGTCCACCATCTAGTCCAGTAACCAAGGAGCGGCCCTTAACTCAGGAGTCTCAACCAAGAAGGGAGGACTGTGGGAAAGAAAGGCAGAGAAGCCGATCCCCTTTACGATGCTGGAGAATTCCCTGTTGAATCCAGCACCACCAGAGTCCTCCGAATTAACCATACATTCTACTACTAAGAAAGTTGGATAATATACTCCTCTGAATGCCTCACATGCTCAAATTTTGATTCAGGTTAGGGGCAACTGCTCGAGGCAAAAAGGTTGTGGATGAAGTCGAAGAGGCGTAATCCAAACAAGTATTGCCTCTACCATCACGATCATGGCCACAACATGGAGAAATGCATTTAACTCCAAGACAAAATCGAGAAATTCATTTGTTGTGGCCGATTGGACAGATTTCTCTGAAATTGGAGGGAGAGGCATGATGCCTAGGAGGTCCCATTGCATCTGCCATAACCACCACCGAGGATAGAGGAGCCCGTTGACCGTCTTGCAGTCAGAAATGTTGGCACCATTATTGGAGGGTAGGTAGAAAAAGTCGAGGCAAGCCAAAGACAAAGGCTCAAGAAAGTCATCACCTTCACTCGAGCCGACACTGAGGGAGTACAGTACCCCTACAATGATGCCATGGTCGTAACTTTAAATATCACTGATTATAATGTACACCGTGTGCTCGTTGATAATGAAAGTTTGGTGGATGTGTTATTTTATGATGCTCTTCTAAAAATAAACATTCTTCCTGAACTGCTGAAAAAGCTATATGCACCGATAACTAGGTTCTTAGGGGAGCTAGTTCGTGTCGAGGGAACTATTATGCTATCAGTGATAGCAGGAAGTACCCCTCGACGATCCCAGATGCATCTAACTTTCACGGTTGTGAAGACCTAGCATATAATGTCATTTTCGGTCGATTGGGATTGAATGCCCTCCACATAATAGTTTCAACCTACTACTTGCTTATGAGATTCCCAACTTTGCATGAGGTCGGAGAAGTTTAAGGGAATCAGACCTTGGCGAGGCAGTGTTACTTGGTGGCTCGCTAGGTCAAACCTCCGAATGCCTTCTTAGTTGAAGGGCTGGATACCAGAGACAAGTTGGTCGAGAAAAGGGAAGAGCTTGTGGAGGATCTCATAACCCACCCTTTGCATGATGAAAACCCCTAACACATTATTCAAATTGGCTCCAGGTTGGATGAGGCTACAAAACAACAACTCATGATTTTTCTGTAGAAAAATGCTGACATCTTTGCTTATTCTCCTACATATATGTCTGGTATCGAATTAGAAATGATAATGCACCTCTTGAATGTGGACCTTATTCATCAACCAGTGAAACATAAAAAGAGGAGCTTCATCTTCGGGCGACAAAAGTCCGTTGCTGAAGAAGTCCAGAAGCTGATTGATGCCGAGTTCATTAAGAAAGTAAATTATCCTGATTGGCTGGCCAATGTCATCTTGGTGAAGACGGCCAGCAAGAAGTTTCGGATATGCATCGATTTTATGGACCTAAACAAGGCCTGTCCGAAAGATAGCTACTTGCTTCCCCGAATTGATCAGCTGGTGGATGCAACAACGAGCCATGAGCTCCTTACATTCATGGATGCATTCTTGGAAAACAATCAGATCCGCATAATACCCGAGAATGAGGACAAGACCTCTTTTATTACTGATCATGGCCTGTTTTGTTACAGGGTAATATCATTCGACTTAAAAAATGTATAAGCAACCTACCAGTGGCTGGTGAACAAGGTCTTCAAAGATTACATCGGCCGCAACATGGAAGTCTATGTAGAGACGTGCTGGTCAAGAGTGGCACCTTGGGGAGCCATGTAGATGACTTAGAAGAGATCTTTGCGGCTTTGTGCAAATATCAGATGAAGCTAAACCTGACTAAATGCGCCTTCAAAGTGATATCCGAGAAGTTTCTCAGATTATGGTATCACACCGAGGGATCGAAGCTAATTCAGAGAAAATACAAGCTGTGATACAAATAGACACTCTGAAGATGGTGGAGGTACAAAGGCTTATAGGGCGGGTGCTGCTTTCAGCCGGTTTGTCTCCAGGTCTGCCAAGTGGTGCCTATCCTTCAAAACACTGAAGAAGCAGGACTTCCAATGGACCGGTGACTGCCAGAAGTTATTTGAAGATCTTAAAACCTACTTCGGCATTTCCCCACTTAGCAAGCCTAAGGCAAGCAAGGAGCTATACCTGTACCTGGTGGTCTCTCCTTTAACCATCAGTTCCGTTCTCATTCGAGAGAAAGATCGAGTTCAGAAGTCGATTTACTACATCAATCGAGTCTTGTAGAATGCTAAAACCAGGTATACTCGGCTTGAAAAACTAATCTTTGCTCTTGTGACCTCGGTTAGGAAGCTTCGTCCCTATTTTCAAGCTCATACTATAGTCATTTTCATGGACTAACCACTATGGATGACCGTGCGCCGGTCGGATACATCGAGTAGAGACTGTAGAGTGGCTAAATGGACCCTCGAGCTCCTTGAGTTTGACATGGTGTTTTGACTACGGCCCTTTATAAAGGTGCAGGTGCTAGTTGATGTAACCGAATGCATTATTCCTGATGGAGAACCAGAGGGGGACGATCTGATAGGAGAAGACTTGGAGAACTAATAGATGGTATATGTAGATGGGTCCTCAATGCCAATGGCTTGAGAGTGAGACTTATCCTCATTAGTCTTGAAGGAGAGGACATTCAGTATACCCTCTGCTTCGGATTTCCTTCTACGAACAATGAAGTTGAATGCGAAGCCTTGATCATCGACCTTAGAATATCTAAAGAATTGGAGGTACAGCATCTGAAGGCCTATAATGATTCATAGCTTGTGCTTTATCATGTGCTAAATGAATATAAAGGAGGGAAGAAAGCATGAAGAAATATCTCCAGAAGGTAAAAGATCTGCTTCTAGCCTTTCATAGTTTTGACATTCAACAAGTTCCTAGGATGGAAAACACTTGGGTTGATGCTCTATCCAAATTTGTGGCCTTTGCTCCATGTGATCTAGTGCATAGGTCTTTTTGAGATAGTGGAAAAGCCCAGTATCAACAAGCCTGCACCCGTATTGTAGCTGGATACAAACCCTGTTGGATTGATCCATGGTCCAATATCTCCGTGACGGGGCCCTACTCGTCGATCAAGGAGAAGCATGCAAGATACGGCATCAGGCTCCGTGATATATCCTTCACGAGGATAAGTTGTACAAAAGGTCTTTCTCTTTATAACTATTGAAGTGCTTGCGACCTTCAGAGGTCGAGTATGCTCTGCGGGAGGTCCATGAAAAAGAATCTATAGAACCACTTATGGGGTAGTGCTAGATGTGTATGCTCTTGAAGTTAATCTGACTAATACATTATAATTTTCTAGGTCATTTATTATACTTGATTAAACTTTTATCAATAAAATTGGATATTTTTCCTATCCATTCATGTTTTATGTGTCCATGAATCATTCATGGAGTTAATGGACAATGACACATTCTCAAAATTTGAAAATTTGAGACATGTATTATAGATTAATTTCTAAATGCTCCTGATCGTTAGATTATCACAGGGACAGTGATTGATCCTCAAAATCAGTGCATGGATCACTTCTCTTTCGGACAAACGAGTCTCGAGTCTACAGTATAGGAATACTAGAGTGAGAGCGAGATGGTTGTTAGAGAACAACAGTATTGAACATGATTAAGAACAAGAAATCATATGGATGTCTATTCGTTAGTGATTGTCTCGATGCTGTAGTTGTGTGAGTAGTTCTTTGACCTACGGTGCCTCGGCCATTCATAATGGGACTGTTGTAGTCAGATAATATATAAATATGGTCCTTAGCCATTCGGGATCTTATCGTATTTGTTGGCTATGGTAGGTTCATTGTAGCAATAGAGTATGCACTTATAAGAAATCTATTGGTCTCAGTAATTGAGTAGTCCTATGCGATCTAAGAAGCTGAGTTCTTAAGTTTATAGCTACAACAGCTTGATAATGGAATGAAGTTTTTATGGGAATCACGATTAAGTTCAAGTTAATTAAGTCTTGCATATAATGGATGCTTAGGATTTGACGAGTTTTTATAACATGCATCCTATCAGGATTCTTGATAGCAGAACTTGATCACACGGTAACTATACTTAGATGTTTACCTTTCTATTTTGTTAGGTTGCCACTACATATTGCGAGGTGTTACTGGTGGATTGTAAGAACTCGCTAGGATCATTTTCAGATCAATGATTTTTATTAGGGTTGAGCTGGAATAGTTCTGGTCCATCTGAAGAGTTTCGATTATATTATGATAGAAATCATGGTATGTCTTACTATCATACAGAATATAATTTGAGGGATCATGCACTAAAGGAGCTTGACCTAATCAAGAGCTTGGATCAAAACTAAATTATCAATTGGATTGATTTGGATCAATTTGTAAGAATTACAAATTTAGCAGCTGCTAATTGTTAGCATAAAAAACTTAATTGTAAGTGTTACAATATAATTGAATTTAATTAAATTATGTATCAAGTCTTAATTAATTTAAATTAGATTTAATTTAATTGGGCTTGACTTAATTTAAGTCTGACTTAATTGCAAATGTTACAATATAATTGGACTTAATTAAATTATTAATTATGGATCAAGTCCTAATTAATTTAAATCAGATTTAATTTAATTGGGCTTGACTTAAATTTAAGTCTAATTAGATTTAATTATCCAAGTTGGACTTGGATTTCAATCCTAATTGGATTAAGATTGGCAACCATTTTGAATTCGATTCGAATCGGGCTCGAATTGGATTCAAAATGAATCCAAATTGAAACCTAATTGAAATAGGCTGCCTAGATCCAAAAGTATTTGTCTTGGGGACACACCTAGGCCGTTTAGGGATATTTTGCTTTCGGATTCTCTTGGCTGTACTTACTTCAGGACAATTTCTTAATTGCTCCGTTCAATAAAAAAAAAGATCCAAAAGTATTGGGTTCTCTCTCTTAATTTCACGTACAAATTGAAGAAGGGGTGTGCACGAGATGAGAAGAGGAGGTGCAAATTTGGGACTCTCTCTTAATAAGACCTAATCTTAGCCAATTCTAATTTGAATTGGGATTGGTTAGGATCAGGTTTTATCTAATTGAGGCATTGGAGGGGTTGTATTGTGCAACAAAACATAAAAGGAGGCAGATAGGGGCCGGGCACAGATCAATTTTTCTATCACTGATTTCTTCCCATCTCTATTTTTGTTTCATGCCCCTCTTCTTCTTTTTCCTTGATTCCATATCTAGAGAAAGAGAGTTTAGAGAGAGAAGAAGAGAAGAAGAAAAATTTCTCTTCTCTTGGTGTTTTTGATGCCTTCCCGATGATCTGTGTGAAGGGTTTGCACTAAGGCTGCAACCTTCATCTTTAGAATCTAGAAGAAGAATCCAGATCCAAGCCTAAAAGCTGTGCTTGCAAGGTGCTAGCACACCGGTAGCACTTGAGGTTCAATTAGTGTCATGCCTCGTGAGGATACCAGCAGAGGCCGAGCACATACGCGGCTCTGACAGAAATTCCGGGAATCCATTGAATCCGATCCGATTGAAGTAGAAGAAGGCAAGCGGTTGAGGTAAATCTTGATTTCCTTCTCTGATTTTTTTTGTTATCAGATCTAATATTTAATCATGATTTCAGCATGTTTAGATCCTTGGCGATAATTTGATTATATTAAATCTGCATATTGGTATGAAAATACTTTTCATATATATCGCTTCTAATACTAGGATTTTGAAAACCTGATTTTCAACATGCCAATCACTTAGGAAATTTAATAGGCAGGTCCTTGTTCTATAAGATCATATGGCAATGGTTTTACTAGCTCATTATGCAGCAAGATGTCATTGATATGGTCAAGAGATATGATTGGTTCTAGCGGTACTTAAATATGCAGTGACAGTCAGTTGCACTGCTTATCGCAATAAGTGCGCCATGGCCCTTCACCCAATAAGGTATGGATATACTTAGACCCTTTCTCTAGTTCCCGGGTAGCAAAAATTCTTGCTGGTGGCTATTGATTACTTTACGAAATAGGTAGAGTTCAACCCTCTTGCTAAGATAACGAAAGCTTGGGTGAAGGACTTCATCTGGAAGTCCATTGTTTGCCGCTTTGACCTTCTAAGGGTTCTAATCACTGGCAATAGCTGCCAATCCAGTGGCTCAAATTAGCCAAATTTTGCAAAAACCTGGGCATCTTTCATTACTTTACTTCCATCAATCACTTGGAGTCATGGGTGCTGAAATGCCTTTGGGGCTCTAACTGATTAGCAATCGATCACTTGGAGCCCTGGGCGCTGATTCGTGTTAAGGGCTTTGACCGACAAGTGGTTGGTCACTTGGAGCCATGGGCATTGATTCATCTTAGGGGCTCTGACCGATTAGGGATTGGTTAATTGGAGCCGTGGGCGCTGATTTGCCTTAAGGGCTTGACCAACTAGTGTCGGTCACTTGGAGTTGTGGGCGCTGATTCGCCTTAAGAGCTCCGACCGACTAAGGGTCGGTCACTTGAAGTTATGGATGCTGATCGTCTCAAGGGCTCTGACCGACTTGGGGTCGGTCAATTGGAGCCATGGGTGTTGAATTGTCTTAAGGGCTCTGATCGACAAGGGGTCGGTCAATTGGAGCCTTGGACACTGATTCGTCTTAAGGACTTTGATCGACTAGGGATTTGAATCACCTTAAAGGCTCTGACCGACTAGGGATCAGTTACTTGGAGCCGTGGGTGCTGATTCGTCTTAAGGGCTTTGACCGACTAAGGGTTAGTCACTTAGAGCCATGTGCGCTGATTCGCCTTAAGGGCTCTAACCGATTAGGGGTCAGCGACTTGGAGTTATGTTCATTGAATCGCCTTAAGGGCTCTGACCAAATAGGGTTCGGTCACTTGGAGCCATGATTGTCCCTCTTTCGCGTGCATTTAATGCATTCTTGTCCAGTGAATGCCCTCGCGTTGTTTTCCTGATCATGAGATGCCTTGTGGCCAAGAGCGCCATTAGTCATGGTACCTGATTTTCAATGAGATTTGATAGGGCACGGTCTTTGGGTGTCAAGCCTCTTTACATCGTTTCCAAGGGGATAGAGTCCAAGTGTAGACTTTCTTTCGCGTTGTTTTCCCCTCCCAAAGATACCTTATTCTAAAGAGGATATCCGCGCTTCGTTGGTTGGGCGCGGATGTAGCCCGCCCCTCCATTTCTTTATAAATGGTAGGGAGCAACAGAAGAAATCTTGCAACATTTTTCCACTACTGGAATGTGTGGGAGAATGCCATACCTAATTATTGCCATTGGTGCTTGGGCCGCAGGGCACCCCTTTGCGATGGAGGGTTTCTCTCCACAGAGATTGCTTGGAAGGCGGATCGGTGGATGCTTACCTTGGAATAAGAGGTATTGGAAATGGATTGAATTTCAGTTGTGTTGCTACAACAGCAGCTGGTCGACAGGCGTAATTCGAGGAGGGCTCTATCTGCGTGCTTTATCTCCCAATTCCTCAAGCAAGGGCTGTGCTTCAACAAAGAGGTGGTGCGGGTTGAATTGTGCTCTTCATTGCTTCAACTCCTATTGGGAAGGGCCGCACCTATATTTTGAGCCGGCCTCCCTCGCCTTCACCATGCATCTCCCCCCTGGCTGTACCGCTGTGGGTTAAGGTGTGCTATTCATCGCCCTCACCTCGCATGAAGGAGAGCTGTGTCCGTGCTTCACACCGGTCATCCTCGCCTTCACGACTCACCTCCCTGGGGACTCGCCTTCATGATGTACCTCCTTGGGGGAGGTGTTCTGGTTGCTTTCATGGCATGGAGGAGATGTCCTTTGGCTTTTCGGAGGGGAACTTGGTCGCTCTAGAGAGCTTAGGAATCTCGGAGTCCTTAAGTTCTTCGATGGACATCGCTGCCCTTTCTATACTTTAGGAAAATCAAAGGAACAATGTAATCTAGCCATGGGGCTATGAACATGTGTAATTAAAATTCATTAATGAAATAATCTTTTTCTTGTACTCGTTTATGTTTGTCTATTGTTGGTTACATTTTGTACCTTTGGCATCTTGACAGAAGTTTACTGGGGATCTTAGGGATATCCGATCAAGGTTTGCCACCGTCCAAGATCTATCTGATGGGCTTTAGGTTTTTGGTTAAGAACTCTCCCGATCAAGGGTCCTTATCCAAACTTTAGATTTCTGACCAGGAGTCCCAATTCGACGAGCCTTAGATTTTTGACCAGAAGTGCCCATCCGACAAGCCTTAGATTTTCGACCAGAAGTTCCCATTTGATGAGCATTTTTAAGAGCAATTTCGCTTAGTTAGAGAGGTTTGGCTTAAAAGTCTTTGTCAGGGGTCTTTACTGCCAATTAGTAAAAAGATAGGCATGGAAAAGGACTTTTTATTCAATGAGTAGGGAACTACATTATTGATAATATATCCGGAGATTAGCGGAGTTCCAAGGTCAGAGTATAGATGTTCCATCCAGTTGCTTCAGTCGATAATTCCTGGCTTGACGATTTCTTCTACTTGTTAGGTCCCTCCTAATTTGGTGAGAGTTTGCCCCTTTGACCGGGTTAAGAGACCTCTGCTCGGCGCAATACTAGGTCGCCAACTTCGAAGGTCTTGTTCCTAGGGATGGCAACGGGTCGGGTTTGAGTCGGGTCACCCAAAACCCATACCCGCCTCGCTAAAAAATTATCCGTCCCATACCCCTCTCGGGTCGGGTCGGGTCGGGTATAAAAAAATCACGGGTTGAGTCGGGTCGGGTCGGGTATATCCGTCTCATATCCTATTTACTTAAATATTTTATAAACATATTTTTTTTATATATAAACGGGTCGGGTTCTGGTCGGGGCATACTACTACCCATACCCGACCCGAACCCGAGTCGGATTTTTTTTATATAACCCATATCCGTTTATAAATTAGGCGGGTCGGGTTTTACCCGTCCCATTAGGGTCGGGTCGGATCGAATACCCATCGGATCGGGAAAAATTGCCATCCCTGCTTGTTCCGCACCTTCGCATTGAAATAGCAGGCGATGTTGTATTGGTATACTACCATTCTGATGCATACTCTTTCCTAGGCTTCATCTTGCAAATCTAGATCTGCAAGTCATCTTTCTGAGTTGGTCTGCTTGTCAAAGTTTGCGACTTGTGCCGATGGGACTCCGAGCTCAATGGATATTATGGCTTCGATTCCGAAAGCTAGGCTAAAGGGAGTTTCTTCCATTGGAACTCTAGTCATTGTCTGTTATGTCCAAAGCATATAATGAAGTTTGTTGGCCCACGAGCCTCTAGCTTTGTCCAATCTCTTTTTAATCTCCTAGAGAAGGGTTCAGTTTGTAACCTTTACTTCTCCGTAGCTTGGGGGTGTGCTATAGAAGTAAGGTGATATGAGATTTCTTGGTCTTCATAGAATTCTTCAAACTTAGGCTAATGAATTGTCATCCATTATCGGTGATCAGCACTCGGAAAATCCCAAAATAACAGATTATGGCCATCCATACAAAGTCATCACCTTAGTCTTGGTGATACGGGCTAGGGGCTTGGCTTCCATCCACTTTGTAAAATAATCAACAACTAGTTGAAACTTTTGCTGTCTCGAGGTAAGTGGGAATGGACCAAGGATGTCCATCCCCCATTGTACAAAAGGCCACAAGGCGCATGTGGGGGTGATTGGCATGGCGAAAAGATGATAGATGTTTGAGTTCTTTTGGAAAGCATCACACCACATGATGAAGTACTCCGCAATCTTCTGCATTGTAGCCAGTAGTAACCTTGTTAAAATAGTTTGTATGCTAGCATCTTTTTACCACTATAATCACTGCATATCCTGTCATGGGCTTTTCTCAATGTATAATCAACCTCTGACGGGCGCAAGCATCTGAGGAGCAGAGAGAATGATTTTTTGTAGAGCTTCCCTTCATGCACGAGATATAGGGAGGCTTTATATTTTATTTTACAAGCTTTTGATCTGCAGGAAGTTTGCCATTTTTCAAGAAATTGATCAGCAGGTTGATCCAACAAGGCTCATCATCCAGCTGCATTATTTTTATGGATCCTTCGATGGTCGACCCCTTGATTGACTCAAAATAGACACCTCTGGGCAATGCCATTGGTGTGATGGTTGCTGCTTTGGTCAGTGAGTTGGCTCGAAAATTTTCTTCCCTTGAAATTTGCTAGATTTGAAGATTGCGAAAGACGCGAATTAACTTCTCGACCTTTTGGAGGTATCTCATCATGTTTCCTTCTTGGACCTCAGTCATCCTTGATTTGTCCGACAACCAATTGGAAGTTCTATAGACTTTCAGGTTCTGCACCCCCAACTCCTTGGTTGCTTTGAGCCTGCGATCAAGGCTTTATGCTCGGCCTTATTATTTGTCGCTAGAACTCGAAGCATAGTGCATGCTCGGAGATAACCCCTTCTAGGCTTGCAATGACTATCCCTGCTCTCGACCCTTCAGAGTTGGACGATCCATCCATGTATATCTTCCAAGTATTGGTCGAGCTTTGAGCGGGGTCTTGCATCGGTGTTGAAGAATCTGCTTCTTCTAATTCAGTAGGCTCGTCGAGGATGGTGCATTCAACCAAGCTAATATTTGAGCCTTGATCATCGATCGAGGTTGGAACTTGATATTAAACTCAAAAAGTTTGATGGCCTACTTGGTGTGCATCTTGATGTACCAGGTCGGTGGATGATACTTTTCATAAGCTGATTGGTCAAGAGGGTGATGGTGTGGGCTTGAAAATATGACCGGAGCTTCTGAGCAACAATGAGGAGAGCGTAGACTAGCTTTTCTAACTTTGAGTATTGGATCTCTGCATCCCTCAGGATCTAGTTGATATAGTAAATCAGCTTATGGATTTTGTTATGCTCCTAGATTAGCGCCGCGCCCATGGCTAAGGGCAAGGTAGCTAGATGTAGGAATAGCTCATCGCTTGGATTTGGCTTACCAATTAATGGGGCAGAATTGAGGTAGCTCTTGAGATCTTCAAAATCCTTTGTCATTTCTTGGTCTATTGGAAGTTCTTGGACTACTTCAGGATCTGAAAGAAAAGAAGGCATCGTTCAGCCAACTTAGAGACAAATCGATTGAAGGTCGTAATTCTCTTGGTGAGGCGTTGAACATCTTTGATCATCCTCGGAGGGCCCATATTGCGGATAGCTTTAATTTTCTTAGAATTAGCTTCCACCCCTTTGTTGGAGACCACAAATCTGAGAAACTTTTTCGAGGCCACCTTGAAGGTACATTTGGTGGGATTCAACTTTATTTGATATTTTTGGAGGGTGGCGAAGGTTTCTTGGAAGTTGTCGACGTGGGTCCTAGCGATTTTACTCTTGACAAGTATATTATCCATGTACACCTCCATGTTTCGTTCGATTTGGTCTTTGTAAATTTTATTTACCAGGCATTGGTAAGTTGTACATACATTTTTCAAACCAAATTGGTATAATCCTATAATAAAAAAGATCTTGATTAGTAATAAAAGTAGCTTTTTCTTCATCTTCAAGGACCATCTGAATTTGGTTATAGCTAAAAAAGGCATCTATGAAGCTGAGGAGATCATGGCCTGAAGTAGCATCCACTATCTAATCAATCCTCGACAGTGGGTAGGCGTCTATTCGATATTCTCGGTTGAGGTCGGTGAAGTTAATGCAGATTCATCATTTGTCGTTTGCCTTCTTTACCATTACCATGTTGGAGATCCATTTTAGGTAGGTTGTTTCTCTGATGAAGCCAGTATCGAGCAACTTATCAACCTCTTTGGTTATCGCCTTCTGGCACTCATGTGCAAAGCTTTGTATCTTTTATTTGATGGGTCAGCACTTCGGGTCTACTTTTAGCTGATGCATCATTATTGAGGGATCAATGCCTGGCATATCCGCTAGTGTTTAGGTGAAGACATCGGTACTTTTCTAAAAAAAATGAGATCAATTGATTTTTGGTTACCTGATCGAGGTTAGAGCCGATCTGGACCGTGTGCTCTAGGTTCCCATCTGCTAAGGGTATGGAGATGAGATCCTTGGCTAGTTCTCCCTGTTGGTCAGCCAAGTCATCGCGGGTATCCAGGCCTTCGATTGGGTAAGCGTCGGCGGCCCTAGTTCTTCGAAGCTCGATGTGGTAACAATGGCATGCCATGCTCTAATCCCCGCGAAACTCTCCAACCTCATATGCTGTTGGGAACTTGATTTTTAAACAATAAGTCAAGATGATTGCTTGGAAAACTTTGAGGCCCGGTCATCCAAGGATGGCGTTGTAGGTTGACGGTGCTCGAATGACGAGGAAGTCCACTTGGGCAATGGCTTGATGAGGGTAATGCCCCATTCTCATAGATAAAGTGATTACTTCCTCTACTTGAATTGTATCCCCTGTGAATCTGACCAGGAGGGAATCTACTTGGCCTAGCCGATCAAGGGATATTCTCATTTTTTGAAGAGCATCATAATACAGAACATCGGCTGAACTTTCATTATCTATGAGAGATTGCCCTCTATGAAGATTATTGGTACTCCGGCCCGTTTCTTGGTCGGTTGCTCGTCATCATCAGGGGGATGACACCCCCCAGTGATGATGCTTACCAATCCGGATGGAGGCAAGTCATCCTTTTTTTGGGGTTTAGGTTGCTACGGATATTCAGTTGGTCGGGGGGTACCTCTATTAACCCCCTACTCTGCGATGTTGGATGAATCAATCGAGGTGTCCTCACCAAATGAGCTCCTCGATCTCATCTCGTAGTTGGATACACTCTTCGATGTTGTGGCCATGGTTGTAGTGGTACAAACAAAACTTGTTCAAATTTCTATGGGTCGGTGGGGTCCACAGCTTCTGGGCTTTTGGGAGTTATCCCTTAATCTCCATCAGCACCTCTCTTGGTACATTCAATGGAGTATAGGTGTTGAACTTCTTCAGCGATGATGCTTAGCGGCCTTCTCTGCGAGGACTCCCAGGTTGGTGATCCCGGAGGGCTTTGTTTTTCCTTTGTGGGGACCTGAAGCATGGTCAAACCCTTTCTTCCTGCCTCACGGAGTGCTTCCGATTAGCTTGCATTCTTCCACCACCCCCCAGTGTAGAAGTGGTGGAGACTTCTTGCACGAAAGCATCCTCTATTCAGACATATTTTTTTAGCTCGAGCCAACATATCAACAAAGTCTCGGGGGTATGTCATGATCAGCAATTTTTTTAGATCATTATTTTGCAAGCCGCTCATTAGGGCTGACATAGCTATTGATTGGTCCAAGTTGCGAACCTCCAGAGTGGTCGCGTTGAAGTAGTGGACAAAGGCTTTGATTGTCTCTCCCTCTTTTTGCTTGAGGGTGTGGAGGTAGTTTGACCATCGTTGCTACTACCAAATTGCTAACATAATAGTTGGTAAAGGATCGGTTTAGCTGTTCAAAAGAGTGTACTGATCCTGGCTTCAAACTGGAATACCAATGTCAAGCCACTTCTTTTAAAGTAGACGGGAAGGCTCAGCAGAGGATAGGATCAGGAGCTCCATGAAGGAGCATTGTCATCCTGAAGCTTGCTAAATGATTGATGAGATCGGTAGTCTCGTTGTAACTTTCAAGTTGGGGAATCTTGAAATATCGGGAAAGCGATGCTTGCATTATCTTGGCTTTAAAAGGTGGATCATTGCCGAACCCATCATTTGACATCGAGAAGAAATTGCAAATTGCTTCAATCTGCTAGTCCAACTTCTTAAGTTTCTGCTCGACTTCAGGATCCCGAATGGTCGGGGCCTCTAATTGCTAAGGGGATCGTTGACCTGGAATGGGGTCATGCTTCGATCGGGTGCTTCGAGAGAGTTTCCTCCTTGGTTGTGGGCTCCTGGGGCGACGATGATCAGCAGTCCTCCGAGATCGTTGACCCATGACTGCTCCAGTGGTGGAGGCACTGCATCAATCACCGAACAAGAATGGGATGTTGCGGGAGGCAACACGGGAGCCGGTTGCACCGCGGGTTGAGAAGATGTAGGTGGCACCACTAGTGGGGGCTGAATTATAGCTTGGATACCCGGAGGGTTGTCACCAAGTTCTAGACCTACGTGAAAGTAGGTTGAACTAGACCTACGTGAAAGTAGGTTGAACTGCTTCACGCTGATTGTCGCCATTTGTAAGGACGGTGAAGCTCTTGTAGGCATAGGTTGAGGTTGGTCATTGGCCTGGCTTTCCATTGCCCTTTTTGCTAGCCAAGAGGCGGTAGTGTTGGTGCAATTCTCTTTAGCAACATTATCAGTTTACCTTTAGGTTATGCTCTTCAAAGTTATATGGCCCTTCTATTGGTGCTCAAATCTATTGAGCACTGGAGATGTTGGAGAAGGTGCTGGAGCAGATGGCACAGGCCGGTCTTTAGGAGGCAGTGCTTGCAAAAAAGTCCTGGTTAAAGATGGCTTTGACACAGGTCCTTCAATGTTTAAGTCAGTTTTCAGGCCAACGGTATGAGGAGCATAGCTAGAGTGATATGCATACCTTGGGGGCTTGCATGGAGCTCCTTTTTATAGGTGGAGAATCAAGGGCATTTTGGAAATGGTAAGGATCTCAATGAATCGGATGGGGGGTGACAGAGCTCTCCACATGGATTACCCGGGGCTTTTGTTGGTAGAGAATGTCTTGTCCTTTTAATGAAATCTTGTCGTTTGCACAAGATTTGCTATGCCTCTTTTATGGTGACATGGATTACTGTGTAAGCCAGGCACGCCTCCCTTAATTATGTAGATATGGCAATGATCAGGGATCTTAAGGCGTGATGTGACGTCTAGCCATGCGGTGAAGGTTGTGGTAGTGAGTGTCGAAGTATTGGGCCTTAAGGGATTCAAATGGATATACTGCCTAAGGGTCCGTTAGCTTGAATGCTTTCTTGGTGTTTGAGGCTTGGTTGGCTGAGGAGACTTGCTCGAGCAACTCGAACTAAAAGTGGGGCACATCTTATGACCCTAGGGCCGCCAAGCTATGGGAGTTGGCTAGTGCCGAGGTCGAGTTGGGTGGAAATGTTTTGTGGGTAGCATTCCAATGTAGTTTGGCCGATTAGGGTATCCCTCCTGGTGGACAAGCTGATGGGTTAAGGGGCTGCCATGCACTGAGTGCGTGATCAGATTCGATGAATGGTCGGCAGGCATTTATCGATACCTCTCAAATTTAAGAGTTGGCCATTGCTGAGGCTTGCTCAGATGTGGATATTAGGCAGTTCAGCGGTTGGCTAGGTCTGGTCAAACAAAATGAGCACCGGCTCCTAGCAAGTTGTCAGACGGACGAGGCAACCAAGCATATTGCAGGTATGTGACCGAGCCTTGCTCATACCGAGATACTCGAAAGCGTGGTGCCTAGCCAGTTGGTCAGTCGAGAGGGGCATTATCCCTTCCAATGAGGGGTCAGTCGAGTGATGGGGTTAACTAAATGCCGACAATGTTGTCCTTCTCGGTAGTGTTAGAGTTTGTGACTTTTTGCGATCAAGGACCTTATCCGATGAATGGTTAGTGTATTAACACTATAATCGCCCAACAATATTGAAGCCTTGCCTTGGCATGGGATCTCGATCCAATGTATGGTGGGTGGATGCATACTGAGCCTACTTGATCATCATTGCCTTCGCCAATCCGATGAATGGTCGGATAGTGCATACTATTGAGTCATCTGGTTCGGCCAAACTTTGGGCTTTATGTTCCTAGTCAACAACTATGTAGCTCGGTCTATGGGCCACATTTGCTGGCTCGAGTCTCATATCCCTAGCCGAACATATTTCCTACCAACAGGATCTATCGACCTCAGTAGATGAGTAGTTCTATGTGATTTATGAAACAATCTTTAAAACCGTGACTAAGGCTATGTGATGAATGGAAAAGAGTTTTCGTAAGATCTTATAGCTTGGACTTGAGCGAATTAAATCTTATATACGACAAATGATGATGTTTGACAAGTTTTTCATAATCTCCATCTTGTTGGGACTCACAATAGAAGAACTGAATCATATAGTAACTGCACTTAAAGGTTTATTCTTCTATTTTACTGGATTGCCACTACATGCTACTAGGTATCACTGATGGATTATAAATCACATGATGATTTTGATAATCGGTATCCTAGTTGAGCAGAGTTGAAATTGTTCCAATCCATTGAAATGAATTTTCATGATGCTTTGATAGAGATTATAGCATATCTTACTATTGGACATAATAGAATCTATGAAGTCATACATAATAGTGGTTTGACTTGATCAAGTGATTAATTCATCTTTTCAAATCGCAGTATGATCGAATCATCAATGTGATTGATGATTAAATTAGAACAACTTGCTAAGAGTTAGCAAGAGGATCTAATTGCAAAGTGTTGCAAAGTAATTAGGATTTTAAATCCTAGTCAAATTAAATCGGTTTTAATTGGACTTGGCTTAATTTGAGTCTAATTTGGTTCACTAGTCAAATTTGATTTGGACTTAACCGAATTGACTTCAAATTGAATTAAAACCCTAGAGTCCGACTTGGTTGGGACTCCACTTCCTTTAGGACTCCTTTTCCTTTTCTATAGGACTCTTTCTCCATTTTCGCTCGGACTCTTTTTCCATGTTGACTTAGATCCTTTTTCCAAGTTGACTAGGACTCTCCCAGAGTCCTTATTGGGATGGAATTACATTAAGAGTTGGCGCACAAAGAGGGATGGTGCACATAGTTTTGCATGAGATGTTTCATGCAAAAGATGGGGTGTCCCCTTTCCATGAGAGGCCTTCTATTAGTAATCTTATCCCTTATCCCTATCCAATTTAAGTTTGAATTGAATTCAAACTTCAAATTTAAAGATTGAGCTTGAATTTCGAACTTGAAATTCAAGTGGAGATTGGGTGGTTACAGTAAGGAGGCGCAAGAAATAAAATGAGGTGCCCCCTTGGGATTTTTTCATCACTCTTTTACGAGAAAAGAATGGTTGGCGCCCCATCTTATTTTTCTGGTGCCCCATCTTATTTTTCTGGTGCCCCATCTTATTTTTCTGGTGCCCCACTTCTTTCCTAACACCACCACAGAGAGAGAAAGAACAAAGAAAAAAACTATTGGCGCCCCTCTTTTCTTGATGCCTATAGGAAGATCCCTCTTATCTAGTTGTTCCTCTCGCGTGAGGGAGTTCACGCACCTTTTTTGCTACTGCAATCTTCTTCAAGGCTCTTCTGAAGAGAAGGAGAAGATGTGAAAGTGAGAATCCTATAAGGGGAGCTAGCATCCCAGTAGATTTGAGCCTCCTGATCGAGATCTCCTTGTGTGGATACTTGTATCAGCTGGATGTGTGTGCAACTTCGAGAGAGACCTCAATAGACCATGGATTATCAGATCGTTGTGAAGATCTACTTGCACTAAGGTGAAGAATGAGATCTTTCATTCCTATTGTAGGTCTGAATTTTTTGTTATTATGTAAATTAGAAATAACATTTTGAATAAGGTTGCCCTGACATAACGATGGATTCGTTATGCTTAATGGTTGTCCTAGAATGTTGTTCATAACTTGCTGATTATCTTAATCTCTCATATCTATTTTAGGTGCTTTTAAGATGAGATCTTATGCATGTTTAGATTAAAAGAGTTTTAATCTAATTTTATTCTGTTACAAAATTCTAAAATTGAAAGTTAAGAATCTACATGCATGAAAATATATTGGTCTTCTAACTAAGAGTTATATTCTTATCAGGAGTGATTGATTTGTTGTTGAATTACAACCTTCGTACACATTCCACCATATTCAGAACACCTTGTACATGACTCGGTCATGAATGAGTATAAACCAAAATATGGATCCATATACATAAGGTTCTGCAGCGATTTCAATTTAAGGATTAATTGCACAACTTTCACTTAGAGACCTATCTTCTGACATATAAGATTATAAGATATTTTTATGGCAGGTCAATTCAGTAAACTCATTCTCAAATGAGTATCCACATTTTTATATACTGTCCCTACACAAGTAATTGTGAGACTAGTCAGCTTCTCCATCGAGCATACATAGGATGTGCCAGTCTATTTGGAAACATCAATCCCCGACTTGATGATTTATGACTAGAAATGTCTTAGACTTGGGCTTCGAGATTTTAGGCTTCACTATCATGATCTCATCATAATCCTAAAACCATTGTCCTAATTTATGGGGTTCATCATAATTTTAAGACAAAAATAATTAAAACACAGTATATGATGAAACATAAAATGCCTCTTTATTATTGAATAATAATAAATGTCATATATGAGTTGGAAGAAATTACAGAAAAGTTTCTATCATATTATCAAATGTGATTGGTTTATAGGGCATTATTCTTTCACTTAAAGTAAAAAAAAAAAAAAAAAGGAAAAAGGTTGAATCAAGAGGACTAAAATTAATGTGTATGATAGGAAAAGTTAGAGAAAGCATAGCTTTTTAAGCACTTTTTCATTGATCTAGTTTATATTTTGGGTGCCTAATGTTTAGCTGTGTTAATGCCAAGAAACAAAAAATGGAAGAACAATGTTATTTACTTTTTTATGCTTTTTGTGTTCATGCATGCTAATGGTTGCATGTGCGTGTATTTATGTATATATGTGCATATACATGTTTGCTTGTGGCAAACCTTTTTGAAGAAAAGCCCATCAACAATCATGCCCTTTTTTACCTTGAAATGTAGTGGCTGATTGTTTTTGGCATGTGGTAAGTTTAGGATAGGTGATAAAAGTCTCTTAACTCTTGATTTTAAGGTCTATACCTTGTCAAGAAGATCATGGCTTGGCACCTAAATCTACAGAAAACCAACATGCCACCACCAACCACCACAACAATTGATACCTTTACCATGGAAGGAGCAGTAGTGGAGGAAGAGTAAAGGCTTTTGCTAGGACCAGGGGGGGCTGATGGTTTTAATGAAGGGTAATGGAAGTGCTAAGAATGATTATGAACTGCTTTGTTGGAAGGTTGCAGTTGTGATTTAGGGAAAGATATCTTGAGGGGTATGGTAAAAGGTAGCGAGAATGGGGATGCGAGGGTGATGGTGACTAAGGCAAATGCTATGATGAGGTGAAGGATGCAATAAATGTCTTAAATGGTATAGGTGTGTGGGAGTTTTATCCTGATGGTGAAAATGGATCATCCAAATTTGATTAGTATTGTAGGGTCATCACATGAATCTGGATTTAATAAGGATCATAGAATTCAAATTTACAATCAAACTTTTAAGATGCAAATATGCATTCAAAATTTGTTTCTAGTAACTAAAACATCATCATAAGGTTCAAGATTCAATATATTAGATAGGGCTGCAAATGCATCGGGTTGGGTTCATATTGTTCTCGATGTGCCTTGAATAGTTGTTGGATATGACATTTAGACTGAGATCCAACCTAGCACTAAAGCTATCTAGATCTATGAAACATGGAAACTAATACAAGACAAGGATATGATACTATATGAATATGAATCCATTGATACAACAAATCTTGAAAATGCAAGATATGATACAACTAGGATATGGAAATGAATTTTTATTTATATTCACAAACATTATGTGCATAAATACATACATATGCATATATTTTATATGTGTGTGTATATCTCCAGAAAGCATAAATAAGTTCATGCTTTATATGATAGTATTAGTTTCCACAGACTCATGAATTGATCATCATCCAGATCCGTTGACCCCAATCCATGCTCCATGCTATGGTATGAACATCACAAACTTCACAACTAATGATTCATCATAAAAAAGTTGACATTCACTCGTAAAAAGGAAAAGGCCTTGCCCCTCATTTTGGAAGATATCAGAAATATATCTCTGAGTGTTTCTAGTATTGAATGCAAGGTATGCCATATGATACCAAATTTAGTGGTACGGAGTGTTCCATACCATATTGGTAATGAACCGATATGCGGCATGGGGGGCATATCGACATGCAGAATGTTGAGCCATATGGCATACTAGGCATACTAACATAGTAAAAAGGTGGCACCAGTACGAGGCCTAGTACCAAGATGGCGTAACATGATTAGATGTACTTTTTAATTTTGAATATGTAATATAAATATCGGACATGTATCTTAGGAGTATCTACCAAGAATCGTTATTCGATATATATTCGGCATGGACACAATATACAAGTTGAGGTATCCATGCTTTGGAGATCTTGGTTAATCCAGTCCAATCCAGGTATTAGTTAAGGTTGGACCTAGATTTTTGAAGTAGTTTCTTGCGGGTTAAATTGGCTCTGTTCGTGTCTGATTGTGTCAGGTCCAATATCATGACATTTGTACCTGATCCAATTGGATGTATATTTCTATTTTAGGACCCATCCCCACCCATGAGTCTTGACATCAGGTATGGGCCAAGTCTATGTTGAGTGGGTTTGAGTAGGATTCTGGTCTACTGACCCACTTGCAGCTCTAATACTAGATGTAGCTCTTGCTCTTTGTGTTAGTTGGAATGGTCTTTTGGAATGTGTTACTACTGCAGTTAAGATGGAGGTGATGGAAATGTGGTTGCCAAACTCGTGTAAAATGCCGTTCATTGGATAACAAGATGTCATTAAGAAACTGTTGGATGTTGGTTGCATATTCTTTTAATTGATGACCTATGTTTTTCCCTTCCAACCATCACTCTGATGTGTCCTAAAGGAATCTTTACATATGTCTTACCAAATAAATGTTATTATTTAACTAAATAGGAGTTGGATGTTTGCTTAACAGTGCCATGTTTGCACTGAATTGGTTGTTGCTCAAGGGATTACTCAAGATAGAACTATCATATATAAGATTTGGGTATCATGTTTTTCATATTACAATCTTGTGTAAGATGCCCAACATTTTATTTTATATCATGGCACCTTTCCTCATTTTAGTGGGCTTGCATCCTATGGTTCATATACAGCATATCTTGATTCCCCCTTCAAATTTCACATTAAAACCGTTGTAGCCCCCTGTTTGGCTTGAGGGTTGCTGCAATCTTCTTCAACACAGTTCTAGATTGAACTCTTGCCAGATGGTTTAATGGAGAAGTGTAGAGGGGACCAGCAGCCCTTGATCTCAAACAAAAGAATAAAAAAAACATCATACTCCTATGACAGGGCCATACGTGGTCCAGCAGATGTAGACTTTACTACCATTTCCCATTGAGTTTGGAAATAGGTTGTGTTTCGGCCCTTTTAATGTTTTACTGCAAGATTTTGCAAATATGCGGATGGAGCTAGCTCCAATCTTTTGTCATCTTCACAAATTTTATTTTGTGCGTGATGATGACTTATGAAATATTAGATTCTGTGATATGGTACAAGAGATATGTTAGGACATACAGTTATGTGAATAATAGTACCTAAACAAATAAGCCTTGTATCATGTATAAGGTGTCAACTGTAATGACGAAGGTATAACACATCAATATTTGTGTTTTATGTCTGGCTCCCAACTTGAAGTCAACATGCTACATATTAATATCTGCTTCTGCGTTAAGTTTTTAGGTTGTTCACCTTGATCTTCAAATTCTATGGTAGGTGGCACAGAGAAAATGCGGAGTTTGCAGAGGCTCTGGACTTGTTCTGAGAAATGATTTTTATGTCCGCTGCCCTGGCTGTGGTATGTTTTGATTGTCAAGTCTGTTGTTTATTTTGACTTTTGACATCCTATCTTCCAGCAATTGTCTACTGGTCTGTTATCAGTTTCAGAAGCATTTCAAAGCCAACCAATGCTCTCAAGAACCATTCATCGGTACTTATTGCTCGTATAACTATTTAAATTTGAATCCTTCTTTTGCAGGGGGATTTCTTCCGTGGCAGTCATGGAAGAGGTTCTTTACGGGATAAAATCTTGATCTAAGCAATGCATTAGCTCTGTGTTACTTCATTTCCGGTCATTGCTGGTAATCCGTTACTTGTTAAAACATAAAAAATATTTGATTCATGGGAGACACTTTGTTATTTGTATATATATATATATATATATATATTGAAGCTTGAATACCTTATAGAACTATTTATTAGATGTATATCCTGGAAATCAAATTTGCATGGTACATTATATTATTTCTAGGATATATTTTTATACTTAAGTTATTAAGATTAATAAAATAGATATTTTTTTTATTTATATGTGATGCGTTTATGAATCATCCAAAAATTAATGGACAATGGCATATATTTTTAAGAGTTGAGAATTTGAGACGTGTCATTATAAATTGATTCTAAATGATTCCGATTGTTGGATTATCATAAAAACGGTGATTGATCCGTCAAGATCGATATGCAGCTCGTTTTCCTTTTGGATAGATGAGTCTCGAGTCTATAGTATAGGGATACGGAATGAAAGTGCAAGTGATTGTTAGAGAATAATGTTAGAACGTGATCAAGAATAAGAAGTTGCTTGGATGTCTACTTATTTGTTAATAATGACTGTCTCGATACTATAGTTGTATGTGTAGTTTTATGATCTATGGTGCCTTGATTATTCACAGGATTATTATAATTTGATAGTAAATAAATGTGATCCCTAGCTCTTGAAATATGGTGGTAGAGTTCAAATAGCCCTCTCAAAGGCAATGGCTTTATACTTTATGTGCATTCCATGGCCTCTGTCGAACTGGATGTGGGTTCTTTAGCTCATGATGAAAGATGGATCTTGGAGTGGGAAGGAACAAGTTTCATTGGACTCTGATAAAGAAACTGGTCATCAGCTAGGGTTGCACAGGATTCCTCAAGTCAATCGGTTTGGATTTTGCATAAAACCATCCAGGAGAAAGTGGGGAAGATATAATGTTTCTTCAGAAAAGTGCTTGAGTCCTCTTAGGAGAAAATTAAATCGAGGAAGCAGTGGGAGGGGGTGGCAGTGTTCATCCGAAGCTTGTGCCAGAGGGTTCCTCTAAATTGGGTGGCAAGGGAGTTCAAAGAGAGGGGGAAGTTAGACTATGAGGTGGAGGCTTTCTCCATCGCAGATGATCATAAACTCTTGCGGCTCAAATCCACAATCACTATATAGGAAAACTGAGTATTTTTCATTTAGTTTTCAACATCTGGATGACATGGAGGTAAAACTAAAAATAGAAACATATATTAGGAACCAAATTATGAAAAACTGAAATTCAGGATTTAAATTAATTTGAGGGTTAAACTTCCAGGTTTATTATGAAATTTAGTTTAGTTTAGTTTTTTTGTTTTGTTTTTTGTTTTGTAGGAGCAATGCACGTCCAAGATAAATAATTATTTATTCAGTGATATGTAAAAATCTTTATTGAATAAATATTGTAATTATAGTTGTTAAAATAAGTATCCTACCAAATTGTATGATTTAACATGTTTTTTAAATTTTAATTGCACGTTAGAGGGCATACTCATGCCTGCGGTCCTACCTAGCTAAGATCCTAATTCGGAATGGCTATTGGTAGCAGTATTGTTGAAGCTTTTGAAAGTAAATCTTTTAGAAATAAAATTTTTTAAAAAAGTTGTTTGCTGTTGGGAAATCATATTTCTAAACTAGTTTGAAATTTTAATATCTATCTGGTAACTAAAATAAAAAGTACTTTTAGTATGACAAAATAATAATAAATAACATTGCATGATATTATATAATAGAGAATAATATAATATATTATTATATATTAAAATATTATTATATGCATAATGTTATTATCATATAATGTAATAATTTTATTTTATTTTATACTATATTATGTTATTATTATAATTATAATGTAATATAATATAATGGATTATAATATAATCTAATAATATATTATAATAATTAGTATAATATAATAATATTATAATATTATTAAATATTATTATATTAGATTATATTTTTATAATATAATAATACTATAATAGGTTATACTACATATTTATAATATATTATAATATTAATCTATTATTATATTATATTATATTTATAGTATAATAATAAAATATGATATAATATAAGATGTAATAATAAGATTTTATTAGTAGGTAACTTGGCTATCCAAAATTTTTATTTAAATCAAAACAGCATCTTAACATTCGTCCAAAAATAATTTTAGGAAGCAGCTCTAAAATAAAGCCTTTTTCAAATAAATCTTTTCAGCTTTTTGGCAAAACTAAAACACCTTCCTGATTTTTTATCAAACATCATTGTCTTATCTAAAAATAGTTTTGAAGGATCCAAAAGTACTTTCTGGTACTTCAAAAGCTTAGCCAAATAAAATCTAAGCTTTTAAAGTGCTAGGAAGCATTTTTTGGTCCTTCAAAAATATTTTTAGATGGTACAATAATATTTGATAAAAAACAGGAAACTGTTTTAGCTTTGCTAGAAAGTTTACTTGGAAAAAAACTTCATTTATTATGGTACCACTTGCATTGATACCACTTGTTGAAAAATTTCTCGTGCAGAATATGGATCTCCATGTTCAAGATCGCGATATTATTATTGATGCCGCAAAAGAAGGAAAAAGATAAAATAAAATAAAGAATATAATCAATAGGATATATAAAGTTTTACTCTAAGAAAATTATAAAGGAGATCTTACACTTTTGTCATGTTCAAAAAACTAAACAAGAAATTCAAAAATCTCTCTCACAAGCTCTTACCTTTTAAGGAGATCCTCTAATCCTTACAGGTTATCTCTGCCATTGTCACACTTCTGAAGACCTTTCTAAATCCATTGGCACTTTATTTTTGCTGCTCTCGGCCTCTGTTAAATAGAGGTCGAAGTAGTGGTTGAAACTGTATCAAAAACCATTTGAAAATCTCGTCCAAGCGTTATTTGACCCCCAAAAGACCTCCTGGCCATTGGATCAATATCAAATGTGCCGAAATCATTATGCATCATGCATCAGTCAAAGTTAGGATCTCCGCCAGTCATTGGATCATGCTCGGGATCTCATTGGGTCATCAGATCGTGCCCAAAATAACTCTAACTGGCCTTCATCAATTTGGCAACCCCTCTGGATCGTCCAATTACACAATGGATCGCCCTCAGCCACATGATCGTGCAAAGGAGCCAAGCCCCTCTCCATGAGTTGTGATATAACATTGGAGAGCATTATTCCTGTGGATTGCATTAGACCCTCCGGTGGACCGTGCAATGGTCCATGATGGACTGCACCAAGTGCATGGGCTATGCATCTGCCTGGACTGCGCATTGGGTCGCGCTTGCATGCACCCGGGCTTGGCCAATGTTACCCAGTGATGATGCAACCCAAGAGGGGGGTGAATTGGGTTTTATAAAATTTTTTGAGCTACTTCAATTATGAACTAAAGCAAGTATGTGCTAATTGCAAATCAAGTGCTTGTGTTTTGCCAAAGTATTTATGTGCTTCAAAATAATATGCAATGGAATTAATAAAGTAAATGCACAAGAGTAAATAAGCAATAAAGAAGCAAGCACAAATACAAGAATATATAGTAGTTTGGTGCACTCCAAGGCACCTACATCCACTCCCCAAATTCTCTTTGAAAATTTCACTATAATCACTAAGATTATAGCTGATTAGTTTTCCGGGCTCACTAATCAAAATCGGATTTGTTTTCACAAGGCTCACAAGTCAAAACCTTCCTTGGTTTTGCGGGCTAACCAAGAACCTAATTGGTTTTAAGGCTCACCAACAACCTTTCTTGGTTTTGCGGGCTAACCAAGAATCTAATTGGTTTTCCAAGGCTCACCAAGAATCTTGTTGGTTTTGCGGGCTCACCAATAACCTTAATAAACAAAGTAAAAATAATATGAAAAGAATACAAGAAAAGCTTTCTTAAACAAAGCAAATATCTCTTTGAAGCTCTTTGAATGCTGATGAAGATCTTGTCTTCAAGTTGTTGAAGCTTTTGATTGCAGCTTGATGATGTGAACTTTGGATGCTCTCTTTTAAACTTGGAAGCTTGAAGGTTTGAACCACTCAACTCTTGAATCCTTGAAGGATATTCAATGATCTCACCAAAGGATTGCTTCCCCATTTGATTTTTGATGTTTATATAGCTCTCCAAACCATAGATGACCGTTTATGATCATTGGGAATGAAAAACTAACCGTTTAAAGCAAGTTAGAATTAATTATGCACTTCTGAAAAATTAGCCGTTACTCCAAGTATCGATACTTGAGACTGGTGAGTCGACACTTGCACTATTCATGAACAGTGCATGAGTCGACATTTACTACACTGAGTCGACACTTGCACTATTCATGAATAGTGCATGAGTCGACACTTGCTACAGTGAGTTGACACTTGCACTATTCACCAACCAATTCTGGTTTTTCACAGTTATGTATTTTTCTTATTCTCAGCCTTGAGTCGACACTTGAACTTCTTCATGAATCGATACTTGCTTATGCCAGTACCGAAACTTGCTAAAACTTCTTTAAAATCAAACTTTAAGTCCTTCCAAGTCTTCTTTATATTCCAAAATCATTATAACTTAATTTTTCATTAATTTAAGGACTTTCTTCAACCGAAAGCATGCATTTCTTCATTCAACATGGATGAGTACTAAGATCTGATAAACATACTTAAAAATACAATTAGTACTCATATATACTTAAACATTTTGTCAATCATCAAAATCAAGATCAGAGTCAACAATCTTTTCCTTTTTGATGATGACAAAATCTTTAAGTATATGAATAGGGTAAGCTTAAAAGATTAACAATAGTATAAACATGTAAGCTTAAAATCAATAAGCAGCAAGCTCCCCCTCAAAATATAATCCAAAAGATTTTTCAAAAATTTTTCAAAATATGCAAAATTTTTAATTTTTTTTTTTTATTAATTCTTCCCTTAAGATTAAAATATTTTACTTCTCCTCTTTTGCATATTCTTTCATTTCTCATATGATTTTTCATGTTTATCATATCTTTCCCCTTTTTATACTTAACATTTTTCTTTCCCTTTTTGTCATCACGAAAAAGGGTGAGAGGCAATATAAAATGGGAATGAAGGTGGAAAGAATAGCAAGTAGATCATCAAAATCAATACATGAAATCAATTAATCATGATACCAATTAAATATGATACAAATTGAATATGATACCATAAAAATGACATGTACATGCAAAAAATAATTTAATGAATATTAGCTCTAATATGTATATTATCCATTCACCTCACTTGTTCATGGGATAAGGCCACAGTGGCATCCTAACACGTCATAAGAGATCCCAGTGAATGAGAAGAGAGGGTCTTTAAACCCTACTTAGCTCCTATGACCGGAGACCATGGTGACTAACCCAATCCGAAGCAGTTACTAGGAGTTCTTTTTCTTTTTTTTTAAAGATTCTTAATGAAATAAATCTTGATACTAATTGAATGTAACTCCCCTCAAAGGGTTAGATTTGAAAACAAGGAGAAGTATCAGAGCAATATAAGTAAAGTATGATATTAAGAAAATATTCAAAGCATCATATGTATAAATCTTTGGATGCTCCTCCTAAATGTTATTCCCCTTTAAAAATATGTATTTATTGAGGAATAAAATATGAAAGCACAAGCACATCATAATTTCAGATAATTTAATATATGAATATAAACACTAAATCTGAAATCAAATATTTAAATTTTCAAGATATACAAGATTTTCAAAATACAAGAGGTTGACATTTTAAAGATTCAATTTAATATGATTTCAAATTCATTTGAAATGATTTGATATCCATACAAATGCTAGAAGTAATATAACATCAAGTCTAGCTACTGGATAAAGGGTTTTTCAATGTGCATACATTCTTCTTAAATGTAATCCATAACTACCAGTTCTATACTTATTTCAAATCATTTCTAGTCTAAGCATGGATACAAAATGAAATACATTTCATGAAAACCATATGATTTGAAATGATTTTGATTACCCATACAAAAATTAGAAGTAATCCAGTACCAAGTTTAGCTACTGGAGCAAGGATTTATCAATATGCATACATTCTTCTTAAATGTAATCCTTAACTACCAGTTCTAATCTTGATCCAAATCATTTCTAACTTTAGCATAGATGCCAAAAATGAAAATACACAAATCATAACATTTCACTTAAAATAGTTTAAAACTATATTAATCAAAATCAAGTAAAAGTCTAATAATTACAAGTTTAATCATGAGAGCATGAAATCCATCAACATCAAAAAGTTCATGATCACAACAAATGACTATTAATCTAAACTTGATTCTAATTAATCAGTTGAGTCAATTTTCAAAGCAATATGCAACTTTAAAAATATTTTTCATGAAGTATTTTAGGATACATTAATCAAAATCAAGTAAAGGTCTTATAATTAAAAGTTTAATCATGATAGCATGAAATTCGTCAACATCAAAAAGTTCATGATCATAACCAATGACTATAAATCTAAACTTGATTCTAATTAATCATTTAAAATAATTTTTAAAGTAATTGATGCAACATTGATAACAAATATTCAACTATATTTTCAATTATGGAAGAAAATATTTAGAATTTACCAATATGTATAATCTTTCATTTACCATTTAGTCTAAAATGTAGCTTGTCCACTTCTTCATGTTGTCTTGTACAGCCACTATTCAATTATTTCTTTCTTCATGTTGGGCTGCAAGACACTCCTGCAAAATAAACTAGGTGAACAATTTTGGTCCCCAAACTTTATTGGATCCTTTAGGATTAGTAATTATGGTTCCTTTTGGAACCCAAAAGGATATGCATTATGTCCTAATTTACAATATTTAAAACATGTATTATTGGAAGATGCATCAACAAAGAAATTCTTATTTTTCAACTCAAGATTTTTGTTTTTCTTTAAAAGCTCATCATTTCATACAAAAATCTTGGGTGTTCTTAGAATTTCTATTTCATTCAATAAAATATTTTTCTCATTTGAAAATTTATTGCATAATTTTTTCAAATTAATTTTTTTTTTCTAAAATTTCTTTTTCTTTAGAAAAATTATTTTTATCAATTTCTAAAACATCAATCCTTACATTTAAATCATGATTTTTATTGGCAAGATTGATGTTCTTAAGAGAAAAAGAGTCAACATGCCTTTTCAATTTCTTGTGCTCAATTTTTAGCAATTTGTATTTATGCACAAGATCATTAAATGCATCATGTAATTCATTAAAGATAAAATCATATTCATTTTCAGAACATACCTCTTCCTCATTTATCATGAAGCAAAGATGGACAATTTTTTAATTCATCATTCGAACTTGAATCTTCGCTATCACTTCAAGTTGTTATCATTGCCTTGAGTTTCTTTTTGGCCTTGAGGGCTATTATCTTCTTCTCTTGATCAGCAACCACTTCCTTTTGTCATAAGTTTAACTCATAGGTCATGAGTGAATCGATGAGCTCCTCCAAAGATATGGTATCAATATCTTTGGCTTCTTGGATCGTCGTTATCTTTGGATCCCATGATTTGGCAAAGATCTAAGAATTTTATTAATCAAATCAGCATTAGTATAGACTTTGTCAAAACTTTTCAATTTATTAACAATAGTCATAAATCTAGTATACATATCAGATATAGATTCAAAATGTAGCATTTCAAACATTTCAAAAGAATGAATAAGTATATTAATTTTAGTATTTTTCATTTGAATAGTACCCTCATGAGTAATTTCAAGTATGTTCCATATCTCCTTTGTTGATGTGCATCTAGAGATTCTATCGAATTCATTAAAGTCCAATGCACAATAAAGCAAGTTCATTGCTTTAGCATTAATTTTAGATTGCTTAATGTCATTTCATTCCAATCCACTTCGAGCTTTGGAATGGAAATGTCATTAACCAAAATGGAAGGAATATAAAGACCATTACCATAACTTTTCAAATATAATAATTAATAGATTGAATATATATGCACATGTGAGTTTTTCAAAAAGTGTAATTAGTGCCATTAAAAAATGGTGGTCTATTAGTTACATGTCCTATAGCAAAACATGCACCTTCTAGGGCTGCTATGATCTTTTAACTCAAAATTGTTAGGTTCTTTGCAAAGCATCTAGTCTAGATATCAATGATTTTGGATTCCGGGCTCTGATACCACTTATTGCCCAGTGATGATGCAACCCAAGAGGGGGGTGAATTGGGTTTTATAAAATCTTTTGAGCTACTTCAATTATGAACTAAAGCAAGTATGTGCTAATTACAAATCAAGTGCTTGTGTTTTGCCAAAGTATTTGTGTGCTTCAAAATAATATGCAATGGAATTAATAAAGTAAATGTACAAGAGTAAATAAGCAATAAAGAAGCAAGCACAAACATAAGAATATATAGTAGTTCGGTGCACTTCAAGGCACCTACATCCACTCCCCAAATTTTTCTTGGAAATTTCACTATAATCACTAAGATTACAATCAATTAGTTTTCCGGGCTCACTAATCAAAACCTGACTTGTTTTCATAAGGCTCACAAGTCAAAACCTTCCTTGATTTTGCGGACTAACCAACAACCTAATTGGTTTTCCAAGGCTCACCAACAACCTTTCCTGGTTTTGCAGGCTAACCAAGAACCTAATTAGTTTTCCAAGGCTCACCAAAAACCTTGTTGGTTTTGCGAGCTCACCAACAACCTTAATAAATAAAGAACAATATGAAAAGAATACAATAAAATCTTTCTTAAACAAAGCAAATATCTCTTTGTATCTCTTTGAATATTAATGAAGATCTTGTTTTCAAGTTGTTGAAGCCTTTGATTGCAGCTTGATATGAACTTTGGATGCTCTCTTTTAAACTTGAAAGCTTGAAAGCTTGAACCACTCAACTCTTGAATCCTTGAAGGATATTCAATGATCTCACCAAAGGATTGCTTCTCTATTTGATTTTTGATGTTTATATAGCTCTCCAAACCATAGATGACCGTTTATGATCGTTGGGGATGAAAAACTAGCTATTTGAGGTAAGTTAGAATCAATTCTGCATTTATGAAAAACTAACCGTTATTCTAAGTATCGATACTTGAGACTGGTGAGTCGACACTTGCACTATTTATGAACAATGTGTGAGTCGATACTTGCTATAGTGAGTCGACACTTGCACTATTCATGAACAGTGCATGAGTCGACACTTGCTACAGTGAGTCACACTTGCACATTCATCAGCCAATTCTGGTTTTTTACAGTTCTGTATTTTTCTTGTTCTCAGGCTTTGAGTCGATACTTGAACTTCTTCATGAGTCGACACTTGTTTGTGCCAGTACTAAAACTTGCTAAAACTTCTCCAAAATTAAACTTTAAGTCATTCCAAGTCTTTCTTATATTTCAAAGTCCTTATAACTTGATTTTCCATTAATTTAAGGACTTTCTTCAACTGAAAGCATGTATTTCTTCATTCAACATGGATGAGTACTAAGATCTGATAAACATACTTAAAAATATAATTAGTACTCATATATACTTAAACATTTTGTCAATCATCAAAATCAAGATCAGAGTCAACAGCCAGGCCTGGGTATGTTGCAGTCATGGTTTGGATCTTCTTCCAAGTCGAATTAAAACATCAAACCCAACAACTTCCATCTCGACTCGATGTTTGGCCTCTATCTAACTTTAATAGCTCGTGACTACCATTCCCGTGTTCTAGGACAAATGTGTGCTACTCATAGATGGGCAAACATGGGAGTTGAGCTAGGCCATTAGATCCCATCTTTGTCATGTGCTATGTTCATCTTGACCTGAGACCTGCTCGAAAAAGCCTTCTGCGGTAATAGAAACTTCACCATGCGATGTTTGTCTGTCATCCTTTCGAGTCTCATCTCATGTCCGATCCATCTGCTTCGAAAGCTCCACCTCACACTGGATTCCGATCTACATTAGGGACTCCACATGTTATGAGATAGTATCCTCTCTATTTCTTCCCCTTCAAAATGATCATATTGCCATGGATAACGTTTAGGATTTCTTAACCGGCTCTCCACGTGTAGCCATGTGAATGCAGTTTACTCGGAGATTAGATTCTTGCTAAAATTGGGTATGTATCGGACCTCGCATAATTTTCTCAATGTTCTATCATGAAGCTTCAAGTTGACCGTCCCTTTATTTTCATCGCACAGCTTAATTTGTCTGGTAGGTAGACAACACTTTCTCTACTATCTAGAGAGTCGAGTAGCTCCTCTCTGTAACATACATGATGGGGACATGCAGAATCTAGAATCAACTATTGAGAAGAAAGAGTTATCTCCTTGGATACCTTGAGCATCTCATTGTATCCATCACTATTGCTACCATCGACCATTATTGCAGTAATCTTCATTCGATTTTTGAGCTGCAGGCAATCTCTGATATGATGTTCCAATTTGTTATATTGGTAATACTTGATCTTGCTAGTATCCTTCGACTTAGACCTGGATTGCTTGTCATGCGATCCTCTGCCACTAGCTTCTCTAGAGATCACTAATACTGAGTTCCTGCCTGAACTCAAAGCTTGGTTCTCTCACCTGAGAGCCTCGTTTTAAAGAAATACTGAAGTGACCTCTTTTATTTTGATGGTGTTCTTCTCTACTAAAAGAGCAGTCACCAAGGATTCAAAGGAGTTAGGAAATGATGATAACAAGGTCAATGCCCTGATTTTCTTTTCAACCTTCTCATCTATACTAAGAAGATCGGTGATGATCCTTTGAAAATTGCTCAGATGCTCCGCATGTTCCGTTCTTCGCTCATTCGCAGTTGATAAAACTATTTTCAAAGAAAAAGTTTATTGATAAGAGACTTTGCGATATACAATTCCTCGAGCTTCGTCCATATTACCGTTAGGAAGTCTTACTCAGCATATGGATCACCATGTTATCTATTAAATACAAGCAGATCGTATTTATTGCTTGCGTTTAGAGCTACTTTCAAATCTTGTCCTGCATAGTGATTGGCCTCTCATATATGAAAGCATCAATCAACTTTTGCTGGATAAGCACATGTTTCACCCTTACTTGTTAAAGGAAAAAATTATTCTTTCCATCGAACTGGTTAATATCCATTTTGATTGTACTTGTCTTCTTCATCTTTTTCAATGTTGATCAACAAGGATAATTTGGATAACCCAAGACTCTGATACCAGTTGTTATAGTACCATCTACATTGATAGCACTTATTGAAGAATCCCTTGTATGGAATACGGATTTCCATGTCCAAAATTATGATATCATTGTTGATGCCATAAGAGAAGGGAAAAAAAAATAAAATAGAGAATATAATCAGCAAGGTGTTACTATTAAAAAAATTATAAAAAAAATCTTATACTCTCATTCTGTATAAAAAACTTAACAAGAAATCCAAATATCCATCTCACAAACTCTCACCTCTCAAGAAGATTCTCTAGCCTCTACAGCTCTCTTTGCCACTGCCACATCTTTGAAGACCTCTCTAGATCCACTGGTACTCTACTTTTGCTGCTCTCAGCCTCTATTAAATAGAGACTGACGCAGTGGTCAAAACAGTGTCAAAAAGCACTTCAAAATCTCGTACAAGTGTTATTTGATCCCTAGAATACCTCTTGGCCATCAGATCATCATTAGATGTGCTAAAATCACCACGCATCATGCCTCAGTCGAAGTCAGGATCTCCACTAGTCGTAGGATCATGCCTAGGATCTCTTTGGGCCATCGGATTGTGCCCAAAATTACTCTAAATGGCCTTCATCAATTCGGCAACCCCTCTAGATTGTCCGGTCATGTAGTGGATTGCCCTCAGCTGTATGATCATACAAAGGAGCCAACCCCCTCACTGTGAGCCACAATAAAACACCGAAGATCACTATTTCCGTGGACCACATCAAACCCTCCAGTGGACCATGTGGTGGTCCACGATGGACCATGCCAAGTGCCTGCATCGCACGTCCGCTTAAGCTGCATAGGCATGGTCCGAGTCTTCTTCCGAACTGAATGGAGGCACCAAACCCAGCATCATTTTGGAGCTTACTCCTAAAAGTATTTTTTGACTAATATCGAGAAACAATTTTAATTTAATGATCAAAATACCTACCAATAAATATTATGATAATATCTTATATCATATCATATAATATTATTATACTATAAAAATAATATAGTATAATAATAAATTAATATTATGATATATTATAAGCATATAATATAATCTATTATAGTATTATTATATTATTAAATATAATTTGATATAATAATATATAATAATATATAATATTATTATGCTATTATGATATATTATAATCTTGTATATTATAATATATTATTAGATTACATTAAATGCCATTATATGATAATAATATTATAAAATATAATAATATTTTAATATATTATATTATATTATTTTTATTATATAATATCATGTAATGTCTTTTTTTAATTTTATTATGCTAAAAATATTTTTTTTATTTTAGTTACCATGTATATATTAAAGTTTTAAAATCCAAACAACTTGTAAAAATTCTACTCCCTGAAAACTCTATTTCTAGAAGCTTTACCTCCATGGCAATCCCGAATTGGACCTACTACAATCCAAAGATTGGAGACTACAATCTACGGTTAGGAGTTCATTTTCATCCTAATTTTCTAAAAGCTTCGCATCATTTCACACTGTCATTCCCCATTTCATTAGAAATATTTTCTATCATCTACCATATATATGATGCCAAAAGCTTAAACATCAGGCACAACTTTGCTTCGTGCCTCAATTAATATTTTTTATTTATTAATGCTTGAGAATTGAAAGCAAAGAGACCATAAAATATTTCATCTCCGACAAGGTATCAATATATAATTCCTTAAACTAAAAACTATTGCATGCTTCCCATGATGTCTGCAATTTTTTTTTTTTTTAAAAAAAAATGATAAGACGGATACATCATACAAAATGAGTATGAATATATTTCAAAAGGACAAAAAAAATATTCTGGAAAGACATTGGCAAAAGCGAGGCATCGTTCCAAACCTCTCCAAAATATTGAGCAACGAAAAAAGCCATCCAATCCATGATACTATTTGCCTTCCTATAAATGTGCATAATGTCAAAAGATATACACACCAACAAAAGATCCTGGATATTATGCACAAAAGAGTGAGCGGTAGCATCATGGTCGGGACATCCCTATAGCTAGGCTAGTACCAACACTGAATCTCCCTCTATAATCAATCGGTCTATCCAAAGAGCTATTCTTGCATAAGTAATACTCTCCTAGGCAGCCCTTAACTCTGCCCCAGATACCAAAGTGTCCACAAGCCACACACCTTCGGCCACAATGAGCCGGGAATCTGAGCCCCAAATGACAAATCCGATTCCAGCTATCCCATCCGTTATATTGCCATCAAAGTTGACCTTCAAAAATGCTAGGGGTGGGAGCTTCCAGGAGATAAATACTATCTTCCTGATAGTAAGAAAGGGAGGGGAGATCCAAGTGTCCCAAGTCCTCGGTGTCGAATCCAACAATAAAACCTCAACAACCTTCATAGCCAAGGACAAGGCCTTCTCCACCACCAACTTCACTGGCTGCCAATTCACCTCGAAAACTTTTATATTACGGGCAAGCCAAATCTGATAGCTATATAAGCAACTCTAACTCTGAGAACACCCGTGGCCTTGGACTCAGAACTCCACATAATCTTCAGGAAGGCCTAGATAGAGAGCTCCTAGGGATGCGAAGAGGAGGGATGGCTTATCACCAAGCCCACACTATTCTTGAGCATCGACAAAAAACATGTCCCATGATCTCCTCCGCTGATCCACAACTAGGATAGGAAACCGGATGTCAATCCCTCTAGCTCTCAGAAGTGCTTTTATGGGCAGACAGTCCTAGACAACCTTCCAGATAAACAAACTCATCTATATATGAACCTTGAATCTCCAAATCCATGCACCATCTAGTCTTTGTCGACTTGTCCCTATAAATATCATAAAACTCCTTGGTCACCGACCTGGAAGAGGATGATGCCTACAGGTCCTGACATCTGATCCCTGTAGGATGGGAATCGCAAGAGAAAATTCTCTAAGCCAGCAAATCACCAAACAGCAAGACCACCCATTGAGTAAATCAACCTCTATCATGTGGATGAAATAAGTTAGAAACTCGTGCCTAACCCTCGATATCACTATTGATGAACAACAAGCATCAACTATAAGAGAGGTCAGCCAGCTAGTTATCGTGCAGGAGATTAATCAAATATCCATCTTTTAGAACCAAAGATATCTAACCTAAAACATTCGGAGCATACATACAAATCTCCTTATGAATGAACTGTTCCAATTAACACAAATTTCCTTCCTATTAATCCAATCACCATGCCTAGCATGCATCATCATGCTCCATAGATAATCGAATTATAAAAGAAAACTAACAGCATGCTTAGCAATTATGACCTCCGATCGAACTTGCAAGGATTGGATGCCAAGCCTTCCTTATGGAAAGACAAACCACATCCCAAGCAAGAAAGTGAATTCCTACTCTCCTTTGATAGAAATTTCATAAAAAAATCCTGAACAGCTACTCAAGCGAAACCAGCATGGACCTGCAGATAATAGTGTGTAAAAGGAGATGGACATAAATAGCACTGAAGACTGACTTGCCAGATTTCCAACCCTCTGGACGAAAACAAATCGGGACCTCAAACTCAACACAATCAGCTCTTTGAAAACATCACCCGGAAATGAAAATTCCAATTTAGTGCATAGCTCCAATATTCTCTGCAAGTCACCTTCATATTATGAACAAAGTGGAGATTGCATGGGTTGCATGATTTGAGCAAAAGATCAAATGACCATGCGGTCTTAGATTTTGGAAAGCTAATCAAACAAAAAAAATATTGCAATAGAGCTTTCCATTCCCCTAATAAAAAAGCCATAAAATGGCAACAACCAAGTAGGTAAAATAGCAGTACCCACCAAACCAGACAGACAATATGTGGCCTAGGACAGCCATGTAGCATTTCATATTAACACGTCAGAGGATATATTTAATTAACCAAAGAAATATCAGATATAGAATTCCAACGTATGTTCTAGGACTGACTCATGATAGACATCAGAGAACAGAGGCCCTCATCCAAGTACTTTGTTTGGTTAAAACCATCAAAATACTTCACAAAATCAGGATTATCTGAAAAATTGCAAAAATAATCTCTTTAGATAAGCATCATGCCCTTACAAAATGTCTATGTACCACGATAACAAAGAAGTTGAGAAATGCTGCTTGGTTGAGCTTTGTAATGTACACACCAAGGATGAATTGATGAGCCCTTGCAAGCCCCTCTAAAACTAGAAGCTGTACTTTGAAAACCCTCAAGCCACGTATACCAGTATTGGATCAACAGAAGAATTCAAAAGTAGACTAGATAACTCTAAGTTCATACTCGCCAGCCATTGTGATGTATCGCACCCACGGAAGGGCCTGGTATCCACTCTTCTCAATGATCTTCAGGTACCGGACCTTCAAAATATGTCATTTTATAAGGATGAAGTATTAATTCTGTTAGAACATAGAATTACAAGAATCAGAATACCTGTATTCCAGATACAGTAAAATATGGAATTTCGAACTTCACACGTATAGGAGCTTTTTTCTCAGGTGTCGCCTCTTCTGCAGTAATACTAGGAAGACTGAATTCTGCCCTCAACATATATTCCTGAACCAGTGGTTTTAGAAACAATTCATCATGCACAAAAGGGGAAAAATGCACAAAGACTGGAACCATCCTTTCGAAATGCAACTAGATGACTTTGATCAAAGAAGTTTTTACTCGTACCTTGCTACCAGGAAAAGATTTTATTTTCCAGACCAATGCATCATTTTCAGGTGCATATGCAGCAGAACCCATGGAAGACCGCACGTTAGGATTCATGGCATCTGAAGGCACAGGCAGCTCAATTTCGACGTTTGTTGCAGTGCTGTACATGGGAAAGAAATGAAGATATTAACTCTTAAATGATATGGCAGAGAGGTGTTCCAAATGATTGACAAAAAGTAAAAGATCACCTTCGTTCCTTATATTGACTTCTTGCCTTTACCACGATTTCTATACGACTTCTTGAATGCTTCTCAATTTGAGCATCGACCCAAATCAAAGGTTTTACCTAAAGAACCAACATCAACAAGTGTTGCAAGAAAAATAAATATAAGATAATACTAGGAGGGCAAAATTTCAATAACAGAGGCTCTGATCTTTGTAAACATATTTCATAGAAAAGCAAAAAGCACGAGACAAACCTGAGTACTCAGTCTGTACGTCATCAGATCAAAAGACCCATCTGGTGGTATGAAGGATATAGTCCTGTCATTTTCAAATCGAGCCAAACGCACACACCTTCAAAGCAAGTAAACTGTTAGACTCTAAATTGCATTTAGAACAGCCAACAGCTAGTAGCTCAGCTGGTTGGCACCTCTCTCTCTCTCCAAATGAAAGGTATTAAGTTTGAACTTGAGTGGTGGTGAATAACAACCATATTCTCAAGAAAAAAAAAAAGTCCATTTAGAGCATGAATCTTGGCGGGACACACAACTAGGGTAATTACAATACAGATAGAACATAGATCCACATACTGATGAAACTTGATATCATCCAGATCTATGGCTTTCCCCTTTGTTGCTCGGCCTTGAGCTTCCAAAAGCACCCTGTCGTTTAGCCCAAGTTTGCACTCAGGCATTCCACTGCGTAGAGAATGCACGAGTAATTATGGGATCTGATGTATATGAAGTTTGTGAGGCAGAATGCTGATTATGCTAGCAAATACTCCAAGAGAGATAAGTATCTGATTGCTGATGCATGCCTTAACAATAATGGGTTCCAATTTCTAAAGTAGGTAAAGTGAGAAAAGAGTTTACAAACTTAAGAGATTTTAAGACATTATATTCAGGAAATCCTCATGAAATAAGTACCATGATATAAAATGCAATCATGTCCAGCATGTGAATCTTTCTTAAGAAATAAAATCACAAAACCAAATCAAGCCTGCTTGATATTGGTAAGCTCTCTTAATCAAATTATTTAATTGTTCACTTTAACTTAGTCCAAAACATTCATGGCGAACAAAGAATAGATTCCAAGTTTCATCCCCTCTAAAGCTGCAAGCAGGTTGGGTTGGATCAAGGATAGGCACAACCCCAATCCAATCGATATTTGAACACAGGTGAAAAGATTGAACCCAAGCCTAATCCAATTCCATTATGGTTGGATCGCATCATATAATACTCATTTTATCAATCCATCATATTTTCAGGTCAAATTGGGTCAATATTAATTCAATATAAACCACAATAAACATATATAAATTGCTTAACTAACCATATTGTAAGCATCTTATACAATAAAATAATATTAAGCAATATGTAGACATTATCAAACAAATTCTATTTAAGATTTGATTGACAACCATTTATAGTTATAATCGCCAGTGCATCTTATTGACTAACTAAATGACAAAGAAAACTAATTTCTTATATTTAAGGAGGAATCTAAAATATATATGATACTAGTTTGGACCCGGTTTGGGTCAGTTTTGATTCAGATTTGAAATTTAGCCAGTCCATATTTGAAATGGATCATGTTTTTGAACCTAAGCCTATTCAAAATAACTGCAGTTTGAGTTGGACCGGATAAATGTTGGTTCAGTTCCAGATTGAAAACATGTCAATCCAATACGCTTCCAGCTCTAATCCCCTCTGCGCCATTTTTGTACAAAAATCTCCAGGAGTTTCTCCAGAATGTTTGGATTGCAACCCATATTCCTCGTCTCAAAACCCATTTGTTCGACTCTTGGGAACCAGCTTGAATATTTAAGAACCAATGCTAACAGCCAGATCAAACGAATTCGACCATAGAAAACATACATTGAATTTGATAAACTCACCACCTGTGCTGGTGACATTTACAGTTTACTGCATTGCGATTACACAGCAAATGAAATATCTGAGGAATCCCAAAATATTTCATGGTTCTTTCTGTGTTTTTTAATTATCTATTTATTATACGTGTTTCACTTGGTTAGCTTCATCTGAGACTTCTGGTGCCAATTACCCAAGCAGGCAAGACAGATATGAAAAATTAAAACGCTAACCTTGTCTCAATCAGAACTGAGAGGCAAAAAAGAAGGAAGGAGCAATATCTTATGGTTTTTTGTATTTCTTTCTTTCATCTATTCATTATGCATATTTTCAATTGGATAGCTTCATCTAGAAGTTCTGGTTCCAATTACCCAGGCAGGCAAAACAGCTATGAAAACAAAAAATTAAGCCATGTCTCAATCAGAAAGTGGATAAGCAAATGATAATGAATGTCCCACAAAATATATGAGTGTTATTTTCTAAGATAATTTTATCAAGAATAGAAAATGTCAGTGGAAAATTAATCAAAAGGTAAACAAGTTGTCATTATTCGTAATTCCTCATCCTTCAACTCATTTCATTATCATGGAACCATCATCTTTTCAAGATGAAGAATGTATGAGTTCACTATCAATAAAAGAAAAGGAAAAATGTGACTGATGAAAAGGGCTATTCTAGTAAACTGATAATTTGGAAACATGCCAATATTTATGCAAAATATTAAAGAAAAATTACTAGTTTATGGGTAAATTAGAAAAATTGCCAAACAAGGGCAATCATCCATGAACCAAAATTGCTGCCTGAGTTCAGTAAAGAGGTAATGCCTACAAAAAGGCAAAGTTCTAAATTTTACTTGACACACTCATCTACATGTAGAATTCAACTACGAAAAAATTGGAGACAATTTAAAGGCCATCAGTACTGATTTTCAATGCTAATGGCTTCCTGATTATAACAGTTTTGAATATAACAATGATGCCTCAATCTCAGAATCGACCAACTAGCATCAGCATTGGGATCTGACATTCACATGAATTCACCCACCATGGGTATGCTAACCTTTCCAATTGAAAGAAACATTACAATTAGTTCTCTTGATCTGGCTTGGTTGCTTTAACAAAATTGTATTTCACTACTCTTTGGGAGTGAAAGGTATAAAGATGAGGAAAATACTTGGTGGACTACTTTATGGGACAAGTCCCATGGGATAGCATGCATCTTTCCTCAGCATGACATCTGCTGGGCCCATGAAAGACATTTTTTTGAACCCAGCTAATGCTATAACGATGAAAAAGATTTTGACATATCAGCTGTCCCATGGGACTTGTCCCATAAAGTTGTCCACCTAGCACTGCTCTAGATATACATTGTAAGCAGACATGGCCCAAGCTTTTACTCCAAGGAATCACCAAATGTATTTTGCTTGCATCACTAAATTATCACTGATGCTTGTGTTGATCACTGTTGAAGATGTGCATTTCATAGTTCAAGTAATCTGTCATGCAAACTAACATTATGCAAATATGTTTACGTAGTAAAAACAGCAGTATAAAACTTCTATGATGAAATTATATTGAAACATGAAACCATATTTACAAATCAACAATCACATTCTAAATATACAAAAAGTATCAGTTAATAAGCAGCTCACATAATGGTAGTAATGCTGGAAGCTTATACACTTCAGGTAACTATAGTTTCGAACCTTGGTCAAATGTGGAATAAACATTTTTATAGCATTAATCTTTCCAAGCTGTTGTTTTGGTCCTTCAAATCCTTAAAAAGTAATTGCGTATTACCAAGGAACAGTGTCAGATGCCCTAGGTTGCTCAAGATGGTCTAGCACAAGTTCAAGATGAGATGTCTGTAATGCACTTGGATGCACATGGATACAGCTGGCAATAAAGAGAACCACAGCTGGTAAAAAGGTACACACCCCTGTCCAATGCAGATGACATTCTAACAGAGGGGGTAAACCAATTTGTGGGGCCAGAATTAGCAGCCAGATTCTCTCCTTTTCTCCTCTATATCACATATCTTGGCCATGAGTCATAGATTCATACTTGAAGACTTTGTTACTTATTTTGTTTCTTCTAGGCAGTTTTAGGGATGAGTCTGACCCTCTTCAAAAAATTAGGGGCTTGTTTAAGGGTGAGCCTTGGTGCAGCTGCCCCATTGTATCTTGGGTGCCACAGATTCAAAATAAGGAAGTAGCATCTGTACACACAGGACTAAGGCTGCGTATATCTAACCCACCCCAAACTCCGCAAAGGCAGGAGTCTCGTGCATTAGGCCACTGCCTTTTTGTTTTAGGGTTTGACAAAGAGACATCTATACTTCAGATTTCAGATATGAAACAAAAGTAGAGATCTAATTTGTTTTCTTCCATTTACTATCAGGCTAAGTTATCTCTACTAGCTGATTGAGAATTTGATATTCTACAGAATGCATGTAAATCTGTAAGAGATTTCAGACATTACAACATATATTAATGCCCAAGAGAAGATAGGGGTAAAGTTGAAACTTCACATATATTTCTATGCTTTTTAAAATATTGCTTCTAGTAATTGCACCTATAAGCATTCTTTACCACTCATTTTCTCAATAGTTTCACATATGACTTCTTATTCATCTGAACTGACCATGGCATTGAGTGCACTAGGTAGAAAATTTACATGGTAGGATTTTTAAAAGAGATGTTCCATAGTTTTGCATATTATCTATAAGAGTTATATAGCAATAGTACCAAGTATTAATTTCTTGAAGTGTTCTTTATCTTTTTTCTCAGTAGTTTCACATATCACTTCTTACACATTTTGATCTAAACATGATATCGAGTGCAATGAATAGAAAATTTGCATGCTAGGATTTTTAAAAGAGAGGCTCTACAGTTTTGCATATTATCCATAACAGTTCTATAGCAACTGTATCAAAAATTAATTTTGTATATTGTTCTTTGAATGTTCATGATAGTTAACACCAATAAGAGCAAGACAAAATGATAACCAAATAAAATAAAATTACAATTGTAAAAATAATGTGCATTATTAGATCAGCACTTTATCACTGTTGTAAGTATTTTCCCTCTAAACCATATCAGTAATTGAAAGTCAACTCGCAATGTTTTTTGCATAGCACTTAGTTGCCAGAATCAGGAGGGGGTTGTGGGAGTGGGTAACAGTGCTGGTAACCAAGAGCAGGGAAGCAGACATTTTAAAACACATAAGTGCCCATGAAATGGGTGCCAGACAGCAGGTCTGCTACCCTAGAAAAGTTTCTTGCTACTAAGGCATTGCAAGAACAGCTTGCATGGTTGAGTTGCAAGTGTAACAAAATCATAGTGTTAGCTATTTAATACATAAACATACAGGGCCATTGTGAAATATTCCTCAATTATTTAGCGGCAAATCTTCAAAAGATTTCCATAGTTTCCTTCTTTATGGTTCATAGACCTGATGCACTTAAAGATGATGTCAAAGAGATAGATATGGATGGTAATAGATATGAGACAAACTAGTTGTCTAAGATACAATACATTTAATGGGGGGAATAAAATAGGATCCAACATAGAGGCCTTCAAGTTTATGAAGTAACCTCTGCATAGTAGACAACATATAAAGGCATTTAAACAATAAAAACTAAAAAGAAATTAAGAAAAAAGGATTTTGATGGGGTTGTCAGGAGGCCTTTAGTATAAATAAAGAGAATGTGACAATGTAACACATACAAAGAAGTATCACCCAGTATTTGTTTTCGCAGTTAATTGTGTAGATGGTCTAGGACCTGAAGTGAAACTTTAACTCCAAATGGGTGTGGCAACTTCAAATATAATTAGATGTTACATTCTTTTCAGGGAATGCATAATATACATGTCTTTCATGTTGGTTGCTCAAGTAGGATGAGAGAAATGTGCTTTAAGTTTCCTCTTTCATAAAAATCATCATAATCAACATGTCATCTCTGGTGCTTCCTTTGTGGCATAAGAAAAATCACCAATGATGAGAAATTGTCATGGCAATTGAATCTCTTCTTTTTTTTTCAATCAAATTGGAAATAAGGAAATCAGATGCAAGAGAGAAATTAAGGTGAAAGAGGGTTGAATAAGAAGCACAACAAGAGGAGGGAAAGGGCTGTATCCAGATCTGAGACACATAATATTTTAAGAAACTTGTTTCACAACCATTTGCTAACACATAATGATTGAATCTCATGATGGATTTTCTCTCCAATCAGATTCATGGAAAGAAGGAAAATAAGTCCACTGAAGGATGAAGAGAAAAACTAAGGAGAAAAGCATAAGTTGAAAACAAAGAATCAGTTTTATCTATATATCAGTTTTGTTCTCAGATCCTATCTATTATTAGATTCAATTAAGTCAACTTTGCAAGAAAAGGGAAAATGAAAAAGAATTGGAAGAAGAGAGGGAGGAAGAGGAGGAGGGAAAAAAACGTGTTGATATCTAAGTCAAATATAAATACTAGAGTCAAAAGGTGGAAGAAAAATTGAGAGACGGTAAGGAAGTCTTAGAAGAGGTATAGACAAATTAAGAGTTGTATTTTTACTAATCTTAATGAAACAACTTAAACTCACATAATAAGTAATCCAAATACAACCTACATCATAACCAACAAAGGAGAATCTAAATAGTAAACACTAAGTGAAACTATCATGAACATCAAATGGAAATTAGAATAAATTTAAATTAAATGCTAATAAATAGCCCTGATAACATCATCTTCACAATCAGATGAGTAAAGAAATTGATCACCGATAAAAATTTCCTGTTCAGTTTTAGTATATCTCATATGGTGGTATCACGTATTTAAAAGCAACACTGGAACATGCACACTCCCAACTTTAGGCTTTTGTTGTTCATGATTCTAATTCATAGAATTTGAAGCAAGATATCTAAATTCTTGTTTGAAACTTTTCTGGATCTTGTTTTTATATCGTACATATTTTTAAATTATGAATAGCAGAAACTTTGTTGTTCTTCTGATTCCTTAGCCTTCCTAATCCTGTTTTTAAGCCACATCTTCAAAATCAATATGAAGAATTGTGATTGTGTGATCATTTTGCCACAGAAAGAACTCTGTCACAGACTCACACCCAACTACTTGCAAGCAACAATTAGACATAAGTGCAGAGAGACACTAGCGAAAGTATTTTCAAGGTGTTCTTGGTAGTTAGAGGATCAGGCACTTAAACATGCAACAATGCTGAATGGAACCCTAGTCATTTTTGAAAATTGAAACATGTAGGAGCACTTAGAACTTTGTCACATGTTTCAATGACAAAAAAACAACATCACATCAGCAAAAGCAAAAAATATACCATGAAACAGATTAGACCTATTTTTGGCAAAGGTAAAGCTAAAATCTCTTTATGGCCTCTAGTTCCTTGGCTGTAGTTGCTTTATATGATGAAGCTAAGCTTTCTCACTACAACAAACCCAGCATAACCTCTACTTTATGATGTATGCATCTAGTTTCTCCTTCATATTTTGTATGTTTTATTCTCAAATCATAAAACAAGAAAATCTTCATTGCTAAAAAGGTTAGTGTTCCTCTAAGTAGAGAGTCACTTTTGCATCCTCTTCAAATTTAGGCCCTGATCTCTCTTTCTTTACTTGATAGCAAAAAACATTCCAAAAAATGGATAGATCCATGTAAGCAATGTTGCATTCTTTGGGCTACTGTTTGCAATAGATTAGCCTATAGTGTTTTAAGGTTTTATAGTTTTTGAGTTTCTACATTGTCCATTTATGATTACTTGTAGATATACATCCTAAGAGGTTCTCATTCTTTTTTCCCTTTTTCTATTCAATCCTTGATTATACACTACACTGAGAGATTATCTTTCAATGTAGTACATAATAGTTGCATAACTTCCTACAGGTCATCTCTTTTTTTAAAAAACAAAAAAAAAACCCTACACCTCATATCTTGTGCCTTGTGGATATATAAGCTTTTCTGGTTACCACTAACATTGATTTCCTTTAGGAGCCTCATGGAGCAATATACAAGGACATGGATTTTGGTTCCATGCTACTACATATTAACAGCAACATAAACAACAGTTGTCGACTTTATTAGAGAAGGATAATATAAGGTATGAAAGGCGGACTTAGACATAAAACAATACTGAGAGAGCATGTTCCTGGTGCTGTAAAATGGTGGGCAAACTACTTCACAGTTGGTAAATGAGTAGATTAACATGCAAAAGGGAAAGTGAAAGCCTTTGCACCTCAAGTATGTTCTCATTTTCAATGCCCCAACTACATCTGAACGAATAATTTGTCCATTGCTGTTTACAAGAATATTTACACTTTCTACCACATCCAAGAACACCTGAGAGAACAAGATATCATGTCTTTACAGGGTACCATGCATCTAATCACTAATATAATTCACTATACCAAAAACAACCTACTTCATTTTTCTTGTACCGTATCCCTTCACTACGCCAAGACACTGCATTTGTGACAGCCATTGGAGGCCTCTGTGTAACTTCCATCCTGTATGCATCTGTCTTTATAAATTCGCTAAGAATCTTAGCTTCTGTGTATTGTGGGTACCCAAAGTCCATCATTTCATCAAGTAACTCATACTGCAGAAATCAGACAAAGCATAATCAAATCATTTTTCCAAAAAAAATGTATAATTTTCTTCTGTAACATTGTTCTATGTATTAAGGTTCAATACTGGGAACTAACAACACAAAGTTCAAAATTTGTCTACGTACCACAACAACAAAATTATCTCTTAAAGATTCCTCCTCCAACTCTTCGAAATAATGTTTAAAAACCTGTTGCCAACCACATAAATCATTCAAGGACTTCAAAGCAAAACAGGCCACATCTACTTCCATCCGTTTGTAGTTTCATGGAAGCAGCAGCTGATGTATCAATATAATCACAGAGGCTACTCACATCGACGACACGGTGCAGAAACAGAAGAATGCTGGCGGCATTGCAGTTCCGCCTCGCTGCCGTCATCAGGAACACGTTGTTGTGCTGTATGAACATGTACGTTACTCCATTATCGAACACCACGGGAGAGTGAGACTCGAGATCCGCCTGCCATCACAAATCCAAACCAACAATGATCCGACTACTCAAAAATAAAACAAAGAAATATCAAAACCGATCTAAAACTACTCATCAGAGATAGGGGCTAAAACTTAATATAAGACCTCCCGATAAATAAAACCAAATAAACAAAAATGGGGATCGAAATTTAAAGCTAGAATCACCGCCAAGTGATGGATCGGATCCCAAGAAGAAAAAAAAAGAAAAGAGAGAGAGTTGAGATTAGATGAGACTACCTCCTTCTCTATAAGTTTAGTGAAGAAGCGCTCGGCCTGGAGGGCGGAGACGTCGCCGCGGTAGTCCCGCCACACAAGGACCCGGCCCTTAATGTCGAGGAGGAACAGCGCCGAGACGGCGCCCGCCATGAATTAGGGTTCTGTGGATCAGATCCTGGTCGGGGAGGGGGATCCCGATCTCGCTTCTTGGACCTCACTCGCCATCCCCAGAGATCTCGCCACAATAGAACTCAAAACGCTTGTTCTTCTTCGCCCAGCCAACCCTCTTCGCTCCTTCTACTTCTCAAATGACGAGCAGGAAGGGAAGCAGGGATTGGATCTTCTCCTAACAACAAGCGAGCGAAGCGATCGAAAGAAGAAGGTGGAGAGAGATTTGGTTTTGGTTGAGGTGAGAGCTCGGATCTCAGGATGACGTCCGAGGGCTCTCTTTGTACCGTTCTCGCTCTTTTTATTTTTTTTTTATTTTGTTAGGCCTTCTCGCTCCACGGCAAGAGGCCGAGATGCGAACAGGAGAAGCTCACGCACTCGCAGCCTCGCTGTGCAAAATGGTCTAGCGGTAGCTGGTGAAGTCCATCGGACAAACGCGGTGGTCTCTGATCTGGATGGTCCAATCGAAGGCTGCCACACGATCGAATAAATGAAAAGCCGAGAAATTATATCCTACACCACGTGGGTCACGTGCTGGTGCACCCCCGGCAACCACAACCGCCCATTCTAACGGTGATATATCATGATCAACGGACGAATGTGACCTATAAAAATGAACCGGCAAATACCGTAACTTGGAGGGTTAACGATATATAATGCGCAAACATGTTTAATTGAAATTCAAAATTATTATAAATGATTTATAACAATATACATGTTTTTCTAATAAAGTGTATTATAATTTTTTAATAAAAGGACTTACACTGACTCTAATCTTCATCATCCATATCCTTTTTCATCTAACCTGTAAATTAGAAAAAAATAAAAGCATTATTTATTTGAAACTATTTATTACAAAAATTATGATCTTAACTATCTTTCTAAGAAGATGTAAGAAATTATATAAATTCCAAATTCAAATCACCTTTGGGATATTTATTTTATAGACGGTGCTGTCGATGTTTTTCTGAAAATATATATTATTTTTACTTTCATATATATGTGCATATTTATGTCATTTTTAAATATATATATATATAATTAAAAATTAAAATATTTTAATCACCAAATTGTAATAGTAAATTTTCTAGAAGTAGTATTTTTAAAAAAATTCATCATGAATCTGTTTTTCAAGAGTTGATATAATTGATTCCTGCTGAACTTGAAAAAAAAAAAAGGTTAGGTACGTAATCTTATCATAGAGACACCATTTTTGAAAATATATTAACCATCTTGAAGTTATAGATTTACATTATAATTTTGAAAACCAAACATGATCCGAGAAAGATAAAGATGATTGACAATATTTTTGAAAATCGTTGAAAGGTTGAATTTATCACATTTTATATCCATTACAAGATTGGCAACCGGAACTCCGATTAATTATTGAGCTATTTTTTCAAAGATTATAAAAACTGAAGTATGGCCTCATCAACAACACAATTGAATTTGTACCTTCAAAAAGTAAACCATAATAATTATATAAAAAAAATCTATATTTTTTTTTTGCATATATATATATATATATATGTTGGCGTGGAGTCCCTGAATCGGTCGGTCAGAGCTGCTGCGCCGCAGGACCGCTCCCTGGTTCACCTACAAAATAGGTTTCTTACCGGAGTTGTTCCGGCGGGGGACACTCCGATGCCTAAATCAGTGGCGGATCCTAGCCACAGAATAGGGAAGGGTGTCGAGAGTGTGAGAGGAAAACTCTTTGAGAATGTATGAGCCTATGTGAGCGTGAGTGTTAGCATATCTCTCGAGCTATCATTCTTACCATTATTTAAAAGAAGGCCCCCGGCATGCGGCCCGCTCTTTTTTCGGTGATCATGGAGAGCCAATCTCTTCCATGATTGACGATCGTGGGTTGTCATTGAGCGGTTCCGGCCAAATCGGAGGCGTGACAGCAAGAGTCGCGCGCCATGATCGTGGCATGAAGAATGTCGATTGTAACCGTTGGTTACAGTTGCCTTTATAAACAAGATTGTGGTCCAAGCTTCGGGTTTCCCCTTTCGTGGGCCGAAGATTTGGCATTTCCCCCAGAGCCGGAGATCGTGTCCACGACGGGGACCAAAGAGCGTGTCTTCGGAAGTCGATGAGAGATTTGGTCTTCAGTCGAGGCCGAAGACGTTGTCCAAAGGATTGGCTTTCGGATGCTGTAGTCCGGTAAGAAGCAGTGAGTCATCTACAGTTGGCCTGTCCCTTGCCTGGTCCGAAGTCCAGAGAAAAGGGGTTCGACCAGTTGAACCGGGGTTTGGTTTATAGCTGAATCGAGATATCCCAACAGTTATCCCCCTACTCTCAGTTTTCGAAGCGGGGATTTGCCTCGAGAAGTGAGAGTATTAATGCTTTGTCGTTTTCCTCCTAGGAGACGGTGTAGTGGATGATTACGGGATCTCTGATTGGACTGTCCATCACGATCTGGAAATCTGGTGGTGGACAGCTGTCACTCCCGGATTGGGGAAAAAGAAAAAAGTGGGTGGCCTTGGGGCCGTCTTTCTTTTTCCCGTTGCACGATGGTTGAGCCAATCTTTTGGTTGAGATTTGGATGGTTGTGGTGGCTCCCTCCTGTCCGTTGGATGGAGAGTACGCCTTATCCTGGCGGTTAGTTGCAGGTGGGTTACCTCCCAGGATAACCTTGGGTTAATTCAACCCCAGCGGGGCTCTAGAGACCCTTGCTTTTCTTTTGGGGAAGGGCGAGGTCCGGCCAAGGAAGCTTCTTCAACCTCGTCTTATCCTCCGCCCAAACTGTTCTGGACTACAGTCTATTCCACAGGTAGAATCTTTTTTCTGCTCTCTTGCTTCATTCCTTTGTCATGGAAGAGACCGTAGAGAGTCAGGGGGAACAGGTTGGGCCCTCGAGGGCCGGTGATGTAGTAGGTCCGAAGTTGATTCCCAGCTCAGTTTCTCAGGATAAGGCGACCCTTCTTTGGGAATGTTATTGTATTTCCGAGGAGTTTCCCTTCGTTCTCCCCGCACCTGAGGAGCGAGTGAACAAACCTCCCCCTAGGTGCCTAGCCGTGTATGAAGATCATCTGAAAGCTGGTCTTCGGTTTTCCCTGCACCCTTTCTTCATCAAGATCTTTCACTTGAACCAAGTAGTACTAGCGCAGTTGATCCCGAACAGCATCAGGAATATCTGCGGGTTCCTGGTTATGTGCAGCATCGCAAACGTAGAACCTAGGACCAATTTGTTCACGGTCCTTTTCGTTCTTAAGAGGGATTTTCACAGCAACGGATGGTGGGTGATTGGCCCTAGATCAGGCTATAGGGTCATCAAGGATATGCCAGCGCCATCCACAGAGGAAACCCGTTTTTGTGTTTGTGTTATCTCTTGATCCATGGGGCTTTGATACGGTGTGGAAGAAGCCTCGCCTAACTGCCAATGACGGGAAGAAGGTCTTGGCAGTCGATCAGTCGGACTACGACCTTTTGGTCAACTCCAAAGTTGCCCCCATCCGGAAACTGTTGGAGGAGAGAAATCTCCATCGAGCGGGAATTAGCAGATTTCCCTCACCAGGTATAGCGATAGGAATTTCTGCTCCTCTTGGATTTATTGTAGCTCAATCAATTGAAGTGAAATCCTTTGCTTGTAGGTGGCGGGATGAAGCCCGATTTGAGCTGGCTCTGTCAGACTTTGGAGAAGAGGGTAGCGCAGGCCCCTCTCACCAGGTCTGCGGTTCGGAAGAGGGCTCGGAGGGATGGCCCCAAGGGGGACCAAAGCACTTCGTCTTCCCGTGGGATCTCAGGAGAAGATGTAGCAGCCGCGAAAGGGGCTCCGTCAAGACCCTATCCAGTCGAAACTCCACCGGCGGCTGTTTCCCCAGTCCGCACAACAGGGAGCCCATTCCGGGGAGTTGATGTGCCACCCTTTTGCCCCCCTGTCGCTGATAGGGGCAAAGCATGGTAAGTCGAAGGAGAGTTCGCCCGCGGGGCTTCCTCAGCCGGAGGCCGTTCGACGAACTCTTCGGAGCTTTTGCCTACGGGGGGATTGCTGGTCCCGGCCGTAGCCAGGCAGGCATTGAAGGGTACACTTCTGCCTCACGACTTGGCAGTTCTTCAGAATCGGAACCTTCCCAGAGTGTCCGATTCTGCCTTCTTCGTCCTGCAACAGGTATGATCCTCACCGCCCCTTTTGTCCTGAGAGCTGTTTGATCCATGACCCCTCATTTCTGATGCAGTTGGTCTACGACTTCACCTTCATGGAGGAGGGCCTGGGGAACGTTGACAGCCTCATCCATGGTTTCAAAGAGGAGCTTCAGACTGCCAGGGCTGCCAAGGAAGTAGCTGAAGAGCTGAAGCAATCCATGGATGACCGTCTTGCCTGGGTGAATGATGAAAAGTGCCCATCTGACCATGGCAGGGCAAGAGGCAGGGTGGAGGAGGTGCAGGAAACAAGTTGACTCCCTAAAGCAGGCTGCCAGGGAGGATCAGGAGAAAATAGAAAGCCTGGCCAAGGTGGTGGAGGAGGCTTTCAGGAGGGTCAAAGAGGCGGTCCTGGAGTCCGAAGATGCTAAGGGGGAGTCCTTATCTTTAAAGAAGCGGGTAGACGACGCCGTGGCTGATTTCAAAATGTCCCCGCAATTCCAGGCGGAGATCAATGAAGCAACTTTATATGGTTACCAGCACGGCTTCAACGACGGACTCTCTAGGGTGAAGGAGGCCTTCCCCCATCTCGACCTCTCCGGCATTCCTCCCTTCGATATAGCTGAAGAAGAAGAAGAGGAAGTGGAGGGGGCCGAAGCCATAGTAGAGGCCGAGAAGGTGCCATGTCCGGAGGAGGAGGCCACTGCCTTAGTTGAAAATCCGGAGATGACCCCAACTCCGAACCCGGTTCAGGAGGAGGCTCAGGCCGGAGGAGTCCAAGCCGAAGGTTCTCTGGTCCCGGCACAGATTGATGAGGCCCTCTCAGAGCAAATTGATAAGTTGCTCCAGTCCTGTGGTGTGGAGTCTTCTCCTGCTGATGTTGAGTGACTTGAGTCGCTCTGGATGTATTTTCCTTCTTTCTCCTTTGTATCATCAATGAATTTTGTATGATAACTTTTCTAGATTTTGAAATGAATTCTCCTTTTTTTGCATATATCATGTTGTGCTTCATGTGTAGCTCAAAACGGTTTTACCGTTCTTCCCTCTGCTTAGTCGAACAGTCGTGTCCGAAGGCCGTTCAGTTGATAAGAACCGGTTTTACCATTCTTTTTCCTGTTTGGTTGAGCAGTTGTGGTCGAAGGCCATTTAGTCGATGAAGACGAACTCTGGAACAGACCAGAACTCCGTTGCCGAAGGCTATCACCTTCCTTTGGATATTAAGTTTGCCCGTTGGGGCAGACAAGCATCAACTCCCCGTCAAGCAATAATTAGGGAAGTTTGATTATAATCTTTGTTGTCCATGTGGTATGTTGATATTTGTACAGTCATGATTTTTTGTGCCTTGTGAGCCGTCGGGTCTCCTTTTTCCAAAAAGAAACCATTAAGGATGCCGTCACACGATGAGGATTTCTCCGGATTCGAAGCGATGGCAGTTGTTGTCCTGGGGATGGCCCCCGAGCATCTTTCTAGTTCTCGAAGTATCGCCCATATACGTGACGCTTTCTGATGCGGTTGGGAAGGACGTGGGGCACGCCTCCCCGCAGTCGGTCGTGGGTGCAGGGTCTCTATAAATAGGACCCTGCCTTCTGCTGTCAAAGGCCATCATTCTCGTAGGCTCCTTCCCTCCATTAGAGATGAGGTTCAGCACTTCTGAACTCCGTCGTGCAGCAAAAAGAAGGGCCATCGACCCAAAAAGGAAGCAAAGTCCGGAGTCCCTTGGGCCGGAGGACGATGATGAGGAGCCTTTCGTGGACCGCCTTGAAAAGAAGGTCCGCCTGTTGGAGGCGCGATTGAGGGAGGCTTGGGCCTAGGTCATGGTGGCAACCACGGCGATGGAGGAAGCAAGGAGGGAGGCGGCGGATGTTGTCTCGAACTTCAAAGCTTCTGCCGCCTTCAAGGACGAAGTCGCCGGGGTGGCTCTGTACTCCTTCCACCAGGGGTTCCGGGAATGTCGGAGGAAACCCTCCAAGTTTTATAACTTGAAGGGCCTGGACAACATCAAGCCCTCCGTTTCCTTTCCCGGACACAAATTTGATTCTGACTCTGATGAGGAGTCGGATTCTGGTTCGGACGGAAACCTCGGGGGCCCTTTGTCGTCCCTCCAGATCTCTCCCCACCAGTACAGGAAAAACCTGGCGGGGGGTTATTGAAAATTTCCCATATCTTTGCGGTGCTACTCTTTTTTTTTGTCTCTCTTCATGAGAGCTTTTCTCTTTTTTTTTTTCTCTTCATGAGAGCTTTTCTTTCTTTTTTCTTTCTTTTTTTGTAAAAATTGAAAAAAAGAAATGAAGTATCTTTTTTTTTATACCTCTTCCCATGCACTTCTTGCAATATGTTGTATGATGCTTTGTCCGAAGTGTGGATTCCGCGGACCATCTTCGGTCTATAGGGAAGAAGTGAGGTCAGTTGGACCGTTTTGGAAATGTTTGTTGTCAACAGAAAGGACGACTGTGATTCTTTTAGGCACGTGTTTGGATTTATCATAGGGTAGGGTGTTTACCCCATCCTTGTGCACTTTCTGTCGTGATTAAGGTAGGCTGTTCAGGCCCACCTCGGCGCATCTTCGAATTCACCGTAGGGTAGGTTTCGAGAACCATCCCTGCGTCTTTGAGCTTTTCGGTGGCCTGGTTAGGCCATCCGTTGCGCTCGTCGGGCATACCGATAAGGTGAGTAGATCAGACTCTCTTTTACGCAGTTGATCGATTTTTCAGATCAGGTCACTTAGGCTGTTGTCGTTCAGTCGATGCAACTAGCTGTTTTGAGTTGAACAGGGTTGAGTAGCTTTGTACAGGAATTTTTAGAAACTCATTCATTGATAGTATTTGTGAAGGTTTTGTACATTCCATGGCCAGGATAGGTCTTCCCCTCCAGGGTCTTGAGTCGATATGTTCATGGTCGAATGATTTCTTCGACTTGATTCGGGCCTTCCCAGTTGGGGGAGAGTTTACCCTGTTCCGTTGGCCTGGATACTTCTGCCCTTCGCAATACCATGTCTCTCGTGCAGAAAGTTTATTCTTTCACCCTTGAGTTGTAGTACTTGGCAACTTTTTGCTGGTACGCCGCTATTCTTATCTGAGCTTGGAGCCTGGTGCTTGGTAGCAAGTCCAGATCAATCCTTCTGCGATCGGAATTCTCAGGCTCTTTATAGTTGTCAATTCTCAAGGACTGTAGGGAGACTTCAATAGGTAGCACGGCTTCGGTACCGTATGCCAGGTTGAACGGAGATTCACCGGTGGCCGTTCTCAGGATAGTCCGGTATGCCCAGAGAACGGAGGTCAATTCTTTGGCCCAAAGTCCTTTGGCGGTGTTCAACCTTATCTTCAGACAATGGAGGATTGTCCGGTTAGTAACTTTGGCTTCTCCATTGGACTGTGGATGAGCAACAGATGTCAGCCGATGCTGGATATGGTATCGAGCGCAGAAGTCCTTGAACTTCTGATTGTCGAACTATCTCCCGTTGTCCGTGATGATGACATGTGGGATGCCGAACTTGAATATGATAGAGTTTTTTACAAAATTTTCCACCTTGCCTTCTATGATCTGGGCCAATGGTTTGGCTTCTACCCACTTCGTAAAGTAGTCGATGGCCACTAGGAGAAACTTCCTTTGCCCTGATGCTGGCGAGAATAGGCCAAGAATGTCCATCCTCCACTGGGCAAAAGGCCATGGGGCCGCCAGTTGAGTCAAGTGACTCGCAGGCTGTCTCTGTACATTGGCGTACCTCTGGCATTGGTCGCACTTTCGCACGAAATCAACTGAGTCCTTCTGAATGGAGGGCCAGTAATATCCCTGTCGAATGATCTTGTATGCCAGAGATCTGCCTTCCAAGTGATCACCGCATATGCCCTCATGGACCTCTCTCAAAGCATAATCTGCATCGGTGGGTCCTAAGCATTTTATTAGTGACTGGGAGAACGATCTCTTGTAGAGGGTTCCGTCTAAGATGACGTACTGAGATGCCATCCAGCGGATCTTCTTGGCCACTGCCTTATCTTCCGGTAGCTCCCCCTCATTCAGGAACTTGATGATAGGATCCATCCAGCTTGGTTCATCATCGATCTGGCGCACCTCTGCAACCTCTTCGGCTATGCTTGGAGTTTCAAGATGTTCAACAAAGGTGCGTCCAAGAGACTCTGGTGCTGTAGTTGCCAGTCGAGACAATGCATCCGTCCGGGAGTTCTCTGATCGTGGAACATGGATGATCTCAAAGTGTTCCAATTGAGAGGATAAAGCCCGTACCTTCTCGAGGTACTGCACCATGGTTGGATCCTTGGCTGCATACTCTCCGTTAACTTGATTCATAACCAGTTGGAAGTCTGAGAAGGCTCGAAGTTGCTGGACTCCTAGATCTTTGGCAATCCGAAGTCCGGCGAGCAGGACTTTATATTCGGCCTGATTATTGGAGGCATGGAAGGAGAAACAGAGTGCGTACTCTATGGTATGGCCGTCAGGTTTGACCAACATGAGTCCCGCCCCGCATCCAGTTGCATTGGAAGCTCCGTCCACATGAAGCACCCAAACAGACTTCGTCTCCTTCAGGGCTTCCTTTTCTACCAAAGATGCTTCGTCTTCGGACTTCCAGGTACACTCAGCCAAAAAATTGGAGAGCACTTGGGCCTTCATAGCCGCTCGGAGCTGGAAGCTGATGTCAAATTCACTTAGCTTCACAGTTCACTTAGCTATCCTTCCAGAGGTGTCCGAAGATCGGAGAACGGCCTTGAGAGGTTGATCGGTTAGCACCACAATAGCGTGGGCCTGAAAATATAGCCATAGTCGCTTTGCCGCAATCACTAAAAAGTAGATCAGCTTTTGCATCCTTGCATATCGCGTTTCTGCGTCATGCAGGACCTTACTGATATAGTAGATCAGCTTGTGAGATCCGTCTTCCTCTTTCCGGACAAGAACTGAGCTGACTGCTTCATCTGAAGCAGAGAGGTACAGGTAGAGGACCTCGCCTTCTTGTGGCTTGGAGAGCAACGGCGGGGTCTCCAGGTACTTCTTTAGCTCCTCAAAGGCAGCACGACAGTCTTCGGATAATTCAAAGCCCTTTGACTGCTAGAGTACCTTGAAGAACGGAAGGCATTTCTCAGCTGACCGAGAGATAAATCTGCTTAGGGAGGCAATTCTCCCTGTCAACTGTTGGACTTCCTTTTTGCAGGAGGGATGTCTCATATCTTTCAAGGCTTGAATCTTCTCAGGGTTCGCCTCAATCCTTCGTTTGGTGACAAGGAAGCCCAAGAATTTGCCTGAAGTGACCCCAAAGGCACACTTCGCTAGGTTCAACTTCATGCGGTAGCGTCGAAGAGCGTTGAATGACTCTTCCAAGTCGCGGATATGGTCTTTCCGGAGGAGGCTCTTGACGATCATGTCGTCAACATAGGCCTCCATGTTTCTTCCCAGTTGCTTTTCGAACACCTTGTTGATCAGCCTTTGGAATGTTGCTCCGGCATTCTTGAGGTCGAACGGCATCATCTTGTAGCAGTAGAGACCTTTATCAGTGATAAAAGCCGTCTTCTCCTCATCTTGTGGATCCATTCTAATTTGGTTGTAGCCGAAGAAAGCGTTCATGAAGCTCAGCAACTGGTGGCCGGCAGTAGCGTCGACCAGCTGATCAATCTTCGGAGTGGGAAACTATCTTTTGGGCAAGCCTTGTTGAGGTCTGTATAATCAATGCAGATCCTCCACTTGCCGCTGGCTTTCTTTACCATCACCACATTGGCCAACCACTCGGGGTAGTGGGCCTCTCTGTGAACCCCGCCTTAAGGATCTTGCCAACTTCTTCATCTACAGCTTGCTGTCTTTCTGGGACGAAGCTCCTTTTCTTCTGTCGCACCGGCTTATACCCAGGGATAACCTCCAGCCGATGAGTAATTACTTCAGCAAGAATTCCTGGCATATCCGAAGCCGACCAGGCAAAGACGTCGGCGTTGTCCCTGAGGAAACGGATCAACTCCATTATGGTTCCCTCATCAAGCGTGCTCCTGATCTACACAACTCTGGAGGGATCTTCCTTTATCAAAGGTACTAGGACGGTCCTCTCCATGGGCTCACCAAGATTTGTGGTTGCATCCCTCGGATCCAGCTGATCTGGAGTTGTCGAATCCTTGAAATGCCTGTCTTCAATCATCAGACACTGCCGTGCCGTCCTCAGGTTTCCTTTAACTTCACCGACACCGTTCCTGGTGGGGAAGCGCACCAAGAGGTAGTGAGAGGAGATCACGGTCCAGAACTTGCTCAAAACGGGCTGCCTTAGAATAATATTATATGCTGAGGGGATCCAGACTACCGTGAAGTTGATCGGCAGTGTCTTTGTCGAGGTTCAGTGCCAAGGGTTACAGGTAACACTATTTCTCCATCGGCATAAACTTGGTTGCCCCCGAAACCAAAGAGCAGTATGGGGGACATTTGCAGTTGATGTCTAGGCAAACACATTTTAGAGAATGCATCGTACATCAAGACATCAGTCGAACTTCCATTATCAACAAGGATTCGCTGTACATCATAATTGGCCACTACGGTCGAAATTACAAGAGGGTCGTCATGTGGGAGCCGAACTCCCGCAAGGTCGTCGTCGGAGAAGAGGATCGAGTTGTTGTCTTTAAGTCACTTTGGAGCTTCGTCCTCATCCCTTCTCCAGTGGGCAGGTCGGTGTATCATCCCTACACCTCCATTGGTGGGCCTTTGATTTGGCAATTCGGCCTTTTCGGGAGGTGGCTGGGGGACAATTGCTTCCGACTGAGGTCCTTGGCGACCGATGTACCATCCCAAGTACCCTATCTTGATTAGATCTTCAATCGCATCCTTCAGCTGGATGCACTCTTCTGTGTTGTGGCCGTGGTCTCGGTGGAATCGGCAATATTTGTTCTTGTTCCTGATGGAAGAGGAGGCCTTCATGGGACGGGGCCGTTGGAGATAGTTTTCTTTTTCTATCTCCATGAGGATCTTCTCTCGAGGGAGGTTGAGGGGGGTGTAAGAGTCGAACCTTCCTCCCGAAGCTCTGGACCTAGGAGGACTTCTTCGGCGGTCTGTATATTTGCCGCCGTTGTTATTGAAAGTTTGGGGACCTTATCCCCTGTTATTCTTCTTCTTTGAAGGGGGTTTCCCTTCAATCAGTCATCGATTCGCCGCCTGCTCTTCAGCATCGGCGTATTTTTGAGCCCTTGACAGGAGCTCGGCGTAGCTTTTAGGAAACTTCTTGTCCAGGAAAAATGTAAGCCTGGAGGTACGAAGCCCCTTCTTTAGGCTGACATGGTCACGTGCTCGTTGAGATCAGGGATCTCAAGCGTGGCCGCATTAAACCTGGAGATATAATCTCGCAGGCTTTCTCCTTCGTTCTGGTGAAGGAGGAACAGTATGTCCGTATTCCGAGGAGTCTTGCGGCAGGCCTGAAATGCAAGACAAATTATTTTTCTAGCTCGAAAAAAAATCGATGGTACCTAGGTGCAGGCTCAAGTACCACATCCGAGCGGACTTCTTCAAGGTAGCTGGGAAGGCTAAGCAGTACATCACGTCCGAAGCTTCTTGGATCATCATATGGGCCTTGAAGCTGCCCAAATAGTCGAGGGGGTCAGAGGTGTTGTCGTAGGATTCCATCTGGGGAACCCTGAAGTGCCGAGGAATGACCTCGGCCATGATGCGGTCGGTGTAGGGTGGGCGTAGATCACCCACAGTCAAGTCGTCGGGATCCTTAAGATCCCGCATCCTCTGTTCTCGCGCCTTTGCCATCTCTGATTCGATAGCTCTGAATCTCCCATCATAATCGGGAGTCTGCTTCGGCGCTCTCTCCATATAAGTGGAGTCTCCGGAGGAGGGTGAGGGAGTTTGCCTAGGCCTTTTTCCTTTTTGCGGGGAATTGGCGGACCTGGGCAATCTTGAAGTTTGGCCTTCGGGAGAGGGCCGAGAATGGGGAGAGGGATGCGTAGCATCCTCCCGTGTGGCTCTCTTTCTTCGGGATCGAGAGCTATGTTTGGAGGCAGCTGGTGGGTTTTCCACTGGAAAGGCTCCATTCTGGAAGTCTTGAACCATGACCGTAAGGTTGGTGACCTAGTTTACAAGAGCTTCGAACTGCTGCAGTCCCACAACAACTGTGGGAGGTGGAACGTTGTTCTCCTCCGGGGGTGCTTCCTCCTGGGACAGAGCACGACTTCGACTTGTAGAAGCGATTTGAGTTTTCCCTCTCGCCATCAAAAACCTTTTTTCTTCCCCTTGTCTGGGAGAGAGCTTAAAGAGTGCTAATGCACCCCCATTCCTGGCGCGCCAATCTGTTGGCATGGAGTTCCTGAATCGGCCGGTCGGAGCTGCTGCGCTGCAGGACCACTCCCTGGTTCACCTGCAAAACAGGTCCCTTGCCGGAGTTGTTCCGATGGGGGACACTCCGATGCCTAAGTTAGTGGTGGATCCCAGCCACAGAATGGGGAAGGGTGTCGAGAGTGTGACAGGAAAGCTCTTTGAGAATGTATGAGCCTATGTGAGCGTGAGTGTTAGCATACCTCTCGAGCTATCCTTCCTATCATTATTTAAAAAAAGGCCCCCGACCTACGGCCCGCTCTTTTTCCGGTGATCATGGGGAGCCAATCTCTCCCATGATTGGCGATCGTGGGTTGTCATTGAGCGGTTCCGGCCAGATCGGAGGCGTGGCAGCAGGAGTCGCGCACCATGATCGTGGCATGAAGAGTGTCGATTGTAATCGTTGGTTATAGTTGTCTTTCTAGACCAGATTGTGGTCCAAGCTTCGGGTTTTCCCTTTCGTGGGCCGAAGATTTGGCATTTCCCCCAGAACCGGAGATCGTGTCCATGGCGGGGACCGAAGAGCGTCTTCGGAAGTCGATGAGAGATTTGGTCTTCAGTCGAGGCCGAAGATGTTGTCCGAAGGATTGGCCTTTGGATGCTGTAGTTTGGTCAGAAGCAGTGAGTCGTCTGCAGTTGGCCTATCCCTTGCCTGGTTCGAAGTCCGGAGAAAAGATGTTCGACCAGTTGAACCGGAATTTGATTTATAGCTGAACCGGGATATCCCAACAATATATTTAAAAGATATTATGATATTACCCTCGTATAGGGGCTGATAATCTCTATCACATTGATTATACCAAAATATATCACCATAAACCTTTACTCCAACTCTATAGTTATTGCATGACTTGTACCACCAATCTTAAGAGGTATCGATGAGTTTTATAGTTGCTTTGCATGTAAATTCCGTTCCCTACATAGATTGATACAATAATTTAACTTATAGTATATATGTATTATCACTACGAATAATAATAATTGAATATTATAATGTACCTTAAATTTATGCGAATCCAATATCAACATTTCTTCTATTATTTTCCTTTTTTTGGTGGATTTTTATTAAGGGTCAAGAATAACTTGCTACTCTAATTCTTGAAACTAGATTGGAGTGATTTGAGTGGTCATTCTATACATTATTGAATAAATATATTATGCTTATAGCAATATTCTTTTCAAGTCAATTTATGATCACAGAACATAACGATCTAACCTATTTCGAAAATTAGCAATTTCCAACATCTATACATCGATGTAGAATCATGATGCCAAAGATATTGATAAACATATTTGTTCTATTAGAAAAGATAACATAAAAAAATATTGTTAGTTATTATAATTAAAATTTTTTAATGAAATATCAAGGAAGAATATTATTTACCTCTGTATCTTCTTACGGTCATACCAGTCAAAATAATAATGACTGGGCCATCTTTTTCCTTCTCATGAATAATATTTGGATCAAACTCTTTGACAAATTTGGCCCAAAAAGTAACAAGAATTTTTTGGATTCCTAACAATTCAATAAAATCATCATACATATTTTCATAATAAAAAATATATGTTAATAATAGTAATCCAAAATTTAAATTAAGTTATTGCAATATACCTTAAATTCTCTATTTTTATATTCTTTCTTCACTAACTTTTGCCTGACATGGACTTGGTCAAGAGATACAACAGTGACAATATGACCAATGACATTTAGAAAGCAAGTTCAATAATAGAATAATCTTTTTTTGTAGATAAACAAAATAATAAAAGTTTTTTATTGTATATAACAGTTAAATAGAGATCATTACAATTTTTTTATTGCAAATCATTGAAATCAATAAAACAAAATTTGTAAAATAGTATATAGTCGTTGTCACCTTGAACTTACTGTACAGTTGTGTCCATTTATTGATGTATATAATATACTGATCAACAGTTGCCTTAAAATTTTTTATTGTTCAGAGCAACATTGAACTTTTCAAAGAAATATATAGCTCTTTCAAGTAGCAAGTTCTTGAATTGTCCAACATCTTCTTTTCAAATAGATCCTTAAATTGTATTGTCCTTTACAGAGCAAATAAATTGTAAATATAAAGATATTGCAAGCTATTAAAAAAATAAATGTTTACCAAGTTATAACATCTTCATCTATCATGATGTAATCTATACTTAATAACTGATTATCAATATTTGGATTCACCGAATCCTAAATCCTTGCAATCCTGACTTTTATTTTCTAAGCGCACTTTTCAAGTGTTAATTACAATAGTAATTTATATTCCACATCTTTTGCTATTCTGTTAAAAGAAATATATACAAAGTTATTTATTGGCAAAGTCATAAATTAAAAAAATAAAGAAATACTAGTCTATAATATATTCTTGCATATCAAAAAAAAAATATCTGAAGGAAGCTAATGTAAAATTTTATTATAAACAATATTCTTAGTATAACAATCTGGCATCTTCGTCTTTTATCAAAACTTTTAATCCTTGATGTGACATAGTTTTTGAAAGTACAACATATGTCTGACCATGAGAAAATACTAGTCTTGGCAAATATAATCCAACTGGAAACTGCCTTCTCTTGAAAATAAATGGCCATTCTGTTTCTATTACTTGCATGACAATGCACAGAATATAGGCCTTGGTACCTATTTGGCTTTCAGTGATAATTTTTGCTTCAATTACTCTTATTGTCAACTGCATTGTAATTAATCAAATACCATTGCAAGGCCCTGCACTTTGATTAATATTACTCAATAGCATAATAGGTACATTTTCTTTTCAACTTCAATTCATAATGCGGTATACCATTAAATTTTAAAGAGTTCAAAAACTCAACCGAATAAAGAGCATTTTCAGTAGAGGCATCTATAGATATTCTGCAAATTGTATCTGAGCTTAAATAAACTCTTTCTTCACTAGGCACTAGAGAACGTATATGTATATTTATTTCATCTATAGTTTCATTTTTTTAGGTATAATCATATCCCTTTCTTTTAAATATTCAGGATCCTCATAATTAAAAGAAAAATCAAAATGAATTGTCGAAGCAAAACATTGAATGTGATCTTTATCTATTTTCAAAAGCAAATTTTCAAGAATTCTTATCCAACTTGGATCTTCTACCTCATCATCAAGTTTGATAGCAGATACTATACCATTGCCAACATCTAAAATCCATCTGCCAAAATTAGCTAGTATTATTCTAGATTCCTCTTCTAGATGAGCATCTAATAATCCCATTTTTTTTCAAAAATAAATATTTTACAATATTTCCATAAATATGATTTACTTATTGATGAATCAAGCATTCCAAATATGTTAGGATCATGTAAGGGTCACATAAGTTTTATTTTTCAATATACATTTAATGTCTGGAGTTTTATTTTTTCGTTGAAAATTTTGAATGTCAAAAATATTTCTTGTTTAATAAAAAAATGACATCCCTTGATTTGTGTTATGACATTCCTTGACTTAGATTATGATATCCATGTATCACAAGACCAAAAAATATTTTTGTCATTAAAAAGTTTAAAAATTTTTTAATAATAAAAATATTCTCGATGTTATGATATCATGTGAATAGGATTATGACATCCTGTTTATAAAGAGATATCATAAGGAAAAGACATTTTCATCATTCAAACATAAATTTAATGCCTGCAGTTTATTTTTTTATTAAAAACTTTGAATAATGAAAATGTTCTTCCTTTATAATATCCCTTTAATCACAAGTTGCCATGACCTTATTCACATAATACCATCAAATCGAGAATATTTTCATCATTAAAAAAATTTAAAATTTTTTAATAATAAAAATATCCCTCAATCTTATAATACATGAATATCATAACTTAAGCCAAGAGATATTATAATGCAAGTCAGGAAATATCATAATTTTTTTTTAAAAAAAATATTTTCATCATTTAAAATTTTTAATAAAAAAAGATAAAGTTATAAATATTAAATATTCATTGAAAATAAGGTTTATGTGGTCCAATCAAATTATGTAGTATATATATTTTTTACTGCATGCTAAAAAACTTTATCATTGCATTAACTGTACTTGCTTTCTAGATAACCAACCAATCTAAGTTGAATGAGGAGCCCAGCACAGCTGAAGCTGGAGTAGGTGAATGATTGAGTTCACCAAATGCACTCCTAGCTGCCTCAGAACAGGCATTGTTTAATCTAGTTTAAAGCAATAATTGTCTGCTGATGCTTCTAGTTAAAGGAAGCAGGAAATTTTTGTAAACTTCAAATCCAAAAAATAACAAAAATGTCTGTCCTGCTGCTCATTCTGATCTGGGTTTTTTTCCTTTTTCATTTGTTAATTGGAATTAACATATGTGCTGCAATTCAGCCAAAATTAGGTTTTCGTGTTTGTTTTGAGCATGAATTGCCTATTTTCTTCCCCTCATCACTTCACTTTACATCAGTCTCATGTTCCTGAAGATACAGTGGTAATTTCCACTAAATTTTGCTGCAACTTGGCATTCTTCTGTGTCTTCTTTTTAAAAAGCTTTACCACTGATAAGGTTAAAATTGCGAATATCTGTCTCCACAGTACCTGTTTGATCTACTCCATTACAACACTCACTTTACAACCTGCTTCTATTAGCAGGAAGGAGAATAATTACATTTACATTTCTAGCTGAGATTGGTGTCTCATCTTCCAGTAAACACGCCACTGAAGGCTTGGCTGTTTCCTCCCAGTGATGCTTCCCACTCAATGGAGGCCATAAGGATCCGAGCCAGCTTCACTGTTACCCCCCTCATTTCTGGACGGTTCAGTGGCTCGTCACTCAAGCACCGCATGGAGATGTCTGCCATCTAAAATAGGTGATAACAATGGTTTCATCAGCAATTAGAGAGCAAAGACAAATAGTTCAGCACATGCTTTGAGTGCCTATGGAGGTTTCTTTGCATGTAATTGCTTGGGAGAATAAGACATGACCATAGAAGGCTAACCTTGCATACTTCTTCGATAGGGTAACTGTCATTGAGATTCCCATCTATGATTGCCTCCAAAGCACTCTCTGGATCATCCTCTTGGAAAATTTCTTTCATCTGATCAGAAAGTTGATGTCAATATATTCTTCTTTGGTTGCTCAGAAATACTGATTTTGTGTATTAGCATGTATTCTAACTCCTACACAAGCTCTAACTTGGAGGAAACCTCTAAATTTTAATGGGTACAAATCAACCGTATTTTGGATTATAACAAACAATTTACAATCGAGATCAGTGATTTCATCTTGGTAGGTTCCTTATTGTCCCATAAGAGAGCATGACGACCTGTTATCAGCTCTGCGAGAACTACTCCAAAAGCAAAAACATCAGCTTTGGTGGTCATCTGGAGCTCGTGGACCAACCTGTCCAAAGCCATAAGATATCATTCGCAAACAGCTAAAAGAATCAATGAAACAAAGAAACTGATTCTGAATAGAAATAATTGGATAATCTGTACTAACTCTGGTGGGAGGTAACCAGGAGTCCCAACCAAACGAGTTGCTATGCATCCATCTCCTTCACTGCGTTCCACAAGCTTGGCCAGCCCAAAATCTGCAACCTGTAATAATTACTGCACTTGAGCTTATTATCTCCTTGAAAAATAGTCAGCTGTAGATACCTCATGTAGTTGATTCTTAACATAGTCCAAAAGCTGGTAATTAACTCTGTAGGCAGTAGCAAAAGGGAATATCTAATCCTAATCTTTTTCAAGTTTGTTGAACTTGAGTACATAAAAACATAGCAAATAGCTCAAGTCAAAGGACTGAACTTTGCTCTCAGTCCATCATCCAGTAAGATGTTAGTAGTTTTTATATCACGATGAACATATTGTGCCTTAGTATGATCGTGGATGTACTCGATACCCCTGGCAGCATCCAATGCAATCCGTGCTCTTGCATTCCAAGAGAGAGGCTGATGTCCTGCTTGAAATTTATGTTATACCTTGTACCCATAATTCGATCAAGTTGGATAAATGAAAAAAGATGACGCAAAGAACAGAAATAATGTCACTTTAAGTGCCTTTAGACATTACTAGAAAATCATAAAATTTTTGCTATTTTAGTCAATCTAATTTTCCAATCAAATCGTTTACAAGCCCCGAAATCATGAAACTAAAGTTAACTAATGCGAGAAAACTTTTCATGTTCATTGTTTTCTCTCATCATGTTACCATATTTAGTTCCATGCATTCTGTTTCTTTTAGACAGGGAAACACGTTGACAACATACCAGATTACAAACAATATTCTGTCACAACATGTGCATCTACGTAGGCTGTTTTGCTAACCTTTCAAAAGTGGATCATGAAGATGCTCACTGAGTGAACCATGCTGAACGAATTCATAAACCAAATAGAGGTTGTCATCGCCTGCTGTATAACCAATTAGCTCAACCTGACAGAAATCTCATCAGTAGAACTGAATAAAACATTTTCTAATGCCATTGTAGTCAAGAATCAAGCATTCACGTACCACATTCATGTGATGCACTTTGCATAACACCTTCAGCTCAGCAAAGAACTCCCTGGACTTGCTCGACTTCATCTTTTTAATAGCAACTTCCTGTAACATTTGATCATAATCATGTATCATGCAGAACTACTGATTTGTGACACTTGATTCAAGATGGAAATTAAATTCCATTACCTGATTTCCTATCATTCCAAAGTAAACACTCCCAAATCCTCCCTCTCCAATCTTTCTAGTTTCATCAAAGTTAGCTGTGGCTTCATTGACCTCCTCCAAGCTAAAGATCACAGGTCTCTCGGACTCGAATGGCTGAACATCTGTCCATGATACTAACTAATTAGAATTCAAGAAAGCAAATTAGCCTAAATATTGTTGAGATATACACACAGAAACAAATCGGTAGAAAGATGATTGTAAGTTATGCATGGCAAAGAGTTAGAATTGTGCATAGGAATTGTTGTTGGTTGATTTATCTGACCTTCAGCAGTCTTGTTGGGAAGGTACAGGCTCTCCAGGGCTGCAATACCTTTTGCACTCATGGTATTGTCCATTTTCTTCTTAAGATCTTCCCTGTTGTGACGATGGATTCGGGTTCTCAAGCAAATGATAATTATTATTGCACTAACTACAAGGAACGCCATTGGCAATGATATGCCTAGTATCACTGCAAGCTTCTTTCCTGGTTTAGATGCCAAAAATGTTAATATGAAGTACTTGTACCATAACTGCAGGGATGCGAGAATGTGTGTACACGAGCATAGGCATGAGCATACCCACAAAAGTTTATCTGTGTATCATTGAAGGATGCAGATATTGTATATAGGCAAAATAATATCAAATTAGTATATATCATTTTTCTTTGTTCATATAATTGGCCTCCCTGTTATCTCAAAGGGATTTGTGACCAAAAAAAAAAAATGCTGAATATTTGTGAAGGAACTATATCTAGCAGCCAAGCAAAATCCAATTGAGATGAAGAGCCACATGCTTGTGATATCATCCCTCCTAGGCCCAGATTTTCATTTGGTCTATCAACAGTGGATTAGCGTGGCTGTCCTTAAAGTCCAATTTGTGATGTAAGATCAAAGTGTATCTGCAAGCATTGTCCATTTAAAAGATATGAACAAGTTACTCATGGGGAGAAAAACCTGTGTTGCCGTCCAAGCAAGATCTTGCTTCGCCTGGGAGGGCTGGTCAACATCTGCTAACAGGCTAAGTCAAAGCTCATGTAACCAACGCTCCATTACTTAGGAGAAATTATACCCTGCACTACGTGCACCTCGTGGCTGTGCACACTGCCAAGCAGGCACTCATTCCTGTGGGGCCCATTCATTAGCCACTCATCTCAGTGCATGGCTATAGAAACGAGTGGCTGTGATTATTGGCATGCATGGGCACGTGGTGCACACCATGTAGATATAATTTCTCATTAATTAGGGATCAAAACAAGGGCCGATGTTGCTAGGAATCGAACCCATGTCCATTTGCTTGGAAGATAGCTAAGGGGTGATACCATTTGAACCAAAATTCATTGGCCTTTATCTTTCTACTTCACTGTTCAATACTATGACTCTAGCAATGGTACAATAATAGGATTAAGATGTGAGTTTTTGTGAAAATTAGAATATGCTTTGAGGTGCCTGTCATGCATGCACAAAAAAAATATGGGGCCCAAAATTGCTGATTTGATAATTCCATAATCAACAACCTCATATGTTTACCAGCAAATTCATGAATTGCACCAATCTCCTCTTGTCATATAAAAATAGAATTCTTATAGCATTACTCGTGAAAATTTCAGTCATCTCAATTTTGACCAAGGATGTTGAAAGCAATAGGTGACATCAAGCATCTATCAAAAAAAAAAAAATGTTAATGGGGGTCAACAATCTGCTGATTTAACAAAACTGGCGAAGGATGCAATATTCAGGTCTTGAAAATAGCCCCAATAAGCAATTGGATTGGGTTTGTGTCAAAATCAAACTGCAATTTTATTGGATAAGAGAGGACATAATACCATACTCAAAATTTAACATGATCATATAGCATACAAAAATATTCACATGTAACACTTTAAAAATTTCTTTTTTTATTTCCTCATGTGAATAAAAAGAGACAAAATCTCATTTGTCTTTCCTTCTCAAAACTAAGAAAGCAAAGAGCACAAATGTCTTTCCTTCTCAAAAATAAGAAATCTCTACTACTGAATATGCATGCAGGGTATAAAGTGGTTTTGGGTTTGGGTTTGAACTTTGAATTTGATATAAAACATGGATCTGGATATAAATATAGCCAAACCCGACCCAAATCTGACCCGATGGCAACCCTAGTGGCATCTCTTATTTTTCGACCTATTATCATCCAGCGATACCATTTCTTTCTTTCTGATCAAACAGCATATACCACCTATCAAACTGTAGAAATTTCCCAGTTGCTGTGTTATGGAGGACATGCTGCCATACCACAGTCAACTGGTCAAGTGTGGGAACAATTTGATCCATGGAAAGATTTGAAGATCTGGAGGGGGAACAAGGATTCATGAAAAGTTCAGAAAGATTCCATATAATTAAAAACAGAAATAATTACAGAAATAAAGAACATTAGATTGTTAAAATATTTAACCATTTATATAATTGTTTGTGTCGAAAATAAGCACGAAAGAAAAACAACTGATTGTAGCTAACAACAGCAATATGGGCACCAAACATAGAGCATCATTAATTTGTAATTTATAAAGAGTTCCTGATCCATGAATATGTCCATAGATAATTTACCAGTGTTTATCAACTAGTTTACTAAATGGATAAGAAAGTCGAGAACCACTTGATCACAACAATAAACAAGGTTGCTTGACAGCTATATATCTCAGCTTGTCAGCCTTTGCTTCTAAGATAGACGAAGTTTGGAGGTGGCCATGCAAATATATAACAGAAGAAGATGAGCAACACCTGGTCTTTATACCTTTCCCAGAAGATGTCTGCAGTGAACCCCTGATTCCCATAGGCACAAAGAGCACCCAGCCGGGACTCAGGAAGTTCGCATTCATCACCATGCTGTTCATATCCTTTATTGCACTGGCATCCGATGATAGCAGGTCTGCAATGGTGGTAAGAGTATCTCCTTCCTGCACTGCATATGACACCACCGTCACCCCGGCATACAAACAGCTGCATGGGAGGTGCAACGTGATGTTCACATCTGCCTCCAGTCCTCCGACGATCCATGCTAGCCCACTAAACTTATCAGTCCTGACGCCATCAACTGTGTCATTCCTCTGCACCTCATACTTGGTGTCATGGAGGAGGAAGGCAGAGCTGGTGGTGTTGTCTGGCTCCTCGCACATGCAAGGGACCTCGACGAGGAAGTCGTTCTTCCCTGTCGGCCGGGAGATGGCCTTGATCAGCAACGCATTGGCCGAGTAGATGGATGCCATCTCCAAGTAAGGCTGGCCTCGGGGATCGACGTAGAGGTAAAAGCTGCAGGTGGGGATGGGGGAGGGCTTGGAGCACACAGTGGCGTTTATGGGGATGGACTTGCTTAAGCCTGCTAGGAAAGGAGTCTCTCCTTTGAAGAGACTGGTGGATACGAGGAAGGGGAGGAGGAAGAACAGGAACTTGGCCATGGGCAGTTTGGAGAGCAGAAACTGCTATGATGGAGGACGGAGGGAGGAATTTCGTCGTGAGATCGCTTCCATTTCTCCTTGTCTTGTTTGTTTGGTATTTTGTGTTTGCGACGTAGTCGCCGTGCCGTCTGGTTACATGCCGACTCCGGATGTCTCTGTTGCAATGAGTTGATGGATATTTAAATAGTTCGAGGGTCTCCGTCTCTTTGGGCATTTCCTCTTACACATTGTTGCGTCTGTCCAGGCTAGGCCAGTTGTTTGTGTTTTGCTTTGAGTGTGTTGGTTTGGACATTCTTCAGTCTGGGTTGGTCTGGATTAAAAATTGAAAACCAGACTTTCTCCTCTATATGAGGAGAAAATAGAGTTGGAAAGGACCAGAAGCCAGGCAGGTAGTACAAATCTCTAATGACGGTCACCAACTCTGCCATTTGGCACCTTCTAGTATGAAGTCTTTTCATCTCTTGATGCATTGCATGGCGGAAAATCTAATTTTTTTAAAGGAAACACTACCCTTTTTTCTCTATCAGACGGGGATTGCAAATGCTCAGCACCGCAGTTGAAATCTCCTTGAGGTCTTAAAATAACGGATACCTAACATTATATGCTATATGCTACAATCTCCAATCCAACTAAGCCCAGGACTCTTCCGCAAACCTTCATTCATGATCTCATCCCTCAGTTTCCTAACATCCCCCCACTTTTCCTCAGCAGCATATATGTTGGAAAGCATCACCCTGTAGGCAGCCTTGCTTGGATTTATCTCAAAGAGCCTTCGAGCTGCAATCTCCGCCAAATCTAAAGAGCCATGAACACTGCAGCCCCATAACAAAGCACCCCAGATGCCAGAATCCGGCAACATCGGCATCATCCCTATAAGATCATAAGCCTCTTTCAACTGTCCAGCCATAGCAAGCAGCTTCACCATGTACACATAATGCTCCCTCTGCACCTCTAAGCCAAATTCATCTGTCATCCTTCCAAATAACCTCCAACCATCATCCAGGAGTCCAGAATGACAGCAAGCGAGGAGCACAGCCGAGAATGTAGCTCCATCAGGCTTGAATCCTTTGTCCAGCATCTCTTCGAAAACTCGAACAGCCTCGCGCCCAAGTCCATGAGATCCAAGGCATGATATTACAGTGTTATATGCAACCAAATTCTTGACTGGTGTCAATTCAAATACCCGAAGACCTAATCCAGCAAAACCACATTTTGCATAAGTATCAACAAGAGCACACGACACGGCAACGTCTAGCTCGATTCCATGCCGGATTGCATAACCATGAATCTCTTTGCCAGGTCCTACCCCTGAGACAGAAGCACAAGCTGACAGCACTCCGGCGATCAAGATAGAGTCCGGCCTTTCTCCCAGGCCATTCATTTCTCTGAACAGCATAAGTGCCTCCTTGCACCTGCCAACCTGTGAGAACCCAGTAATCAGAGCAGACCATGTAATCAGATCAACCCGAGATAAACCTCTGAAGATCCCATAGCCCGAATCCAGGCAGCCGCACCTCAAATACATGCTCACAAGCACACTCCTGACATGGGGGCTCCAATCATACCCTCCTTTCAAGCAAATTCCATGAATTGCACTACCAAAGAGAAGCGAGCTCCGGTCACAGAAACTTGAAAGCAGCCCAACCAATGAATACCCATCCGGCCTCTCATCGGCTTCTCGCATTCTATGAAACAAATCAAGTGCCTTCTGCCAGAGTCCTTTGTAACCATATCCTGAAATCATCGAATTCCAGAGAACCAAGTCCGGCTCGGGCAAAACGTCAAACAGGGAGCGGGCATCATCCACGAGGCCAAATTTGGAATATGCACTGATTACGGCGCTGCTGCCTATAGGATTAGAGCCTAGTCCAGAAGAGATCAAGTTGCCATGGACCATCTTTGCACATCTGAGATGCGAATTTTCGGAGCAGGCGCGGAGGATGCAGGCGAAGGTATGGCCATCGGGGCGGGTAACCGAACGTCGCATTTGGGCGAAGAGAGAGAATATGCGGTAGAAGTCATGGCGCCGGGCGTGGACTCGAATGACGGAATTCCAAAAGTGGACGGTCCTGTGAGGAGTTTGGTCGAAGAGGAGACGGGCGGAGAGGATGTCGCAGTGATTAGAGTAGGAGCGGAGGAGTTTGGTGGCGAGAGGAGGGTGGGAAGAGAGGCGGGTGGTGATGAGAACGGCGTGGAGCTGCTTGGTCTCGGAAAGTGTCGGACAGACGGCTAAGGGGTCGAAGATTTCGGCAAGGAATCGAGCTCGCATTCGTGGTCCTTAGCGCCTCCAACGGCTGCCCTCCCTCCATGCATGGGAACATTCGATCACATGAGAGCATTTGTTTTGAATTAAAAAATAAATAAATAAATTATTATAAATATTATTATTATTATTATTGATAAATAAAATGGATGGGATATAAAGCCCGGGATACAGCCCCCGCCTCACAGGATAATATTTGATTTAAGATGCTCAGATTTTTGTAATATATTTTTACCTGGCTGCCAGATAATGTTCGATTTAAAATGCTTAAGAACGCCCTTCATCTTTCACTCATATTAGATAATGTTCGATGTAAAATGCTTAAGAACGTCCTTTATCTTTCACTCATATCAGATAATGTTCGATTTAAAATGCTTAAGAACGCTCTTCATCTTTCACTCATACCAATAATCATGGATTTCGAGTCATATACAGAATCATGTCTCGAACCTACGATCACTTAAGACCTTGGTTTACATCATTCGATAAATCATTCATCAATATATATAAAATCTTTCCTTTACCATTTACAAAATGGTCTTGAAAGTTTAGTTTAACGATTTTCAAAATATCTTAGAAATTTACTCAAATAGAATAATAAATAGAATAATGAATGTTCCAATAAATCGTTGAGTTTCTTGCTTCTCACCCAATTTTTCGTCAACCGTTATACATAAAATCTTTCCTTTACTATTGACAAAATGGTCTTGAAAGCTTAATCTAACGTTTTGGGAATCATCTTCGAAGTTTACTCAATTGTTCAAGTATTGTAGCATGCACACCATGGATGGAGTGTTGCATATTTGTGGATTGCCACCATCAGAAAATGCATGGCCATCTAACAACGTGTGCTGTGTATGGCACGTCATACACTCCATCTTGTTTGATGACCTTAAATGTCATCCATGGTTGCATAGAATTTTGTGATGCACATGCACGATGCAGAAGATCTATGCTCTGCCCATCCCCACAATGTGACAAGATTATCATGATGGTTTGTTATTGCGCTCCATCCCAACGTGCCTTTCTTGCTTATCATCATCTTTCACACTCCGTCGTATCGTATGTCACCCATTCCTACTACTATACTACTACTCCCACTCTCTTCCCTTCCCCTCGTCCTCTAAATGACATCTAGAGTAATTACCCCACCACCATATTAAAATGGCTCTTAAGGAGTTGTAAGGGGTGAAGTGAAATAGGACACTAACCAAACAGCAAAGAGCAGACAAATGACAAGAAGAAAAACAAGGAGATTAAAAGTTGTCTTGCATCACCAAATTACCTATAACCAAGCACGTAACCAAAAACATTAAAATCCTGGACTTGCATCTCTATAATATTTATCTCTATACCATTATTAGAGTGGGCATGGTTGGAGAAATCAAAGAGCTTGGGGTAGTGGCAGATTCGATGATGGAGAGGGAGGAGTAGACATAGGAGGTGTTGGATCAGGGAGCTTGACCCAGGGTTGAGTGTCCCGGAGGTGGCTGGTAGAAGTGAATTCATGAGGTCTATTTGTCGGTGGCAAGGTGGCAGGGGTCTTGGTCGCGTGCAATGCGGCGAGACATGATGCATAACTTCTTGAGAGGCGGTGATGCTTCTTGGAAAACTAGGATGGAAGATCATAGCCCTCATTGCTGCATTCTATATCCTTTGTCGTCATTGCTACTAGCAATGGTGGTGGCACAGGATGCCATAGGTCTGGAATCGATCATTTATTCTAGGTACATGATACTATACTACCAAGAACCAATCATTTATTTAAAGCATACGATGCTACATGATCAAAGCCGATCACTTATTCAAGGTACAGGATGCCACATAGCTAGGAGCTTATCACTTAATCAAGGTAGAGGATGTCAGATGGCTAGGAGCCGATTACTTATTCAATACATAGGATGCCACATGCTAGGAACTGATCACTTATTCCAGGCATAGGATGCCGCACGGTTAGGAGTTGATCATTTATTCAAGGCACAGATACCAAACAGTCAGAAATCGATCATTTATTCAATACACATGGTACTAACGGCCAGAAGCTAATCACTTATTCTAGATATGGGGTACTAGATGGTTAATAACCAACTACTTATCTGAAGCACAGTTACTTAACTACCTACCTAACTCATCATAAAGATGCCAACTACCCACCAAACTCATTGGACAAGTGCCGACTACCCACCAAACATATCGGACAGGTATCAATTACTTACTTGAACTAAGCACAAAATTTCATAATTTTATTTAACATGAAATACATGTTGTTGCCGACCTTACTGCTATGGCCTACAGCCGTGAGTTGGCGCCGGACTGGGTCCCCTGTGTTGCAGAATCCCGATGCTCCCGGACCTGCAAAAACAAGGTTAGAGACCTGGACCGGGGATCCCGGCGGGGGTACTCCGACGGTCAAGTTAGAGAGTGGTAAAGTGGAACATATCCATTAAGGCGGAAACCCGCTGGGTTTCCGTACTTAGAAGAATCTTTTATGAGAAGAAGAATGAGAACGAGAGGGATCAATGCTCTAGTTCCTGCAATCGCGCTCGTTGAACTCGGTCTTGCGAGTTCCTCTAGAGCCTCTGGCTTAGGATCGCCTCCTCTTCTTGTGCGCGTGCTTGCCCTCTTGGTTGCTTGCCTTCCTTCTTGTCCCTGGTCTTCCTTTTTAGGTCGCCGGTCACTGGATCCCTCCGTGCCTCGATTCCTCCTGGGAGGCTCTGGAGGTTAGCTACTGTTCCCCCAAGTCGTCTCCCTTACAATCGGGAGTTAAGTGGTGAATCGGTCTCATCGACCGTGCAGTCACGAGAGGAGGAACTTGGCAGGATTCCGTTCCTTATGAAGGTGCCCTCAGGCCTGAGGTGTTGACTGTGGCCCTCCCTTTTTGGAATACCGGGCTACCGGATGCTGGGTTCGGTGCCTCGGGCAGGGTTCCCTTTCTAAACTGGTGCCAACGAGGTTCTACACACCGTTACAGACATGGAGACACCATCCGGATGCGCCGCTTGTGCGCGCCATCTTCAGCAGCTTCCTCGGGGCTCGCGCCCTCGGTCCTTCCGTCTTCCACAGAAAGGGCTGACTTTGATCGAGGTGGACCATGCTTGAGTCGACACCTGGCACAGTGGCAGAGACCAGCATGACCTCGACCGAGGTGGACCCATCTAGGGGTGCCACCTGGCGAGGGAGCAGGGAGAGCCCGGCTTGACTTTGACGAGGTGGGCCCATCTGGGGGCGCCACCTGGTGAAGGAGCAGAGGCAGGGCCATTCCGGCCGAGGTGGATCCCGCCTGGATCGACACTTGGTGGAGTGGCAGAGGCCAGCTCGTCCTCGATCGAGGTGGACCCATCTGGGGGTGCCACCTGGCGAGAGAGCAGGGAGAGCCCGGCTCGACTTCGGCGAGGTGGGCCATTTGGGGGCGCCACCTGGCGAAGGAGCAAAGGCAGGGCTACTCCGATTAAGGTGGATCCCGTCTGGATCGACACCTGATGGAGTGGCAGAGGCCAGCTCGACCTCGACTGAGGTGGACCCATCTGGGGGTGCCACCTAGCGAGGGAGCAGGGAGAGCCCGGCTTGACTTCGATGAGGTGGGCCCATCTGGGGGTGCCACCTAGAGAAGGAGCAGAGGCAGGGCTACTCCGGTCGAGGTGGATCTTGCCTGGATCGATACCTGGCGGAGTGGCAAAGACCAGCTCGATCTTGGCCGAGGTGGACCCATTTGGGGGTGCCACTTGGCGAGGGAGCAGGGAGAGCCCGGGTTGACTTCGATGAGGTGGGCCCATCTGGGGACGCCACCTGGCGAAGGAGCAGAGACGGGGCCACTCCGATCGAGGTGGATCCCTCCTGGATCGACACCTGGTGGAGTGGTAGAGGCCAGCTCGACCTCGACCAAGGTGGACCCATCTGGGGGTGCCACCTGACGAGGGAGCAGGGAGAGCTCGGCTCGATTTCGACGAGGTGGGCCCATCTGGGGGCTTCAATTGGCGAAGGAGCAGAGGCGGGGCCACTTTGCCGAGGTGGACCCCGCCTGGGTCGACACCTGGTAGAGTGGCAGAGGCCAGCTTGACCTCGACCGAGGTGGACCCGTCTTGGGGTGCCACCTGGCGAGGGAGTAGGGAGAGCATGGCTCGACTTTGACGAGGTGGGCCCATCTGGAGGCGCCACCTGGCGAAGGAGCGTAGGCGGGGCCACTTCGTCGAGGTGGACCCTACTTGGGTCGACACCTGGCAGAGTGGCAGAGGTTAGCTCGACCTTGACCGAGGTGGACCCATCTGGGGGTGCCACTTGGTGAGGGAGCAGGGAGAGCCCGGCTCGACTTTGATTAGGTGGGCTCATCTGGGGTGCCACCTGGCGAAGGAGCAAATGCGGGGCCACTTCACCGAGATAGACCCCGCCTAGGTCGACACCTGGCGGAGTGGCAGAGGCCAACTCGACCTCGACCGAGGTGGACCCATCTTAGGATGCCACCTGGCGAGGGAGCAGGGAGAGCCCGGCTCGACTTCGGCGAGGTGGGCCCATCTGGGGGTGCCACTTGGTGAAGGAGCAGAGGCGGGGCCACTTTGTCGAGATGGACCCCTCCTGGGTCGACACCTGGCGGAGTGACAGAGGCTAGCTCGACCTCGACAGAGTTGGACCCATCTCGGGGTGCCACCTGGCAAGGGAGCAGGGAGAGCCCGACTCGACTTCAGCAAGGTGGGCCCATCTAGGGGTGCCACCTGGCGAAGGAGCAGAGACGGGCCCACTTCGTCGAGGTGGACCCCACCTGGGTCGACACCTGGTGGAGTGGCAGAGGTGCCGAGGTCGGCTTGATCGCTAGCTGAGCCACCTGGTAGGAGAGTCCGGAGATGACGCCGCGTGGTGCTGCCTAGCGGCTAGCTAGATCTGACGCATACTCCACGTCAGCAATGTTGCCATATCACATGTCTTAAAATTTTTAGAGTTCTTACGACAAGGTTGGTAAAGTAGTTATTAAGAAGTATAACATACTACTTAACAAATCACTTCACAAACTAGCCTCCTAATAACCTAACCGACTTAACTATTTTTTAACAATGTAATCACCTCATAAATGATTACAACCACCTAACTAACTTAGCCTTCTACTTTTATAAATAGGAGGTCATGGAAATCTCTAAGAAATATTTTTTTAATACTCAATCTCTTTTCATTTTCTTCTTACTATTCTTCCTTTCAAAGCTGATTCAAGCATCGAAAGATTCCTTGTTGAAGAAATTCCACTCATTTTTCTAACATTGAGAACTTTTTTTGCAGGTCAAGAAGTCCAAAATCATTGACCAATTCCTTGAAAATTCATCGGCTAGTCAAAAGTCCAAATCCACTCTAACACAACTAGCTTTACTAGCTTGGAGAGATGCATCAATGGATTAGTACCAGAGGATACTCAAAACTTGAAGATACTCAAAAGTCCAAACCCACTTCAGCACAACTAGCTTTACCAGCTTGGAAAGGTGCTGCAATGGATTAGCGCTAGAGGAAGGGCCACTTATGCCTAAATCATTAAAGAAAATGTCGAGAGAAAGATCTCCACTCAATTGTGCAACCCAATCATGATCTTGAAATGCACACAATGCACTGAAAGTTGAGATAAAGAATCCTCCACCCATTCTTGGTATTAACCCAAGAATTGATACTCTAATTGAGTAGATCCAACCACTTCATCATCTGCAATAATCCGCTATCTGTCCTCTTACTCCACTAGCTAAGTCATCACAGCAACCCCCCCACAGCAAGGAGGAAATCCAGCGATCAATTCCTCCCTAAGAAGGAAAAAACTGCCACATCATACTCTGAAGGATTCCCAAATGGATTCGATGCCAGTACATCCTTCAAATCATCACTTTCAGCTAGGGATGATTTTGAAAAGAAGGTTAGGGATCTAGAAGCTAAGCTTGGAGAGATCTATATAGGATATCGTCACTAGAATAATTCGCATGACTTCAACATCTAGTCCCTTTCTTTGAAGAAATTATGAATGGACTGATTCCCATCGATTCAAAATGCCATCGATTGAACCTTATGATGGCTTCACTGATCCTGTCCATCACCTAGAGGGATACAAAGCCCTCATGCGGCTCCATGGCATATCTAACTCCTTACTTTGTCTAGCTTTTTTGGCGACCTTGAAGAAGGCCACCAAAATGTAATTTTCGAGTCTACTGCCTAGATCCATCACTCTTTTCAACAGTTAGGCCATCAAATGGTGACCCACTTCGGCAACCATCGATCACCACCCAAGAATAATGATGGTCTCTTCTCCCTCAAGCAAGAAGAAGAAGAGACACTTCAAAGCTATGTGGTGCGCTTCAATGTAGCCACGCTGGAGGTCAGGGATCTCAATGAGTCTATCGCTATGTCAACCCTAAAGCGAGGACTTCAGAATGGTTGCCTGAGTTTCTCATTGGACAAAAAATTTTAGAAAGTTATGTTGATCTTCTTGAGCATATAGAAAAGAACGTTCATGCTAAAGAAAGACTATTCCTCCATCGAAAGGAGGAAGGAAACAATGAAAGTGACAAGAAACAACCTTACAGGAAAGAAACTCACACTCAGACGAAGGCCACCATACCCATAAAAAAATTCAAAGCCAAGTTATCCTACTTGGCAATTTACTAATTACACTCCCTTGAATGCTTCTCAATCTCAAATCCTGATAGAGATTAAGACAATGACTTTTTATATCGACCACTATCCATGAGAGATATATTAGAGAAGAGGGATAAAAACAAGCTCTGTCTCTATCACAGAGACCATAGACAAGACACAGAGGACTATTAGTAGTTAAAGCTGGAGATCGAGAATCTGATTCGAAGGGGCAACCTTAACAAGTACATTAATACCCAGAAGAAGGAAGGTGCCCCTCCTCCAACTCATTCTAAGCACAAAGTCGAGTTGGACAACCTGCCTACTGAAGAAATAGTTGGCATGATTTTAGGCCTCTCTCATAAACGGAGGCAAGATGAAGAGCCACCAAACAAGATGCATCAGGCAAAGCTGGCCACTTCTTAATGTGGGAGTTACCTTTTCTAATGAGGATATAAAAGAGGTCCAAACTCCATACAATGATGCGGTCGTTGTCTCTATAATGGTAGCCAAACATGATATAAAGAGAATTCTAGTTGATAATGAAAGTTTTGCCAATATCTTAATTTATGATGCTTTTCGAAGGATGAAACTAATACTTGAAAAGTTGAAGGTGTACACTTCACTTACTGGATTCTCTGGAAACTCTGTTATCATAGAAGGGGAGATTCTCTTATTGGTAACTGCTAGCCAGCCACCAAGATAATCAACAGTTCAACTGAACTTTCTAGTTGCCTGAATACCATCAACTTATAATGCCATCCTTGAATGACTAAGACTGAATGCATTAAAGGCAATAGTTTTTACCTACCACTTGTTCATCCATTTTCCAACCAAGTATGATGTTGAAGAAGTTAGAAGAGATCAGATGCTGGCAAGGTAACATTTCCTTTCAACTATCAAGACCCCAAAATAGATCGGAGCACTGTAGATGATGAGTTGGATGTCAGGGATGGTACCATCACAAGCAGAGGGGAACTTGCTGAGCAATTGACTAGCATCCTTCTGAGAGATGACCCAGACAAAACCATACAGATTGGATCTCTCTTAGCTCCTAAAGTCAAAGAAAGGCCAATCCTGTTCCTAAGAGCCTTGTAGCTCTCCAGGTGGTCCAGGGGATTGGTGGTCCCGTCGTAGGGATCCACCTGAAGCATGCGAAACCGGCTGGAAATCGATTCCTCTTGAATTTCTTAGGAGAAAGGAGGGCGGGCATCATAGTCCACTGGCTTGCATGGGGAGCCCTGTAGGTTGGCAAACTGGCGGGATAGCTCAGCCAGCTTGCGCTCTTATTTTTCTAGGCATCTCTCAGCCTGATGCTTGATGGCCTCATCAGTGAAACCTTCTACCAAGGCTGTTGGAGGAGAGAAAGGTGAGGGTCAGAGAAGATCGTGTTGAGGGGCCTTGCCTCGATGGTGCTTATGATGCCTAGAGACAGCATGGTCGAAGACCAAAGAACAGCTCTCTCGATCGGTCGACTTGCTCCACTACCTCTTCCTTGGGATCTGAAGGCTCCCCTGGTGATGGGATGTGGCCCGCGGCTGTGATGGCCTTCCATGGAAGGATCGCAAGCTACCGCGGTACCCAACTGCCTGAGCTACGGGGGTTCCTGGCTATTGTTGGGTTACCAGGGACCGGTACTGATGATACAACTGTCGCACCACCACGATCAAGATTTGGACCTGTTGGACGAGTGTGACAAGCTGGAGGTCTGCTGGAGGTGGTGGTGGTAAAGGGGGGAGTGCCCTCTTCCAACTGGACTGGCATTCATGGGAAAGAGGATCGCCTACACGGCTGATGGAGGCTTCCCGTGCGCAGGTTACCACCATGTTGCTGGTGGAAATACTTTGGTGACGAGAGGCTGGATCAATGTGGGACCACCCCTACTTGGCATGCCAATCGGTTGCTGCCTAGATCGCTGTAGTCTGCAACTTTTGCACGGTGTCGATTGGTGGCCCTCCTACCCGGCATCCAATGCACGTGCCCGGTCCTGTAAAATAAGGAAGACCCGGGCCGGGGATCCTGGCAGGGGCACTCCGATGGTTAAGTCAGTAGGCGATCAAGGAGAATAGATCCTTTTTGATGGATCCTGAAGTGGTTGAAAGGAAAACTAGTAGCGAGCATGCTTTGTATTTTAAAACTTTTTCAAAATAACATGCAGCGGAAGCATGATAAAATGATTAACATTTAATCTAAGCATGCTTTAAAACTTTTCTATGCTACTTGTCCCAAGATCTTGCATGAATGATTAATATAAACAGTGAAATCATGAATTCATGCTATGAACATTTCAAAGCAACATATCTATATATGTAAAACCATACCTTGTATGAAATGGAGACGCTCTCCGCTGCAAAAGATCCAGGAGCATGAGAAAGAACTCTGCTTAGCCACACACGTGTCCGGCCTCTACAGGTGGTTCACACCAGGGCTCTTTCAAAATCTACTTCCACTCCAAGTGCTAGCTTGTTGTGGAACGATTTGATCGGGACTTCTTTTCTTCTTTCGATGCCGGACTCTCCGAATGAATGAAGAAGCTCAAGAGGTGGAGAATGAGTGGTTGGAACCCTTCCCAAACACTCAATCCTAAGACCTAGATCACTAGGTACAAAAATGCACACTTTTCTCCAAAAATCTCACACCTATAAAACTAGAACTTTTTCCTAGTTTCTTCCCTTTCTTCCCTTTGATTTTTTCAGCATTTCAGCATTTCTTTGCTGAATTTTTCCTTATTTTCGTCCTCCCATTTCAGCCCCATAAGTAGATGGAGAGGGAGAGGGAGAGTGGGGAGTTATAGGTGTGGTAATGGGTAGTTATGGGAAGTTATGGTCATGGGAAGTTACATAACTCCCCAAAAATGAATTTAAACTTATTTAAATTCAGATTAAATGTATTAATTGATTTTAATTCATAACTAAAATCAATTGGGTCAAGTGTGCATATATTGGGTTCAACCCGATTGGACCCAAACCCATTTTGAACCAAATCCTATTTGATTCGTTCCAGATTTTTATAGTTCAATCAAATTGGGCTATCAAGTAATCACATTACTTAATTCACCTCCATGCATCACCAACTATTAGTGAAAATTTCATGTCACAACCTTTTGTGACATCAAGTGTCTACACTTGTGAAATCAACAAGTGTCGACACTTACACAAGTGTCGACACTTGCACAAGTGTCGACACTTGCACAAGTGTCGACACTTGCACAAGTGTCGACACTTTCAAGAATATCAAGTGTTGACACTTGGATAAAGAAAAACCCTTTTTCTCTGTGAGTCCACGAACGATTCCTAATCGTTCTCCAATCACTAGATCAAGTAGAAACCCCTATGGTGTGTGACCCCATAGGTTCGAACACTAAGCCGGTAGCACTGGAACATTTCCAATACCAGTCAAAGTCGCCATCTAGCAATGACACCCGACGTCCGGATAGGTCGAAGTTGCAGAGCAACAATCAAGAACCAGGAGATATGGAAATCTTGTAATTAATCCCTTTGACCTCAATGCTCAGGAAGACTTAGGGTTTAACTGCCCAACCCATAAAGTCCATCAACAATGTGTCTCAATCTCAAAAGTCCTGTAACGCTTTACAGTGACTACCCTGGCCAAGGTTTTGCTAAATTGAAACACAGTAAGATATCTGCTCCAAACACTTTGGAGGGGTCAATCCCATCTTGATCCGATCACCGCTACACGAGTACTTAACTGTACCCAGAAACCTTCCATCCCTGGATTAGAAATCCAGATAGTCCAGTACCAAAGTACAATGAGTTGCTCGCAAGCTACCATGACGATCTCATGTTTGAGGGATAACTACGTCCATATCAAAACTCTAGGCAGAAAAAGTACAGACGGATCACATTCGATGAAATGTCAAACACAACATCTGCATGCCATACCAGTGTCTCTACACTCCTTGGTTAAGAGGATAACCAACGACTATGGCACACAACGACCTATACTTGATATACTATCATCCTGAAATAAGTGTATCATTTGGTCGCGAACAATTTTAGGACTATATGATATATCCTCTCTATATCACATACAAATAGTCCTAAGGACTTCATCACTGAAGAACTCATCACAGAAAGATGAAATAGTGATGAACTGCCAGAATAAACATTTTATTCAATAATATAATTACATCAAATGTACAACTGTTTACAGTAGAAATTGGCTTTGGGACACATTTCCCAACAACTCCCACTTGGACTAAAGCTAATCAGAACAGTATCGTATACCCATCTTCCATTTACAATTATTGAGTTCTTGAATTCTAACGGCTTTAGTAAAGGGGTCAGCCAGGTTCTCCTTTCCGTCAATCTTCAGAAGGTCGATATCACCTCGTTCCACAATTTCTCGCACAAGATGAAATCGGCGCAGAATATGCTTGGTATGCTGATGGGACTTCGGCTCTTTGGCTTGAGCAATGGCTCCAGTGTTGTCACAGTACACTGGAACAGGACCATCCAGGGAAGGTGCCACTCCCAGCTCGCCAAGAAATTTTCGCAACCAAACAGCTTCCTTTGCTGCATCAGATGCTGCAATATATTCCGCTTCGCATACAGAGTCTGCTATAGTGTGCTGCTTGGAACTCTTCCAGCAGATCGCTCCACCATTCAGGGTAAAAATAAAACCAGATACACTCTTGCTATCATCCCTATCTTACTGGAAACTGGAGTCAGTATACCCCACAAGTTTCAAGTCAGGTCCTCCAAAAAGAAGCCACTGGTCCTTGGTATTTCGCAAATACTTCAGGATGGTCTTTGCAACCTTCCAGTGTGCTTCACCTGGATCAGACTGGTATCGACTCACTATTCCTAATGAGTATGCCATGTCTGGTCTAGTACATGTCATGGCGTACATGATGGACCCTACTACCGAAGCATAAGGAATCCTACTCATACGCTCTCTTTCCTCAGGAGTTGTCGGACAATCCTTCTTGGAAAGAGAAATTCCATGGCCTATCGGAAGATAGCCTTTCTTGGATTTCTCCATGCTAAACCTTTTCAGCACGGTATCAATGTACGTAGACTGGGACAAACCCAGAAGCTTCTTTGATCTATCCCTATAGATCTTCATACCTAGTATGAAAGAAGCTTCACCCAGGTCTTTCATAGAAAACTGGGACGACAACCAGACTTTTATTCCCTGTAATGCAGGGATGTCATTCCCGATTAAGAGAATGTCATCCACATACAGTACAAGAAATACAACTACAGAACCATTTGCCCACTTATATATACAGGGTTCTTCTTTGTTCCTAACAAAACCATACGTCTTGATGCACTTATTAAAATGCATGTTCCAACTCCGAGACGCCTGCTTTAGTCCATAGATGGACCTACCAAGCTTACATACCTTAGATTCATCTGTGGATGTGAACCCTTCAGGTTGCATCATATACACCTCATCTAGCTCACCATTCAGGAAAGCTGTTCGGACATCCATTTGCCAGATTTCATAATCCAGATATGCAGCTAAGGCAAGCATAATCCGAATAGACTTGAGCATTGCCACAGGGGAAAACGTCTCGTCATAGTCAATACCATAACGTTGACGATAACCCTTGGCAACCAGACGGGATTTATAGGTCTCTACCTGCCCATCTGCGCCCCGTTTCCTTTTGAAGACCCATTTGCACCCAATGGGTTTTACCCCTTCAGGTGGATCAACCAAAGTCCATACTTTGTTGATTTCCATGGACTCCATTTCAGATTTCATGGCTCCCAGCCACAACTCAGAATCAGACCTCTGCATCGCGTCCATATAGGTGATTGGATCCTCGTTGTTCTCATCGAGCTCAACGGGATCACCGTCTCGGACCAGAAAACCATAGTATCTATCCGGTTGACGCGGTACTCTACCAGATCTCCTTAATGACTGGTCAATAGGCTCAAGGTTTGATCTTATCATAACGGGTTCTGTAGCAGTCCTTGAGTGATTTGGTTCTTCTATCTGTTGAACTTCAGTAAGCTCAACATTGGCAGCTTGAGCACCTTCAGTAAGGTACTCCCTTTCCAAAAAGGTAGCTCTAAGACTGACGAACAATTTTTGTTCCCTAGGCATATAGAAGAAATAACCCTTAGACTCTTTAGGATACCCAACAAAGAGGCACCTGTCAGACCTAGGTCCAAGTTTATCTGTTTCCAAATGCTTGACATAAGCCGGACATCCCCAAACCCGAAGGTGTGATAGACTCGGCTTACGCCCATTCCATATTTCATATGGAGTTTTGTTAACAGACTTACTCGGAACTCTATTTAGAAGATAGCATGCTGACTCCAAAGCATACCCCCAAAAGGAAGTTGACAGAGTTGCAAATCCCATCATGGATCTGACCATGTCTAACAGAGTCCGATTCCTCCTTTCAGACACACCATTTAACTGAGACGTCCCAGGAGGTGTCCATTGAGAGAGAATCCCATTCTCTTCAAGATAAGTCAGAAACTCCCCAGAAAGATATTCTCCACCTCGATCTGATCGAAGGATTTTAATAAACTTCCCGGTTTGTTTTTCAACTTCATTACGATACCGTTTGAACATCTCAAACGATTCAGATTTATGTCTCATCAAAAAGACATAACCGTACCTTGAGAGATCGTCCGTAAATGTAATGAAATATTTATACCCACCCTTGGCATCAACATTCATTGGTCCACATACATCAGTATGTACTAGACACAAAATGTCATCGGCTCGTATATCTTTTCCAGTAAAAGGTGACTTGGTTATCTTACCAAGTAAACAAGATTCACAAGTTGGCAGTGATTCACAATCACTAACGTTTAGGAGACCTTCTCCCACTAACCTGTTGATTCTATTCTTGTTTATATGACCTAGCCTACAATGCCAGAGATAAGCATCATTGACATTATCTAATCTAGGGTGTTTGCAAGAAATGTACATTACACCAATAAGCTGTGATAAAACATAAATGCCATTCTTAATATGTCCAGTCATAACCACAATATCATTCATAATGACTTTGCAAAAATCACTCTTGATTAATAGTTCATAACCATTACTGGCCAACTGGCCTACAGAGATAATATTTACAAGGAATGATGGACAATAGTGACAATCACTAAGAACAACTTTACAAGACTCGAAAAATAGATTGACAATTCCCAATGCCAGGACTAGAGCTTGACTTCCGTTCCCCACATTCAGAAATCTCTCGCCATTCTCGAATCTTCTACTAACTTGTAGTCCCTACAACGTATTGCAAATATGATAAGGACTACCAGTATCTAATATCCAGTTAGTAGTATCACAAATAGAAAAACAACAAGGATTTATCATATAAATACCTTGTCCAGCAACCTTTTGCTGCTTCTTCTTCTTCGGCCTGTTCGGGTCAAGTGTAGCTAGGTAAGCGGAACAATTCCTCCTCCAATGACCCGGCTTCTTGCAGTAGAAGCATTCTGCCTGACTCTGGTCAGCCTTCTTCTTAATCTGACTGGGCCCAGCACTTTGCACCATTCCTTTCTTATTCTTTTTCTTTTTCCCTTTCTTAAAGGGACGATGCCTTGCCGCACTGCCTCCCACTAAATTCATCAAGCTCTTTTGGAGCTGGTGATCCTTTTCATAAGTCTGTAGTAACCCCATCAACCCATGGTAGTTGACTACAGGCCTTGTTAATCTATAGTGATCTAGAAAAGGTAAGTAGGAGGGAGGCAAAGAATTCAAAATCGCATCCTTCCCAAGCTGCTCGTGGAAAGGATATCGGAGTTTGGCCAAGCGCTCGATCATCTCGATCATGTACAATACATGATCAGTGACCGAGGACCCTTCAATCATTCGAGCGTTGAAGATGGTAGAGGAAACCATGTACCTTTCAACGTCGTCTGGAGCACCAAAAGATTCCTTCAACTTTTGAAGGATTTCCTCCGGTTGGGCCTCCTCGAATCTGCGACTGAACTCGTCGTTCATAGCCACCAACATAATGCACCGCACCGTAGTACGGTCAGAGACCCACTTTTGATAAGCATCTCTGACTGCAGTATGTGCAGTGGGGGCTGGCCCCTCAGGTGCCGGATCCGTTAATACATAAAGGATCCGTTCGTGCTCGAGAACAATTCTCAGTCTTCAATACCAGCTATCGAAGTTGGGTCCCATGAGCTTGTCATTATCTAATAATGACCGGAGTGACAGATTAGTAGACATTATCTGAAAAAGAAAACCAAGACTATTTAGTATATGAATTATTTAAAACTTAAAGACATGGACTTTTGTCTAAAAGCTCCTCCCACTATTTTGTTCAGACTGGTAGTCTCTACCTCCAATCCGAAGAATAACACTTATCCCTTAGTGGGTACCAGAATCCTATAGACAATACATGAGCCCGACTATGATCGGTCAACCCATGTTCATCTAAAGGTAGGTTCATAACCAGTTGTTTCTCCAAACAACTCCTAGTAATTTATTTTGCCCTAGGAACACTTCAATCGGCCTTTGGGCTATCTGCTAAAGAAGGTCCCAGTTAGGTCCAACCATTAACATGACTGATCTTAATGCTTCTAGCTAACAAATGATCAAGCCCGACTTTGGCCGGCTAACCTGACCACCTGTTTAAGAAAGTTGCATTATGTCATCATATAATGAATGACAATTCCAATAGTATGATGACCACCCGATCTATGGATCTGCCGATGATCACCCCACTACTGGACTCATTACCAAACATCTTAATGGGAGGCTAAGACAAAAAATTATCATATAATTTCCATCTTTTTAAGGACCTAATAATTTAGAGGTTTTATACATGTTGTGACAGAAGAGAAAGGATAAGTCATGGATTATCTTTCACTAACTTCATATGTTAATGAAAGGGTTACATGAACCACAAAATCCATGGGCACCTAAATCAGTCAAGCTGATTAACCTTATTGGCATGGGCTAACTCGAATCAATGAGCTAACTAATCAAAACTGGTTGACCATATTGGCCAGGTAAGTGAGATCAAGGTTATGGGTTAAGCCATTAACCATCTTTCCTTAGACACCAATATCATTGGCCAGGAAAGAGGTAGCCCCAAAAACCATAGATCAAAAGCCATACTTACCTTAGACACTAATTGGTTCACCAATTTCGATTAGACTAGCCTAAGGAATCGGGTCCTACCATGAAGCCAAGATTAAGTCCATTTAGATATATGGACCAATCAATCTAACTATTAGATAGATACTAGAGAAGGACCTTAACTCAACATTTGATTAAGTTAATTCTCTATTAAGTCCTATTCATCTAAACTTAGGTCTAACCCAATTAGGACCTAATTCAAGCTAACCCATTTAAACCAAAGTTATGAATATGACTTAGATCTTAAAATCATATCCTCAGATCATTTAGTCACTTAGATTTACTTAATTCATAATTAAGTTAATCATACAACAGATTGAAACATTTTCAAAAAACTTTATAAAACATTTTTACAAGAAAATCTAATTTTTAAATTTCTGTTCACTGTGAAGTGTCGACACTAGGTGTCGACACTACTCTGAGACAGGTCGACACACAGAGAACCGATTTCTGTGTTTTTGTTCATGAGTCGACACCTAGAAGGCCAAGTGTCGACACATAGACACCCAAGTGTCGACACTAGGTAAACCAAGTGTCGACACTTGATCAAATTCGAGCACAGAAATGCTGAAATCCAAACTTTGTCTTTTCTAAACTTGAATTTTATGTTAAACTATTTAACATAGCAATCATAAACTAACTTTAGAATATTTCTAAAACATTTTATGACTTCAAATTTAGAACATAATAAAGATCAAAACATTTTAATCTTTATTTTTTTCTTTTCTTTTTCTTCTTCATGAGTCCTTCACAATGGCACCCCTACATGCCATAGGAGATCCCTTTGAATGGGAAGTGAGGGTCTTGCAGCCCTAATTCTCTCCTACGACCGGACGGCCTGGTGAGGCACTCAATCCGAGTACTTGCAAGAAATTAAACTAATTTTATAATGTTTATACTAAACATTCATGCTAAAGCAACCTTGTTACTCTGATACCAATTGAAAGGAAAACTAGTAGCGAGCATGCTTTGTATTTTAAAACTTTTTCAAAATAACATGCAGCGAAAGCATGATAAAATGATTAACATTTAATCTAAGCATGCTTTAAAACTTTTCTATGCTACTTGTCCCAAGATCTTGCATGAATGATTAATATAAACAGTGAAATCATGAATTCATGCTATGAACATTTCAAAGCAACATATCTATATATATAAAACCATACCTTGTATGAAATGGAGACGCTCTCCGCTGCAAAAGATCCAGGAGCAGGAGGAAGAACTCTGCTTAGCCGCACACGTGTCCGGCCTCTACAGGTGGTTCACACCAGGGCTCTTTCAAAATCTACTTCCACTCCAAGTGCTAGCTTGTTGTGGAACGATTTGATCGGGACTCCTTTTCTTCTTTCGATGCCGGACTCTCCGAATAAATGAAGAAGCTCAAGAGGTGGAGAATGAGTGGTTGGAACCCTTCCCAAACACTCAATCCTAAGACCTAGATCACTAGGTACAAAAATGCACACTTTTCTCCAAAAATCTCACACCTATAAAACTAGAACTTTTTCCTAGTTTCTTTCCTTTCTTTCCTTTGATTTTTCTAGCATTTCTTTGCTGAATTTTTTCTTATTTTCGTCCTCCCATTTCAGCCCCATAAGTAGATGGAGAGGGAGAGGGAGAGTGGGGAGTTATAGGTGTGGTAATGGGTAGTTATGGGGAGTTATGGTCATGGGAAGTTACATAACTCCCCAAAAATGAATTTAAACTTATTTAAATTCAGATTAAATGTATTAATTGATTTTAATTCATAACTAAAATCAATTGGGTCAAGTGTGCATACATTGGGTTCAACCCGATTAGACCCAAATCTATTTTGAACCAAATCCTATTTGATTCGTTCCAGATTTTTATAGCTCAATCAAATTGGGCTATCAAGTAATCACATTACTTAATTCACCTCCATGCATCACCAACTATTAGTGAAAATTTCATGTCACAACTTTTTGTACTGGATAGAGGGTTTAGCTTTGGATATTCTGTCATTTACTTTTCTCGTAAGTAAATGCTAATATTTGACTAACAGATCGAATGTACCTAACTTTAAATTTCTATTCTTTTATATTTTTTAATTTTATTTTTTGATTTAAAATAGTATTATTTTCTTTCTATAAAAATCAAAGATTTTAAATCATTGAAATGCACTACCTTCTCCATAGATTCGATCCGACTCATTCTTTTTATGTATTTTAATTTTTTTAAAAGATCGTCAATTAAACTCATAGCTGTAGTTTTTTAACAACAACATCGTGGTCCTATTATGCATCTTCTACTCTACATGCTTGCCTTCTCTATTTAATTTATAGCATCACCACCGTCTAGTGGCTCTACCTTATCCATCTCCAGTTCATCTCCTCCCACCACAAACTCCTCAAGATCACCACCCTTGACACTATCTTTTACTTTTTCATTGTCTGCGACAAATTGGCTACCATCCAATCTCCTTCAACCAAGCCATCAATGCCACCACCCCCTTCTTCACCTCTAGCTTCTCATTCCTCATCACCTGTCACCACAAGTTCACCACCATTTACCTCGCCCTCCACCTCATCATCCTTGCTAGTAATAGCAAGCACCTTTTCCACCTAACTACCTTGTTTGCATCAACTCCCACCACCCTGGCAAGCAAGGCAAACCAAGTGAACCAAGGCTAGTCCAAATGGGTCATTCAGGCTAGCCTAAATGAGTCATTCAAGTTAGCTCAACTAAGGATGGAAGTGGGCTCAGGCCGGCTCGATGGGCTTCGAGTCGGCCCAACATCAGGTCGGGCTTCGAGCTAGGCCCAAAGCAAATCAGGTCATGCTTGGGCCTTATAATAAAATCCATTAATTTTTCGAGCCAGGCTGGGCTTGCCTTTGGTCCGGCCCGAACCTAGCCCAAAGTCCCAAATCCAAAGGCTGTTCGATATGCCATCCTAATTTCCATTCTTATCACATATGTGCCAGAATAGAAGGGACATCATGGCCTCGACTCCAAATTCCCGACCTAGACACAATCCCAAATCCTCTCGCTGCACCTCTCGATCCTCCTCCACTGCCCCATCCTCCTCATTAGCCCCCATTGCCATCCTTGCAGCCTCCAACTCTGCCACGATCGAATTAAGAGCTTCATCGTCATCATCATCGAGCCTGTCTTCTGTGCCAAGATCTGCCACTTCGGCACCGCGGAGCTCATCGAGGATGTCTAGGTTGATGCCAAGGAGATAGAGGTTGGGGAGATAGAGAGCACCTCTCCTCCATGGAGATTGGGGACCTGTGCAATGAGGTTTGAGGGGACGAGGGGATACATCGCACCGGAGGTGATCACTGGCGGGTGGACTTCACGGAGGTCCGACGTGTTCATCTTTGGCGTCGTCCTCCTCGAGCTGCTCTCCGGGGAGAAACCGCTTCGTTACCAGTACAATAGGACAAGCGGGGGGTTGGAGAGGTTTTCGATCATCGAGATGGCGAAGAGGGTGATCGACATGGCGAGGAAAGCCCAATCAGGTTTGGATCGGGTTTTCTTAAAAAAAATTGGGCCTAGGCCTGGCCCGAAGTTCGAAATTTTTTTCGGGCTAGGCTCAGGTAGAGGTATGGCCCGACCCAGCCCGGCCCACTTCCAGTCTTAGGCCCAACCAAGTTTGAGCCTAGCTCAAGTTGGGCTTGGGTCTATGTTTTTCAAAATAAATAGAACTTAAGCTCAGCTGAAAGCCCAAAAAAATATTTTGGGATAGGCTCGAGTAGGAGGATGGCCCAGCCTAGCTTAGCCTAGTTCTAGTCCTAAATGTGTGTGTAAGAGAAATATGAGGATGAGACATCTATTAAGAAATGAAATAAACTACAATTATCTTTTTTAGTCAAGTAATTCAACATTAATGCATATATTAACGTGGACAAATACATCATCATTGTTGTAATGACTATCTATTAATTATTGTTTTAACTACAAATTTATTTCAATCTATTTGGAATTAACCAATGTTAATCCATCGGCATGTTAGTAAAATCATAATGTCCATTATTTGCATCTAGCATGTTGATTAGTGCCTCTATTGATGATGTTCTTTAAATTTTCAATTGCTAGTCACATATTCAACTCATTTCATCCTTGACATTAATCTAACTATATAATTTTTTTTGATGAATCTAGAAGGGGCTAATTTTTTTTTTTGGTCTATGCCCATCCAACTCTTCTGGGGCTAATATTCAACCTCACATCATTATCCAAGTGATAAATGGTGATACCATCTAACCCAAAACTTGCTAGTAGACTATATATAAGATCAGACTAGGCTTGATTTCAATTTGCATAATTAAATTTTAGTGGTGCATTTTAAGATAGATTGAATATGGTGTTGTTGCCCGGTGAAGCAACCCAAGAGTGGGGGTGAATTGGATTTTAAAAACTTTTTGAATGAATTTAAATCAGGTGCTGGTGCGTTTCCAAAGTGTTTATGTGCTCAATAATAATATATAGTAGAAGTAATGAAGTAGATGCAGAAAGAGTAATAAGCAATCATAAACATAAAAATTTATAGTGGTTCGGTACACTCCAAGCACCTACATCCACTTCCCAAGTATCCCTTGAAAATTTTACTATAATCCTCAAAGATTATAGCTAACTTATTTTAACTGGGCTCACAAGTTAAACCCTTGTTGGTTTTGTCACTTAAGCTCACAAACAACCTAGTTGATTTTTCACTATTGGCTTACCAACAAACCAAGTTGGTTTTCATACAAAGACTCACCAACAACTTTGTTGGTTTTCACATAAGGCTAACCAACAATCTCAGTTAATTTTTATACAAAGTTTCACCAATAACCTTGTTGGTTTTCACATAAGGCTAACCAACAATCTCAGTTGGTTTTCACATAAAGGCTCACCAACAAATCTCAATACTAGTTCCAATTCTCTTAAAACTAGTAACAACAAAAACTCAAGTACAAAAGTGAGAATATAAAAAGCTTTCTAAATAAAAATAAATGTATCGTTGAAACTCTTGAATATCGTCGAAAAACTTATCTTCAAGTTGTTGAAGCCTCAAATAATGCTTGAAGATGTGGACTTGAATGCTCTTTCTGAAATTTGAGTGCTTCAAGGCTCAATTCTCTCAAAAGTATTGAATCCTTAAGGTGTATGCAATTAATTCTTCAATGAGTGCTTCCCTCTTGTGCTTGGTGAAGTTTAAATACCTTTTCAACCCTTAAAAAATTATTTATAGCCATTAGAAAGGAGAAACTAGCCGTTAGACACGAGATGGAGAAGTTCTGTACTTCAAAAAACTAGCCATTACTATGCTGTCAGACCTCCAAGTGTCGACACTTCAGTCCATGAGTCGACACATGAGTCAACACTTCATCTCCATGAGTCGACACTTGACCAAACTCCTGAAATCAGCATATTCTATATTCTATTTGATCTTAGGCCTTGAGTCGACATATGAGTTGATACTTGAATCGATACTTGGCTGTTCATAAGTCAACACTTCTGCATGCCAGCTAAAACTTTCTTTGCATTTCAGCTCAAGCCTCTGTGAGTCGATACTTGAGTTGACACTTAACTGAAACAGTGCTGAAACTTGTCTAAACTGAAATCTTGAGCTCTTCAAAGTCTTTCTCATGTTCCAAAGTCCATGTAGCTTGAAGATTTATGATCTTAAGTGACTTCTTCAATCGAATGACAAGCATTTCGATCTTACAATATAAACTAACATTGATGAGTACCTAAATCTGATAAACATACTTTAATCACATAATTAGTACTCATATATACTTAAGTATTTTGAAATACATCAAAATCAAGACAGGAGTCAAAAATCTTCCCCTTTTTGATGATGACAAAATCTTTAAGATATAAACATGGTAAGCTCAAAAGATTAGAATAAGTATCAGAGCAATTGACTATAAGTATCAAAGCAATGTTATAATGACTATCATAGAGCAAAGTCTCATCATTTGGCATGTACCTTGAAAGAACTCAATTCATATATCTACAATATATCGATACTTAATCTAGCATATTAGATCTAGGGTAAGAATGTATTAGAGCATATCCATATATAAAAGTGGAATGATGATGGGAACCCGAGAGTCTATTTGAATCCATTAGTACCAAGTTAATTGTATTAAAGTGAGCCAATTGAGTCCTGTAATAAAGTGAGACAACTGAGCTAGTTGAGTCCACTTAGTCAGGTCCAGTCATTTTTAGTCCAGTTGAGTCCAATCGAGTCCATGTAGTTTTCATTCAAGTCATGTTCAAGAGGAGAGTCAGCAGACCAAGAGATTCACCAGGCCCCTCAACTAGAGCTGGACTTTAGGCACTTGGGCCCTTTCATGCCGCCAAGCCTATAAGGGAGCGCCCCTCCAACCCATGAAGATGGCACCCCAGTCCAAGCCGCCCCAGCCTAGCGCCCTAGCCCAAGCCCAACACTTGAGGTTTCATGGCCCTCAAGTCAGGGTTTCTTGACTCTCAAGTCATGTAACCTGGGTGAATCTATAAATATCCCATCCCCTCTTGTATTTTTTTTATGCTAGAATGAATTATGAATGAAATTTCTTGGGTTCTTCCTTAATTACTATGTGATTTTCTGTGTGATTAGGGTATCTGTGTGATCCCTATTGTTCCTAAGGATATCTGTGTGATCCCTTCGCTGCCCCAGCCTCCTATGCCCTACCTACGAAGCCCTAGCCACCCTCTTCTTTCTTCTTCCAAGCAAGCCCTAATCTCCTGGTGACTTCTATGCTTGCCAACGATTCGAACCCCGCATCTGTCCCTCATCAGTTTGGTATTAGAGCTAAAGGATTAGAACATTTTCTTCTTCCTCTCGAGCCCATTATTGAATCATCGAAACCTCATCACCCGCAACCTCCCGGGACCTCTTTCGTGCCAGTCTCTCTCCCATCCGGATCACCCAGATCTGATCGGCACCTCCACCAGATCTCCCTGACGTCGACAGCCCCTACGCCCATGATTGGGTCAACTAAAAGCATGTCTCCCTCCTCAACGATGTCATCTGCTACTGTGCTGCCCTTAACCCCTGCTCCTAGCCCATCAACGCCCGGTAGCGATGGAACCCCGTGCCGCAGATCAGGCTACTCGTGGCCCCCTGCCAGAAGCCGACGACTCCCTGCCACTAGAAACGTCGGCTCCACCTCCTTCTTCCTTGCTCACACCCTCCCACGATGAGCCGAGCTCTGCAATAGAGCCTCGGGATCGAGACCAGCATCACGGTGCCGCCGTCAATCACCGGAAGAAGCCATGTCCGAAGTTCTCGCCCCGGCCTCCTCCTTCCATCGATCAGATCCGGCCCTCTTTGACTGCGCCACCATCTCCTCTACCCCCTCCTCCGCGTGGAGTCGTCCACAGCCAGCCCACGGAACTCCTCCCCGCTGCCGTCGCCAGCCACCTCCGACTCCACTGCCACCCTGCCGGATAGTCTCCGCCAAGCACCGACACTGGCGAACTCCTCCGACGTCGCTCCTCTGCTCCCTGGTTCCATTCGTGAAAAAGGAGAAAGGGGACAACACGAACGTGAAAGCATGGGCGCCATCCCCTTTGCCGATTTCAATATTGCATGCTCCTCAAAGCTGCACAGATCTCAAAGGTGCACAACTTTCAGAGCTGCACGGACTGCAAAGTTTCACAGATCTCAGAGCAAAGCTGATTAAAAAAAAGAAATATGGGATTTGTTTAAAAAAAAGGTGAACCTAGCCTAAGAGCCCTTTTTGATTTGATTAGATTCGGTCCCATCAAAATCCCCGCTGAGCCTGACTCGACGGATTTGAGTTCTCCCCACTCCAGGAGAATGATGGAGATCCAAGAGTCTATTTGAGTCCATTAGTACCGAGTCACTTATATTAAAGTGAGCCAATTGAGACTTGTAATAAAGTGAGACAACTAATTCCAGTTGAGTCCACTTAGTCAGGTCCAGTCATTTTTAGTCTAGTCGAGTCCAATCGAGTCCATGTAGTTTTCATTCAAGTCATGTTCAAGAGGAAAGTCAACAAACCAGGAGATTCACCAAGCTCCCCTAACTAGACCTAGACTTTAGGCACCTAGGCCCTTTCATGCTACCAAGCCCATAAGGGAGCGCCCCTCCAACCCATGAAGATGGCACCCCATTCCAAGCTGCCCTAGCCCAGCGTCCTAGCCCAAGCCCAACACTTGAGATTTCTTGGCCCTCAAGTCAGGGTTTCTTGACCCTCAAGTCATGTAACCTGGGTGAATCTATAAATACCCCACCCCCTCTTGTATTTTTTTATGCTAGAATGAATTATGAATGAAATTTCTTGGGTTCTTACTCAATTACTGTGTGATTTTCTGTGTGATTAGGGTATCTGTGTGATCCCTATTGTTTTGTGTAATCCCTATTGTTCCTAAGGGTATCTTTGTGATCTGTTCCCTGCCCTAGCCTCCTGCGCCCTACCTTCAAAGCTCCAACGAAGCCCTAGCCACCCTCTTCTTTCTTCTTCCAAGCAAGCCCTAATCCGTTGGTGACTTCTACGCTCGCCAGCGATCCGATCCCTGCATCTATCCCTCATCAAATGATCATTAGCTTCAATCAGAGCAAATAAGATAAAGATAGAGCTCCCCCTCAAAATATGATCTGAAAATATTTTTCAAATTTTCAAATATGGCTCAAATGAATTAGCATTTCTCAAAAGTATCTTCAAAAAGCTTAGAAATCTCCCTCTTTAATACTTTTTCCCCTTTACTTATTCTTCCCTCTATGTTAATTACTTATTACTTTCTTCTCCCCCTTTTTGTCATCATTAAATAAATAAATCTCATCTTTGTGGATGCTCCCCATGAATGTTACTCCCCCTAAGTACATGCATATAGTGAGGAACAAGATAGACAAGTGAAAGAAGCATGAAATATATAGATATCATTCCATAGATCAAATAGATAGCATAATCAAATGGACCAAAGTATAAACTACATATCATAAGTCAAACTGTATCTCACAAAACATGTCATCACAAAGTATAATATCCCAAAATGCATAAGTCATCAAAAGATACATCATCAAAAATTGAGAGAAAGCTACTCAAAAGGATCTATAACACCTAATTCTCTCCTAATCATGCAAAATCTATCTTCACTAAGAGGTTTTGTAAAGATATCAGCTAGTTGATTGTCAGTACACACAAATTCAAGCACCACATCTTCATTTTGCACATGATCTCTTATGAAATGATGCCTTATTTTAATGTGTTTACTTCTTGAATATTACACAGGATTTTTAGTTAAGTTGATTAAACTAGTGTTGACACATCTAATAGGTATTTTAGTTAATTTAATACCAAAATCTTCGAGTTATTGTTTAATCCACAAGATTTGAGCACAACAACTTCTAGCTACGATATACTCAGCTTTAGCTATTAATAATGCAACTGAATTCTATTTCTTGCTAAACCAGGAGATTAAATTGACTCCAAGAAATTGACAGGTTCTTGATATGCTTTTTCTATCTGGTTTACAACTAGTAAAACAGTATCAGAATAAACAATCAATTCTATTGCTAAGTCCTTAGAGTACCACAAACCAATATCAATAGTGCCAGATAGATATTTAAGTATGCATTTGATAGCCAATAAATGAAATTCTTTAGATTCGGACTGATACCTTTCGCATATACATACACTAAACATAATATCTGACATACTTGCAATTAAATACAATAATGAGCCAATGATACCTTTATAAAATTCTTGATCTATACTTTTACCAGATTCATCTTTGTCAAGCTTACATGAAGGACTCATTAGTGTGCCAAGAGGTTTTGTTTTCTCCATCCCAAACTTTTTCAAAATTTTCTTGGTATACTTAGCTTGGTTGATGAAGATCCCTTCTTTGGTTTGTTTGATCTGGAGTCCGAGAAAGTAGCTTAATTCTTCCATGATGGTCATCTCGAACTTGCCCTACATAAGTTTAGCAAACTCTTGACAAAGAGCTTCATTAGTGGCACCAAATATAATGTCATCAACATAGATTTGTATCATTAAAAGGTCATCAGCTTTTCTCCCTAGAAACAAAGTAGTATCTACATATCCCCTAGTAAAGCCATTATCAATCAAAAATTTGCTTAATCTTTCATACTAAGCATGTGGGGCCTGTTTTAAATCATAAAGAGCTTTATGCAATTTGAAAACATGGTCAGGATATGCATGATCTTCAAAATCAGGAGGTTGTTATATATATATCTCTTATGCAATATATCCATTTAAAAATATACTTTTAACATCCATTTGAAATAATTTAAAATTCATGAAACATGCAAATGCTAGTAAAAGTCTAATTACTTTAAGTCTAGCAACAGGAACAAAAATTTTATCAAAATCAATGCCTTCCTTCTAATTGTAGCCTTTAGCAACTAGTCTAGCCTTATTCCTAGTTACAATATTATTTCTAGCTCAAGCATAGATATCATACAATATAAAATTGAGTAGAATTCATGGAAATCATATAATTTTGGCATAAACAAAGAGAAGAGAGTCTAGAAGTAGAAATCATCACATTCACTTAAAATAGCTTAAAATATATCAACTAAAAGCAAGTGAAAGTCTTATAGCCACAAGTCTAATCATGTGTACATAAGATTCAACAAAATTAATCTCTTGTTCATGATCACATCCATTAGCTATAAGTCTTGATTTGATTCTAATTAAGCAGTTAAGACAATTATCAAAGCTACTAGGGACACATAGAGAATATTTAGATGAACCTTGAAACATTTATCATAAAATGACTAATACTCAATAAGTTTTGTTTCAACTAATACTTTTTCAATAAACATGGAAAGAGATATTTAGATTTCACTAATATAGATAGTCCTTCCTTTAACATTATGTCCAAAATATAGCTGGTCCACTCATCATATGTCTTGTACAGCCACTATTCAAGTACCATCTTCCTTTCTTCTTGTTGGGTTGCAAAACATTCCTGTAAAACATATCAAGTGGATAGTTTTGGTATTCAAGCTTTCTTGGATCCTTTTGGGTTAGTGTTCATGGTTCCTTTTGGAACCCAAATCTTGTTGGAAGTATTCAGCTTTCTTTTGTTATACATATATGCTTTATATCCTGATTTTATATAACAATAATATATAATACTAGAAGATGCAGGAATAAAGAAGTTTTGGAATACTTTTGTTATTTTTGAGGTTTATACTCCAAACCGGCTTTGTTAACAACTACACGTTGACTATTTAACAATATATTCAATTTTTCAGAACTAAACATAAATTTTTTAACAATCTTGACTCTATCAAGCTCTTCTTTAAACTTCTTGTTCTTCAACTCAAGATCTTTGTTCTTCTTTATAAGCTCATCATTTGAAACAAAAATCTTGGATCTTTTTAAAATTTCTATCTCTTTTGAGAGATCATTCTTTTCCTTTTCCAAAACAGCAACCTTGGCTTTTAATCTTTATTTTTATTTCCAAGATTATTATTTTTAAAAGAAAAAGAATCAGCTTGCTTCTTTAATTTTTTGTGCTCAGTTTTTAATATTTTATATTCATGCACAAGATCTTCAAAAGCATCTCTTAATTTATCAAAGGTAAAGTCAAGTTCAGAATTTACCTTTTTCTCATTTGCCATGAGACAAAGATTGGATATTTTTTATGCTTGTTTCTCCTCGGAGCTTGAGTCCTCACTCTCACTCCAAGTTTTCATCATTGCCTTCTTCTTGAACTTCTTTTTGACCTTCTTTCTCATGAATGTCCTGAAATTTCTAGCTACAAGAGCTTTCTTATCTTTTTCTTCTCCCTCTTCCAAATCCTCACTTGATTCTTCTTTAGTTGTTAAGGCCTTGAGGGCAATTATTTTCTTTTTCTTCTCATCAGCATTCGCTTCCTTTTGCTTTAGGTTCAATTCATAAGTCAAGAGTGAACTGATGAGTTGCTTTAAAGGTAAGGTTTCAACATCTTTCACTTCTTGAATGGCCGCCACCTTTAGATCCCAAGAAAATGGCAAAGGCCTGAGAATTTTATTGACAATGTCAGCGTTAGACATAACTTTGCCAAGACTTCTCATACTATTTACAATGTTAGTAAATCTTATACACATATCAGTTATTGATTCGTAATTCATTCTAAACATTTCATATGTATGAATGAGCATATTAACTTTAGTGTTCTTCGCTTGATGGTAACCCTCATGAGTAACCTCAAGTGTGTCCTATATTTTCTTAGCTGAATTACATGCTGAGATCCTATTAAATTTGCTAGGGTCTAAAGCACAAAATAACAAATTCATAGCCTTAGCATTTAATTTTGCTTGTTTAATATCATTCTTATCCCAATCTTCTTCAAGTTTGGGAGTGGGAATGCCATTACCCATAATTATGGATGTGTGAGGACCTTTAATGATTACTCTCCAAAAATTATAATCTATAGATTGAATGTAAATGCGCATGCATGTTTTTCAATAAATGTAGTTTGTGCCATTGAATAATGGTGGTCGATTTGAAGCTTGCCCTTCAGCAATACAAGCACCATATTGGGCTGCCATGATCTTTTACTCAAGATCCTTGGACCTCTTTGCTGAGTACCAAGCTGTGATACCTCTTGTTCCCAGCGAAGCAACCCAAGAGGGGGGGTGAATTGGATTTTAAAAGCTTTTTGAATGAATTTAAATCAGCTAGTATGTTTCCAAAATATTTGTATGCTTAATAATAATATGCAGCAGAAGTAATGAAGTTGATGCAAAAAGAGTAATAAGCAATCATAAACACAAAAATTTATAGTGGTTAGGTGCACTCCAAGCACCTACATCCACTCTCCAAGTACTTCTTGAAAATTATATTATAATCCTCAAAGATTATAGCCAACTTATTTTAATCAGGCTCACAAGTCAAATCCTTGTTGGTTTTATCATTTAGGCTCACCAACAACCTAGTTGGTTTTTCACTTTTGGCTTACCAACAAACCAAGTTGGTTTTCACATAAAGGCTCACCAACAACCTTGTTGGTTTTCACATAAGGCTAACCAACAATCTCAGTTGATTTTTACATAAAGTCTTACCAACAACCTTATTGGTTTTCATACAAGGCTAACCAACAATCTCAGTTGGTTTTCATACAAAGACTCACCAACAAATCTCAATATTAGTTTTAATCTCCTTGAAACTAGTAATAACAAAAACTTAAGTACAAAAGTGAGAATATAAAAAGCTTTCTAAATAAAAGCAAATGTATCAATAAAGCTCTTGAATGTCATAAAAAAACTTGTCTTCAAGTTGTTGAAGTCTCAAATAATACTTGAAGATGTGGACTAGAATGCTCTTTCTGAAATTTAAGTGCTTGAAGGCTCAACTCTCTCAAAAGTATTGAATCCTTAAGGTGTATGCAATTAGTTCTTCAATGAGTGCTTCCCTCTTGTATTTGGTGAAGTTTAAATACCTTTCCAATTCTTAAAAAATCATTTATAGCTATTGAAAATGAGAACTATCCATTAGACACGAGATAGGAAGATTCTGCGCTTCAAAAAACTAGCCGTTACTGTGCTGTCATACATGCAAATATCGATACTTCAATCCATGAGTCGACACTTCATCTCCATGAGTTGATACTTGACCAAATTCCTGAAATCAGCATGTTCTATATTCTGTTTGGTCTCAGGCCTTGAGTCGATACTTGACTGTTGATGAATCGATACTTCTACATACCCAGTGAAACTTTCTCTGCGTATCAGCTCGAGCCTCTATGAGTCAATACTTGATTGAAACAATGCTAAAACTTGTCCAAACTAAAATTTTGAACTCTTCAAAGTCTTTCTCATATTCCAAAGTCCATGTAACTTGAAAATTTATGATCTTAAGTGACTTCTTCAACTGAATGACAAGCATTTCGATCTTACAACACAAACTAACCTTGATGAGTACCTAAATCTGATAAACATACTTTAATCACATAATTAATACTCATATATACTTAAGTATTTTATTATTCATCAAAATCAAAATAGGAGTCAACAAGTATGAATTCAGATCCATTTAAGCTCCAAATTGGGCTTAGGTTATGATTAGATCTTAGCAAAATTTTAGTTTTAGGTGTATCAAAATGAATAGATGATATTGCAAGCATTGGAAAGAGGCGATCTCTTCATGAATATCAAAAAGATTTTGTTCTTAGCTCAACCCTAAATTGTTATTGCTTTTCATGATCCAATCCCACAACAGTGCTCTACAAATAGTAAGTGCCTTTTAATTCAACATTTGGTGGCATTTATTGCGCTTGCTCAGATGCCCTAACCATGTCCTTGGTCACATATCTCAAATCATAGCATATGCCATAATTGAGTCAATGCCATGTTATCCAAAAAATTAATTAATATAGAAATATAATATAAAAATTCAAAATTGAAAAAATTCAGCATGGGATAAAATATCTAGGGATTCCAGGCATATTCTTTTTACGAGGGTTAAAAAAAAATTTATTTATTTTGATTTTTTGACCTCATGTTAACGTAGGTTGGATCTTGAAAGATACGAAAGATCTCTTTCCAAACTATACACATGAAATTCAATTAATCTAATATGGCTTTCCACAAAACTCTATTATTCTATAAGACCAGGTATACAATTCTATTACTCACTTTAAATTATCTACTAGCATACAGGAAGCACAATACATAGGATGCCTTCTTTATTTAAAAATATATAATTTAAAAATATATTTTTTAATAAATATTTTTTGTTGAAGTTTAATAAAAAGTTTACATTTTACTATTGTAAAAATAATGATTAGTATCATTAGTAAAAGTATTTTAGTATGTAATAAAATGCATCTATATTTTATATGCATCTATATTAGTAAAGTATTTTTTTTAAACCCATCATTTCTTATTATTTTTATCTTTAATTATTTTTAAACCCTTCTATCTCTCCCTCCCCTTTTCTTTTGATCCTCTCATCCTACATATCCCAACTCTCCTGATGTCAAAGCTGATGATGTTGCTTGTCAATCACCGTCAATGATAGCAGCATCTTCAAGCTTGAAGCGAAGCAAGAATATATTAGTATGCGGGACTTGATCTTGAAAATACCTTCGATGACCATATTTCCGTCTCTTACAAAAGGAGGTAGCAATGGGTAGCAGTCTCATAAGATCCCGATCAAGAATTAGTTGGTAAGCATACCTCCAACCAATGGCTTATGAGATCTCTAAACTTTATAAATTGAGAAAAAGGTCTTTCTTTTTCTTTTTCCAAATTAGAATTTTGGAGATCTAAACTTTAAAAAAAAATTATTTTTTAAAAAAGTTTAAAGATCTATTTTTTTTAAAAAAAAATTCATCTCTCCTTTCATTTCTCCTTCAATCCTCTCGTCCCACATCCCCAACTTTCCTAACAGCACAACTAACAATATTGCTTGCTAGACACTAATGGCAACAGTACCTTTGGGCTCGAGATGAAGCTAGAATATATTTATGTGCAGGATTTGATTTCAAAAATATCTCCAACAACCATATTTTTGTCTCTTTCAGGAGGCAACGATGGATGGTGGTCTTGTGAAAATCCTAATCAAGAATCGGTTAGTGAGTGTATCTTTAACCGATATCTCACAAGAGATATAAACTTTAGAAATTGAGAAAAAAAACTTTCCTTTTATGTTTTTTGGTGTTGGAATTTTGAGAGTGATTAATAAAGGGAGAAGAAAGAAAGAGAGAAAAGAAAAAAGAAATTTGTAGAGACCAAAAGTCATAACTACCTTCATGATATCAAATTTGTGATTCATACATGAAATTATATACTATTTAATAAGTCATTTACTAAATTAAATACTATTTGTTGTGATAAGCCGGCTCAAGGAAGGCTTATTACCGGTTTAAGGGCCCAATCGGATCCTTTCCAAATCGGGTGCCTAAACCAAAAAATTCAAAGATAAATTCTACAAACTGATGAAGCGGTGATTCAACATTACTTAACCACTTTTGCAGGGCCAGTCTTCATACCGCACTGAAGACATAGGCTCATGAGGCGTGCTTTGACCTGCACCACCCCAGACAACTATCCAATCCTCTTAGTGTCGGTTCGAAGAGAACGGTTTCGAAAAAGACGGTCACCTCTTGGCTGGTATTGGAAAGGACTGGTCCAAAGAGGGCAACTCCGATCCAAGAGACTGGGATGTCTTCGGCTTACTCCGAAGAGGGCGGACATGAGGCAGCTTAACTTCGGTCTCCTCTGAAGGAGTGGCCCTAAGGTAAATTCCTAGTTGATCTTAGCTTAAAATTCCCAAGAGTGGATATGGGCATTATAGCCAATCATGTGGCCACTAACTCCAAATCCCATGATATCGAGGTGGCCATAATCAAATATTAACTACTTACGGTTACGTGGACATTATGGCCACTAACCCCATTGATTGAGAGCAAGTGGATCCAACTGTATTCTGTTACACCCATCTTTATAAATACTGGTATGAGGGGATGCCGAGGGTAAACAATCCTGAGCTCCTTTTACTTTCTGAAACAACCCTCCATTTTGTTGCTTGAACTCCTACTGACTTAGGCATCAGAGTGTCCCAAACCAAAAAAAATCCAGTCAGGGACTAGTTCTTTTTTACAGGCACCCAAGGAGACGGACCAGCAGCAGCTTGACCGCTTTGCCCGGTCTGCAAGGGTTCAGCGTCAATAGATTGGTGCACTAGGTAGGGGCGGAAGCTACCAAGTAGCAGCATCCTCTCTCTTGGAAAGGAGGGTCTGAAGATGGTGAAAGCAAGGACTCATAATGCTTCGACAAGCAGGGGACATCTTCCCTCTCAGAGGAACGACCCTCCGGTGGAAATAATGTTCCACTCCCAACACTGATTGTAGGACATCATCAGTTCGAAACCCTTTTGAATCGGGCCGATGCCCTAACGACCTTGGTTCAAAATTTTTAAGAAATTGCCCTTCAGGCAGGCCACCCGCCAACCATGTCTAGGCACAGCCATCAGTCCAAACCGAGGGAAGACCACCACCGCGAGTCTACCCGACACTCCCCTCAAGATCAGCTTTCCTGTGAAGGCTAAAGTTATCAGCACCATAAGTCGGCTGATAACCAACTTGAAAGGAAGCAGACCCGATGATCTCCCTCAATCTCCTCCGGAGACTCTACCCCTGGAGGTGCTGAGTGAAAAGGAGCTCACTATGACTATGAAGAAAAATTCAAAATGCTCGAATCACAGATTGCAAGGCTCCGCGATCATGAAAGAGATGACAAAGTTGCATCCTATGACTCGAGGCCTCCCTTCACCCCTAGGATAATGGGAAAAATAGTCCCTTGACATTTCAAGGTCCCACAAATGGAACCTTATGACTGGACTACTGATCCACTTGACCATCTAGGTAGTTTTAAGGCCTATATGATGATCCAAGGAGCCTCTGATGCATTACATTGTCTCGCTTGTCCTGCTATCCTGAAGAAGGTGGCTCGAATATGGTATTCGAGCATATGTCTAGGTATCATCAATTTCTTTTCTAAATTAGAAAAATTATTCGCCTCACATTTTAGGACTTGCCGAAAAATGCCCTACAACACTTACAGTCTGTTCCTCCTCCGTCAGAACGAAGGAGAGAACCTTAGAGACTACATTGCAAGATTTATTTTGGCCACTCTCGAGATCCCAAATCTCAATGAGCACGTGGCTATGTCCGCTCTGAAAAGGGGCCTCAAATCATCCCGGTTCACATTCTCCTTGGACAAGAGGTTCCCCACAAGCTATGCAAAACTCTTATCGAGAGCTCAGAAGTATGCGAAGGCTGAGGAGCAAGTGACAAATCGATACCTGATTGAAGGAAAACTTGTTCCTAAGAAGAAGAACAATAAGGGGGTGAATCCCCCTATTTCCCCGAGCAACGATGACTCCACTCCACGACGAAGTCCCAAGCCCAAAGTATTGGATGAAAGACTTGATTCATACACTCTTCTCAATCTCCCGAGAGAGAAGATACTTATAGAGATAGAAAAAGAAAGCTTCCTGCAACGACTGCATCCTATGAGGACGTCCTATACTATGAGGAATCGAAATAAATATTACCGATTCCACAAAGATCACGGCCATAACACTGAAGACTGTATCCAGCTTAAGGATGCCATAGAAGACTTGATCAAGAGGGGATATCTGGAAAAGTACGTCGGTCATCCGGAACCTCGACCTGAAGCTGCCACCCCTCAGAGGACTACTGAAGAGGCCGAACTGCCTAACTAGAGGCCGACTGATGGAAGGGTAGGTATGCTACATTGGCACACTGACTGGAGGAGAGTTGGAGAGGATGTCTCCAAGAGGCTCAGGGGCAATAATTCCATATGCTTCTCAGATGATGACCTCCATGGAGTCCAACTCTCGCATAATAATCCTGTTGTAGTTTCGACCATTGTGACCAAGTATGATGTAAGGCACATTTTGATAGACAATGGAAGCTCCGTAGATGTTTTACTTTATGATGCATTCTCCAGAATGAGCTTGCCTGGAAATAAACTATAGGAGTCCCCTATAACTCTAATAGGATTCGGGGGCAACCAGGTCAGAGTTGAAAGAAAAATAATACTGCCTGTAATCCTTGGCATCGAACCACAGCAAAAGACACTCCCCATCAATTTCGTAGTAGTCTGAATCCCATTGGCCTACAACGTGATCCTGGGATGACCCGTCTTAAATAAATTTCGAGCCATAGTATCAACTTATCATCTTTTGGTGTGTTTCCCTACTAGAAGTGAAGTTGGAGAGGTAAAAGGAGACCAGAGGGTTGCCTGTCAGTGCTTGATGATACAAGATGACAGACAACTGAACTCGTTATGTTGGATCAATTGGATCCAAGGGACCAGATTGAAGACTATGGGGAGCCACTAGAGAAAATTATTTCTGTGCCTTTGGTCGAAGATGACCCCACTAAAACAATGCAACTTAGGAGTCTGCTTGATGAAGAAACAAAGACGGGGCTAATCCATTTTCTTCAGAGTAACGCCGATGTCTTCGCCTGATCGGCTTCAGATATACCTAGGATCTCGGCTGAAGTAATCATTCATCGGCTGAAAGTCATCCCTAACCACAAGCTAGTCTGGCAAAAGAAGAGGAGCTTTGTCCTTGAAAGATAAAATGCAATAGATGAAGAAGTAAACAAACTTCTCAAAGCTGGATTCATCAAGAAGGTATATTATCCTGAGTAGCTAGCTAATGTCGTGATGATGAGGAAGGCTAATGGCAAGTGGAGGATCTACATCGACTATACAGATCTTAACAAGGCTTACCTGAAGGATAGCTTCTCCTTACCGAAGATAGATCAATTGGTTGATGCCATTGCCGATCATCAACTGTTGAGCTTCATGGATGCTTTCTCTGAGTACAACCAAATATGGATGGATCCTAAAGATGAAGAGAAGACAGCCTTCGTGACAGAGAAAGGACTTTACTGTTATAAAATGATGCCCTTCGGCTTAAAAAATGCCGGTGCCACATTTCAAAGATTGATCAATAAAGTATTTGAGAAGCAACTAGGAAAGAATATGGAAGCATACATCGATGACATGATTATGAAGAGCATCCTCAAAGAGGACCACATTAAAGACTTGGAAGAATCTTTCAGCACCCTACGATGCGATCGGATGAAGCTGAACCCAGCCAAGTATACCTTCAGAGTGACTTCGGAAAAGTTCTTGGGATTCCTTGTCACTAAACGAGGAATAGAGGCTAACCCGGAGAAAATCCAAGCTATTCAAAGTACGAGACATCCCTCCTGCAAAAAAGAAGTGCAACAATTAACAGAAAGGATCGTCTCTTTAAGCCGATTCATCTCTCGCTCGGTTGAAAGGTGCCTTCCTTTCTTTAAAGCTCTTCATCAATCTCAGAGCTTCGAATGGTCCGAAGACTGCCGTCTCGCCTTCAAAGAACTGAAGAAATATCTGGAGAGTCTCCCTTACTCTCAAAACCTTAGGAAGGGGAGACCCTCTACTTATACTTGTCCACTTAGGATGAAGCGATCATTTCAGTTCTTGTCCGAAAGGGAGCCGATGACCTCCAAAGGCCGATTTACTATACTAGCAAAGTATTACATGATGCAGAAATGAGGTACCCCAGAATATAGAAGCTCATATACTCACTGGTAACCTCAGCAAAATGCTTGCGACCATACTTTCAATCCCATTCCATTATAGTCTTGATGGATCAACCTTTAAAGGCTATCCTCCGGTCCCCCAATACTTAGGAAGGATAGCTAAATGGGCCATTAGACTTGGAGAATTTGATATTAATTTCCAACCTAGATCGGTCATGAAAGCACAAGTATTGGCTGACTTCATAGCCGAATGTACTTGGGGATAAGAAGATGACCTACCCAAGCTTGAAAAAGAAATAACTACTAAAAAAGATTCGGAACCCATATGGATACTTCATGTGGATGGAGCTTCAAATTCTATGAGATACGAAGCAGCCTCATCTTGGCCGATCCGGACAGGCATACCATAGAACATGCCTTGCACTTCACTTTTCGTGCTTCGAACAACCAAGCCGAATATGAAGCCCTTCTCGCGGGACTCCGAATCGCCAAATAGCTAGAGATTCAAAAGATGCAAGTCTTTTCAGATTCTTAGTTGGTGGTGAACCAGTGAAGGGCGAGTTTGAAGCCCGAGATCCTACTATGATCCAATATCCGAAAAATGTGTGGGTTCTGGTGTCCCAACTTGATTTCTTCGAAATCGTCCATGTACCACGAACGGAGAACTCTGGAGCTGATGCAATATCTAGACTTGCCATCGCCACCCTGAATTCTATCGATCGTACCTTCATAGAATACCTCAAAGCTCCAAGCATAGCAGAGGAAGCTTCGAGGTGCATCAAGTTGAACACGAGCCCAGCTGGATGGATCCCATCCTGAAATTCCTGAAGGAGGGAATGCTGCCTAAGGATAAAATTGGAGCCAAGCAAGTCCGTTGGATGGCATCTCAATATGTTATCCTAGATGGAGCTCTATACAAGAGATCTTTCACACAACCCTTACTGAAATGCCTGGGACTGTCAGATGCCGACTATGCCCTGAGGGAAGTACATGAAAGAATATATGGAGATCACCTGGAGGCAAATCTCTAGCTTACAAGATAATATATCAAGGTTATTATTTGCCGACCATTCAGAAGGATTTTGCAGACTTTGTCCGAAGGTGCTGCAATGTCAGAGGTATTCCAACATCCAAAGATGGCTTGCAAGTCAGCTGATCCAATTAACAACGCCATGGCCTTTTGCCCAATGGGGATGGATATCCTTGATCCGTTTCTCCCAGTGACCGGACAACGGAAGTTTCTCATTATAGCTATTGACTACTTTACCAAGTGGATTGAAGCCGAAGCCTTGGCACACATTACTGAGGCGAAGGTCGAAAGTTTCATGAGGAACTTCATTATCTTTAGATTTGGAATTTTTCATGCCATCATCACTGACAATGAAAGACAATTTGATAAATCGAAGTTCAAGGACTTCTATGCACAATACCACATACTTTATAAGTTGACTTCCATCGGACATCCTCAATCCAACGGGAAAGTTGAAGTGACAAATAGGATCATTCTCCATGGTCTGAAGACCAGGCTAAATGATGTCAAAGGACTTCGAGTTGAAGAACTAAATTCAGTTCTTTGGACATATCGGACAGCCACTGGTGAATCTCCGTTTCACTGGCTTACGGCACCAAAGCAGTCCTCCCCGTGGAAGTCACCTTACAATCCTTAAGGATCGATTATTATAAGGATCCTGAGAATTCAGAGCACCGAAGGATGGATTTAGATCTACTACAAGGCACCAGGCTTCGTGCTCAAATAAAAATGGCAGCGTACCAGCAAAAAGTCGCCAGATACTACAACTCCAGGATGAAGGAACGAACCTTTTGACCCGAAAACTTGGTACTACGAAGGTTCAAAGTATCCAGGCCAATGGAGCAAGGCAAGCTTTCCCCCAATTGGGAAGGTCCTTACCAAATCAGAGAAGTCATGCGACCAGGCGCTTATCGACTCAAAACTCTGGACGGCTCCCCACTACCTCGACCTTGAAATGTAGAGAACCTTCGCAAGTATTATCAATGAAAGATCCCTCTCTTTGAAAGACTCCAACGAACATCCATGCAGAGGCGGGCCTAATCAGCATGTCTTACTTACAATCAAAGGCACAGAGAACGGTTCAAGTAACCTACCCTACGCTAAATCCGACGATGTGCCGAGACGGGCCTAATCAGCCTGTCTTACTTATATTTAAAGGCACGAGGAATGGTTCAAGTAACCTATCCTATGATAAATCTAACGACATGCCGAGGCGTGCCTAATTAGCCTATCTTACTTATAATCAAAGGCACAGGAAATGGTTCAAGTAACTTACCCTACGGTAAATTCGACAACATGTCGAGGCGGGCCTAATTAGCCTGTCTTACTTACAATCAAAGGCACATGGAATGGTTCAAACAACCTACCCTATAGTAAATCCGACAATGTGCTGAGATCGGCCTAATCAGCTTGTCTTATTATTATCCATGATATACCAAAAGGTGGCCTTATTAGGTTACTTCAACAACAAAGCAATCGTTCTAGTTCTTCTATGGCTTCAGTAAGCTCAAATGCTTCGGTTTAAGACAAAGGTAGATTGTTTTGGGCCTATATGAAATCTTAGCACTCTCCATAGATGCCTTGGTTCAGTATTTATGCTACCGAAGAGTTTATACTTAGCATTATCCTAGCATACCCCCTCCTATCAAAGGAAAAGATTCTAACTTGAAAGAAAAAGTAGTTTCATTGAAAGAAGCAGCATAGCCGCCTGAATTACATCTCTCAAGAAGAAAGAAAAGAAAAGATATAGGAACTATATTAGGAAACTACTTCTTCTCGGTTGGTCCAGAAGCTGAAGTGGGAATGGAGATCTCTTTGGTGGCCTCTTCGTCAGCTGGACAACCAGATGTCTTTTTAGCCAGAGTACCCACCTCTTTCTCCTCACCATCGAGTTTAGCAATAAGAGAAATATCCAGGTTCGGATAGACCTCCATAATTTTATTCAGACAGTCCATGTAGCTGATGAAGTAACCCTTCGCTCCAGCTTCATGCATCTCATCGTCGAAGGCTTTGGATTTCTTATAAGCCTCGATGGCTTAGGAGGCATCCTTTTCGGCCAGGTCTACCCTCTGATCGGCTGACAAAATCTTCTACTCCATAATGGCAACCTTATTTTCCAAATCAACTCTATGAGCCGCTACCTCTTCGACATTCTCAAGGCAGTCCCTCAGTAGCAACTCAGTCGAGATTGCCTTCTTCTGCTTCTTTTATAGCTCAGTTGCCAGCTCAGTCGTGTATGTCTGAGTTGTCCTTAGTTCCCTCTCCAAGGAGCGGTTGGCAGTGGCAGTTGCATTCAACTTCTCTTCGACCTCGGCTCGAAGCCTTTCGGCCTTGGCCTGAAGCCTTTCGGTCGCTTCCTATTCTGCTTTGGCTGAAGATAGTTGATTTTGGAGCCTGTCGCCGAGATCAGTGGACCCATGACATTTTCTTCCAACACAGAAACGTCGTGGATGATCTGTTCAAAAAAAAAAGGGAGGAGAGAAAACACATTTGAAATCAATCGTGCCACTGCTAGTATCCTACGAACTACTTCAATACTTACAATATTTGGGGGTAGACAGAGGAAAGGGCACCCTCCAATCCATGTCTCTGTGTTGCTGCCCAATCTTTTCGAAGAATGGTGGCTTTCAATAGAGCCTTCGCCAGCCTCGGATTATTAAGGCCAGTATCATCAGCAGACACGTTTCGACTTTCCAAGCCTTCCCCTTCTATAGTTGGGGGCTCAGGCTTGGCATCTTCATCTGACATGGGAGCCTTGCCCTTATCCAACAGGCTTGTCTCCCTAGATGGCCCTATGACATAGACCCCTGTCGGATGTTCGGCAGAACATTCAGGAAAAGAAAACTGCTCCTCCTCTGAGAAAGATTGTATGTCTACGGGGACTCCACCCCCAGCCTGAACTCATTGGAGCACCAGGACATAGACCCATCTCCGATCTGATCTCCTCACCGGAGGGTTCGATGTTGGCTGCTTTTTTACTGCTTGCTGGAGCCATGCTGTGTCTGGCCTCATGGATGGCAAAGGTCCCTGAAGCTTATCGAACAAATAGAGAAAGAAAAGCTGGCGAGAAGGAAAGAGCTTGCGGAAAGAATTGCGAGAGAGGCAATGTTGCTAATGGCCTAGAAAAATTTAATTCCCAGGAGTATCATCCTCTTATATAAGGCCCACTAGTGGCTCAGATACATGGCCCATGTTCCCAGCAGCCCCCTAATTTTGCCACATGCTCTCATCATAATTAATGAAGGTCTCGATTTGCATGCAGGTGGTTACGAGATGTCAGAGATCGACGATTGGTCCGATTCCTGAGACCTGCAGCCTTAGCGATTCATATTGCGGTAGTCCCACGATTTGGACAGTAACTGCCTCACCAATGATAATTGGATAGTTGGCAGAGATGGAACGTCACACCATCAAAAGCTGAGACTCCTTAATTATGAGCCCGAAAGATAAAGAATCAGACTTATGAGCCAGAAAATCGACCTGGCGGGAAGCTAGATTGATCGACCCATCAGTAAGGTTAGCATTCTCGGCACGATTAAGTCTGAAGATTTCGTATAATGAAGAGATTCACATTAGTGTCAAAGACAACCGTGGATCATTCGAAGACTTTACACTTAGAAAATCTTAATTTAAGTCGAAAGCTACTTTACGTTCAATGACTACTATCAGTCCGATGACTTTACACTTGGAAGAATGATGCAGGACAGAGATCGGGGTTGGATCGCTGGTGAACTGAGAAGTCACCAGGGGATTAGGATTTGTCTGGAAAAAGAAAGAAGAAGGTGAAGGGTTTAGAAAGATAACTAGTGTTCACACAGATTCCCCTAGGAGGACAAGCCCAAAGTAAAGGGTTCATATAGATGCCTTAGGGATCATCCAGATATCTTGAAAAGAAGGGGGAAGGGATCACACAGATATCCTTAGGAATAATAGGGATCACACAGATACCCTGAGCTCACAGAGATGCCCTCATACAGTAAATCAGGGATCATACAGATATCCTGGGCTCACACAGATGCCCTCACACAGTAAATCAGGGATCATACAGATATCCTGGGATCACACAGATCCTTCACACAAAATTCAAGAAATTTTATTCATCCATGGCATTCAAAAAATACAAGAGGGGGTGGGGTATTTATAGATTCATCCCAAGGTACATGACTTGAGGGCTAAAAAATCTTGACTTGTGGACCAAGAAATCCTGGTAGACCTGGTCAACAGTGGGCCTTTGTTTTGGACTGGAGCTCTCTCTTATGGGATTGGTGGCATGAAAGGGCCCAGGTGCATGAAGTCCAACTCTGGTTGGGGGCCCGGGTGAATCTCCGGGTATGCTTACTCTCCTCTTGGATCGACATGAATAAAAATTATAGGACTCGATCTAACTCACTTGATTGGATTGAAAATAATTGGACTTGACTAAATGAACTCAACTGAACTCAAAATAAAATATACTAGACTCTCGGATCCCCATCATTCTCCTGGAGTGGGGAGAACTCAACTCCGTCGAGTCAAGTTCAGCGGGGATTTTGATGGAACCGAATCTAAGCACATCAAAAGAGACAAACCCATAAAATAGATGCAGTTAAATAAACCTAAATATACCAAAATAAACTTGGAATAAAGAGGAGGCTCTGCTTGGAGAATTGTGCAACCCTGAAATTTGTGCTTCTCTAAAATCTGTGTGACGTTGAAACCCGTGCAGCTTTGAAATCCATGTTTCTTTGAAAAGAGTGCAGCTTTGAGATCCATGAGGTTCTGCTTTGAGATCTGTGTAGAGCCTAAAGTCGACAGTAAGTAAGGGAAATGCATTCACGTTCATGCAATCATCTTGGTGTCTTCTTCTCCACGGACCAAACCAAGGAGCAGAGGAGTGATGTCGGAGGAGTTCGCCGGCATCGGCGCTGGGCGGAGTCGATTCGGCTGTGAGCGTGCGGCGGTCGTGGGAGGGCACATTCGGTGGCAGGTCCCGATCGATGCCGTGAATGGTGAAGGGGAAGGCTGGATGGGGAGATCTGTTAAGATATGGGAAAAACCGAGGCTCCGTTCGGTGGACTAGCGATGGGTGGGACGGTCGTCGAGCATCAACGGGAGGAGGGAGATGGGTGGGGTGTCTAGCATCTTGGTAGTAGGGGTGATTGGGTTCAGATCGGCATCAGTGATGGCTGGGCGGTGGTAGCAGGAGTCACGGCAGTAGGGGATCCGACAGGTTCCAGTGGGGGAGATGAAGGATTGGGCTTGTCGAAGGAGACGTGGCTTGGAGTTTGGCCATGCGGTGGTGGGAGGCAGTTGGACGACGGTGGGAAAAGGCCAACGATAGCGAGGAAGGAGGCCGAGGCATTGCACAGGCATTGTGAAGGCGAGATGGCGTGCTTGCCTTGGCTGTTCTAATTTTTTGGATGGGAGGAAGCAGTGGAGTCGGCGGTGACGTTGAAGGTGCTGAGATGGACCTCGGCCGGCGATGATGGAAGCACGTTGGGAGGCTGACGACTGATGATGGGGTGACCTTGTTTGGAGGCAAACGAGTTGGCTGCCGGTTGGGTGATGAGGGGCTCTATTCTTAGATGGTCCAGTGGGAGGAGGAGGCTGGGGCGGGAACTTCTGGATCGGCGTCGGTGGAGGCATGATCGGTGGTGTTCCCGGTTGCAAGCGATGTGAAGTCGAGCTTCATGTGCAGAGGTGGATACGATCTGGGTGATGGCAGTAGGGGCATCGGCACAGAGAAGATTTGAGAAGAAGAAACATATCCTAATCCGTTTGGGCTCTGATACCAAGTTGATACGGGACAGAGATCAGGGTTGGATCGCTAGCGAGTTGAGAAGTCACCAGGACATTAGGGTTTGTTTGGAAGAAGAAAGAAGAGGATGAAGGGTTTAGAAAGATAACTGGGGTTCACACATATTCCCCTAAAAGGACAAGCACAAAGTAAAGGGTTCACACAGATACCCTAGGGATCACATAGATGCCCAGAAAAGAAGGGGGAAGGGATCACATAGATACCCTTAGGAATAATAGGGATCACACAGATATCCTGGGCTCATACAAATGCCCTCACACAGTAAATCAGGGATCACACAGATACCTTGGGATCACATTGATCCTTCATACAAAACTTAAGAAATTTTATTCATCTATGGCATTCAAAAAATACAAGAGGGGATGGGGTATTTATAGATTCACCTCAGGGTACATGACTTGAGGGATAAGAAATCCTGACTTGTGGGTCAAGAAATACTGGTGGACCTGGTCAACAGTGGGCCTTTGTTTTGGACTGCAGCTCTCTCTTGTGGGCTTGGCGGCATGAAAGGGCCCAGGTGCATGAAGTCCAGCTTTGGTTGAGGGGGCCTGGTGAATCTCCGGGTCTGCTTACGCTCCTCTTGGATCTTGACATGAATGAAAATTACAGGACTCAATCTAACTTACTTGATTGGACTAAAAATAATTGAACTCGACTAAATGAACTCAACTGGACTCAAAATAAAATATACTAGACTCTCGAATCCCCATCAAAGAATTTTCATTTAAGTTGAAAGTTATTATGTCTTTGATTTACTTGAAGACTATTGCACACCTAAAGACTCTATACTTAGAAAAATTGCAACACAGTTTGGAGGAAGAAAATACTTTTTATTGATATCGAAGATAGGCCTGTTACATGTTATCTCTCTTACAAAGTAAGAAACAAAGAAGGAAAAGGCCTATCCGTCTACTCCAGCCACCGAAGGAGCTTCTAGGTCGGCCACAAAAGGAGACTCTTCAGTCTAACCCGCCAGAAGGGCCTCTTCAGCTTGAGCAGAAGTTGCTGGGCCCGTCACAATCAGCTCCTCGATTTGTTCGTGGCCCTCCACCGTGACCGGAACTTCTTCAGCCTGTCCCAGTGCTCCCTCAGCTTCAGCAAGGACTTCTTGTTCCTCCTCTTTTGTGATCTCGTACACTGAGATACTTGAGAGGTCTAGTTCAGGGTAAAGCTCCTGGACCTTTTTGAGTCCATCATTGAACCCGAGCTGGTAACTAACCATCCCGGATTCAGTGATTTCTTCTTTGAACTTCAAAGACTTCTTGAAATCTTCGACTGCCCTGGTTATCTGCACCTTTAGGGCCTCAGATGCTTTCGTCGCCTCGTCGGCCCTCTCTTGAACCTCCTTGGTAGAGAGTTCCAAGGAGTGTATCTGCTTCCTCTTTTTTTGAAGCTTGCCTCCTGCTCAGAGATCTTTAACTGAGCCTTTTTCAGCTCATTCTTTAGTCCCTGAATGTCAGAGTCCTTTTTCAAAAGCTTCTCTTCTATGGCCGATCTTAATTCTTCGGCCACTTTCTTTTCGACCTTTGCCATCTAAAGCTCTTCCTTTAGACTCTAGAGGAAGTTATCGAACCTCATCAGGCTCTCCTCCATGAAGGTGATATCGTGGACCAACTAAATTCAATGACCATACCATGAAGTCAAAATGTTAAAAGTAATTTAGAAAAGACAGAAGAAGGCAAAAGCATTTACCTTCAGCACAGCCAAAAATGATGAATCATACACCTTCTCAAGGTGCCAGTTTCGAGTGACTGCCTAGTCACGGGGCAGTAGCGTGACCTTCAACATTCTTCGGGCCACATCAAAAAGCACAAGGCCCCTTGCATCGAAAAAGATGGAGGGGTCCACTTCGCAGTCCCTGTCTAAGGGAGTGTTTCTTAGTGGACTCTCTTTGACTTGGGGTGCCTTGCCCTTGTCTCTCATAGATGGGCAAGGCGATGGTACATCAACAGCTGGGGTTGAGGTTGGGCTCTTTAGAATCTGGATCGGAGTGCTCTCCCTCAGTCGAGGCTCCATGGGAGGGACTCTGCCCCTCCCTGATGACTCCCCACTCGGCATAACATCAGCCCGAACCTTCTTCCGGGCCTCCGAACTTGCAGGAAGAATCTGGGCTGCCCTTTTCTTGGCAAATTGATAGAGCTTGGTGAAATTGAGCTTCATCCTACCACTTGTCAATAGAAATAAACCTTAAAGTTAGCTCACTGGAACAGTTACGGAACTACATAAAGCCAAAGTTATCTATACCTAAAGAGGAGAACTCGCTTATCTGAGCGAGATGAAGATTCCTCTCTTCTAAGAGCTCTCGAATCGAAGGGGCTTCAGCCCCAGACAATACTTCATAGTCTTGTCGGTCGGCTATCAGGACTTTCTTACCACTGTTGGCACTTAAACAGGGTTCTCTCTACTCAGTATTGAACCCCCATGGATGAGAAGAGAAAATGAACAGGAAGTTGCGTTTCCACCTGTGGATGGCACTAAGCATATCCTTCATTATTTTACGGCCAGGACGAGGGCCGATGACCCACTATCCATAGCCATGAAAATCTCTCTTCAATACGAAGAGAGAGGTAAATAAAGTAGTCCTCGGCCTCACCCCTGCTATGTGACAGAAGACCAGAAACCTGCATATATTCTGAATACTGTTTAGAGTTAGCTGGACGGGGACTACATGGTACATATTGAAGACCTTGGCAAAAAAAGGATGCAATAAGAAATGAAGACCAGCTTTTAAATGGTCTTTGTATATGGCGATGGCACCGGTAGGAGGACTATTAACCCTCCTTTCGGGCCGCGGAAGGATAAGGGTGAGGTTTTCGGGAATATGATAATGTTCCCGAAGGCCGGCTATCTTTCTAAAGGATAAAGAACAAGAGATCAACTCCGATCTAGACTCGATAACAACTCTCCTAACTAGTTCTGAAATGCTAGGGGACTCAATCTCTCCCCCGTTGGGGGGAGCCCTCCCAGCAATAGGGGTTTCTAAATTCCTAACCATGGCGGAAGGAAAAATAGAAAGAAAAGAGAGGCCCTACCTGTGGGAAGGGATGAAAGCCGAGAAAGGGGGAAGGATTGGGATAGCAGGGAGCAAAAGGAAAAAAGCAAAGAAGCTTCCTCTGCCAGACTGCCCCCTTTTATATAGGTTGGACAACGACGATTGGGGTAGTCTCCTCAAAGAAAGAGATGCCTCCCAGATCATGCCATGTATGGAGGCGTCGATCGTGGATACGAAGCCCCAAACGATGCTGATCGATTTGATGGAAGGAAAACCAAACTGTCAGTTGTGATCTGTGTGATCGCATCTGACGGCCAGGATGATGCTCACACTTGATGCCCAAGGGACAGGATGATGCCACGTCCTCCATCCCAAATTGAAGCAGAAGAGTCGGCCGGATTGCCATGATGAAAGGAAGAGATGCAACCCACCTGACCATCGTCAACCGATAAAATCATAAGTACTCCCATCTCTCGAAGCAAATGATTGCTTCGAAAACTGGGAGTGGGGGCAACTGTTGTGATAAGCTGTCTCAAGGAAGGCTAACTACCGGTTCAAGGGCCCAATCGGATCCTTTCCAAATCAGGTGCCTAAACCAAAAAATTCAAAGATAATTCTACAAATTGATGAAGCGGCGATTCAACATTACTTAACCACTTTTGCAGGGCCAGTCTTCGGACCGCACCGAAGACATAGGCTCCTGAGGCATGCTTTGACCTGCACCGCCCCAGACAACTATCCAGTCCTCTTAGTATCGGTCCGAAGAGAACAGGTCTAAAGAAGACGGTCACCTCCTGACTGGCATTGGAAAGGACTGGTCCGAAGAGGGCAACTCTGATCCAAGAGACTGGGATGTCTTCGACTTACTTTGAAGAAGATAGACACGAGGCAGCTTAACTTCAGTCTCCTCTGAAGGAGTGGCCCTCAGATAAATTCCCAGTTGATCTTGGCTTAAAAATTTCAAGAGTGGACATGGGCATTATAGCTAATCACGTGGCCACTAACTCTAAATCCCATGACATCGAGGTGGCCAGAATCAAATATTAACTACTTACGGTTACGTGGACATTACGCCCACTAACCCCATTGATTGAGGGCAAGTGGGCCCATCTACATTCTGTTATACCCATCTTTATAAATACTGGTAAGAGAGGACATTGAGGGTAAGCAATCCTGAGCTACTTTCACTTTCTGAAACAACCCTCCATTCTGTTGTTTGAACTATTACTGACTTAGGCTTTGGAGTGTCCCCTACTGGAGAAAATCGGGTCAGGGACTGGTTCTTTTTTGCAGGTGCCCGAGGAGACAGAACAACAGCAGCTCGACCGCTCCGATCGGTCTGCAAGGGTTTGGCGTCAACACTATTTAATAGGTTATTTATTAAATGCATTTCTAAAAGAAAGCCTTTTTCATATACTATATATATACATATGCTGTAAATAAGTTCTAAAGGAGAAAGTTTTTTATTTTACCAAAAAAAAGAGAAAGCTTTATATATATATATTGCATGTTTTCATATACTATATACAAATATGGTATAGATATATTTCTAGCTTGTAAAAAAGTAGCATATTTTTATATAACATATATAAATATGATATAAATGTGTTTCAAAGAAGAAAAGCTTTTTTTTATGTACACATGATGGATATAGTATGTATAAATATTACAAATTTTCATATACCATATCTAAATGTAATATAAATACATTTCTTAAGGAAAAAGCTTCTATCGCCAAGGCAGTAGCCCAATTGGTTGGGGTCTTGTTTCACAACCAATAGGTCACGGGTTCGAGATGTGACTTACAGAAGACTCGATTAAATTCAAATATTATCCTCTGAGGCCCGTGACACTTGGATAAGTGAGAAGCTAGGATCCTTCTTCTTTTCTGTTCTGACTAGCTAGCACCATGATGGTGTTTGGTTGATGTACTCATCCTTTGATGAGGAAATGTTACAAAAATCTAGCACCCTGAATCGAACATTTTTGGGGATGGGGGCCTATGGAGGTAACTATACCAAATTTATCCCTCTATCCCTTTTCTTTATCAAAAAAAAGGAGAAAGGTTTTTCATGGATACATGACGGATAGAGGAGAGAGCTTTTTCATGAACACATGATGGATGGAGGTTCTGTCAACATAGAAGCCTCCATTTTAATATATATTAGATTTCTTGCTTTTTCTATATTTTATAAATTCATATGATGGAATTCTTAGATTTTAGAAATGGTGTAATGTAAAAAGAAGTATTTATAATAATTGCTACAAGAATGATATCCATGTATAATGAGTAGAGAGATTGAAAATGTAAATATAAATTTATACGATGGAAGAATAAATAATCTTTTCAAAAATAAAATGAAAAATAAATTATAAGTAGAATGTATTTAATAATTGATGACCATTCCATAATACCAACTAGCACTTTAACTCTTCCAATCACTTTGATTGCCCTGACATTAAGTAAAGGTAATTTTTTACAGGTCTTTTAGCATGTCAATTTAATTGTGGCTTGATAAAAAATAATTAAGAAAAGTTATTATATTTTTCAAAACAATTAATAAGAGCTTGTATTATAAAAAAATAATCAATAAGATTTTGTACATTTTTTAAAATAGGAGTTTTTGGGGGGAAGAAAATATTTTCTTGAATAATTAAGAAGCAAGCTTCTTGAAATAATTTTTTCCTCTAAAAAAATTACTTAAAGAACAATTTAAATTTTTTCCTTGGATTTTTTTCTAAAATAATTAAGAAGAGTCTAGTGCCCAATATTGTTTCTAAAGGCTCCTAATGCATGGAAACTCTAAACAAATGGATTTGAATATTTTGTAGAATTTTTGCAACCCTAAAATAATTTGTGTTTCTTAAATAGGTCTTAAACAAAATTAAATAAGAACAATTTATTTATTTCCTAAAATACTTAATTAGAGATTTTGCATTCCTAAAATAATTAAGAAATTTTTGCATGGAGAAAAATATTTTCTAAATTAATTAAGAAGCAGACTTCCTAAAATAATTCATTTCCTTTAAGAAATTTCTAAATGAATGGATTCAAATATTTTTTTCTCCTAATTTTTTAAAAATAATCAAGAAAATTGCAGTGCATGATGATATTTCTATCAACTTTGGATGAGTAGAGACACTAATATCTTAATTTTTTTGTACTTTTCTAAAATAATTTATACACGGGATAAATATTTTTTGTACCGCATAAATCTAGTGTGGGATAATCCATAAAAGCCAGCCTACCACAAAAATGGTCCTATGTGACCATCTAATGGTGTCATCCTCTATAGTGCCAACTCCTTGCATCAACATATTTGGAAGCTCGACTCCTATCAAAATAAAATATTACTTCAATTTAATAAACTAATAAATTGGATGTAAAGATAAATGATATGAATACGTACCTGACCATCCCATATGGCTATCAACTGATGACTAGACTAGTCATATATACATAGTTATCCATCGATCCTGAATCCATATATAGCAAATACTAAAAATGTTAAATAATTGTTAGTCAAGATTTTTCTGAACTGCATACATTCATAGTATAAAATTTATGAGAAAGAATTTCATTTTTTCTGGTTCAATTGTTGGTTATATAATAAAAATGAAATTCAAAGACAAAGCTATAAGCTCTACCTAAATATAAAAATAAAAGCTTTTTAAGTGCCTAACATACAAACTTAAACACAACATTCATCATCATAACAAATATTTTCATACTATAATAGGTCTTTTAAACATAAATATGATTACAAAAACATTTAGTGCTATCATCCCAACCAAAAGTCAATTCATTATAGCACCACTCTCACCAATTCTTTAAGTTTATAATACAACTTTCTTGACTACATCCTTATTTCACTAATTTCCCTTCTTATATCTTGAAGAAAATCATTAATCGATATTGAACTGACCGGTCTTGATTAATCATTTGTAGGTAAATACCAATCTAAGAAGTGATGTTTTTTTACAACTGTAATACAATTTATTCATATTTTTTTTAAAACCTAAAATTTTTATTAAAGCTGTATGACTGTAACGGCATTTCTTTATTGAAATACTCAAGGTAAGGTAAGCTATCCTAAGAATTTGTACTCATTTTGGGATATTAGAATATTGTACACGTAGAAAAATAAACATGTTATGTCTAGTTAGATTCAACCACTTATATTATGTAACATTCAAATGCTAAATATCTGATACGATAATATTAATTTCAAATAACAAAAGCTAATTACTATCCTCAAGCAAGTCAGGAAGTTAGAGGCTATGCATTATATTTTATTCTCTATTTCTTGGACATATCCGTCTAAAATATCTTTCTTCATTACAAATTCAATATGTAAGTCTATTCTCAACTTCCATCAAATCTATTTCATTTTTAAGTCTTGATGAACATGATCTACCCTTCTGTTGGAAGTGTTCTTTTTGGGGTATTATCAACAAATTATTAGTTAGTTGCGGCTAATATTCTAAATGTATGATAGGTTGAAATTAATGACAATAAGTATGATGGTAATCATGTAGAGTGTAGCATAGATCAACGTAGCACTAAAAATTAATTACCACGTGAACACAAGCAACCAATATATGCAAACTAGGCAAGTAATAGCATTGCCACTTTTGGTACTACATGTGCACTCCAATAATCACACTATTTGTACTCCAAGATTTTTAATAATTAATCGATTTAATGATATATTATATATATTAAAAAGATAGATAAAAAAGAGCTATCCATAATTTCATCTAAATATTATTGTCTTTATTCATATAAGGACCATACAATATTGTTTGAACTTGAAACATCCTACTTATCCTATCAAATCTTGTCACATTATGGGACATAACTATAAATTGAATAGCACCTATACAAGTTATAACAAAAGGGATACATCTTTCATCCCTATTTAATGCATCCTCTGCTTGCCCACAAGGGCAATCAAAATATGATACAAGATGAAAAAATATCAGTTGCACTAGTAAAATTATTAGTAGGAAGCGAGCATTTTTAAGAACTCCATTAAAACATTTAAACAAATTAATAGTTATAGTTTCAAATCTTCGATTACCATCATATGCTCGCTATATGACACTGGCAATATACATGATATGCATTTGATGGTTGCCAACCAAAATATTCATTTTTCGTGATAGACAATATACTTGCATGCCGATCTGAAATTAAATATATATTCTAATGTAAAGTAACATGACATCTCAGGCAAGCTAAAAACTAATCCTATATATCAATTGACTTTTTATCCACTATAACAAATACAAATAAAAATATTTGATTATTCCCATCCATAACGATTGCAATTATCATCTTCTCTCGATATTTTTTATATGAAAATATAGCATGAATGCTAGTTACAAGTTGACAATATTTAAAGCCTTCGATCGATGGTGCAAAAGTCCAAAAAATATGATTAAATACAGCACATGTTGGGAGACCAATATGAGTACTTATAAATTTCATCCAATAATTAAGTTTAAATTTCTCTACAACATGTAACCATTTCAATAATAAATCATAAGACTTATCCTAATCTCTGTATACCATAATTATTGTTTTTTATTTCACATCCCATAACTTTCTATATGTAGGCATATAATTGAAATTGTTTTTTAAACTCCACCAATACCAGCTATAAAAATTGTTGGTACTTTTTTTACAAGATTTTATATTTTATTTGCAATCAAGTTGGAGTCTAGTCTATAATGATCTTGAAAAAGTATAGCTAATATAAATGTATGTGGACTAACATATCATGTGATTTTAAAATAATCAGCATGGTACTTAATCACTCAAAGCATTCAATTGCAACCCGACTCCCTATTTTTACATTTGACAGTCCACAACTTTAGCTCAGACTCAACAACCTTAAATTTATAATACTGTCAATTGAACATTATTTCATTGTAGTTTGCAGTTCAACATTATCAACAAAATGGAGCCCTTTACACAACTCCTCACCTCTTTCCCATGTAATAGTCTATATATGCAATTCAAAACACATTGATGTATTACTAGCTATCCAATTAACTTGACTGAGTATTCTAGGAGCTTCAAATACTGAAAAATTTAAAACTTTAATATCATAAAGAATTCCTGCATCATGTAGATTTTTTTATATCATGTGATGTGCCAACTTACTAAATATCATCTTCCATGTCATCCTCATTTTCAACATCTTCAAAAAGAGGGTTATCTAAATAAACTGTATCGTCGGTATATGTATAAAGTGATGCTCATCTATAATAATCTCAGGCACCTCACTGTCCACTATAGCGAGTTGTTCATTTGTATCTCTTAAACCAGTATCTACTAGGGCATATATGCAACATATAGACTGGAGGAAACAAAATGTTCGATAATCTCAATTGTCATTCTTATCTTTTGGCCAAGTACTTCATTATCGTCTTGCTTAGGAACAAGTCTCATATCCTCAATAGATTGCATGTTTATGTACAATTATGCACCAAATAGACATAGATTCGATTTTATTATTGAAAAGACTACCTTAATATCTTCATCATTGATAATTGAAATAGGCTCATACTTCAATATTATTGGTTGTACCATTTATAGATATCTATATACTATCAATATTTTATTCATTCTTCTATCTACATAGAAGATTTTGTATAACTTATCTTCTAGCTTCTCAAATTTCATTCCATATTTCATCCTAATAGCCATTATTGGTCGGTGATCATATTCAATATTATATGGTCCGTTAATAATAAAACCATTAACATAGTATAAAGCTATGATGATTTTTTCCATGTTACACTACATATATAACAAATAAGTTAAACATAAATAAATTATCAAAAAATAAATAAATTATAATCTTATAGATGTGAAATATAATAAGTGATAGAATACTTGTTCATTTGATGGCAAAATGCATAATCCATAAAAAAATATGCTACACACATATTACTATGTATGTTATTTTCTGGTAGAAGATTTTTAGTTATTGCTACAGGTTTGAGGCTCCATGATCCCTGTTATTAAATAGCTTGCTTATATTTTACAAGCTTTTATATACTCTTATTGTAAATAAAAGGGCACCACCTAGTAGACATTTAATTCAGATTTAGAAACTTTAAACTTATCATAATGAAGAAATAATTTTTTCAAAAGATTTTAAACAAACATAGAAACAAACTACCTAGATAATATTAAGGCCTCTCTCACTAAGAACAAAGTAATCAAAATCTCGAAATATAGTCTAGGATAAAAATATTTGCTACAGGTAATGATTTGTATCCAACCATCACATTGCATGACTTTGGCCATTGGCACTTTATCCAACAACTATATTACATTCAATAATTTTGTTACTCTTGATAATTGCTCAACCTGCTATTCTAAAAAAATAAAATATTTAAAATAAGTATAAATTTATTATCTACCATATCAATATGGACCATATATGATATTTACAGACTAATTATATTGAGCTGATCATATTGTAGATCTAAACTAGATAGATCAAATGTATTTTCAGTTTGATGCTTGATTAAACTAATTATACTAGTAAGAGAAGATGACTAATAATTCTTAGCCACCACAAGTCTCCCTTCTTAAAAGGCACAAATGGATAGGTGAAAGAATCCCACATGTGTTGGGCTATTTAATAATCCAATATCATGCATGACAAAAATATCCTATCCTTGAAATGTACAACTTGGTCGGTGTATGTATGCATGCAATTTTCTAATGAAATTACCTAGTACTAATTAGATATGCTATGTTGAACTAACTGTCTAGCCTAAACCATGTTAACCAACCCTTCTCTTACCAAGATATGCCAAAAAAATTTTAATTATGTGCAATCCATATATCATGAGTAATTCTAGATCTTAACATCAAACAAAAATAAAATAAATAAATAATATAAATTACCAATTTAATTGGATGATGATGGCTTGGTCAGCCATCCTGTTAAGAAAAATATGAATTAATAATAGAGATGACCAACTAAAAAAATAAAATAAAATAAAATAATTTAAGGGGAGAAGAATGAAGGGGGTAGGGTAAATGAGAGAAACATGCATGGTAAATGAAGATATCCAATTCTTACTTGAAATAAAAAGTTTAGAAAATAAAAAAATAACGATCAAGATGGAAGAATAGGATCAATGGGAGTGGGGTGGGGGGTCCAATGAAGATGGTAATGGAAGGTACAGGGGAGTGGGAGCATAAAAAAATATGCTACACACATATTACTATGTATGTTATTTTCTGGTAGAAGATTTTTAGTTATTGCTACAGGTTTGAGGCTCCATGATCCCTGTTATTAAATAGCTTGCTTATATTTTACAAGCTTTTATATACTCTTATTGTAAATAAAAGGGCACCACCTAGTAGACATTTAATTCAGATTTAGAAACTTTAAACTTATCATAATGAAGAAATAATTTTTTCAAAAGATTTTAAACAAACATAGAAACAAACTACCTAGATAATATTAAGGCCTCTCTCACTAAGAACAAAGTAATCAAAATCTCGAAATATAGTCTAGGATAAAAATATTTGCTACAGGTAATGATTTGTATCCAACCATCACATTGCATGACTTTGGCCATTGGCACTTTATCCAACAACTATATTACATTCAATAATTTTGTTACTCTTGATAATTGCTCAACCTGCTATTCTAAAAAAATAAAATATTTAAAATAAGTATAAATTTATTATCTACCATATCAATATGGACCATATATGATATTTACAGACTAATTATATTGAGCTGATCATATTGTAGATCTAAACTAGATAGATCAAATGTATTTTCAGTTTGATGCTTGATTAAACTAATTATACTAGTAAGAGAAGATGACTAATAATTCTTAGCCACCACAAGTCTCCCTTCTTAAAAGGCACAAATGGATAGGTGAAAGAATCCCACATGTGTTGGGCTATTTAATAATCCAATATCATGCATGACAAAAATATCCTATCCTTGAAATGTACAACTTGGTCGGTGTATGTATGCATGCAATTTTCTAATGAAATTACCTAGTACTAATTAGATATGCTATGTTGAACTAACTGTCTAGCCTAAACCATGTTAACCAACCCTTCTCTTACCAAGATATGCCAAAAAAATTTTAATTATGTGCAATCCATATATCATGAGTAATTCTAGATCTTAACATCAAACAAAAATAAAATAAATAAATAATATAAATTACCAATTTAATTGGATGATGATGGCTTGGTCAGCCATCCTGTTAAGAAAAATATGAATTAATAATAGAGATGACCAACTAAAAAAATAAAATAAAATAAAATAATTTAAGGGGAGAAGAATGAAGGGGGTAGGGTAAATGAGAGAAACATGCATGGTAAATGAAGATATCCAATTCTTACTTGAAATAAAAAGTTTAGAAAATAAAAAATAACGATCAAGATGGAAGAATAGGATCAATGGGAGTGGGGTGGGGGGTCCAATGAAGATGGTAATGGAAGGTACAGGGGAGTGGGAGGAGGGCTGGTACCAAACTATAAAAAATTTCGTTGAGTCTAAGCCCAGAAAAAAAAGAGACTATTCGAAAAAAGGATTTGGAAGAAAACCGATGTATTAAACTGCTGGAAGAAAAAAAATAGAGGGGCTGGTACTAAACCATAAAAAAATTCATTGATTCCAAGCAGGAAAAAAAAGAAAAGAGGGCTTGGGGACCAAAGCTGACTAGAACAAGGATTTGGAAGGAAACCAATGAACTAAACCATTGAAAGAAAAAAAAATAAATTATAAAATAGAATAAATAAAAATACAAACCAAATGACCTCTTGCAAGAAAGATTATGGTTATGCTTTCAAAAATGGACCATGCCAAGGGGATCGTAGCAAAGCTTTTAAAGGAAGACTATGACAAGAAACCAATCGATCGATTAGGGAATAAGTCCATTGAAGAGAATGGGCAACCACAAGGATTGAGGATGATGTTTAGAGAAAAATAATTGCCGATTGGGTAAGGTTTAAAAAGATCTAAAAAAAAAAATTATGAATTCAATCCACAAGTTTTTCCTAATCTATTGGTTAGTTAAAAAGACTGGCATGACCTTTAAGTAGCTTTAAAATTTATGGACTGAATTCATAAATTTATCAAGTAAAAACCATATCATCACGATAGTTTTGTGGATATTTTTAAAAATAATATTTAAATGATAGTTTTGTAGGGACGAAATTTTGATAATTAATTTTAAAATAATATTTTAAAAAAATTGCGGAATTAGAGGAGCGACCCGATTTGGCGCTACTTCGGGGTACATTTAAGGCTAGCTGTAAAAAGCTCACGACCTTCCGAGCCGTCCACGTCCACAGCCTTAACACCGCCCCCACGTCCATATTTTGTGCTGGCCGACGCGCTGGACAGCTGCGTCGCCCAACACACCAAACACTGCTTTCTGGTTGCCGTGTCGGTTTTCTATTCGGTAGAAGAAGCCCAATGCAGCGTTCGACGGTACTGCAGGTCCCTCGAGATGGCGGTGTCACAAGGCTGGTTTCCGGGAGATTTCCTGGGGCCACGGTTGCCCACTTGCCCTACATCTCGCTACATTACGAAGTTCGTGCCTCTCCCCCCTCCCTTCACGTCTTTGCGGGTACCCCTCCACCCCCCCCCCCCCTCCCTATTCGTTGCTTGGCTGCAGCTGGTGGCATGGCGGACGTTGCGAACGGGAGGCCTGGAGGGGATGTGAAGTCGATCTTCCGCCAGATCTACTTTCGCCTTAAAGCCGAGCTGCTCGAGGATCCGGCCTTCGACTTCACGGACGAGGGCCGGCAATGGATCGGCAAGGTATGAGTGTAGCCCTCCTCTTTATCTCGTCCCCACATTTTCTTATTTCTGTGCTTTCGAGCGCTTTCTTGGGAATCCTTCGGGTGGAAAGCTGGAAGTGATTCTGGTATTTGGAATCTTGCTCGCTCGGGTTGATTGGTCCTCGGGACTTCAGCTTCCCTTTGGGCTTCTCTTGATAAAAACCGAAGTTTCGGTTTATTCTTTTTCTTTTTATTAGTGATGATTCTTTCCTGTTATTTTTGTGTTTTAGATATAGTGCACATTTATACCAAAGTATTCTGCTTCTTGATCTGGTAGTTCGAGCGTTCTTATTTTTGGCGTCTAATCCTTTTGTTCTATTTCTGCTTGTTTTAATTTGGTTTTAAGGTCGATTGGAAGATGAGGTTCCGAAAAATCATTGACAATTATTGTTTGAATCGGCAAAAGATGGATTTTGTTAATGAATTATGAATGAAATGCGAAATCACAACTAATCTTGTTTGTTCATCCTGCATAATCATTTGTTAATACTGGACTAGAAGCTGATTAGGGTAAAAACTATAAGCGACCTGGGAGGTTTGGTCTCTAGTTGCATGTGATCAGGAAAAGTAATTAAGAAGCTAGGTTTGGCAATCTACGCTTCATAAGAGGCCCTTCTTTTGTAACTTTTCCTTGCCTAGTAATTTGACATGTGAATTTAATGGATCAAAGTCGCCACGGTAGCAAATTAGTAACGTTGTCAAACTTTTTCAAAGTGCTAGTTTTTTGGTCGATAAGTTATATGGGCATATTCAGGGAATTGATAAATTTATTAACTCAGAGTTTGTGTTGATGCCAATGTTTTTGTCGTTCTTTTTTATTTCACGTCTGGTTTTAGAAGGCACTGTAGACATCTAGGACTCTGGAGAGTGATGTTTGCATGTACTATATTATCAGCCATGTTTTACAAGATATTCTGTATCTTATGTAAATGTAGTAATGGACCCAAAAAAGGCAATACTCCATACGTGACAGGTTTCACAATTATCAACTAACCTTTTCTTCAAAAACTTCAACAGTTGTTTGGCTTTGTATAGCCAGAATCAGTGACTCAAGTCTCAGGGAGGGACAGCATACTTACATTCCAACTGTCACGTCAGGGATAGGGGCAGGATGGCAGCTCCACTGTCCTGAGTATTGGGATATGATGCATCCCATTCCACAGAAAAACTGGGACTGCCCTCCCTGACATGATTTGGATCATTGGCCAGAATATATTTAGAATTGCTAATTTTTGTCTAACCAGTAACACATCTCATGGTTGTGGTTATTAATTTGTTATTCCTTCTTCAACATGTTAACAATGCAATACCTCCTGTTCAATATCTCTCAGTGACTTTGTTTTTGTCGTGTCCATCCTGTAACAGATGCTGGACTACAATGTGCCTGGGGGTGAGAGAGCAGACTGCCTATAAGGAGATGATGTGAAAACATATTTTTAAATGGTTCTTAATTACTGTCTTTACTGGTAGGGAAGCTGAATCGTGGGCTCTCTGTGATTGATAGCTACAAGTTGCTACAAGGAACTGAACTCAGTGATGATCAAGTGTTCCTAGCATGTGCCCTTGGCTGGTGCATTGAATGGGTAAGTAGCTTATTTTTGTTTTCTGTTCTAGCCTTGCCACATTGTTTATTTGAGCAATTATGTCACAAATTGATTCAATGTTTTCTTATGGACCGGAGCCTGAGCACTTTATGATTAAAATCTCTGCAGCTTCAAGCATATTTTCTAGTCCTTGATGATATTGTGGACAATTCTCACACAAGGCGAGGTCAGCTTTGTTGGTTTAGAGTAAATAAGGTTTGTTATTTAGTTTTTCTTATAGATTCGAAGGCTTATTACATCCAAATTGTATTCTTTTGACTTTCGTATTCCATATACTGTCCTTTGTTTAAGTTATCTATTGTTTTTGGTTGTCAGTTTATCATCAGTGATAAAGATCAAATGTGTTACCCAACTCCAAACATGGTTGTCTTTTTATGCCACTTTTTTTTCGGTTATTGGCTCATCTATATTCTAGTGTAGAGTTGGCTAAACTACTTGTAAATTTTTGTGGAGATATGAGATTCGCTGAGAAACCTGGGCTGACTTATGGACTAAATTTATGAGATGTGAGTTTTTTGTTGAAAAATCTGGGCTAATTTACTAGAATATAAAGATGATAGAGAGCTACTTACTGTTAGTGACCAACTTAGATATTTTGAGATGTATTTATGCTCGTTAAACAGCACATAGGAAGCCTGCTTATCAGTGGCCACATGATAGGAAAAACTCAGAAATTTCTCTCTTTCTAATAAGTAGCCGTTTGTGTCTGTGAGGCCTGTTTATTGGTGGCCACATAATAAAGATAAATCAGAAATTTGTCTCTCTCTCTCTCTGATAGCTACATGTGAGGCCTGCTTGTCAATGGCCACATGATAAAGATAAATCTGAAATTTCCTTCTCTAATAAGGATCAAAGGTCCCATGTCCCTGTAACTAGACTGTCCACTCCCTTTTTCCTTCGTGTTGTCTTTATGCTACCTTCTTTCTCTTTCTCCATCTTCATTTTGCTTGTATTTGATAACCTCTGTTGTCATGCAAATTCTGATCTTGACTTACCCGCATCTTTTCTTGCTTCCATTATTCTTTTTTAGAAGGCATGGGGGTATTGCTGGTCATCATGACTCTTGTGTAATTTTTGGTGATTGTGGTGTCTTTTGCTAAAGCCATATCTGGATGTCGATAACCTTTTCAATTGCTAAGGCCAAATCCAGTTGACACTAACTTCTTCAATTGCTAAGAGCATGGTCATGCTTTCTTGACAAATACTTTTTTGTTTTACTCTGCACTTAGCTGTGCAAGCTATTAATTCATTTTAATTTTGTATAATAGGTTGACCTTATTGCTGTGAATGATGGGATCATGCTTCGCAATCACATTCCTCGGATTCTTAAACGGCATTTCAGAGAAAAGCCTTATTATGTTGATCTCCTTGATTTATTTAATGAGGTAACCATCTTCACATTGGTTCTTAGGATTTGATTTAGTTTGCAGATTGCAGGTTTTCTGACTAATTATAATGTATCCTTGTAGGTTGAATTTCAGACAGCTGCAGGGCAGATGCTGGATCTGATCACTACTCATGAAGGCGAGCAAGATCTGTCAAAATACACAATGCCAGTGTATGTGAGGGAGTGTATGTGAGGGATTTACTTATCACTTTGTAGAATATGCCTAATGTTCTGTCATGATTCTTTATGATGTAGTGTAACCATAGAGTTCTTATGAAAGTGATATGAGCTGTTTCCTGTGCAATTGGATGATTTCAATATTCCTGAATTAGATAAATATTTAATCATTCTATTCTAAATTTTCTTTATTTTACCCAATCTTCTGACCTACTTTGGTTGTTGCTAATCTATTGTTAATTGAACTGGGGTGCAGTTATCTCCGCATTGTTCAGTACAAAACTGCCTATTATTCATTCTACCTCCCGGTAAGTTCAGATGAAAACTATATTACATTGTAGGTGATATGGTGCATCTGTTTACACAACTTTTTCTTTACCTCATAAACATCTTTAGGATAAATGGTTCTCATAGTGACATTTTTGGGCTTTTGTTTGTTGAACTTCATGACTATTCATGGTCACTAATGCGTGTGCAATATGCTTGCTCAATCAGTTGGGTTATAAGGAATTGATTGATGTGCAATATGCTTGCAAAATCAGTTGGACTACAAGATGCCTATGCAAATGAACCCTTGACATATTCTAACTTTGCATGAGGGTCTGAAATTACTTGTGATTCACTGTATGTGCATGCATGCATAATGTGTGTACTAGATATTGAAGCCAATCCGCATTATGAAATTTTTGCATTTTCTTTTAGAGAGTAAATTGATTGCCATCTCTTTCTATTCTTTTTTGGTCATGAGTTGAAGGAAGTGTACCTAATCCAATGAATCTTCACAGCTTCTAGAAGGAAAGGTTTTGGTAGAGAGAGAGAGAGATTGTAACCATTAGATCTTTCACCTAAACAAGGTGGTCACTGGCATAGATGAATTTCACTTGTTATTTAGTCAAGCCTGATTATGTAGTATACAGTCATGATTGATAATAGTTCTTGCAATTGTTTTTTGGTCCTTACCGAGGTTTTAAATCTCGTGTGATAGAGGTGTCCCGGTATCTCTATAGAATGGGATGCTTCGCTATCCCGTCCCATCCCATCTCGATGGTAGTCTCAGTCATGCATCCCTATAGATATCATCCATTCCTCTCTCCTTTCCTTCCTTTCTTTCTTCCTTTCCTTTTCTTTCCTTCTCCTATCCGTTTCTTTCTTTTTTCCCCCTTTTTCTTCTTTCTCTTTCTTTCCTTTCTTTTTCTTCTTCCTTCCTTTTTTTTTTTTTTTTCATTTTTCTACTTTTTCTTTCCTTTCACCTTTTCCCTTTCTTCATCTTCCTTTATTTATCTCCTCTTTCTTCTTCTCTCTCCACATGAATGGGTTCCAGAGTTGGGTCATGTTAGGAATATAGACCTAAAACCATTTTGGGTAGGGTTTGAGTCAACCTTGACCTGACACAACCATGGCATGGCCTGCATATATGTAGTTTGTTATTAATATTTATTGTGTATATTTTTTTTAAAAATAACAATGGGTATACATGACTGTCAGAATTTTAGTTAAATCAGGATTTTCAATAGATGCTTGTTTATAGGGATGTGTCCCAATTTGCATCATGTTTAAGTGTCAATCTTGCTAAGTTAGTACATAACATCGACTTATTATTACTATTTTGTTTTTCTGCATTGTAAATTAACCAGTCTTTAGGTTTCTATTAATATTTTATTTGTGATTTATTCTTTTGGGCTGCCTTCATGTCTAGTTGCTTGCCTAGCTCGTGGCATTAGGTGGCTCCCTGGATGCCTTTTGCCACTTGACATCCCATAAAACAGTGCATGTTAAATTCCAAGTACTAATGAGATTGCATTCTCCCTTTTTGTTGTTGCCACGCCTAGGCTGCCTTTTGAATCCATCCTCACTTTGTTGGTATCAACTCTGGCTACCATGAGTGCAACATGGGTTGGATCGATCTGGGCAGAACTTGACTCAACCCATAATTAGGTCAGATTTGGCCAATATAAACTTAATTTGGCTTGGGCTTGGGTTGAGAAATGTCAATTGGACTTCAAATCGGATCAGGCTCAAGTTGAGATGCTTCAGTGACCTAACCAATCCCATATGATAAGGCATCTAATCAAACCCAACCTAAGCCTAACCCCTACTCTTTGCAGGGCTTCCAACTTGAGCAAAACCAAACCTAACTCATATTTCTACAGTTAAAGCCCCCAATTCAATATAGATTAGACCTTGCTTTAAACAACCCAACCCAACCCACCTTATCGGACCCCACCCATGTTGAATTTGGGTTCAGAATTTTGGAGTTGAGTTGGATTTGGATTTAGGTGTGTGTGGGCTAGGTTGAGTGTTTTCTTATTTGAGTTGGGCTTCGGTTGGCCCTCAACTCAACCCCACCCCACTTAGTTTCTCCCTGACACCCTTTCTTTTAGATTCACTAATAATGAAGGCCCTTTCTTATTTATTACCCAAACTATATCAACCTTACTCAACTTTATTTTTTTTAATAATTTTTTTTAGTCGATTAATTGTGTGAAACTGATCATGATAATTGTAACACTGTCATGTAAATTATCACCTTCTTGTGTTGTAATCAACCTTTCCACATTTTGTTCCTTAGAAAATTTTTGCTCTTGCTGTACTGATGTTTAATGCAAAATCAATACCAATAACCTACATCACAACCCTCTTATCCTTGTCATTGATCTACTGTTGACTTGATATTAATCAAAATCAAATGAAAGAACCATAACATGTTCTAAATTTGAACCTAAACATGAATATAATATCAAATAAATGTGATTTTAAGTTAAATTAATATTTAATTTGTACATTTGGTTGATTAGGTATTGTTGTATCAGCATATCATTCTTCAATTATTTGAACAAATGATTTCTTTGGGTGACATATTTTAGAATTTCTACTACGAATTTAAGGGTATCTGCTGTACTTAAATATGTCAAACTTAAACAACGGATTTATAATACAACTGTTTATCATATAAGCATATAATATTATGTTGTGTGTGCATAATTCATAGATATAGCCTGAAGCCACATAGCTATATCTGAATGCCAGCTGTAGTAGCCTTAAGATCTCCAGGCCATCAATATTATTTAAAGACATACGAAATTGCATAATTCATAGATTTAGTCTGAAGCCGTGCAGCTGTATCTGAATGCCAGCTGCAGTAGCCTTAAGATCTCCAGACCATCAACATTTGATAAAGACATGGGAGAATATTTTTCACATGTCATTGAGGCCAAAATATTCATATGTTGGGGTCTTCCATATATGCCAAAATTAAAAATTAGCAATTTAAATCCAATTTCGGATAAACTCAATTATCAAAAAGCTAAGAAATAGTTTGTTGTGAAAGAAAAGTGGCTCCAATAGGATTAGTGAATAAATTTGTAGGTAAAAATTGCAGAATTAAAAAATCTTTATAAGATTGTTTAAGAAATGGGGTATTAGTTTTAGCATGAAGGCTATCATTTAGGTGAATGGAAGCCATGGGAACGGGGATTGCTTTTTTGCTTTGAGTATTTACTGATGTTTGTTTTGAGTTTGCATTTCAGGCACTTATTGCATGTTAGTTGGATGAAAGTGTAACACATGCACGATCTACTTGTTATCATAGTCAAGTTAAACTTGAATTCTTCCGAGGCATTTCTAGGGTGAAAATGACGACATTGGACTTGACTTTGTCTGACTTGTGGGTTTGTTTTGATGGAAGTCCTGGCAGTTGCAGTCAAAATAATATATGGAATAGGTTGATGACCATTGATAGATGTTACATGCACCACTTTTCTACTTCTTGGAGAATTTTGAATACTTTTGCACATCAGAGCAGACTTCATCGGAACAAACTAACCAAAGTCGGCACTTCCATGGATATTGCATCATGTCCAACAGAATGACCTAAAAGTTGTAGGAAGTGCATAAATCAAGAACAAAACACTGTCAGATCAAATTATTTGAACTGTAAGGGTGTATCTGCATCAACTACCATCAAATGAAGTTCCTTGATTGAGCACAGCCAGATGGAGCAATGCTAAACTGACAGGGGTATAAGACTAATACAGTTAGACACAGAAAGAGAGCAGAAAACAATATGGAGCTCTGGATGGTAAGAGAACTATGTTAAAGACTTCTTACTCTGAAGAGAGGATTTAGGCTGTTGGAGCAACTCCTAGTACCGGTCCTAGCAGATGGAAAGGCACCAGAGGGTTGATAGATTTGGATTTGTCTTGGTGCTACATCAGTAAGGTGCTGGAGGTGTTTGTAGGTTGAGTAGCACTGATAGAGATTAAACTCTAAGGAGCACATCTAGGGGAAGACAGGTTGGTAGAGAAGTAGAAATTTGGTTTTCTTTCATACCCTTTCTTCTCACTGAAACATGTTTGGAGAAAATCAAATGGTATGGGCAATTGATTAACCTATTAATGTACTGAATCCAATGAGTTAAAAAAAAATAAGTAAAAGGTAATATCAGGTTGTTTGCCGTATAAAGGATTTAGAGGCAAATTTCTCAACTTTCACTTGCTGTTGTTTCAGTATTTGCTCTTCACTTGCAATACAACTATAGAGGCAAATTTTGGCAATGGGTTGATCTTGAATTACCACCTGGAGGAGGTGATTGTTGTTCATCTTGCCATACTTTATTTCGCATATGTTAGTTAATATAGGCACTTTCAACCACAGCCTTGCAAAGAAAATTAGAAGCAGACGGCCATATACATGACTTTAATAGGGTATTTGGTTGGGGGGAGTTGGGGCCCGGAACGTGAATGGGAATGGGTGACGTCCATTCCAACCATTTGTTTGGGGAGAGTCCTATTCCAATTTTGGTTTCAAGGGGCAATGGGAATGGCCCAATACCCTCCAAACCCAGTCCAGACTCTCTCCCATGGATTCAAATCTCATTTCATTGTTTAAAAAATTATTTTCCAAAAATCTCGACTCTCTGATAAGATCAAGGTTGAAGATGGAGAAGGAGAGGAGGAAGACAATGAGAAGAGGAATGACGTTGAACTTCTTTGAGTAGCGGGAAGCGGATTGGTAAAGAGAGCTTGGCGAAGGTGAGGAGGTGGGTGGCGGCGACATGGGTGATGAGGGCGGGGATCCCGGTCAGAGCAGCAAGATCTAGGGGAAGAAGGCAGCGGAGGGCGATGTTGGGGAGGGAAACAATGATAGAGAGGAAGGGGGTATGGTACTCTAGGCAGTAGAGGTGGGTGTGGAGGTGGAAGAGGTGGGTGGAGGTGGAAGAGTTATGTATCGTACTAGTTGAAGTTGGGGCGATGGTCCTTGGAGCAATTGTGGCGGCGGAGATTGCCGGAGGAGGGGGTGTCACCGGGGCGGCATATGGCAGTGCGGATGCTGTTGCCATTGATGAGGGAGTTGGGGTGGATGTAGGTGTGGAGGCACTCAACTCCTCTCTCTCTCCCCCTCTTAGTACTAGTCGAGAGGAAGCTACTAGAAGAAGACAAAGGGCGTGTTCTAGGCTTACTTCTTGCTCACACTCGAAAGTTTGTTATCTGGACTTTGAACTCCTAAGAGGGTTGTATCTTTCACATGAAAGAATGATCAATCCTTTTTTGCGACATCAACCATTGGATCGCATATTGCACTATACTCAAAGCAATCCAACCTGTCTTCCATCCACTTGCACAACTCCCAAACCAGGGATTGTGAGATCCGATGTCTAGAATCGTGAAAGGTGAATCATGGCATCCTCATCTTGATAGGTTGCATTGGCTTATAAAATAATCTCATATTATAGGTTAATGGACAAGTATTTAATCGGGTCTTGACTTGTTACAATAAATAATTCTCATTTATCATCATGTCAAGATTTCAAAAATAATATTATTCCATTATAGCAGATCTCCACTTAAATTGTTACTGACCCTTCTATAATAATTAAATAGGTCATTATTTATGTTGCATAGTACAATAACAAACTTTTTGTATTAAAAGAATAATTATTATTGACTACTAATAGATGAATAATGGTATTTTTTTCAAATTTCTGTGCACCCAATACAAATTAAATATTAAAAATAGACAAAAACAATAAATTTTTGAAGATTTTAGGTTCAAGGTTAAAAGTGAAAATTTGGATTGATTTGGATTCCATCTTTAAATGAAGCAAACAACAATAATGGGGATCATTCATTCCCGTTCCCATTTCAATTCCGATTCCGATGACAAACCAAATGCTTCAGGGGATATGGTCATTCTGATTACCAATCCAATGTATTCTGATTCCGATTCCATTCATGAACCAAATGCGCCCTTATAGTTATATAATGATTGAATTTGACTTTTGAGAGCCCATGTTATATATATTAGCCAAAAATATCCTTTTGCAAAAACTTGGTACATGCTGCTTGCTGTTGCAAATAATTTTGCTCATATGAATTCTTATCTTTTTGTGGCTTTAATACTGCTATTAGAATTACATTGTGATGATTATTTTCTTATATGAATTCTTAGCAGTTCCATGTTCTTGTTATCAGAGGGTTTAAACATTTATTATTCATATGATGTTTAGGTGGCATGTGCATTGCTGATGTCTGGTGAAAATTTGGACAATTTTCTTGACATAAAAAATATTCTAGTTGACATGGGAACATTCTTCCAAGTACAGGTGACTCTCTTTCACAATAGTATGTATGCACCATTTTTCTTCTGCATGACAGGGAGCTTTGCTTTTATGGAATCAACAATAAGCCTTTTCTTTCAGGATGATTACCTTGATTGCTTTGGTGATCCTGAAGCAATTGGAAAGGTAAGTGCATCTCTCTCTCTTTCACACACACACACACAATTATTGGATTGTGAAAGTTAATTTTATCATTCCTCTTAAAGGGTTTTAATTTAGTACGGGAACTTTTTATTTCTTTTGAATTAAGATGTGCTTGTAACAGATTGGTACCGACATTGAAGATTTTAAGTGCTCCTGGCTTGTTGTGCAAGCCATGGTGCATGCTAATGACAGTCAAAAGAAAATATTAACTGTAAGACCAATAATCATCATCCCATTTTTTCTGTTTCTGTATAAAAGGAGCACATAATACACTTTATGATTATCTTATCTCAGGAGAACTATGGAAAGTCAGATTCAGCTTGTGTTGCGAAAGTTAAATCCATTTATAAAGATCTCGATCTCCAGGTTTGACAAGAATACTCTTATATTGTCAGACATTTAGATAGTATTTAAGGCCCTTGTGAATTATCATTTGGCCTTTCTTTTGGCAACATTTTTCATGGTAGAGCTTAATTGATTCCTGATGTTGATTATATATACACACATAGATATATAGATATGTAGATATATATAGATACATATATAGATACACACACACACACACATACTTGTTGCAGTATAATATGCATTTTTTGTGCTTTGTCCATTCATTTCTTGCATAACCGATGCCTTTTCATGATCATATGTGATTTTTGGGTATATTTATTGTATGTTATCCTTGCTTGCTATTTTATTTTTGATATGCTGCGAGCATAAGATAAATTATGATTAACATTGTGGTATACTGCTGGCACGCTACCAAATTCAGCTTCGCTTGGATCGTGTGTATGCCTTTGTTTGGTAGGAATTGCACTGAATTTTATAAACTAATTGGGTTTGCTGCAACACATATTTCAGCATCTGTAAAATGAAACAGAGGACAATTTTTTGTTGGGAACATGCTGTCTGTCTCAACCCATTTCTGTGATTCTATCTAATTAAAGTACACTCATTTTAAGGTAAATGAATGTTTTAGAAGTAGTCCAAGTCAGCTTTTTAGGTGCTCTTAGTGTTTTGCATCATATTTGAGTTTTGATAGACAAGATTGATTCGCAAATTATTGTGAGATGTTTCGATGCTGGTAGTTCTCATTGGGCTATTACATTTTTGCTGATATGTTATCTTTAGTTGACGTTGCCAAGCCAATCATGGCCTCCCTTTGTTGAAGCCATATATGAAGTTTCAAGCAATGTAGATAATCAATTATATTGTATAGATTTTCATCACGGGCATTCCACACAGTTTGGGACTTTAAATGAGTTTTCATTCTGGAATATGGATACCTAGGCATCTTGACTGATTCATTTGTTCTGCAAATTCACGTTTGCAAGAGGTATTTGCCACCCAAAATGAATAACCAAACATTAAAAGTCGTTGACGGTTGATCAAAGGGTAAAGAATTTAATGGTCTATACCCATACAATACAAAGAAAGTGTTTAAGGCCAAATCAGTTTTCCCTAAGCCGCATCATTCCATCTTGACAAGAAAAAAAGATATAAAATATGCTTTGTAAGTCGAAATAGAAAGGAAAAAACAAATGGACAGGCAATTTTGTTTGAACAAAATAATATGAAAATTTAGAAATTATGTAGTTCATTATAGGGATTCATATTTAGCATACAGGTTAACAAAATAAGTTTTTTGATCAGTTAAGACAGTTTTCACAATTAGGAACATAGAGTTGTTTGTCTCCTTGTGCCTTTTGTGTTTAGTAAAATTATTCCTAAGTTGGATATCGGATGTCCTTTTCATTAGAATTATGTTTTCAAGTGGTTACCAGGTTTTTATATGTACATATATGAGCCTGATTTTGCAGTTCACTTTTGATTACAAGTGGATGATCAAATTCTTTTGGACTCTGTATGTGTCTGCATGCATGCATCCATCCCTCAATCTCCTACAAAAATAAAGACTGATTGTCCACTTTTCAGTTTTTCAAAATCAGTTACTACTTTCCACACTCTCAAACTCATTGATATGCACAGAATGTGTGTAGCCGCCAAAGTAAGATATTTATGTACTTTTAGGTATGAGAACTTTTTATCATTTTTCTTGTGAACAAGATGTTTTATTTCAAACTACATGGCAAGCTCTTTATCACCCATGTCTAACAGGCCCCCTTTTATCAGCCTGTAGCTTGATAATTAATTTCATCAATTACTCACTTCTGGCAGCTTACCCCTTTGAAATATACCTACCTCAGCTCTATCTCAAGATAAAATGCGACTAATTGTTTTATCTTTCAATATCCAGACATAACTCATCAGCTAGTTATTTCTGTACCAGTAATTTTAGATGCATAGTCCAGTAAACCTGCTTCTATATATTATTTACCAATTTGTATCCTTGACATCATGTGGTGTTCAATTTATTTCTGGTCTTACTTGAAAGAGAGATTGCTGATAACTGTCAATTATGTTAGTTATGGAATAACATGTTAAGAGTCATATATTGATCAACTTGAAATGCCTAGAGGTAACCTAGCAGTGACACATTTTTATCTGGTGCAATAATCTCTTATTTATTGGTATGGATGACTGATTTTCTGATATAACAGCCGGCTGCATTGTCAGCTAACTAGAAATTACAAAACCTACTACCAAGGAGTGCTTTTAAAGTTCCGAGTCATTAGACTGCATAGATATTTTTATGTTGGTTTGCATGCATGTACCATCAAGTTTTTATTTTCCTAGTCCTATAATAGCATAAATTATCAGGAGACATTTCTTTTCTCTGGTATGGTTGGATGCAAAATTGTGAAAATAGATGAATTGTTATTAAGCTCAAAGCTACATGTCTTTTCTGCGTAAATGTTAATGGAATAGGTTTGAGGTTTGGAGGGAAGAATTTTAAAATGTCTCCAACTGAATGACCATGGTTGGAGAACATGTGTATAGTATTAATTGTTGTATGAGAAACATCTAAAATGCCAAGAAGAATGCCTAGACAGTATTTAATACCACTTGGTCTTGTACATTATGGTGACAGACAAGTATATCTTATGCTACTATTCATTGAACGTTGTACAAACACTGGATATGCCAGCTTGGTTGCCTGTCAAGCACAACATTCACCTTCACCCTTGCAGCATGATTCATGGATTTTACTCAAGCATGATGTCATACACGAGGCAGACTGGATAGCTTTAATAGGACAATGCAGACTGCATATTCAGATCCTGAACATATATTTCTGTGAGATCAGGATTTGTACAGGAATTTTCAATACAAACAGTACTCAAATATCATTTGTGAGTGCAGTACCATAGAAACTTTCTATGGGTGCCTAATCTGGATAGCAAAAGCAGCTATATTCCTTCTTTGGGCAAACTTATGCCTCTCTGTGGTTAATTTGTTTCCATTTGCCTTTCTCCAATATCTTTGAGTCTTCATTTCATGACCGATGAATTTGTACAAATCCTCTATTTATGTTTTGCTTCAAGTATCAGATAACCTTCTGTTGCTTCGCTTTTTTCCAGAATATATTTTTTGAGTACGAGCGAACGAGTTACGAACAATTGATTTCATCAATTGAAGGCTTACCAGGCAAAGCAGTTCAGGAGGTGTTGAAGTCATTCTTGCATAAGATCTACAAGAGGCAGAAGTAGCTCTCTTAATGTAAGAGTTATGCTGGAGTAACATTCCATTCCTTGTGATGTCTGTTGTTTCTTACTAGTATGTAACCCGCTTTTCGCTGTGAGATTTAGTTTGAAATTATTTTTTTTAATTAGTATATAAATTTTGCATACGACGTAATATATGGTATTTTTATTAACCAATGAACTTTATATTCATGTTAATTTTCATCTACCACATAACCTCTTCACTTAAACTAGAAATATGAATGCAAAAAAAATATATTAGAGTACTATTGAATTGAGTCCTATAACAAAATATGAATCAAAATGATCGAAGAAATAAGTCATAATATTTAAAATTAAATTACCTTCAAAAGAATAAAAAAGAAAAGAGGAAAAGATTAATAATTAAGGAATGTATTCGAATTGTGCTAGGTGATTTTTTAGGAGGTTTTTCTTTAAAAAAGTTTAGTATGAATTTTTTTATCATGATTAGAAATAATATTTTTTTTTGTTGAACTGGGGATGAAAAAGATTTGAAGTCAAAACTTTTTGATAAATTATTAAGATAAAATTTACTTTCTGGAAATATATTCACAATTTTGAAATTATATAGGCTATTATTAAAACATCATAAATCAAATATAATGTAAAATACCCAAGTATCATTAGGATATCTTTGGTGATAACTAGTAGATTAAATTTATTATATTTTGTATCAATTATAATATTAACTGCTAGGATATCAATAAGTTATTGAGCTAATTTTTTTAAAATTATAAAGATTGTTGTACTAGTTTTATTGTTAATATTACTATTTAATTTATATCTTGAAATAATAGATATGTTAAAAGTTTTTTTAATTATAAAATAATATATTATTTTTAGTAAATAAAATATGGTGTTAATTTTTTTTGTAATTTTATTATGGTACAATAGATGGATCATTTTAATCACATCAAAAGGTGTCATTATAAATCTTTATTGCAATCTTGTAGTATGTTTTATATCATCAATCAGGAAGGTGTCAATTGATTTTAAATTTATCTTATATGTAATTTTTTTTTAAAAAAATAATTAAATAACTTAAAATTTATTGCAAGCTATTGGATATAAAGAAATATTATTTCGTACAAAATATTATCAATCTAATCCTAAATTGATCCCTAGATAAAATAATAATATACTAAAACATAATTAAAAAATAAATGAATATAATATATTTAAATATTTATATATATTTCAATGCATGGATCCTATAATTAATTTGTAAAAGTTCAATTTTCTTTTAATGAAATAGTATCATCCAATTAATATAATTAATTTAATTTTTAATTTTTAATTATTTTTATCATATATAATAAATTTAGATATATTATACATTGGGATATAAATTTTTAGAGTTTATCTAAAAAATTTCAAATCAATCATTTTAAAATACAATACTTGGTTCTAAAAAATGTAATGGGCCAATCCTAAATCTAATATTATAATAGATTTAGGGATAGTAGTCGGATGGATTTTTGTTTTGTCTATTTGATCAATTTCAAAATTTAATAAAATTTATTTGATAATATTTTATAAAGTTTAGGATGAATTTGAAATTTAAAATTAAAAATCATTCAAACTTGGAATAGGTTTGAGGTTTGCTATGTGGATCCCCGCTATCCAAGCTCGGTTACCCATAACACACACACACACATATATATATATATATATATAATATTTTTTTATAAAAATATATGTATATAGTGGCAGGATATATGATGTGCAAAATATGGCTTGTGTTTGTGTTCGTTGGCATGTGGTCATCCATTGCACGATGAAGATCTGTATGATGCACCGTACTCTGTAATGCATTGCACATCACCGAGGATAGGTGTCCAAATAGATTTGTGGCAATATTTCTCACACCCTCCGAAAAAAATGATGGCGTGTGCCATGCATTACACAATAAAGTATCATGTGTATGGTAAAGGATACGCGTGTCCAGATAGATATATATATGGCAATATATCCTATCCGCTTTTCAATTATTATTATTATTATTATTTTTAACTGCATGTGATCATTTATTGTAGGATAGAAAGCACGTGCAAGGCAACACGCAATACAATGTATGATAGAAAGCATGTGTGATGCAACACACAATAGCGTATAATGTGTACCACAAAGGATATCCAGTTAGATAAATAAATATATTTATATATATGATAACATACCCCACCCATTCTTTCAAAAAGATTTTTGATCGTGGTAATTTATCGCATGATGAGCGACACGTGCAATGCATCACATATTTAAGTATATTACATGCACTATATAGGATGCATTATACAGTCCATCGCATACATCGTCCATTATATGAAGGTAGGGATGTAAATGGGTTGGATCGGATCGAGTCATGGATGATCTCGATTTGATCCGGTTCTTTGATTAGGTCTTAATATTAGATATAGACCTAGCTTACTAGAAAATCGGGTCGGATCAGGTCGGGTTCACTATCAGAATTTTTAATTTAATGGATTATTCGAATTGAATCGGGTCTATAAATAATTCGATTCTAATATAAAAAAAATTAGATGTAGATATGATCTGGATAAAATATAGACAATTATATTTTAATTATTACATAACTAACTATTATTAATCATAAAATAAATAATAAATAATATCATTTTAAAAATAAATCAAGATATAAAAATAATTATAATTCTATCTCTATATTAAAAGTAAGTTTTATACAAGTTTTAAATTATAATTTAAAGGTCCAAATAGATATAATTTTAACAGTATTAGTATGTTTGGATCGGGTCGGGTCCAAATTCAGTAAATCTAGACCCGACTCAGAAAATAAAATGGGTCTAATTTTAGAACCCGATTCGGATTTATGGATCTCTAAAAACGGGTTGGATCGGATTTAAACGGGTCGTGTGTCAACTCGACCTATTTGTAGCCTTATGTGATGGAGGGCCTTTTTTTTTTTTTTTTTTTAAGGGCAATCGAGGGTGTTGCTATATATATATATATATATATATGATGTGCATCCTTTGTGGTGCGCATAATGCATTGCATTATTTGATGCATTGCATATGCTATCCATCGTGTGATCAAAATTTTTTTGAGGGCCAGGTGAGGTGTATTGCCACATATAAATCTATCCGAATTTATATTTTCTATGGTGCATGCAATGCACTGCACCATGCGATGATTGCAAGTGCCATCCATCATGCGGTGACAACCATGCATGGTCATTTTTTTTTTGAAAGGATAGATGTATTGCCACGTATATTTATCTGGGCATATAATCTATATGGTACACAATGTCTTGCATGGTTTGGTACATCATACACCTTTATCATGTGATGGATGGTTTTATGCAATCGGATGCGAATGGACTTTGCGCTGTATGCCATCCATACATGATGCTTAAAAATGTTGCTGAGCAACAAAAAGCTAGGGGCCTTCACGAGGAAATCATGAATTGAACCCATAACTTTTTGTGAAATCATTGATTTAATTTTATTACTGATGCAGCTGTTAAAATCTTAGGTTTAACCTACGGTTTCTTAAATCAAAACTACGATAAATCCATAAATAAAATAAAAATTAAAAAAATAAATACAAGTTATTTTTTAAAAAAAACTCCTCCCAGCATTCTATTCATTTGCCAAGCCTACCTATTTCGTTGCTCAAAGCCTCCCTCTTGACCGCTTCAAGCCTCCCTCTCGACCATGACTAATGTGAATAAAAAAAATATAGAAAAACATTTATTTTTTTAATAAAATATTTATACCTTTTAAACTCTTATATATATATATATATATAGAGAGAGAGAGAGAGAGAGAGAGAGGAGGGGGGGGGGGGGGGGGGGGGGGGGGGGATAGATTTGATTATATTTGAATGGATTTGAAGCCAAATCCAATCATATTTCTTACATTTGATTTGCAAAGATTTTAATATAGAAAAAGTAAAAAATTAATACTGATGTAAAAGAATATAAGCAGAAATAAATGAAAACATTAAAGCACAAATATTTTAGAATAAAAAAAATATTTTTATTTTTTTAAATTTTTATTTATTATAAAATATTTCTATTTATTCTAAAAAATATATATTTATTCTGAAGAGCATTTATATTTATTCTAAAAAAATGGACTATCCTTTTATTAATAGTTCTAACAACTATCAGCGATCATAATATATAAATAATACGAGTAGAAGTATTGTGTTTATTATGTAAAGTTTATATTTATTCTGAAATATTTTTATTTATTTTTTTATTTATATTTATTCTATATCATTAACATACCATTGATTTTTTTGTTGTATTTAAATCTGTGTAAATCAGATGATAGGGAACTTAACTAGATTTGGCTTTAAATCTACTCGAATGTAGCCAAGTCTATATATATAATGAGAGATGGACTTGGTTCCTTTCAAAATCGTTTAGAGCTAAATCTGGTTAAATTTCTCACTATCTAATTTGTACATATCTCCACGTAGAAAAAATAAAAAGGATGATATATTAACAGTATAAAATAAATATAAATAGAAATAAATAAAAATATTTTAGAATAAATATAAATCTTTTCAGAATAAATACAAATATTTTTAGAATAAATCCAGAGATTTTAGAATAGACAGAAATACTTCGTTTGTTTAAATTTATGTTTATTCTAAAGTATTTTTATTTATTCTGGAATGTTTATTTTTATTTTAAAAATGTGGACCATGCCATCATCAATAGTTCCAACAACTATCAGCAACCATTAATACACTATTAATAAGAGTAAAAAAAATTATATTTATTCTAAAATATTTTTATTTATTTTTATTTTATATTACTAATATTTTTTTCTACGTGGAGATATGTGCAAATTAGATGGTGAAAAACTTAGACCGGATTTGACTCCGAATCCTTTCGAAAGGAACCAAAGCTATATGTGTATATATATATAACACAAAATCCTAACCAATGTTTAAGCTTCCTAATTTGACTGCTCAAAACCTCTCATCTAGTTGAGATGGACAAAAAAAAAATAGAGAAGAAATAAGAAAAAAAAAAGAGGCTCCCCTACCCAACGATTATCAAAGCTTCCTTGTTCAGCAAAAGAATTCTCTTAATCACTATTTAAGTTTTTGTATTTGGCACCTCCTATCCTTTTTAAACTTTCCTATCATCATCTAAGTTTTCCTATACAGTTACTCTAAACCTTCTAGCTGATTGAGTTTCAGCTGCTCTAAGATTTGGTTTGGATAGCCCCCCCGTTAAGGAGAAAAAAAAATATATGTATTTTAAAATTGTAAGAATATCATATTTTTTTAATTTTTTTAAAAATAAAAAAATAAAAAAATTAATTTAATAAAAAAAACGAGGGATAGGGATATCCTTTCTTTTCTTTTACACATTCTTGAAAGTTAATATTTAAACTTTTATTTCATCAAAAAGTTTAGCTCCCCTTCCATTGATCACGGGTTCGAGGCACGATCCCGCGGGTGACTCGATTAAATTCAAAAAATTTTCTGGAGCACGTGATCAGGATGGAAAGAGAACGCACTACTCATGCATCTTAGTTAAGGCTGTAAATGGGTCGGGTTGACCTATGACCCGACCCGACCCGATCCATTTAGACCCGATCTAATCCATTTTTATGGACCGATGGATTCGGGTCGGGTTCTAAAATTAGACCCGTTCTCTTTTTCGGGTCGGGTCTGGATTTATTGAATTTGGACTCGACCCGACCCGATTCGATTTGAATATACTAATACTGTTAGGATCACATCTATTTGAACATTTAAATTATAATTTAAAATTTATATGAAACTTATTTTTAATATAGAAAAAGAGTTATAATATTTTTATATCTTAATTTATTTTGAAAATAATATTGTTTGTTATATATTTTATGGTTAATAATAGTTCGTTATGTAATAATTGAAATATTGTTATCTATATTTTATCTAGATCATATTTAGATCTATTTTTTTTAGATCAGCACCGGGTTATTTATGGACCCGATCCAACCCGAATGATCAATTGGATTGAAAATTCTAATAGTGAACCCGATTCGACCCGATCCAATTTTCTAGTGGATTGGGTCTGAATCTAATATTAGGACCCGATCAAAGAAATCAGGTCGGATCGGGGTCACTCACGACCCGCACCCCTAATCTTAATGGTGTGGAGAGGTTATACATGAAATTTATGATCCGAATCGAGTATAGCCCGACGGAGTTGGGGCCCGAAGAGGATAGCTACGCCGGAATTTATCCCCCTCCCCCTCTCCTCTTTTATTTCATCAAATAATAATAATAATAATAATTAAACAAGAAAAAGAAAAACCTTTGCTTTGCTTTCCTCCTGATTTTCTCGATCCAAACGGACCGTAAGCCTCTCAGCTGATCGAGTTTCCTGGAAGTGACAAGGAAAACAGTGGAAAAACATGGAGAAAATCAAGGAAAAACGGAACAAATTAGGAGGTAAAATCTTTTTTTCTCGTATAGATTGATCGTTATTTTTTCTTTTTCACGAGAAAATGGCGGCAAGGAGAGCAGGAATGAAGTGCATGTGTCCGAAGTTGGTGAGGCGGAAGTCAGGAGACGGCCGGACCGGTGGGTTGGCATGGCGGCAGGAGGGGGGCAAGGCGGCCTACCTTAAGGAAACCAACACCGTCTTACCCCTCCTCACGCTTCGAGGAAAGAAGGAAAAAAAAAAAAAAAAAAAAAGGGTCCAGAGCTCGATACGCGGTGCATTGGGAATAGCTCTATATTTTTTTTCTCTAGTTTATAGCATCGGCGGGTGGGCATCCATGTCCCGTCTTTTCCGAGCTGCCCTGGTTCGGTGGTCCTTCTTGCACCACCCATGCCTACCGATACGTTGGTCTTGTAAAATGTAGCGTCCTACTATCTTTCATTTACTCGAATTAGATTTGGCCGAGTACTACGGGTCAGGGCCTACTGTTTGGTTTCTCACTTTACGTGTAGCAGGTGAAGTTAATTTTTGACATCGGAACTGAATCCACCGAAATCTAGGAGTATAGGCCGAGGCAGCATGGCCAAGCCAGATTTCTGCATTACATGGTCATTCGAACAAGCGGCAAGGAATGAAGAACAAAGTTATATCAAGGCTCCGTTCTGCGAACCAGCCATGCCCGATCGATCTACATTTTTTTTTTTTTTTTTCTTTCCTTTTTCCTAAGGAAAATACTTACATCTACGTTGTTAAGCTACGTCCAGGTGGATCTTAGCAACTATTTAAAAGCTTGCCGGTATATGCTAAGTATTTGATTTTTATGATTCTGTGCTCAGGTCTAGTCGATCTGGCTAGCGGGCCAATCTGTTTCTTGGATGGCCTCTACGGCAGTGCGGGTGAGAGGATTTTTGATGTTATCTTGTGTGGAGCAACGGAAGGCGATCTAATTTGACCGATGACCGGAAGATTCTTCCTCCAATCAGACTTGGGGAATGCCTTGCATCCGAGACACGATATCTTCATTCTCTCCAAAGTTTTTAATCGGGCCTGTTGATGTACGGATACCGAAATGGTGCAGACAAAGCCTGCCATTAGTGTGGGTTTCGAAGAGCGTCGTCGAAGAAAACCAGCTGCCGAGCGGTGCCAGACCATAGAGGACTGGGTACCCGGTACATTTGTTGGGCCATACCTGACATGCCGACCGTGTACTCGAAAAATAACAACCCACATCCTCCTCAAGATGGTTTTTATTTTATTTTATTTATTTATTTATTTTTTTTGATGCTTCGAGGAACCTCCAACTGGTTTGGGCATTATCATCGCCGCGGGTTGTCATCCTATGAACTTTACTATCCCATAAGCGAAGCTTACAACAACTTGGATAGAGATTCGGTGTGTTTGATGGTATTAATGCTGAATCCTTGCCGACCAGATGGAGCGGTTTGCCCGTCGCTTCACCGTCAACCGAAATCTGCAAAACAGATCCTCTAATCAGAAATCTTCCGGTGGGAATACTCCGATGCCAAAGTTAACAAGAACTCAGGCAGCATAATGGAGAACTCAAAAAGCAGAAAGGGAAAGGAAATAATTTAAATGATCTGGAATTAACTTCGCTTATATCAAGTATCCCATCTTACCAGTATTTATAAGCATGGGTGTAATTACTTACGGTTATGGGAGTTAATTAATAAAATCTCCTCATAACTGTACGTAGTGGCAGTCGGAAAATTAGTTATTCGACTATGTGGACGGTTATGACAGCTAAAACAGCTTTCAACTATTTTAAATTGAAAGACCGCTCCAGAGTTTCAGATGTACTCCTTTTTTAGAGAGAGTTGTGATATTGAAAAGACGAAAATAAATCAAAGGCATAGTCTTCGGACCTGATTGAAGATATGAAGTCGAAGGAATAATAATTTATAGGCTTACTCTTCGGACTAGGCTGAAGATACGAAACCGAAGGAATAATAATCAATAGGCTTATTCTTCGGGTCATGTTATAGATACGAAGCTGAAGGAACAAAATCGATAGGCTTAGTCTTCGGATCATGCGGAAGATACGAAGCCGAAAGGACTAATTCATTATTGTGGATCAGAATTTTCATCAAATAGGGATATTTTCCTTGGTATGCTAATTTGACAGATAAACCAAAAAAATGAAATTGGTTCGAAGAATGAACCGGTAATTATTTTAAAATTGAACCAGAATATCATAACAGCTGCCCCCCATTTTCAAGTTCAAAATAATTTTATTTCGAAAAATGGAAGTATAAGGATTTGTCGTTTATTAAAAACTGAAACAATAATGGCATATCTCTGACAACTGTCATTCATAATAACTGCTTCGTGGCGTGGAAATCGTGTTGAAGACACGTGGTTCTCCCTTATTGGAGCCTCAAAAAGATGGTACGGATTTGAAAAGCCTGGCCAATCTTTTCATAAAAGAAATATGTTAAAAGGATTTTTATTTAATCATGGCAATACACCTGGCATTAATCTGCGGCTTGATTAGTGTTGAAAACCCATCCTAGCCATCCGTGGCTCTTCACGCGAATTACGATCGCCGCCTCATTAATGGACGTCTCCTAGGGAGTCATTCCCACGATCGGCACCTCCGATACGATGCACGATCGAGGAGATCTCCGATTCAACGGGAAATCCTACTAATTTGCCCCTATAAAAAGGGGAAGAACTCCATAAGAAGAACTTCTTCACCTCTGCATTCCTCCTTCTTGCTTTGCGTTGCCATTCTTTCAACTAGCCACTTCAATTTTTCTAGAGGTAGAGATTCTTTCTTTTCTTTTCTTTTTCCTTGCAATGTCAGGATCCATAGGCAATCCTTCCACTAGTGGAGGTTTAACAGGGGGTGAACCCAGTAGGGGGAGAGGTTCAGGCAGGAAGAGGAGCCCGGAGAGATCTCCTGAAGCAGTTGTTAGTTCTCTATCGCATGCTAGATTAGAGAGCCTTCGACACCACTTCCACATCCCGCGAACCTTCAAAACATTTCTTCCGAAACCTGACGAAAGAGTAGTTAACCCTCCCGCCAGGTCAATTACCATATACGAAGACCATCTTAAGGCTGGTCTTCGGCTTCCGCTTCATCCCTTTTTTACAAAAAATTTCAATCTTTATCAGGTAGTTCCGGCCCAACTAACTCCAAATAGTTTTAGGAACATCTACGGGTTCTTAGTTCTTTGCAAACTCCGAAATATAGAGCCGAGGAACTCTTTGTTCACCTCCTTATTTGTATTAAAAAGGGATTTCCATGGTGAAGGGTGGTGGGTTATCGGTCCTCGGCCAGGCCAAAGACTGATAAAGGGACTCCCAGTGCTATACATGGGTGGAAACCCTGTTATTTCTTTGTATATTACCCCAACTGGGGGTTCAATGTTGAATGGAAAGCTCCACGTTTGGATGCAAACGCTGGGAAGAGGGTTCTGAAAGCCGACCAAAAGAACTTTGAAACTTTATCAGAGCCAGAAATCCCTATGTTCAAAGAATTGCTGAGGGAAGAAAACCTTCATCGCGCTCATATCAGCGAAATTCCAATATTAGGTATAGAGATAGCAGGCTTTGGATTTCTTGTTCATCTTTTTTCTCCCCTCTTTTTTTAACTTTCTTTAACTGCAGGTGATCCAATGAGGCCGAAGCTTGACAAACTTCGACAGGCCTTAAGAAAAAGGCCCGTAGCAATGCCAACAGAAACTGAAGCTAGAAAGAAAGCAAGAGCTGAAGAAACTTCGAGCGCGCCTCCGATGAGGGCTGCATCGGATGAATACGAAGCACCCCCAACATCTTTACCAAGGAGTCCATCTCCAACACAACTTTCGAAGAGTCCATCTCCAAGAGGACGTCCGAAGAGTCCATCTTCAAAAGGACCCTATGTAATGAGCCCCCACCCGATGCCTCTTGATCAATGTAATCTACCCCCTTATAGAGAGTCACTCCTTGACTCTCCAAGGGAGAAAGGAAAGGGGAAAGCACGATATCGCTCCGAAGAGGACCCTAGAAGGAATGCTTCAGACGAAGGCTGCCATGTGGACTTCACCATTTTATATGATGGGCACGATCTAGAGAATCCTGAACTAGCCAAGGAGCTGTTGAAGCGTATGCTTCTTCCCAGAGATTGTGATAATACCAAATATCGATGCATTGAGGACATTTCTGACTCAGCATTTTCATCTACGCTGAAGGTAAGCATCGGATCATTCTTTCTTTTCAGAATGTAGGTGTTATCTACTCTTGCTGACTTCATCTATTATACTTGTCAATACAGCTAATCCATGATATCACTATCATGGAAGAAGGAATCTTTGAATTCCGAAATAGCTATAAGAAGATAAAGGATAAGATGAAAATGGTCGAGTTCTAAAAGACGATGGCCGAAGAACATAGGCAAGCCATGGAGGAAAAACTTGCCCAGAGCAATGCTCTTGTTCAAAGTCTGAAGACTGATATGGAAAGAATTCAATCAAAGAACTCGGAGCAAGATGCGAAGCTTAAGAAGAAGAAAAAGAAGATCCGATCCTTAGAAACTTCAGTCAAGGAAAGCCAGCAAAAGACTGAAGAAGCCATAAAGAGGGTTGAGGAAGTGATTGAAAAGACTGAGTCATCAGTCGCAGAAATAAGGTCTTTAATAAACCAATTGAAAAGAGCAATCGAAGATTATAAGAGATCTTTGGCTTTTGACAACGAAATGATCGAAGCAGGGACCTATAGCTATAAAGCGGGCTTCAATGATGGGATAAAAGAGGTGCAAAACCTTTACCCAAATCTGGATACTTCAGGAGTTCAACTGTTTGATCTCGAAGAGCTAGATGAGCCTGAATCACAGGAAGGTCCCTCTGAAGTACCTGCTACAGTCGAAGAAGCGGCTAAACTGATCGACCTCACCCAAACTGAAGATACTCCAGTAGAGGGCGATTTGTAATTTTTCCTTTTTTTCTTTTTTTGAAAGAATGTAAATCACCTTCTCATCAATGAAAGTTTATTTCAATAAAACATTTCTTTGTGAATGTACATGCGAACGAACAAGAACTCTCTCAAGTATAGAGTCTTTGGACTTAAATATGATTGAAATTTTCGAAGTATAAGATAATGCTAAGTCTTCGGACTTAAAATAATATAATTTCTTGAGAAACAGAATTCCAAAATCTGATTCAAAATCATATCATATTTCCAATTAACAATATCAAGTCTTCAGACTTGAAATAATATTAAACCTTTTGATTTGAAGTAATACTAATTTTCGGACTTAAAAAAAGAGAATGATCCTGAGATCTTGAGAAAATACCAAATCTCCAAATAATAATATCAAGTCTTCATACTTGAAATAATATTAAGCCTTTTGACTTGAAATAATACTAAGTCTTCGGACTTAGGATAATTCCGAATAATTGAGACGAAATAATATCCAATTTTCAGATAACAATCGGACTTGAAAAATACACTAAGTCTTCGGACTTTGAATGATTCTGCATAATTGAGAAGAGAAATAATATCCAATTTCCAGATAACAATCAAATTTGAAAAATATACTAAGTCTTCGGACTTAGGATAATTCCGAATAATTGAGATGAGAAATAATACCAAGTCTCCAGATAAGAATATCAAGTCTTCGGACTTGAAAATATACTAAGTCTTCGAACTTAGAATAATTCTGAATAATTGAGACGAGAAATAATACAAAGTTTCCAGATAAGAATATCAAGTCTTCGGATTTGAAAATACACTAAGTCTTTGGACTTAGAATAATATAATTTCTTGAGAGACAGAATTCCAAAATCTGATTCAAGATCATATATTTCTAAATAACAATATCAAGTCTTCTGACTTGAAAATATGCTAAGTCTTCGGACTTGAAATAAGATTGACCGCGTGGATCATCCATGCTTTTATAAGGAATGAATTAGGCTGATTAAACCTTGGCATTTTATAGGATAAATCACAAGGATCACCCTTATGTCCTTTAATTAAAGATTAAGATAGGCTGATCAGGCCTACCTCGGCATTTAGTAGAGTAGCTCACGGAGATCATTCTCATGCCTTTCAGAAATAGAATTAAGACAGGTTGATCATGCCTACATCGGTACTTTGTAAGGTAGATCATGGAGATTATCCTTATACCTTTTTGATTAAGATGAACTGGTTAAGCCCAACTCGGCACTTCGTAAGGTAGATCACGGAGATCATCCTTATGCCTTCAAAAAAAAAAGATTAAGACAAGCCCACCTCGATACTTTATAAGGTAGATCACGTAGATCATCCTTATGCCTTTTTTATAAGAAAGATGAAGATAGAATAATTAAATCTATCTCAATAACCTTGAATTAAAATTTTTTTTGATAATATTTGTGGAGATTTTGTACATTCCAAGATCGAGTTAATAGAATACCTTCTAAGATTTCTAGCCGATAAGTTCCAGGACAAATAACTTCTTTAATCCGATATGGATCTTCCCATGTAGGAGAAAGTTTACCTTATTCGACTGGCTTAGACACTTCAGATCTTCATAGAACTAAATCCTCAGGATAAAAGATCCGTTCCTTCACACGAGAGTTGTAGTATTTTATAATTTTTTGCTGATATGTAGCCATTTTCAACTGTGCCTGAAGTCGAGTACCATGCAGCAAATCCAGGTCAATTCTTCGGCATTCTAAATTTTCAGGCTCTTTATACTGATCAATCCATAAAGATTGTAAAGAGATTTCTACAAGAAGAACTGCTTCAGTGCCGTAAGATAAATGAAATGGAGATTCACCAGTAGCTATCCTGGGAGTGGTTCGGTATGCCCAAAGAACTGAGTTCAACTCATCTGCCCATAATCCCTTAGCATCATTCAACTTTGTTTTAAAACCATGAAGAATGGTCCTGTTTGTCGCTTCAGCTTCTCCATTAGATTGAGGATGCCCCACAGAAGTAAGCTTGTGAAGAATATGACATTGAGTACAAAAATCCTTGAACTTAGGATTGTCAAATTATCTTCCGTTGTCAGTTATTATGGAATAAGGGATTCTAAAATGGAAGATGATAAAATTTCTTATGAAGCTTTCAACTTTCGCCTCGATGATCTGTGCCAGTGCTTCGGCTTCGACCCACTTTGTAAAGTAATCAATTGCTACTATAAGAAACTTCCGCTGCCCAGAAGCTGGAGGAAACGGACCAAGAATGTCAATTCCCCATTACACAAATGGCCAGGGAGCTGTCAATGGAGTCAATTGATTTATAGGCCGTCTCTGTATATTGGAATACCTTTGGCAGTGATCACATCTTTGGACAAATTCCGCAAAGTCCTTCTGGATAGTTGACCAATAATAATCTTGACGGATTATCTTGTAAGCCAAAGATCTGCCCCCCAAGTGATCTCCACAAATACTTCATGCACTTCCCTGAGTATATAATCAGCATCAGAAGGTCCCAAACACTTAAGCAGGGGCTGTGTGAAAGACCTTTTATTATGCTTTATCTAAGATTACATATTGAGATGCCATCCATCTAAGTCATTTAGCTTCCAACTTATCTTCAGGTAAGGTTCATTCCTTCAGAAATTTAAGAATAGGATTCATCCATGAGGGTTTATGTTCAACTTGACATATCTCAACTGTGGATTCTGATATACTGGGATCTTCAAGATACTCGACATATATTTTTCCAAGAGAATCGGGTGCAGTAGTTGCAAGTCGTGAAAGAGCATCAGCTCGAGAATTTTTCGTTCTAGGCACATGAACAATCTCAAAATACTCCAACTGGGATATCAAGCTTTGGACTTTTTCCAAATACTGAATCATATTTGGATTTCGGGCTTCAAAATTGCCTTTTACTTGATTCACCACCAACTGTGAATCAGAAAAAACTTTAATCTTCTTAATCTCCAGCTTTTGGAAAATTCTAAGCCCAGCAATAAGTGCTTCATACTCTGCTTGATTATTTGAAGCTTGGAAAGAAAACTGAAGAGCATATTCAATAACTTGCTCATTTGGACCAGCCAAAATGAGACTTGCTGTGCAACCATTGGTGTTTGAAGCACCATCTACATAGAGCATCCATATGAATTCTGGACTATCTTCGGTAATTTCTTCCTCTTCGGCTCTTAGCTGTCTCTCTTCGGATCCCCAAGTATATTCTGCTATAAAATCAGTCAAAATCTGTGCTTTCATTATTGATCTAGGTTGGAATTCAATATCAAACTCTCCCAACTTAATAGCCTATTTAGCTATCCTTCTAGAGGTGTTGGGACAGCGAAGAATGGCCTTTAGGGACTGATCTGTCAGAACCACAATAGAATGAATCTGGAAATAGGGCCGCAAACGTTTTGCCGCAACCACCAAGAAGAAAATAAGTTTTTGCACTCTGGGGTATCGAACTTCTGCCTCATGCAATACTTTACTAGTATAGTAAATCGCTTCTGCAAGTGATTGGCATCTCTTCGTACTAGCATCGAACTAACTGCTTCGAATGAGGCTGATAAATATAAGTAAAGAGTCTCTCCTTCGCAGGGCTTAGAGAGTAAGGGAGAATTTTTCAAGTATTCTTTCAATTTGTCAAAAGCAACTTTGCAATCTTCTGTCCACTCAAAATTCTGGGTTTGGCGAAGAACCTTGAAAAATGGTAGACATCTTTTTGCAGACCGAGAAATAAATCTACTCAAAAAAGTAACTCTTCCCGTTAACCTTTGTACCTCTTTTTTGCAAGTGGGATGTCTCATTGTCCGAAATGCTTGAATCTTTTCTGGGTTAACTTCAATCCCTCGCTTGGTGACTAGGTATCCCAGGAACTTCCCATAAGTTTCACCAAAAATACACTTGGTTAGATTCAACCTCATCTGATAATGTCCATGGGCATCAAAAGACTCCTTCAGATCTGCGATATGATCAGATTTATGAGGACTTTTCACAATCATATCATCAACATAAGCTTCCATATTTCTTTCAATCTGATTTTTGAAGACTTTGTTGATTAGCCTTTGGAAAGTTGTCCCAACATTTTTTAATCCATATTTCTATAATGAAAGCAGTTTTCTCTTCATCTCCAGGATCCATTCAGATTTAGTTGTAACCTGAAAAAGTATCTATAAAGCTTAATAGCTGATGACCAGCAGTGGCGTCAACTAATTGATCAATCTTCGACAATGAAAAATTATCCTTTAGATATGCTTTGTTAAGATCTACATAGTCTATGCAGATCCTTCACTTGCTGTTAGATTTTCTCACCATAACTACATTGGCCAACCAATTTAGATATTACACTTCTCTTATAAAATTAGCTTCAAGAAGCTTATTAACCTCTTCGTCAATAACCTTATGCCTTTTTGGAGCAAAATTTCTTTTCTTCTATCGAATTGGCTTATAATTGGGAGATACCTCTAGGCAATGTGTAATTACCTCAGATGAAATTTCGAGCATGTCTGAAGCTGTCCAAGCAAAGATATCAGTATTATCTCGAAGAAATGTAATTAACCTTGTCTTTGACTCTTCATCTAATAAGCTGCCAATTTGTACAAGTTTTGTTGGGTGGTCTTCGGACACAGGCACAAAGAGAGTTTTTTCTACTAGTTCTCCATAGTCTTTGGCTTCATCCCTTGGATCCAATTGATCAAGTGTTAAGGGTTTAGCTGTCTGTTTATTTTGAATCATTAAACACTGACGAGCGATCCTTTGATCTCCCCTCACCTCTCCAATGCCTAACCTAGCAGGAAACTGAACCAAAAGATGATTTGTGGATACTATGGTCCTGAACTTATTTAATGTCAGACACCCCAAGACTGTATTATAAGCCGAAGACTTCTAGCCACAATGAAATTGATGGGAAGGGTTCTTTGATATGGTTCAGACCCAAAAGTCATAGGCAAGATCGTTTCTCCTTCAACTCCAACCCGATTTCCTCCGAAACCAGTTATAGGAATGGAGGACCTCTGTAATTCACGCCCAAACAATTCCATCCGAAGAAAAGCATCATACAGTAAAACATCAACAGAACTTCTATTATCAATCAAAATTCTTTTTACATCATATTTAGCAATTACAGTTGAGACCACGACAGGATCATCATGTGAAAGTTGAACTCCTTGGATAGCTTCATCAGAAAAAGTGATAGAATTTTTTCCTTTAAATCTTTTGGGAATGTTCTCTTCAGCTTCATTATCCCAGGCAATTGACCGATGAAGCATGCCAACATTTCCATCCGTTGGTCTTTGGTGAGGCAGATCGGCTTCATCAGATATCCTTGGAAGAGTTGTTTCTTCAGCTTATGGTTCTGAGCGATTGATGTATTTTCCCAAATATCCCCTCTTTATCAAATCTTCAATAGCATCCCGAAGCTGAAAACACTCTTCGATGTTGTAGTCATGATCCCGATGGAATCGGCAGTATTTGCTCTTGTCCCTTGCTTTTGCAAAAGTCTTCAAAGGACGTGGCCTTTGTAAGTAGTTTTCTTTCTCAATTTCCAGTAGAATTTTTTTCCTTGGTAAGTTGAGGGGTGTGTAGGCATCAAATCGGTTATTCTGTTGCTTGGACTTGGGACTGCGCCTGGGAATCAAAGCATTATTAGAAGACATGGGCACATTTGGTCCCTTAGCATTTTTCTTCTTAGAAGGGTATCTCCCTTCGACAAGTCTTCGGCTTGCCGCTTGCTCTTCAGCGGTAGCATACTTCTAAGCCCTTGCCAGTAATTCGGCATAGCTCATTGGAAATCTTTTGTCCAGGAAAAAAGTGAACTGGATGACTTGAGACCTTTCTTTAAGGCAGACATGGCCACATGCTCATTAAGATTTGGGATTTCCAGAGTGGCCGAATTAAAGCATTGTACAAATTATTTCAAACTTTCTCCTTCATTCTGCTGGAGGAGAAACAAGCTATCAATATTGCACGGCATCTTCTGGCATGTTCTGAAGTGTGAAACAAATTGCCGCTCCAGTTCAGTAAAAGAATGTATAGTCTTCAGCGGTAAGCTCGAATACCATATTCGAGCAGATCTTCTCAGAGTAGTAGGAAAAGCAAGACAGTATAGAGTATCAGTTGCTCCTTGCACCATCATGTGAACCTTATAACTCCTTAGATGGTCAAGAGGATCCGTAGTCCCATCATAAGCTTCCAGCCGTGGAATCTTGAAATGCCTAGGGATAACCTCATCTATGATCCGATCAGAGAAAGGAGGCTGGGAGTTGAAAGCTATGACTTCATCATTTCTCCTCTGATATGAAATCCTGGCTATCTCTGCTTGCATAGACTTGAATTTTTCTTCAAGTTCACAGTTTATTTCTCTCTGTCTAGCACCTTCAGGTACAAAACTTATGGAAGAAACAGAAGGAGAGCGTCTGATCCTCTTCTTTCCATTATGATCCCCTGTTTGTCGATACGAAGGGGAGGCATAGCGATCATGAGATGATCGGATCCGTGAGGAACTTTGAGTGAGTTCTCGATGTCAACCTTCTTTTCTTTCAATTTGATGGCCGGGCTGCGAGATAGGTGATGGGCACTGCCTTTGAGCAGCAGCTTCTTGCAGATTTTGAACTAACACCGTCAAGGCGTCTACCCTGTTCAAGAGGGCTTCAAACTGTTGTTGCCCCACCATCAGCATAGGAAGTTGTATTCCATGATCTGCTGAAAGACCGTCAGCTGGAGGAGCATGTTGCTCCCTGCTCATGGATGCATTCTAAACTTTCCCTTTCATCATTTTTGCTTGAGTGAAGCTTTCCTTTAATCAAAGGAAACAGATATTCCCCTACCTGGCGCGCTAATCTGTTGATGCTGAATCCTTGCCGACCTGATGGAGTGGTTCGCTTATCGCTTCACCGTCGACCAGAACCTACAAAACAGATCCCCTGACCGGAAATCTTCTGGCGGGGGATACTTCGATGCCAAAGTTAGCAAGAACTCAAGCAGCGGAATGGAGAGCTCGGAAAGCAGAGAGGGAAAGGAAAGAATTCAAATGATCTGGAATTAGCTTCGCTTACATAGAGTGCCCCCCTCTTACCAGTATTTATAGGCATAAATGTAACTACTTACGGCTATGGGAGTTACTTAATAAAACCTCCTCATAACTGTAAGTAGTGGCGGTCGGAAAATTAGTTATTCGACCATGGGCAGTTATGATAGCTAAAACAGCTTTCAATTATTTTAAGCTAAGAGACCGCTCCAGAGTTTTAGATGTACTCCTTTTTTAGAGAGAGTTGTGATATTGAAAAGATGAAAATAAATCAAAGGCATAGTCTTTGAACCTGATTGAAGATACGAAGTCGAAGGAATAATAATTTATAGGCTTACTCTTCGGGTTATGTTATAGATACGAAGCTGAAGGAACAAAATCGATAGGCTTAGTCTTCGGATCATGCGGAAGATATGAAGCCGAAGGGACTAATTCCTTATTGTGGATCAGAATTTTCATCAAACCAGGATATTTTCCTTGGTATGCCGATTTGACAGATAAACCAAAAAATTGAAATTGGTTCGAAGAATGAACCGGTAATTGTTTTAAAATTGAACCGGAATATCATAATAGTCGGTTACTCCGGTTTTATCACATTATTATTGAGGGAGATTCCGTCATTATTATTTCGTGGATCAGGGAGGCTGTCAACTCCACTCCTGCTCATCCTATGATTCGCGATATTGTTTTTTGGCTACGCGGGTGCTCCACCATTGTTGTTAGGCATGTGTATAGGGAAGCCAATATGGTAGTTGATTGGATGGTCTCCTTTGTTGCGTATTATTCGGGCCAGGTACTTTGGATTTATTTCGGCGATACTTCTTCGATTTTCAGGAACTGTATTTTTTCTGATTTTTTTGGATATATTCATACCAGGACTGTTGGTTAAATGATCTACTTTACCAACAAAAAAAAAATTTCCTCCAACAAGAACGTCGTAGGGGAATCTTGTTGATTGGCGAGAGCGTCAGCCTAATTGAGAGCTTGGGTGGTACTTCTTTAGATGTTCTAGGTTCTAGGCTTTGCTTGTAAATGGGTCAACCATGATTGATCCTCCAGGAAGCATGAACCCAAAAAACATAAAGCAATAAGAGGGATAGATTCGAAGCCATCAACTTTAAGGTTTCTGACCTATCACTGCCAATTTCAAGATTTTTTTAAATATTATGTTTTATTTATTTTTCAAAGTAACCATATTGGAAACTTATTTTCCCCTGCTCAATGCGATTTCCACTTCAAAATTTAATTAAAAAATAAAAATCAAAAAATAATAAAAATAATAAAATTTTAAAAATATATTATAATAACATGATATATTGTAATAAATATATTATAATATGTTATGATATATTATATTATGATATATTATATTATATTATATTATAAAATTATATTGTAATATATTATCATAAATATTATATTTTAATATATTAAATATGTGATTTTGTTGTTCATGAAATTATATTTTGAAATATTTAGTAAAATCATATTTCTACAATGTAAGTTCATTTTCTACCTCACTTTTTTTCTTTGGTTGCACAAACACGTAGTTCCCCCACCTCCCTTCAATCCCTTTTATTTTTTTCTTCTTTCTCGTCACTCCCTCTTCTTCATAGTTTTTCTCTCGCTCTCTTGCTCTCACATATTTTAATAATTTATTTATTTTATATTTTATTTACTTATAATTTTATTTTATATATTTAATATTTCATTTAATATAAAATAAATATAATATATTATTAATCGTTAATATTTTTTAAATTTTTTATTTTTATATATTTAAATGATTTTAACTTCTAAATCTCAATGACCATTTTGACAAACCGTACTGCAGTGCAGCCAGTATAATTGTACGTGGCTTCATGGCACATAGTATTTGCCACTGTAATAAGGCTTACGAAGGTAGCAACTAGACATACCAAGCCAGGGACATACTAAATAATGAAATTGAATGTTGAACATGTGATTTCATCATAAATTTAAAAATTAAAATAATTATAATATATTTTGTTATAATAATAATATAGTATACTAAATTATGATATTATATAATAATATTATTATACATTTTCATAATAATATTAATATAAATACAAAATATATTCATATATCATAATATATTAATATAATACTAATATTTTAATACATAATATATTATTATAAATATATATGATATTAGTATATTAAGTTTTTATCATAGGAAAATAAATATTATAATATATAATATTATTGTATTATAATGATATATTAGCTTATCATAGATTACTTATATTAAAATAATAATATAATATAATATAATAATAGTATATGCATTATATTATAATATTATATAATAGTATTTAATTATTTTATGATAATAATATAATATATTATAATAACATGATATATTGTTATAAAAATGTATTATATTAGCATAACATCATATTATTATATGATAATAAGTATTATATTATATAAAAAGTATCTAAGCATTATTAGGTTTGGAGCAAGTCTATAATTTTTAACCAGTTATAAATTTATGAAGTTATTTGTTTATTCATTATTGATGCTATAGTTTGTCATTGGCTCTTGTATGTTTCATTTATGGAAGAACTAGAATAAAAGACATACTCACATATAAAAATAAAATAATTTATAATTAACTTAATTTAATTTTAAGAGTACACTTTAAATTTCAATAATCAAATTGAAAGTAAATTCCATTAGTATAAAATATACAAATAAAAAATTTAAATTTAAATATAAATAAAATTTATTATATAAACATAAACTTAAAATGAGATCAATACATAAATGTAATATATAAATAGATTCTAAATATATATCTTAAGTCCCACAAGGTGGCCATCTCCTCTTGCATACAGGTTGTTTTCGATGATGTGTTAGTTTTGCTTCACTTGATCCTTGATGCTTTGCCGGATACTTTGCCTAAGTGAATGCCTCCTATGTAACGGTCTCCTATGTCGCTCCCTTGCTTATAAACTTTCCTCCATAATGAGTATCCCTGATGCATCATGTAGTCCAGTATAGCAGCATAGTCAAAATGCACAGCAGCATCCTCAGTAGATGTGTGCTATCTCATGTCCTCATGAAGATAATTGGCCCAGATATGTACGGAGTGAACGGAGTGAATTTTGGTATTGGATACGAAGAGATACTATATCATTAAGTACTTTGTCTATGCTGAGCTAAGGAGATGCTCCCGGTGATGATGTATACAGGAAAGGAGGAGTTTCATCCTCTTTGTCGATGTCATGAGCAAATACTTTTAATTGGATATGTATATGCTTGTCGATAGCTTGAAAGATGGTATCACATATCTCTAGGATGGATTGTGAAGTCGTAGATATAGAACCTGGTTGAACAGGCTGATGTATCATCGCCATGCCATCACTTTGAAATATATGGGTATGTAATCAGTTATACAAAATATAATAATTATCTATAAACAATGATAAATAAAAAAATTAAATCCTTATCAAGTAATCAAATATTGCGCCACCACGACTGATGAACTATCGAGTGATACTATGGTACCACTATAATCTCGATAGCTCTTCCAAAACTGAGTAGAATGATGATGAGTGATGGACCGATCCTGATCGACTCCCTCTCTAGATCGATGCAGTGCAGTGCAAATGTATATCCCATTAATCTAGAATGGACTGGCGGATCCCGAACTACTGTAATACTTTATCAGTGAAGTACTGCTCTATAATATGAAAATAAATATGTGGCACTCAGCTACACCATATATCCTAACCATCCAGATAGTAATATGGTAGGTGCACAAGAATGTTAAGAGTATAGAACTACCATATCATTTGATAATGAAGAATGTAAAACATAAGATATTAAACAAAAAAATGTAAAAGATATTATATTTTTAAAAAACAAATTTTTAGTCCTTACATTCTTCGATCTCTGTCGATTGAGATATAATCGATATGCACTGAGAAGTGTGTTGATATCTCTGAGACCAAAAAATCAAATCTCCATCTACAAATGAAATAGATTAAATGAATTAAATAACTCAATAAATATTATTAATCATAAATATCAATAAGATTTAATACTCATGTTGTCCCTAACAGATCCTATGGCAATGCAGCTCCACCATCATCTAGATCTATCATAAAATCTACAATCGATAAAGTTAATCTATAGGGTGCCATCATCGGAAATCTATCCCATGCCCACAGTTATAGTAGTATCAAAAGTTTGGCTATATCATGAGCATCTGTCCTACTCACCCTACACATCTTTCTGTACAACCATGCAAGGCCTACACTACTCCAACTTTAATGTCCAGCAGTCTTCAAATCCTTCAATAGAGATAGGAATATGAGATGCATCAAGCTTTCTGACTTATCCATGAATAAACATCCATCCATAAGTTGCAAAATATAAGCTCTAATGTAACATTGTATCATCATCTCATCAACATCATGGGCTAACTCATGGAACATCTCCACTAGCTAGACCATGCTCAGTCATGATCCCTGGAGTCTATTCTATAATAGAATGATTCCTAACAAATGGTGACAAACTTGATGCCAATCCACTCGTGTAGTAGCTGTCACCAATAGACCATCAATTGGCAAACCTAATTGGATGACGATATCCTACAGGGTGATGGTGCACTTTCTCTGTAGTAGATGAAATGTTAAGTCTTTGGATGCCACCACTCTATAAATGCCATAACCAAATGCCAGTCTAGTTGTATATATCATATACGAGTAAGGCCATAAAATCTTGCCTATTGTAGGTAAGGCAGTATGTGCCTGTCCAGTGGTGTTGACCTACATATAACTAGCTCCCTACATCGACACTGTAAAAAGCTCCCTCCTGACCATCCCATACTAAAGATGATCAATAGTTATCTTGACCATATAATACAGAGTGATCTGCTAGATCTGGATCCATGTCTATAATATGCTACGCATATTTAACAAATATTATTTACCATTTCTTTATTATCTAGAAATTATACAAAAATTTACATAACTATGAACTCCACTATACAAACAAATAGATTATATTAATATATAATCAAAGAATAGAATACAACCCTAGCTTTCAATACAACTCAAAATACAACCAAAAAAGTTGGCCTTGAATAATAGAACAAACCCAAGTACATCAAGAGACAAAGCCTGTCATATGAGAACAAAAATACACTCAAAATAAAATAAGAAACTATCAAAACCCATGAAGTAGAACAACATTCAACAAATATAATAGATAACTGGTAACAGGAACCAATAAAGTTGAAAAGTATTCTTGATGATGCACCTACCTCCCATCTTGGCATATCAATGGGATATAGAATATGGAAGATAAATCCCATCAGTCGAGTTCACCATAAATCAATGACATGTAAATAGAGATTAAGTTGATGTATCTAAAAATATCAGTGGCATGAAGGCAATATGCTATAACTAATCTAAATTTCTAGTTCTTAGACATAACCATCTATCATGCCTTCCTCTTGACTAACTCTATATCTACGTTTGTTATTGATTTCTCTCAAAACTATCTCTCTTAAGTCTAGAGGAATGCGGTCTATCCTTTTACTGGAACCATAATTTTCTGGTACAATGATACTACCGTGATTTAATTGTGAACAATATTCTTGCTGCAAAATAGGTTGAAATTGAGGCATATAAGTCTGATGATAATCATTTAAAGTATAGCATCTATCAACATACCTATAAAAATTAATTACAACATGTACATATACAGCCATGACATACGAGTAAGGTTGTTGCCGCCAAGACCGTCGTGGCCCGTAGCTGCTGTCGGCGCCAGAGTGCGCTCCTCCTGCCACCTGCCATTCTTGGTTCCCGGATCTCCTTGCTGGATGTGGATGCCTTGCTGCCCTGCGGTCCTCCGCTCCTGGACCTGCGAGATAACGGTTAGAGACCCGGGCCGGGGTTTCCGGCGGGGGCACTCAAACGATCAAGTTAGTGACGATCCAGGAGAACAGGTCCTCCTGGTCGGGCCCCTCTTAATGGACTCCGTACTAGGAGGAGTAAAAGATGTATGTGGAGGTGTGAACGTCGCAGGGGGAGAATGATAGCGGGGACAGAGGGATGCTCTGTTCCTCCGCCTCTCCTTGTACCCCTCTATTCCCTCCACTAGCAGTGGTGGTAGTGGCGCTTCGCCCTCTCTGGGACGGGCTTGCACTTGTGCTTATGGTGGCGATGGCGGTCCTAGTGGTGCCATGCCCCCTTTGCACATGGGGGCTGCCTTTTTCTTCTTTTTTTTTTCTTTTTTGTGTGTTGTCTGGTGTGTTCGAGTTGTTGTATTACCTCCAGGTTGGTTGTGAACTTTGATTACCGTTCGGTGCTTGTCTCGGGATCCCCGCCGGGCTATCAGGTGTATGCGGCGGTGTCCCAAGGAGCCTTTCCTGATTCATGATAGGGAGCATTGTCAGGCGCTCCAGCACTCTTCTTGGTTGCCTCGTTCCGGGAAATTTGGTGGTGCCTCGACTAGCGGGTCACCGCCCACAGGATTCGAATCTCCTGGTTGGCCTTCTTTCCTGGGTGATCTGAGAGGTTGGTGAGGAATATAGCATCTAGATCAATGCGCTGCCTACTTTTTTGGTGCAACTGGCAGTTTCAGGCGGTCAGTACGGTCTGAGAGGTGCTCCGGTACGATCCTCGGGCGGCTCGCCGGTGTCCTTGGCTGGTGAGGACCTCGTCCGGGCTAGGATCGAGCTGGGACGGCAAGGCTCGCTCCATCCCAGGCGCTCCGAGCTTGCGGGGGTGCCCAGGTGGAGGAGGGCGAAGTGCGGGCTTGGTCCGGAGGGCGTGCGCTTGGAGAGGCTCCACATCGACGGGCGAGCTCTTGGCTCGACCTCGACCGTAGGACACAAGCCTCCAAAGTTCTTGCTCTGGAGGGTGGAAGACGGACCCGGTCCAGAGGGCGCGCGCTCGGAGAGGCTCCACATCGGCGAGCAAGCTCTTGGCTCGACCTCGACTGCAGGGCACAAGCCTCCGAGGGTCTCGCTCTGGAGGGCGGAAGATGGACCCGGTCAAGTGGGCGCGCGCTCGGAGAGGCTCCATATCGATGGGCAAGCTCTTGGCTCGAACTCGACCATAGGGCACAAGCCCCCAAGGGTCTTGCTCTGGAGGGCGGAAGACGGACCCGGTCCAGAGGGCGCGCGCTCGGAGAGGCTCCACATCGGCGGGCGAGCTCTTGGCTTGACCTCGACCACAGGGCACAAGCCTCCGAGGGTCTCGCTCTGGAGGGCGAAAGGCGGACCCGGTCCAGAGGGCACGCACTCGGAGAGGCTCCACATCGGTGGGCGAGCTCTTGGCTCGACCTCGATTGCAGGGCACAAGCCTCCGAGGGTCTCGCTCTGGAGGGTGGAAGACAGACCCGGTCCAGAGGGCACGCACTCGGAGAGGCTCCACATCGACGGGCGAGCTCTTGGCTCGACCTCGACCACAGGGCACAAGCCTCCGAGGGTCTCGCTCTGGAGGGCAGAAGACGGAGCCGGTCCAGAGGGCGCGCGCTCGGAGAGGCTCCACATCGGCGGGCGAGCTCTTGGCTCGACCTCGACCGCAGGGCACAAGCCTCCGAGGGTCTCGCTTTGAAGGGCGGAAGATGGCTCTGACCTAGGCATCGAGTTGATGTGCTCGACCTGACGGAGGACTGAGCTCGACTTGTTGTCCTGGGGGAGCTCGACTCAGCTCGGTAGTGGGATCCGAGCTGGAGGATCGACGTAGCATCTTCTCTTGACGTGGCGCCTGTCGGTTTCTCCATATCAGTGGTCTTGCCACATCATTTTTCCTCCACTCCCGAGGCTCATTAGTGCACGACGCTCAGGTCAAAGGGAGTAATTGCAGTGATGACGTGGAAAGGCAACGATCTGGCATGATGATGGCCATGATTGCTGGCGCTTCGAGGACCACCCCTGCGGGCCAATGCGGGGATGCCACGTGGCCACGTCCGAGGAGCAGTTAATGCTGACGCAGAATGCAGAGCGGCCGGGATGCCATTCTCACCGATGGGAGGCACGTGGCACAGATCCGTTGGTGGAGCGATTGAATCGGTACAAGTCCCTTGGATCATTTCGAAATGAAAGGAAAGCCTTACTCGAACCATCTATTCTTTTTGAATTCTCCGTGCCTGCTGCTGCCGCGCCCAAGCTTCTTCTTCCTTCTAGCCGCCCCGAATTCTTCTAAGGCAACAGGTCAGTTTTTTCTTTTTCCTTCCTCCATTGAAATAAGGTTCCTTCCCGGGGTCTGCAGTCTCCTCTTTGGTCTTTAGCTTTGAGTTTTTCTTCTCCTTTATCTTTGAGGATGTCCCGTTTTGGTCTGGGCTTCCGTCCCTCCACTGATCAGAGCGAGGCAAGTCCCTCCGAACGGAGGCCATCATCTTCTTCCTCTTCTTCTGATGGGGAGGGAGGTGTAGCTCGCTTCGAGCTTAGTAGGAGGCACCCTCCTGGTCCGGTTCTCATTAGGGAACCAGGATCTGGTCCTTCCCTTCCTCCTCCTTCTTCTGCTCCTGTCTCCGAGTCCGTCCGGCCTACAGGTCCTGGTGGGGTCGCCTCCATGATTACCGCCGGGAAACTCAGGACTGTCCGGGATGCCTACGGCATCCCACCTCCTGTCCGGCTAATGATCCCTCGTCCGAGGGAACGGGTCACTTCGAGTGGCCCGGGCCATCTTGCCTTCTATGAGGGGACCTTCTCCAGAGGTCTCCGCTTTCCCTTCCATCCTTTCTTTCTGTCATTCTTAGACAATTATCGTTTGGTCCCGGCGTAGCTGGTGCCAAACGCTATTAGGGTCATTTTCTCCTTCATTGTGCTTTGTCATCTTCACGGGTTCGTGGCCCGATTCTCTCTGTTCAGGGCTTTCTTTGCCCTGAAGCGCCACCCAACTGAGGATGGGTAGTGGTCTTTGTCTTTTCGCCTGAAGGGCATTAAGTTTGAGCTCCCCTCTTCCGTCAAGGGATGGAAGAGTAAGTTTTTCTTTGTCAAGGTTGAGGGGGTTGACTGGGTCTGGAGCGATCCGGACAAGTCCCCCAACCGAAATTCTGCGGTCGATGCGGCTGACCGAGATGATTACAAGCAGCTCCGCACCATACAGATTCCTCCTTTCGAGGTCCTGTTGTCTGAGCAGAACCTCTCCGACTCTGGGGTCGACCCAGCGAATGGGTCGGGTGAGTTCGACCTGAACTCTTCTCTTTTTCTTCCTTCATGCACATCTTGTGTAGTTTCCCACAGGTTCTGACCGCTGCGTAACTTGCGTGCAGGCATGATCTTCTCCGAGAGTGACCTTTTGGCCATTACCAGGAAGAGGCGGCTGACCAGGCTGGTCGGGGAGCCCGCTCCCAGGTGGGCCCGGGGTGAGAGCGCTTCTACAGCCGCCCCCACAGTGGTGATTAGTCAGAGCTCGACTACAGCTGCTGGCCCGAGCTCAGAGGAGCCCCGCATTGCTCCTGCGCTGGTGGAGAGGGCAGCTCCTACGGCTCCGAGGTCTGCTCAGCAGGCTTCCGCCGCAGAGCCCGAGGTGGTAGTCCGGGCGAGGGCTGCCGCCACTGCACCCTGCCATCCTCTGGGTCCGTCTGTCACCGACACCAGAGATGAGGAGACCCAGGCCACTCCCAGGGTCACGACAGATGTGCCGCCTGCACCAGCACCGGCCTCCCAGCCTGCCCCTCGGGGTCCTTCAGTCAGCGGTGCAAGGCCGCCCTCTCACGGGGAGAGCCGGAGGGAGAAGGTGCGATGCTATCTCCCCTTCAGGATGGGGCCGAAGAGCTCGGTCCTCCGGAGCCCCAAGCTTGTCGAGCGCTTGATGGACTTCTCCATCCAAGCATACAACCAGCAAGAGATGGCCAGGGTGCACGTGGCCGATGTCTTCAAAATTTTTTTCTCTCAGCTGTATTCGGTGAGCTCCTTTGTTTCTTTCATTGGTTCTTCACTTCATCCTCATTCATTCATTTTTTTTTGGCTGCTCTCCCCTTCTTTGTTGCTGTGCAGATTGGTGCCGAGGCCCTCTACATCAAGGGCCACTTCCAGAGCGGGGAGCATATCGAGTGGCAACAAGCCACCGAGATCGAATCTTTGAAGGCCGACCTGAAGGAGAAGGTCGGGGCATACGGGGCCCTTGAGCTGAAGGTCAAGGACCTCAAGAAACAGCTCGCCGATTCTGAGGGGCAAGCGAAGGGACTCTCGACAGCCCGTGATTTGGAGCAGAGCTGCTCGAAGAAGGCGATCGACGACCTCTCCGTCGTCGAGAAAAGGCTGAATTGGTACAGTGCCAAGGCCGATCGGCACAAGGAGATCGCCCAAGCTGTCCAGGCGAAGTTGGTGGCTGTGAAGGAGAAACTTGCCACGGCTGAGAAGGCGGTAGAGACAGCAGCCAATTCGGCGGATGTAGCTAGGTTGGAGGCCGCCGAAATGAAGAGGGCGACTGCTGAGGCCATAAAAGGTGACAAGGATGCCGTGGCCAAATTCAAGGCTTCAGAGGAGTTCGTCGCTGAGATCCAACAGACGGCGTCGGATTCCTTCTACAAGGGTTTTATGTACCTACATGGTCGGGTCAAGTTGCTCATTCTTAACAAGAGCTGCAGCTGCCTTAGGTACCCTTCGGCTTCAGAGGAGGAGACCAACGAAGAGGTTGCCGAGGAAGTCACGGGTTCAGTGCCTTCGACACCAGCCGAGGGTGGTCCTCCCAAGGTCAGGGCGACTCAGCCGGAGACTTCCGAGGGCGAGAGCTCTCGGCCTCAGGATCCAGCAGAAAAGCCGGCCGGCGCGAAGTGACCTCTTTTCTTCCTTGCTTTGTTTTGTTCTTTCTGTTTCTTGTATTTAGTCAGGGTCTCCCGGCATGTCGGGGGCCCATAAGACACTTGTAATTTGTGTTTAATCAATGAAGCTTGGATTGCTTTATCAGATGCTCTCTTCCCTTCTCTTTCTTTCTTCTTCTCTCTTCTCTTTTTTTTTTTGTATGGGGATATCAAAGAGAAGGGCTTCACCTTGCTTGAGGTTAAGTTAAGACACTTGAGGGCCGCTAGGCTCAAAGGTGTCATTGGCTGAGGGCCGTGCAGCTCGAAGTCCTTTCGGCCGGAGATCTGAGCTCCGGTCTTACTGAGAGCTGCTTGGCTCGAAGTTCTCTTGGTCGGAGATCTGAGCTCCGGTCTAGAGAAGGCGTCCTGGAGCTGGGCTTGGGGACGAAGATTACTGAGAGCTGCTTGGCTCGAAGTTCTCTTGGTCGGAGATCTGAGCTCCGGTCTTGAGAAGGCGTCCTGGAGCTGGGCTCGGGGACGAAGATTACTGAGAGCTGCTTGGCTCGAAGTTCTCTTGGCCGGAGATCTGAGCTCCGATCTTGAGAAGGCGTCCTGGAGCTGGGTTCGGGGACGAAGATTACTAAGAGTTGCTTGAAGTGGTAGCTTCAGCGATGCTGTATTTTCTTCTTGTTCTCTCTCTCTCTTTCCTTCCCCACTCTTCTTCTTTCTTTCTTTTTCTCTCCTTTTTTCTTTTGTTCTTGTCCTTCTTTTCTCTTCTTTTTTTTTTTTTAGAGTGGGGAGATCAGCGGAGAGGATGCTGGCTAGACCCTCGTTTTGTTCTCTTTCTTTACTTCCGCTCTCGTCTTCTTTTCGAGTGGGGAGATCAGAGAAGGGGGTTGCCGGGCTTCCCCCTTTATTCCCTTTCTTTCCTTCCCCTCTCGTATTCTTTTCGAGTGGGGAGATCAGGGAAGGGGGGATACTGGTCTTAATTGCCTTGGAGCTAGGCTCGAGACCTTCCTGGACGTGGAGCTATGCTCGAGCCCAGGGGGTTGCCTGAGATCTTAGCTCAGGTCTTTGGTGCCTTGGAGCTAGGCTCGAGGTGTTGACGGGAGCTGCGTGGCCCCGTAATCCCTTGGCTTCTCGAAGCTAGGCTCGGAGGTGTTTGAGATAGAGAGCTGCTTGGCTCGGTGGTTCCTTGGCCGGAGGTCTGAGCTCCGGTCTTGGAAAGGCATCCTGGAGCTGGGCTCGAGGATGATGGTTGCTGAGAGTTACGTGGCTCGAGGTTCCTCTAGCGTCCTGGAGCTGGGCATGGGGACACTTGGAATTGGAGGGCTACGTGGCTCGAAGCTCCTTTGGCGTCCTGGAGCTGGGCTCGAGGACACTTGGAATTGGAGGGCTACGTGGCTCGAAGCTCCTCTGGCATCCTGGAGATGGGCTCGAGGATGATGATTGCTAAGAGCTACGCGGCTCGAAGGTTCTTCGACATCCCGAAGCTGGGCTCGGGGACGTTGTTGATCCTTTTCAGTAAAACATGCCGACACTCATGCAAGGGGAGAAATCATTACTGTGATCGTTGGTAGGGAAACTTACCTCATCGGGGGCGTCTTTGCGGGCTGTAGACCCTCCTCCCTTGGGGAGCCTGACGCCATCTAGTTTTTCGAGGTAATGGACCTTTCATGATAGGACTTAGGCCGCCTCGTGGGGGCCTTCCCATGGTGGTCCGCGACCGTCGTGCTTACGATCGTGGCAGCTTTATTCACCTTTCTTCTTTTGCTTTCTCCTTGCCGCATGGTGGGGAGATTACCCTCGGGGTCCCCTGCCCCCTGAGTCTTCTTAGGTGCATGCACAGTTCCTGAGGCAATTATGTCCATCGATTTCGCGGTGGGGTAAGCATCGATGGTCGAAGTCGACGGGAGACTGGCGAGTGCTTGGGGGCCCCGTTTGAGGTCTGCCCCTCGCGTAGCCCTTTGGAGCTGGGGCTCCTTGGCAAGCTTCTCGATCTCCTGCTCACGGTCACGACGCCTTTCAATATCATGGCCGTGATCGCGGTGGAGGCGATGGCACTCCACCTTGCTGTGGCCGGTGAAGAGCTCCACTGGTGGTGGATGTCGCAGTGAGGAGGCTCGACAACTGAGCCTCGCGTACTGATTGATCGGAGGGGAAATCCCACCAGCCAGTGCTCATGCTTCTCCAGGCGTGCTTTCACTAAGTGCCTGATGGTTCCATCATCATATTCCCCGCCGAAGGAGATGGGGGAAGTGACGTACTGGAGAGGCCTGGAAAAGATCGCCTATCTGTTGACCTGGGGGGTCATGAAGGACTTAGTCATGCCCGTCTTCTCCCCCTACCTGGTGCGCCAATCTGTTGCCGCCAAGACTGTCATGGCCCGTAGCTGCTGTCGGCGCCGGAGTGCGCTCCTCCTGCCACCCGCCATTCTCGATTCCCGGATCTCCTTGCTGGGTGCGGACGCTTTGCTGCCCTGCTATCCTCCGCTCCTGGACCTGTGAGATAACGGTTAGAGATCCGGGCCAGGGTTTCTGGCGGGGGCACTCTGATGATCAAGTCAGTGACGATCTAGGGAAATAGGTCCTCCTGGTCGGGCCCCTCTTGATGGACTCCGTACTAGGAGGAGTAAAAGATGTGCGTGGAGGTGTGAGCGTCGCAGGGGGAGAGTGATAGCGGGGACAGAGGGATGCTCTGTTCCTCCGCCTCTCCTTGTGCCCCTCAATTCCCTCCACTAGCAGTGGTGGTAGTGGCGCTTCGCCCTCTCTGGGATGAGCTTGCGCTTGTGCTTATGGTGGCGATGGCGATCCTGGTGGTGCCATTTCCCCTTTGCTCATGGGGGCTGCCTTTTTCTTCTTTTTTTTCTTTCTTTTTTGTGTGTTGTCTGGTGTGTTCGAGTTGTTGTATTACCTCCAGGTTGGTTGTGAACTTTGGTTACCGTTCGGTGCTTGTCTCCGGATCCCCGCTGGGCTGTTAGGTGCATGCGGTGGTGTCCTAAGGAGCCTTTCCTGATTCATGATAGGGTGCATTGTCAGGCGCTCTGGCACTCTTCCTGGTTGCCTCGTTCCGAAAAATTTAGGGGTGCCTCGACTGGCGGGCCGCCGCCTGCGGGATTCGAATCTCCCGGTTGGCCTTCTTTCCTAGGTGATCTGAGTGGTTGGTGAGAAATGTAGCATCTCGATCAACGCGTTGCCTACCTTTTTGGTGCAACTGGCAGTTTCAGGCGGTCAGTACGGTCTGAGAGGCGCTCCGGTACGGTCCTCGGGCGGCTCGCCGGTATTCTTGGTTGGTGAGGACCTCGTCCAGGCTAGGGCCGAGCTAGGACGGCAATGCTCGCTCCATCCTAGGCGCTCCGAGCTTGCGGGGATGCCCAGGTGGAGGAGGGCGAAGTGCGGGCCCGGTCCGGAGGGCGCGCGCTCGGAGAGGCTCCACATCGGCGGGCGAGCTATTGGCTCGACCTCGACCGCAGGGCACAAGCCTCCGAGGGTCTCGCTCTGCAGGGCGGAAGACGGACCTGGTCCAGAGGGCGCGTGCTCGGAGAGGCTCCACATCGACGGGCGAGCTCTTGGCTCGATCTCGACCGTAGGGCACAAGCCTCCAAGGGTCTCGCTCTGGAGGGCGAAAGACGGACCCGGTTCAGAGGGCGCGTGCTCGGAGAGGCTCCACATCGGGGGGCAAGCTCTTGGCTCGACCTCGACTGCAAGGCACAAGCCTCTGAGGGTCTCGCTCTGGAGGGCGGAAGACAGACCCGGTCCAAAGGGCGCGCGCTCGGAGAGGCTCCACATCGGCGGGCGAGCTCTTGGCTCGACGTCGACCGCAGGGCACAAGCCTCCGAGGGTCTCGCTCTGGAGGGCGGAAGACGGACCCGGTCCAAAGGGCGCGCGCTCGGAAAGGCTCCACATCAGCGGGCGAGCTCTTGGCTCGACCTCGATCGCAAGGCACAAGCCTCCGAGGGTCTCGCTCCGGAGGGCGAAAGACGAACCCGGTCCAAAGGGCACGCGCTCGGAGAAGCTCCACATCGGCGGGTGAGCTCTTGGCTCGACCTCGACCGCAGGGCACAAGCCTCCAAGGGTCTCGCTCTGGAGGGCAGAAGACGGCTCCAACCTAGGCATCGAGCTGATGAGCTCGACTTGGCGGAGGACTGAGCTCGACTTGCTGTCCTGGGGGAGCTCGGCTCAGCTCGGTAGTGGGATCCGAGCTGGAGGGTCGACGTGGCATCTTCTCTTGACGTGGTGCCTGCCGGTTTCTCCATGTCAGCGGTCTTGCCATATCAAAGGTAAATGATAATACTATCATTTCTGACATGTACATGTATGCTCCAAAAGTCTCACAATCTATAATTTAACATAACATAATTAACTTATAAATTATATACTATAGACTAGTTATTAAAAAAATAGTTTTGTAATAATTTCCTAAGTATTATTATCTTTATTCATGTGAGGTCCATGCTTCACTTTTGGACTTGAAATATGTCACTAGCTCTATTGAATCTTGTAACAGTATGTGATGTAGCTTTGGCTTACTTGGCAATTACATGACCAGTAATGAAAGGAGTAAATTTTTCATTCTTATTAATTATATCAACTACCTTGGCACGTTGACTATCAAGTATGATATAAGTCAGAAGAATGTCAACTGCACCAATGAAGTTATCAATAGAAATAGAATATTTGTAAGAACTCCATTAAAACACTTCGATAGATTAATAGTCATCATTCTATATCTTTGACTACCATCTTGTGCATATATCTATTTATCTAAAGGGATATCAATTTGCCATTGAACAATTTCTAATTTAAATTTTTCAATGTTTCTTATATATTTCTAAAAGTTTTTAACTTGTATTTGCATTCTAGCTTTTTTGACCATACCCCTTAATTTTGAATTCCAAAATCTTATATTAAAATTGCTTACCACATGATGCAAGCAATAAACATAATATGCATTTGGTGGCCGCCAATCCAGATTCTCATTTTTCATTGTAACTAATATACCAGGATGCCAATTTGAAATTAGACAAATATTATGATGTAAGGTAATAAAAGTTTTCATACAAGCTAAAAACCAATCCCAAGTATCAGTAGACTTTTCATCCACAATAGTAAATGCAAGTAAAAAAATTAATTATTTTCATCAACAGCAATTGCAATCATTAACTTCTATCTATACTTTTTATATAATAATATAGCATCAATAATAATCATCGGTTGGCAATACTTAAACCCTTTAATTGAGGGTGCAAACTTCCAAAAAATATAATCAAATTATGCACATATTAGATGACCTGTAGAAGTACTGATGAATTTTATCCAAGAGCCAGGATTAAATTTTTCTACAATATATAATCACTTGGATAATAATTCATATAACTTATCCCAATCTTCAAATACTATAGCTATTGCTTTTTGCTTGGCATCCCATAACTTTCTATAATTGAATGTATAATTGAATCTATTCTTTATCACTATACCAAGTCCAGCGACAATGATTATAAATACTTCTTTCACCAGATCATGTATTTTATTGACAAATAAGGTGGAGTCTAATTCAGAATGATCTGGAGATATCATAGTATATATGCATGTATGGGGACTAGTATATCGTGTGATCTCAAAGTAATCATGCCACTTAATTACTCTCAGTATCCATTGACATCATGTCTCTCTATTTTTACATTTCACAACCCACATCTTTGGCTTTGACCAATAACCTTGAATTCATGATGCTTATCAATTGAATACTGCTTTACTACGGTTTGCAGTTTTGCCTTATCTACAAAATGAAGTCCTTTATGTAACTCTTCAACTCTTTTCTATACAGCAGACTGTGCTTGCAGTGAAGAATACATTGACATATTAGTAGTTGCCCAATCAACCTGAGTGAATATTTTGGAAGGAGCTTCACATACATCATAATTTGGAATGGATATTTTGGAAGGAGCTTCACATACATCATAATTTGGAATGGCTATGTCATGCATGTGACATACCAGCTTCCTAAGTTTTATCTTCCACATCATCTTTACTTGCTATATCATCTTCATGAAAAAATTGATTATTATGAATCTTATCATCGGTGTTATATATAGTATTGCTTGTCTGATAATACTCTTTGGCATATCATTGCCCACTGTATGGAATTGGTCCTTTATATATCTTGAACTAGTATTCACTGAAACATTATCCATAATATTTGGACTATAATATGAAATAATTTGTTCATTGATATAAGTTATTACTATATTTCAAACAACTACTTCATAATCATCTCTTTTATAAATAGGTTGAGAATCTTCAACGGGTTGCACATTTATGTATAACTCCATACCTGATAGACATGGATGTGAACTGATAGTTGATAATATTATCTTCATATTCTCATTATCAGTAATTAAAACATGTTCATACTTTACTAATATTAGCTACACAATATATGGATATTTATATATAATCATCATTTTATTCATTGTTCTGTCTATACGAAAGATTCTATATAACTTATTCTTTAACTCTTCATATGTCATTTCGTATTTAATTCTAATTGTATTTTCTAGTCTCCGATTATACTGAATACCATATGTTCCATTAATGATAGAATCATTAATATAACATAAGGCTATGGTTGTTTTCTCTATATTATACTACATGTTTAATAAATATAATAAATTTAAACATGCTATCAAAAAATTATACAGTTAGTATTAATGTAACGAGTAAAAATATTAAAAATTATGACACTTATACATAGATAAATAATTATCTAATTTATAACTACAAACATGCATGCTACATATCTCTATTAAAGCTAAAACAAGCATAGAAGGAGAAGTAAAAATTTACCTGATTTGAGGATAATGCTACATCATATTTTTGATTCGACATCAATGTATAGATCTTAAAATGATTGACATAATAAATGTATTATATCACCAACTAATATGTAAAGATATGTCCTATCCCATTCAAGAATTGTATTAATTCTATGAATCAATTATAGAAATCAAATGATATACAATAGGAACTGAAAGAAAATTTAGTAGCATTTTTCTTTAGTTCTCCCTGCATGGTTGAAGATGTATAAGGAGAACTAAAGGAAAATATTGTCCAAAATTTTTTTGACCTCTATCGCATATCATTTGATTACTGTAATTAACCTATAAAATTAATTATAATTTTTAAACTGTCCAAACTAAAGAATCAATTGATTTCTCCCATTCATACAAAAATATATAAATGTACGTATAACATAAAATATGTATATTAATCAATTGATGAGTTTATGATTCTATATAATACAATTTTGTAAAAATAAATACCTAATTAATTAGTTAAACTAATACATAATTATAAAACATGAAATCATCAATAATAATAATTCATATGTATTAAAACATGAATTCAAAATTATAGGAAAATTCATCAGATATCGTCTAAAAAGTTAATTGTACGTAATTAAATTAAGCCTATGCATATCTTTAACAGTAATTATACACACTAAACATGGCTTAATGAATTGCCTATCATGACTGCATAGACTACTTGATAAAAAAATGGGTGGCCCAATACATAATGTCAAAAATAATTAGGTAATCGATCCTTCATTCTTCCTTCACTTCAGAATATAACCAGTGCTAGCTAAACACTGGATTTAATTTAAATACAAAAAATGAGCCATTGTTCAGACTATTTAGAAGTTTAAACTAGTAAAGAAAAAAATAAATCATTATTTTATTTGATCTACTCTATTACTGCAAAATATAGTATAATGTTCCTTTATAATTTATAGGATCCAACCAAAATCTGAAATGAAGACCGCAACTAAGCAAGGATTCTATTATCTATATCAATCTTTCCAATTCATAAAGCTTTAATCATAGCCTACTTTATCATGTAGTAAACAGAACATATGTAAAAAATTGAATACAAATTGCAGAATCCATCGCTTTGGTGAATATATGAAAATATCCTAATTAATATTTGGATCCCAAGCTTATCTTCCACAATAGGAAACAAATAGGAGTTGCAGCAAAAGAATTTAAAAGAAAAAAATGATTGTTTTCCATAGTGCACCCCCTTTAGTGCTGGAATTGGGCTCAAGCTAGCCCAAAGTCAAATCGGGCTTTGGGCCACATTCGAAGTAGATTAGGCCAGGCATGGGCCTAATAATAGAGTACATTCAATTTTTGGACTAGGTTCAAGCTTCCTTTTGATCTAGCCTAGTTGACCTAAACCCGGCCCAACATAGGCTCGACTCCCGGTCCAAGAATATTTTTACCTACTCTTCTCTGGTTTTCTCCATCTCTCTTCGTCTTTCATTTACATCAAACCTCAGCCTGCTACCCCCTGCCACTCAGTGCCCCTAACCCAGCCCTAATGGTGTTCACATCCCGTGCCACCCCTGGCTCTATGTGACCCTATGCCCCCCCCCCCCATCTCCAATCTCCCTCTACATCACTCCTTCCCCTCCCCCGGCTCCAATGGCCATACTTGACACCCCTTGTGGCTCCACGCATTAGGACCCGAAGGAATTGAATTCAATCACTTGAGCTCCGATAGTCCTGATGGGGCTAACAACTGATAAGGAGAAGTTGGAAGTGAGGGTGGCTGCAGTGGGATCACGATCATGGAAGCCATGTCAACTGCAATGGAGGAGATAGCGGGGCTACCGAAGAGTCGATGCCCATTGAGAAGGCTCTGCTGCGACCTCGCTTAGCAAGTGAAACTCCTAGGCCTGCTCTTTGATGAACTTAGGGATAGTGACGATAATTCCCTCAAAGAGCTTGAGGCCTAAGCTCTTGCCTCACTCCATGACACTTTGGTGAGACGAAGGAGCTCCTCATCTTCGTCAGCGATGGGAGCAAGCTCCATCAAGTAGCCCTACTACGACATGGGAAAAGGATTCAGGTCGGTCCAATTAGGCTCGAGCCGACTTTGGGCCTAATTAGACTTTGGGCCTAACTATTTTAAAATAATTCGGGTCTAAGCTTAGACCGAAGTCCAAATTTTTTTTTGGACCGGGCTCAGGTAGAGATATGACATGGTCCGGCCTAACCCAGTTTCATCCTTGACCCTCCTAAATCTTTCATGATATAAACCAAAATATAAATGCCTTTTTTTTAACAGCTTGCCTAGCTTTTTTTTTCATAAAAAAAATGAAAATTAGCTTACTATTAAATCTCTATCCAAATATTCATACAAAACCAATGTCCGATCCAAAGTAAAAACAAAAATGAAACATAAGACCCAAAAATATAATTTAAAGCCCAGCTCTTTAATATTTGCCCCAATAGCTCAGTATTTATTATAGAATGCATTACTCGCTATGTCTTCTAGTATTATTTTTTTGATAAATAATTTGATCTAGCTAAACTAAGTCAGTATCATTCAAACCTAATATAATTAGGAAATAATGAAAATATAGAATCCATGCGGTCAAAAGTTAAAATATTATTATTTTGGTATGGTAGCCGGAAAGGACAAGTGGGCACCTCGATCGTTGAAGGGAACAGGGGGGGGGGGGGGGGTCTCAGGAATCGGAGGAGGCAAGGGAGCCAAAAAAAAAATACTTGAAGGAAGATCCAAGAGTCTCGGTCACGGAAGGGGGCTATAAAACTATGAAGAAACTATAGGTATAACTTGCAATTTGTCCATATGACTCCCTTCATGCCATGCATAATCTCTCAAATGCCGCATATAATATCTCAAATGCCACGTGCCCAAGAAAAATAATAGATCGATAAATATATTTTAGCCCGCCATACTTTTATAAATATTTAATAAAAACTATATATTAAATATTTTTTTAAAAAAAATATCAAACCATGGCCATGGAGTTCAAAGTTTCCGGTCCACACCAGCCTATCGTAACTCAAACGTCTGGCCCGGGTCGGCCTGTACGATACCTAACGTCAGGTAAGGCAAGGCAAGGCTTCTTTCAACAGCGTCAACGTGCTTTCAGGCTAGGCCAGGTGAAGGCTGGAGTCCCTTCACGTTTGTAAACGCTCGCGCTCCGAGTGTCAAAGCGAGCCAGCCGCCCTGCCTTCTTCATTGAGATGGTTATCTTTCTTTCCTTTTAATTTTACCTGCTACTACTTTCCTACTACCATCACCACCGAGAGAGAGAGGAAGGGTGAAGCAGAGCTCGAGAGAGAGAGAGAGAGATACCCATGTCCATGTCCGGATCCGGGGGGCCGTACGGGGAGGGGGAGGGGGCGTCGCTGGCGGCATCGTCGGGTCCGGACGCGAAGAAGCGGCGGGTGAGCTATTTCTACGAGCCGAGCATCGGGGACTACTACTACGGGCAGGGGCACCCGATGAAGCCACACCGCATCCGGATGGCCCACAACCTGGTCGTCCACTACTCCCTCCACCGCTTCATGGAGGTCTGCCGCCCCTTCCCCGCATCCGCCGACGACATCCGCCGCTTCCACTCCGACGACTACGTCGACTTCCTCTCCACCCTCGCCTCCCCCGACCCCCGCCTCTTCGGGCGCTTCAACGTCAGTGAGGACTCCCCCGTCTTCAACGGCCTCTTCCAGTTCTGCCAGGCCTCCGCCGGCGGTTCCATCGGCGCCGCCGTCAAGCTCAACCGCGGCGACGCCGACATCGCCATCAACTGGGCCGGCGGTCTTCACCATGCCAAGAAGTGCGAGGCCTCCGGCTTCTGCTACGTCAACGACGTCGTCCTCGGCATCCTCGAGCTCCTCAAGTTCCACAAGGTCAGTCCCAGTCAGTGTTCTTGGGTTTTTCTTTCTTTAACGATAAACTCGTTATATTATTTATAAATCCTACTTCCATCCCCATCTCAAAACCGTACGACCTCTTCTAGCCATTGACGCGATTTTTATTTGTCTTTTTCGTTTTTCTAAGATTTATAATACGATTGTAGTGATATGATTGCTGTCGAAGAATACATGGTACTAGGGTTCTTAGGTAGATCGATTTTATATGTTTTCTTTGCTATTTCTTTCTTTTTCATTTTTGATGATTTTTAAAATTTCTTTACTTTTTGATCTCCAACCCGTCCTGTCAATATGTATGTCTTGTAGCAATAGATGGTTTAGGTTTCTTTCTTTCTTTTTCTTTTTCTTTTTCTTTTTTTTAAAACGGCTGCCTGCATAGATCGTAGTTTTTTATGCAACACTTGATCTCGATCCACCAGTACTGATCCATATTTTGAACTGGTCGCTACCTGTTACCTGAATTTGATCTTTGATTTGGGTACATTTGGAATCTGGAAAGTGATAATTTTAGATCTACTGAGGTTTCTGCAGATCATGATTGCTCTGATGTTCAGTCATATTTGCAGATTGCGGAAATGGAATTGGATGTGAAATTGGAAGCTCGGGATGTATGGATGTCGGTTAGAGCAGTTAAATCACGGAGGAAACTTAGGTATGGAGAAAACATGGAAAGACACTAAGAAGAAACACATGGGAAGACACCGGCATACTAGCTTAAGTTGATATCTTCACAACTTAACCAATTTTCAGCTGTTTCCTGTTTTGCTTCAATGTTTTCCTGTCACCATTGCTGAAGCTATCATTGAGACAACATTCCTTGATATGGTTCCATGATGGTGGAATAAAAGCTTTTGATTAATGACTTTGGCAAGGATGAAGTTTAGCCTGCAATTACAAAGATGAAAGGGTAAATTGCCAGAACGCAGGATGGGCTCCTTTTCTAAATTTTTATTATAGGAGAGCAAATGGTGGTTTATAAGAAAATTTTAGAGGGGCTTGCTGTGATGTGGCAGTTAGAGCGATTTTGACCAAGGATCTTGGATCATTATATATATTGATCAAGGATCTTAGATCATTGTATAGGAATAAAGGGCCTCCATCAAAGAGGACCTTTCACCCCTATTCCATATAGAAGTTTCAAAAGGAAAGATTTTGATTAAGGATCTTGGATTGTTATATATTTTGATACCTAGTTTGAAGGTGACATTCCTGTCCTATAGGCATCATGAAAAATACTTGTTCATTTATCATGGACTAAATTCACTACGATGAGTTTATATCATATTATTATTAGATTTACTAAATAAGTAAATATGCAGGTGAGAAAGATTGTGGAAAACCTAATTTGTCCAACCTTCCAATCATCATTTAGTTATATATGGATTGATGGACCCAGTTAAGAATCTGGGACCTACTATTGTTCATCATACTTGATGGTATGAGAGAAAAGCATGATACTTGTTTCTTAGAATTGATGGAAAAAACTCTAAATTTCTTGCTCACCACTTCCAATGTTTGACTAAGCCCTGATTCTTTTCTGAACTTCATTCTAGTTAATCTGACCCCTTTCTGGCTTTTGCAAAATGGGGCTAGAAGAGGTTTGGTAGTGAAAACAGGAAACTGAACATTTAAATCAGGTTTTGCTGATTATAGATTAATGTTTCACTAATCAGCATTTTAGTGAATTGCCAGAAGTTCTACATTATGGGCTGTTACATGATTCACACACCTTTTTGACGAGTAACCTTGCAACATAATATGTATTATACGCCATTGTACAATGTGGATAGATATAGTTAAACCTTTTCTCTTACTTGACATTATTGATATCAGATCTATAATAGGTCTAGTTAGTCAATGATATAATAATCCCTACTCAAAACTGTTATATTTTTATTTATCCACATAACATGACATCCAGCTTTTTTCTGTCCTTTTGAACCCTGATCAGGCTTTTGAAAATTTGGTTTCAGTTTCAGCTATGCCTTCAAAGTTCTGATTTTGGCAGCTTTGCTATTCAAAAAAAAAAGTTTTGGACCAATAAAAGGCAGTCAATAAGCATAAGAAAATGGAAGAAAAGTATCTGAACCCAAGAAAAGTTGTTACAGCATTTTAGGTTATTTTGTGTTATATAGGATCTTTTTTGTATAATTTTGGTATGTGAGTAAAATTCATAAATATATTGCAAAATAGTATGCTGAGTTCATTTCTCCATTTGTTCAAAATTCATTAACATTGCAATTTGAAGCTTTCAATTCCTAGTATATCAGTCTTTGTCTCCATCATTTTTAGTGCAATTCACAAAAAAATTGAAGTTGGCATTTCCTTCCCATATTTGTTGAGGTGATATGGCTTTTTGACTATAAATGCATGTACTTACAGAACAGTGTATTTATTTTACATGATAAACAAAACCTGTTATCGTTGTAAATGATGATTTCTTGTATGTAGATTTTCACATTAGTCTCTTTAAAATATTCATACTTTCATACAATCTCAGGATGTCCTTTTATGTACATTTCATTTTCTTAGTGCATGGTAAATTACCTCTTCGTACATGGTATACATTTTCCAAATATATGAAAACTGTGTTTTTTGTCCCCTCCCCTCCTCTGCCTTATCTGAGTTTTTTCTCAGTCTAGCTATCTCCACATTATGCTTTTTTCGTACATATTATTAGTTACTCTTATCTATGACTATATAAGTACAAATGGCATAACAATAGGAGTTACATGAATTTCTTGTGGGAGTTATTTTTCACTTTATAGCAGAGCTTTTTAGTGCTTGCTCATATTTGTCCATATAAACTGTCAGTTTGTTCATTATTTATATTATTATATTTTATTTTTGTGGCCTTGTTCTTTTTTTTTTTTAGGATAAAAGTTAGTCTTGTTTTTAACTGATTCAGTTGTCGGGCAGCGTGTGTTGTATGTAGACATTGATGTCCATCATGGAGATGGCGTTGAAGAGGCTTTTTTCACAACTAATAGAGTCATGACTGTTTCATTCCATAAATATGGGGACTTCTTTCCTGGGACAGGGCATATCAAGCACATTGGTTTTGGGCAAGGAAAGTACTATGCTCTGAATGTTCCTTTGAATGATGGAATGGATGATGATAGCTTTCGTGGACTATTTAGACCTATCATCCAAAAGGTAATGGAGGTTTATCAGCCTGATGCAGTTGTTCTCCAGTGTGGTGCAGATTCCTTGGCTGGAGATAGACTAGGCTGCTTCAACCTGTCGGTGAGGGGGCATGCAGATTGTCTACGATATCTCAGATCTTTTAATGTACCTCTTATGGTTTTGGGAGGTGGAGGTTATACCATGAGGAATGTTGCCCGCTGCTGGTGCTATGAGGTTTGTTGAATATATTTTGTAATCATGGAGCATCACTGTAAGATCAGATGGTTATAGAATGTTACATGTTACGATGGTGCAGACAGCAGTTGCAGTTGGAGTGGAACCAGATAATAAGTTGCCGTATAATGAATATTATGAGTACTTTGGTCCTGACCATAATCTTCATATTGAACCACAAAACTTAGAGAACCAGAACTCTCCACAATATCTCAAGAGAATGAGGTAATTATTAACAATGAGTCTATCTGATTATTTATTTTATGTTTCATGATGTTGTCATGTGAAATGTTTGTTTATGATATGTAATAACTGAATTATTTTGTTGAGTAGTTTATACACACATATGGTGTCTGACAGGATATGATCTTTCTTGAATGTCGTTAACAGTGCATCAAATTATATGCAGTGTTACATTTCAGTAGGTTATCAAATTTGTTCACACTTCACATTATGGTATCATGTACTATATTTTTGTGCCAAAAAACTGGCAACAAATGCTTTCTTGATCTAAAAGTTCTAATTGCATTAAAAATTGTTTGCTGGTGGAAGATGTTGTTCAACATTTTGAACTTCAAGTGTGCTTTGTACTGGTTTTATGGAGGGTGGTGTTGAGTTACTTGATCATCAGTGAGATTTCTTTTTTGTATCTAAATGCTTTGTTTTCTTTTCACATGGGTTTACTTAAATTTAGTATTTCTTTAAACTCAGAGTAGCCTTGAATGGTGGACATCTGATGACTTTTTTTATTTTTTCATTCCATTTTCCATGCATTTACTTAGTAAAAAACAGATATTTGTAATTTGAGATCTTGCTCTTTCTGTATTGACCAATTTATAACACATCAGGAACGTTTTGTTGGAGCACCTTTCGAAGATACAGCATGTTCCAAGTGTACAATTTCAGGCGAGACCTCCCGATTCAGAAACCGCTGAGGAGGTTGCCTGCTGCAACCAGATTTACTTGAATCCTTTTACCTTTATGTTTTTAAATGATTTTGTGTGACCCTAGGAACTTTCTTTTATGTAGGAAGGTGAGGAAATGGATCACAGGCCACAAAGTCAACTATTGCGTGGTGAATGTTATGATTCTGAACCAGAGGAGGCCAAAAGCCTCAACATGGACAATCTAGCATAAATAATATATCTGCAGTGCACTCTGACAATATGGTAACTGCAATTTGTAATAAAACTTGAATTTAAATAAATCTGCTATCATGTTTTTTGTGTTATTCTCGCCTAAGCAAATTTATTGATGAAACTTTTAAATGTCTTCTTTTCCATCTTTATGTTAACATTGATATCCAATATTAAGAAGTCAATATGCAATCAAATCCACGGCAATAATAAACTATCTGTGATTTTAAGCTACACTATAGTAACAGGCTATTTGCTCTTTGATATGCTATGTGAGAACAATAAAACACAAGTGATATTCTTACATACGTTATGCACCAGTAGACATCAGCCTCTTCAACAACTTTTAGCTTATGGCAGATTATAAACCTAGTGATTTGTTGTTAATACTAATAGGGCATGGTAGATTAAGAATGTTGCGGTTCTCCATGCCATCCAGGAATAAAGTTTTTTGATCTTATACTAGAAGCGCCATTCATTGTCAGGAGGTCATAGAAGTTTTGAAGGATTACTTGTTGATCTGATGGAAACAATCATGAGGAAAGACATTCTACATATCCATTTTATAGAAGAGATGGCCATAGACCATGACACCATAATATGTGATCATGATGTGGATTAGTGTCATCTTTGTTATAACAGCAAAGATATCATCAAGCCTTTGATTTGCAAAACAAGATAAGTTTAAAGCGATTTATCAACCCATTGAAGCAACTGTAACTTTCTTGATCCACTTTCCAAATGAAAGGAACCTTATAAGCCACTACCATGAATTCGGTAATGCTGTCTCGAACTGTCAAAGTCGGTTTAACCAACTTAAGTTTCTTCTCTGCTGATACAGATCTTGCAGGAAGAGAATATCTTGTCTACATGTATTATGAATGCCCTGGTATCGGTAGCTTGCATTTAGTAATTGGAATCTTTTACCTGTGGCACCATTAACCTTTTTCATGTCTTGCTTCTGCTCCTGCACCTGCTTCCTCCCATGGTTACCTTATTTAAAAATGAGCAATATTAATTGATCTTACTCCAATAAAGTGTGCTATCCATTATGTTATTATTTCTCTTCAGATTTTTATTGCATTTGCTAATACCATCTCAATTGTTTTTCTCACATTTTCATCCATCAATTCAACTTCGATGTCTTTTCCTTTTATGGCATATCTACTTCCACATGCCTATTGTTATCACATATGTAGTGTATTTGGACACTCATTAGCACTCAAAATCACAAACATTTTGTGCCTTATTCACATTGGTGCTTAACTCTTTAAAAACAACCTAGTATAAAGTCCAATTCTAATTCTACTAGAGATGCTAACAACTATCTCTCCATCCTTTAGCATGATTGGTCTGAGATATTGAAACTGTTATCACTTCATATCTGTTGTCTTTAATCACATAATTTTCATTTCTGTTCTCATCCAGTAATTCTGTACATCTTCTATTAGTGTTAGGCCCTTATCCCACAATATTCCCCTTCATAATTTCATTTTTCCATTCAACGTTATCATTATCTCATCATTTGATACTTTACTATCTGCAAATAACATACAAGTATGCCATCACTTTTTAATCTAGAATAGTAAGCTATCTAGGACATCATTCTTAATTTTTATTCTTTGTTTCATCACCTTGTTTGTAGTTTCTCGACTTGTGATGATCACATCATGCTTCACCACACATGTGCATAAAAATTCAGCAAAACCTTTGTCTACATGTTTCTTCTTGAATGCTTTTCAAATATCCTCATGGCATATTCTTCTATTTGCTGTCTTGAATTTGGTGAAGGATGGACACGAAAATGCATGAAATGTGAAATAAAAGCAGGAATTTAGTGGTTAGTTTTTCCAAGGTAGCAATGGGACATGATATTCTAGAAATCTTAAAAATTATAGGGAAAGCTGCAAATTGCCATTGATTACTTGTATAGTACCTTTTTTATTATTTTATTTATATTTAGCTATGTTTCTCAAGGATTACCTATAGCTTTCTAGGCGATTATGTTATATTTCCCATGTGTTTTGCCACATTAAAATGCCTAACTAGGGCCCCTAAGAATTGGACTTTTCAAACGATGCATTGTCATCAACGTGGAAGAGTCGAGGGAAGTTGATTGGTAGTTCTATCTATTAGGATTCCTGTGAGCCCTTGCCCTGATGTCAGAGTATGGAGATCTTTTTCTTCCTCTTTTGCTCCTCTGGCTGATCTATATTCCATTTACTGTCCAGAGCCGCAAACGGGCATTCAGGCTGCATGGATTTGGTCTCTTCCAGTGCATCCTAGAGTAATGCTTTTTATCTGGAAGGTGGCATGGCGGCGGGTCCCTACTAGATCTCTACTGTGTTCTCGTGGTCTCCACCTTCCTTCTTGCCCGATCTATGGAAAGGATGATGAGTCTATTGGGCATACTTTATTTTATTATCTGAGAGCTTGGCAGGTGTGGTCCTTGGCTGGCTGTAGTTTTTTCTTGTACCATGGTGATGATGTGGTGGATTCCTTTCTTCATGTCCTTCGCTCTCCACCCTCCTCTGCTTCTCCGGTGTTTGTGGCATATTTAGCATATCATATTTGGCTCACCCGGAATGCCATCATGTTCAGCTCTGACACTTGATCGACCAAGTTCATTGTTAAGCGAGCTAGGACTTACTCTGAGGAGTATCAGGGTATGACGGTGGATAGTTTAGAGAACTGGGACTCCGGTTCTGCTCCTCGAGCATCTCGTCGGATTTTTATTTCCTGGGAGCCCCCTCCTCCAACTTATGCCACGGTCAACTTTAATGGGAGTGTTAGAGGTGGTACTGGTGGTGTTGCTTTTGTTATCTGGGCATCGGGTTTCTTGCTGCTGGGGGTACTCGGCTCTTTGACCCTATTGTCCCCATGACGGAGCTTCATGGAGCCTGGGCAGGGATCAAGTATGCCAAGATGGTTCTTCAGCTCAATCGCCTTATTATAGAGGGAGACTCGTTGACGGTTATTTCTTGGATCCATAGGGTCTTTTGCTCTACCCCTGTTCATCCTTAGTTTCGGGATATTATTACTCTCTTATGGAGATGTTCAAGGATCGTCGTCAGGCATATCTACCGTGAAGCTAACTCAGCTGCTGACTAGGTGGCTTCCTTTGAGACGAATCACTCTGGCGAGGTCTCCTGGTCTCTTCTAGAGGACACGCCAGTGCCCTTCAGGTATATTTTGTTGTTTGACTTTCTTTGCTGTACTCATTCTAGGATTGTATCTTGAACGATCCAGTTAATCAAAAAAAAAAAAAACTAATAGTTCTGCAGTTATTGGTAATAAATAGTAGTCTGAAAAACTTCAATTTGTTTCATCAGATAGCATTGCCTGATGTATTGCTTTCTGATTGCTGAAATCTCCTACAAGAATCATACCTTATTTGCGGTTCTCATTCTCCTAGTACCTTAAATTAGTGCACTTATCTGGTAGCTAGACGTGCTTCCAATACAAGATATAACTTGGTATTTTTCCTCTCCACCTTTCTTCTTGTTCATCATGTTGACATGGAGAAGAAACAATCAAATTATACATAGGAGATTTGATTGAATAAAACCATCTTCTGGTTTTCTTCCCATTAAACAAAATAGCATAATGATTTAAGATGACTTGTTTAATGTCACATAGCAGTCAGAGAATATCTAGTTCATCTTTCAGTTTGTTTCAATCAGTTATAGAGGTTTAAATGACTCTAAACTCATGACCTCAAGCTTTCTATGATCTTTTTGATGATCTCCAAATCCATGAAATGACTTTTTGTTTCTCCTAGAGGCAACCACGTCAATGGGTTGGGTCTGATACTGAGACCACTGCCTTCAAGCTTCTGAATTATCTGAGACTCAGTGGATTAGCATGGCTTGAAGGGATGGTTCATGTAAAAGGCATCATTTCCTCCCACAAACATAAATGTTGTCTCAATAATATGGTGGTGGACTCTCTGAGGAAATATGAACAAGTTTGATGGCGGTGTTTATGATTTTTCCAATAAAAAAAGATGGTGGTGTTTATGATTTGTGAAGTCATCAGACTGCAGTGCCTTTTTATTAATTCATTTGATTGCTTAATAAATGATGTAATCTACCAAAATTTAAGATTTAACCTTACCATGCTAGAAAGTAATGGCACCTTGCAGAAAATTTTTGTTTAGCTCATTGGGCATGCGCTGTTATTTTGTGTTTGTAACCACTTGTCAGCCTTACAAAATATTGTATTATCTGTGAACTAGAGTTTTTTTTTAAAAAAAAAAATTCTGGTGTCATTAATGAATGAGGCATCGGTTCTTTTAGAGCTCTAACATGTGCTTTTTATCTATATTAAATTTAGACTTCAGCTTTAGCTTCAGGAGTAAAATTTTTAACGTAATGCAGGACCAACAATAAAAATCTGAAGCAGCTGAGCAAGCCAATTACCCTTTGTTAAGGATCTGCATCAAGATAGTACATGCACAAAGTCATTCATCTTGCTTTAGTGGACCTTAATGTTTGAGGTCATCATTACAATGGTACATTCATGTGCTCTGTTGTATCTGAAAGATGAAAAACTTGCTGATGCTCATCCTTGGGAAGCTGTCAACTCTTTTTGCAGGTGAGATATGTGTGGACAAACTATTGTGCTGTTGTATTTTGGAGACACCCCATCAAAATGAAAAAATAAAATAGAATAAACAAACTCGTGCATGTAATTTAGAAGTTGAAGAGCACAGTTTCCTTGCCATCGCTTCTTTCCTCTGATGTTAAACTACAAGCTCTGTGAACCTTTTTGGCTGTGCGTGGCAACTTGGATTGATCCTTTATCCCTTCTTTCTCTCATGCCTCAAGCAAGGGATTTTCTTTGTTGTTGCTTCATTTTTTATGGATCTGGACCTATTCAAGGCCCTTCTTGTAGCAGGTAGGATTAGAATTCAAACAAGGGCGGAAAGAGAGATTTGCAGACCAAGAAATTACCTAAAATGCACTTCAAGAAAAAGATAGAAACATTCTAATGACACATCCTATACCTAGTATTTGATTACCCTTGTTCTTTTTCAGGTACATGGAAATGAAGGAACCACCAAATATTTATGGAAACAAGAGATTTTTAAAGCTATGATTTCTTTTCCTTATTAGCAGACCTTCTAAAATCGCATGACATAGCATAGATTTTCATTCTACAACCTCCATCTTTGAATTTGCTACCAAATATAAATGTTTTTCTACCTTGTAATACAATAAAATTCTTTTTTTTTTAAGGCTGCACGTATTATAAGTATAGCTCCTCTGTGTTTGGGAGTGGACAAATTCTTCTGTTTCTACCCTTTTTTGCTTTCTTGCATTGTCATGGAATTTGTTGGCTCAACGAAGATATGATGAATCTGGCCAATTGGGTTGTAACATGAAATTTGTTTTCACGACTCTAAGCAGTATTCCAGGCATTGAGCAGCATTGTATCTCATGATCGATAATGCAAGAACCAAATCAGGAATGGGTAGATGGTCAACCATTCAAGTCAAATTTAATTGTGTCATCTTGATAGATTAATTTTGTTTTCTTTTATGTAACCCAACTTGACCAAATGGTAAAATGGATTAAATGTGTTGGATCATGTCTGATAAGTTGGTTGCTTTTAAGTTCAAAATTTTTGACTTGCGTATTAAATAGGTTATATTGGGTTTGATAATTTTGCCATCATTGTGATATATTCTTATAGGAGTCAAGAAGCTAAGGAAGACGAGTTCGGGACTTAGCAAAATCTAAGTTTTCATTGATTCGAAAAAGAAGAGTTACAATGAAGGAGTCTCAACAGGCCGGGAGTCCTCAAAAAAAAAAAAAGAAAGAAGAAAAAAGAGAAGAAGAGAATACAACTGCGGGCCTAGTTCAGTGCGGTGGCGGGGTCTTCAGGCTGAGGCGTGCGCTCTCCCTCCTCGCTGCAAGCGACTGGTTGCTCGGAGGGCCGCTCTGGGCTGCAGCCGTGTCGCCCGCTGCGGCTGGAGCCTCGCCGATGGGTCCTTGCCTTCTACCCCCAAGCACCACTCCACTGAGGTCGAGCCCGGGGTAGAAGGAGCCCACCTTCTCCCGGCACACCTGGAACCCCTTTAGAAAGGAGTCCACGATGGCCTCCCGGACCTCCGAGACGTACTCGTCGGAAGCCTGGAATCTCGGGACGGCCTCCTGCGCCTCCCGCTTCGAAGCCTCCAGGAGCCCGTTGACGTAAGCGCTCCACTCCTTGGCCGCGCTCGCCTCCCTCCGGGCCTCCTCTAGCTGGCGTTCCAGCGACTGCGACTAAGCTCGGAGACGAGCCCTCTCCGTCGCATCCTCCTCCAGGCGCCGCTGATTGGAGATCCTCTCATTGGACAGAGAGGACTCCAGTTCCTTGACGTGCCCCTCGGCGCGTGCTAGGTCTGATTGCAGGGCCTGGTTGCTCCCCCGCAGCTCGACCCCCTTCTCCATGAGGTCCTTCACATCAGCTGCGAGCTTGCCGAGCTTTTCCTCCTTCTCGGCGTCTTTCTTAGCGTACCCTGCGAGGAAATTCCTCAACAGGAGCACGTCGGTCCCAATCTGCACGAAGAAGTGAATTGGTCAGTAAGAGGTTAGCAGGAATTGCAAAGGAAAAGGATCCGAGCTCGGACTTACCATGAAAAGCTGCAGGAGGATCCCAAGCAGAGCGTCGGCGTAGTCCCTGCCGCCCCTCATTCGGCGATCCTGGGAGGTGCAGGCGAACTCCATCACCTTCTCCGCGAGCCCTTGGTCGCGGATCACGGAGCATCGACTCGAGATGGTCGGCGGCGGGGCGGAGAGATCGGCGGCAAGGGCGACCGCCCCCCCGGGCGGGACTACCATCGGCGTGGCAGCTGGAGTCGCGGGCAGCGCCGTCGGAGCTGCGGTGGAAGCAGGCACTACCCGAGAGGGAACCTGGCCTCCCTCTTCTGCGGCCCCGTCAAGGCGGATGACGGGGGTGTCGGCGGCTCGGGCCCGAGGTTGCCCGGGCAAGGAAGCTGCAACTGCTGGTACGTGCGCGCGCGCCGGCACGACCTCCTGGCTCGCCTCGGTGCGAGCCCTCTTCGCCGCGGGCTCGTCTCCCTCGGCGACATCTCTCCGGGCTGCGCCCTTCAGGAGATTCTCCACCGAGAACTTCATGCCTGCAAAGGAAGGGAGGTCGGTCAGTCAAGGAGAGAAGGGGAGAAGTTGGGGAAATGCCGAGTAAGAGAGAAGCTGAGCCTCACCCTGCTCTCGGATAAGACTGATCCCCGCCTCGAACAAGTTCTGCTCCGAGAGCAGAACATCGAGTGAGGGGATCACGTCACTCAATAGCTGGGAGTAGGCCTCCTGGTCCACCGGTTCAACCTAGGAGTTCCGGTTCGGGAACCGATCCGATTCGCTCCAGGCCCAGTCGACGTCCTCGACCGAGGCGAAAAAGAACCGGTTCTTCCAACCCTTGATGGAAGAAGGGAGGTCGAATCAAAGACACCTAGGTCGGGGCGAGATGTACCACCAGCCGTCATCAGTGGAGTACCGCTTTAGGGTGAACAGAGCCCTGAAGAGGGAGAAACGGGCAACAAACCCGTGGAAGTGGCAGAAAATGATAAAGGAGAAGATGACCCGGATGGCATTGGGAGCCAACTGGGCCGGGACCAGACGAAAATGGCTGAGGAAAGAAAGGAAGAAGGGGTGCAGAGGAAACCAAAGACCCCCAAGGAGGAAGTCTTCGTAGAAGGCAATGCGACTGGGGCCACTCAGGGTGACACGATCCCCGGGCTGCGGGAGAGAAAGATGGATCGACCCCGGGATGCCATAGACTTCCCGGAGCAAGGAAAGGTCACCTTCGGTCATCGTTGAAACGTGACCGGAGGGACCGACAGAAGGAAGGGCCGGAGGAGGAAGAGAAGAAATGGGATGGCAGACAAGACAATGGGAGACCTAACACCCCTAGGGATGCCTATGGTAATGCCCCCAGGCTGGAGTCGCCTGCGGGTCTCCTCCGGGATCACTTCCTCTTCCGAGGAGGAAGACGATGGAGTCCTCGGCCGGGACAAACCGGCCTCGTCCGGGTTAGACGAGACATGGCGGCGGCGCGCCATTGAGAAGAAGGTGGTGAGGAAAGGATGCTAGAGGAAAGGGACAAAGCAAAGAAGAAAACAGAAGCACTCACCGAAATGCACCATGCAAAAGAGGTGGCAACTCGGGGGGGAGAGGGATAGCCTGCTGCAAACTGCCGATGGAGCAAGGGAAAGGGCCTCGTTCCGGAAAGTCCCCTCCTTTTCAAACTCAATCGACAATAGCCATACCCGTCATTCCGCTCCGGGCCATCGGATGGATGCCGCGTGGATGCACGCCCGACACTGACGCTTCGGTTGCAGGGAAATGGCCTCTGTTTCGAAGCAACGCATTAATTGCGACCGGAAAGGCGACACGTGGTGACCTCTTATAGGGCTTTGAGCGCAACAAGGAACGGCGACGAGGATCGTGGCAATCATGGTGTGAGATCTTCGCCTCCCCCACGTCATCTCCGCATTAAATCCCCGCGTTCCGAGCCTCGATGCCTCGACGGAACGGGGGGATGGGGGGAAACTGTTATGGCCGTAACGATGACGTGGCATGTCTCAGATTTCGCTGGGCGTGATTCGAGCCACGTGAAGTTTTTTCGGCAAAATCAGGTGTGGCTCCGCCTCGGCCGAAGTCGAGGTCAGTCCAGGCCTTCCTGCCGCTCCGCCTGGTGTCCACCCAGGAGGGGTCCACCTCGGTCGAAGCCGGCGGCCTCCCCGCTCCCTCGCCAGGTGGCACCCTGAGACGGTCCCACCTCGATCGAGGTCAAGCCGGGCCCCTCGCTCCTTCGCCAGGTGGCGCCCGGAGACGGGACCACCTCGACCGAAGTCGAGCGCCCCTCTGTCGCTCCGCCAGGTGTCCACCCAGGAGGGGTCCACCTTGGTCGAAGCCGGCGGCCTCCCCACTCCCTCGCCAGGTGGCACCCTGAGACGGTCCCACCTCGGCCGAGGTCGAGCCGGGCCCCTCGCTCCTTCGCCAGGTGGCGCTCGGAGACGGGACCACCTCGGCCGAAGTTGAGCGCCACTCTGCCGCTCCGCCAGGTGTCCATCCAGGAGGGGTCCACCTCGGCCAGAGCCGGCGGCCTCCCCGCTCCCTCGCCAGGTGGCACCCTGAGACGGTCCCACCTAAGCCGAGGTCGAGCCGGGCCCCTCGCTCCTCCGCCAGGTAGCGCCCGGAGACGGGACCACCTCGGCCGAAGTCGAGCGCCCCTCTGCCGCTCCGCCAGGTGTCCACCCAGGAGAGGTCCACCTCGGCCGAAGCCGGCGGCCTCCCTGCTCCCTCGTCAGGTGGCACCCTGCGACGATCCCACCTCGGTCGAGGCAGGCCAACCTGTGCGGAGAAGCTTCCGAGGAGCAGGAGCACGAGCTCCAAGATTGCCCCTCGAGCCGTGCGCGCCGCATCCCGAGAACAGCGCCCGTACGGTCGGCAACGACACGCGAAATATCGCTTACATCGGCCCGACAGGTCCCGCAGTCGAGAGGCGAAGTCCTGACAAAATAGGACCCAATAACAGGCTTCTTCGGTGCCTGGGAAGAAGAGCGCTCGCGCTCAGCCCAAGGTCTGGTCGGCGGTCTGACCGGCGCCCCCTTTTTGCTCTTTCCTCGCTAGTTTCGGCGAGCAAGGCGGGGGAGCCGCCTGGTTCTGTGATCCAGAAGGGGAAGGAGATTGGAAGCAACGAAAGAGCCTCCCAAGGGCGGCAAACGAAGGAACAGCACGAGGGGTTAAAAGGAAGGGAAGGATAGACGACAAGGTAAGCAAGAAATAAAGGCTGGGAGAGGAGATTCCGTTCAAAGAGCAGGATCCAAGATCCCGAGAGGGGACCCTTGGCGTGAGCTCGATGGAGGAACTCTGCCGGATTTCTTTCCTTCCTGAGATCTTTCTTGCTAGCACGATCTCTAAGTCTGGGACTCCTTCGGGGGCCCGTCTTGGAGATTCTGTTCCCTCTCGCCGTACACTAACTTGATCGTCGGAGCTCCCTCGCCGGGACCCCCGGCCAGGGTTTCTGACCTTACCTTGCAGGATCGAGGAGCTAGGAGACCCCAGGGGCAAGACGGTCTAGTTGGATCGGCGGCTCCGAAGCCACAGGCGCGGCGGCGAGATCGGCAACATGATTATTAATTATTTCACATATATGATTTTAAATTCACTAAACCGTTCAGCAGGAAAACTAAAATATGATAAGTAACAAATATATTAAAGATAGAAATCTCATAATACTAATTTTAGGTGCAATACTATTTAGTTTCAAGATAAATCCTAACACCATCATACTATCTATCTCACATTAATTTATCTATCCATCAGCTATCCAAACTTTTTTTTATCAAATTCTACATATCTTTCACAAATGAGATCAAAAATTATATTAGATCACCATTTTTAAATATAACAACAAGAATGAAATTAATTATATAAATGTCTTACAAACAACATGATTTACTCTTTACCATTTTTATAAGTCATCCAAGATGGAAGATCATTATATAATATAATATTTATAATCCATCATACTTAATGCTATCACAATTTCAGTTTTCATATTTTATTTCAATCAGAGTCATCATAATGGAAGTATTAACTCTATTGAATATAAATATATTAACTACTAAATAATCTTTATACAGTTAATTAATAAAGAAACATACACAATATATTCTAGAAAATCTTTATAAGCATTATTTTAATGAGAGCCATTGATCCAATGCTACATACTTTATTTAAAAAAGAAAATGATCCACATAATGTATCTCTCTTATGCAATCCCTACTAAATATCTTACAAAAATATTTTATAAATTTTAATGAACGGGCCACTTTGGTGGTCACCATCCATCAAAATTCATAAACTTTCCAATCAGGGATCATCAAGTTATAATTTCTAAAGTGGTATAAGATATATAAAACATCAATCAAGATTATGTATTATGCAACATATTTGTCGTATAAACAATAAATAAGGGCTTTGAATATAATAGGTCATTTTCAATAAGTGTACCATGTGATCATTATAAAACTCTTCTTTAGGAAGAGGATATGTTGTACTTTTGAGCTCCAATAACGAGGTCAATATAATGAGAATACAAAATTTTTGTAAATATGTCTTCTTTGGATAAATAAATTTTTTAAGCCCAATATATATATCTTTTCAAAGAAAATAAAGGATAAAATGATGAAGATACAAGATATTCAAAAATTTGTCTCCTTTGGATAGATAAATTTTTTAAATCCAATATACCTCCATTTTTGATATTTTTACCAAGTTAAGATCTCAATAACAACATTATTATTAACATAAAAATGATTATATAATTAAAGATGACAGGAATGTAAAATATTAGTCAATGGGCATATACATAAATGATATACAAGAGTCCAAATATAATATCGCATATTCTTCTTTAGACAGAACATGCAATATACATAACTACTCTTCACATGAAACCACAAGCAAATGAAATACCCTAACAGTCATAAACCTATCTCCTTTGGATTGACAAATCCATAAAAGCTAGAGTACCATTGCAACATAATGCCCCGTGCAACCTTTCTCGATTAAAACATACAATAATTTTCTTTGGACAGGCGGTTATATGCAGTAACCAGAAAATATCCCTCTCATAATGAAAAACTTATAGATAACATAAATAAACCACTTTGATGATAAATATTTATGTCAACTCATAAAATTATTCATACAGGAAAAATAAATATCCAAACAAACATAAAATGATATACTTTAATCATATATATGCCATAGAAGATCAGTCCAAAATGGGATACTCAACAACATGCACCCTACTGATCATATCATAACATAATAATATATTCTAACTATCACTTCTATCAATAACACTTACTACACAATTATAAAATAATTTTAGACAAGAATTATAGTATATAATAAGTGTAACAATCAATTACAGTCAATTTTGGATCAACATTAATAGAGACATCAATATGTAATTCTAAAATATAATAAAAGATGATTAATTATTCTTCAATAACTCAACTATTTAAAATTCATAGAATGCTCTGGACCCTTTGGACTTATGCAAAAACATACTCGAATTATATAATAGTAAGAAAAATTATATATAAATAATTTATAAATTATTTAAATATTTTATCATACATGAAGAACTCTACCAAAATATTTTTCAAATCATTATGAGTCCAACGATCCAAAAATTGCTCAAATTGGAGGTAAAACGAACAAGTTATAGTGATTTTTTATCAAAAATAATAATAAAAGACTAAACCATAAATTACAGAAAATATAGGGACTTTTCTATAAAATATATTTTCAAACATAATAGGGACCTAAATGTAAATTTTTTAGGACTCATTTGTAATTTATAATTTATAGGGACCTAAGTGCAAAAATCTCCTTAACCCAAAATTAGGCTAACCCATTTGTAATTGGACTCAACCACTTTCATTAATTTGGGCTCAACTTAATTTATAGATTAGGTTTTAAATAGGTTAAAACTTGATAATCCAAAATCCAAAGTCCACTTAAAATTATCTCCTTCCATCCTTTCTATTCGATGATGGATCAACCATCATCAAGCGACGATAATGAGGCAAATGCTGGCCTCTATGATCTTTCTAGAAATATTAGCATACAAGAAGTACTGGAAATATGTAATGTTTTCATCTCAATGTCATTCACCAACTACATGATAATGCCTAACATATTGAACATGTTATGAGTATGACTATAGTACTAGGGATGACATGAGGAGCAAACATGGCATGTGTTAAGCATAAACAAACAAATGTCCCCCATTAATTTATTATAGCCCTTATATTTATTAGAAATGTATGTGAGCTATATGGTAATATGCTTTTGCTTGAGCTAGAGAAAATCATCACTTAAAGGAAGAGATGGAACCCTCAAGAAACAAAGGCCCAACAAGAGGGTTGGATAGAAATGTGTTGGCTGGGCCAGCTCGCACCCTCGTGGTTCGTCCGGATGTAGGGTCTGGGCCCACGGGGATGTTGGTGCCACCGGTAAGGCAGGTATGGTGCCACTCAACGTCCCTTGGTTGGTGCTATGGTGCTCGTCTCCAATGAGCCGACTCGAGGTTTAGTATCCTGGGTAGCTCTTGCGAGGGTCGGCGGGGGGTCGGCTTGAGTGCCCTGAGGTTGTTGCGCTGCCTGTTTAAGAGAGATAAACATGCCTCTTATAACAAGGACGTTCCTTTTATAAGAATGGTTAGGGGCATCGATCCAACAACTAGTATCAGAGCCGAGGTCTCGGGTTCGAGTCTCCGCAGGAGAAAAAACTCGGTCATTTTGCTGGGGGGGATTGTTGGCTGGGCCAACTCGCACCCTCGTGGTTCATTCGGATGTAGGGTCTGAGCCCGCGAGGATGTAGGTGCCACCGGTAAGGCGGGTCTGGTGCCACTCAACGTCTCTTGGTTGGTGCTGTGGTGCTCGTCTCCAACGAGGCGAATCGAGGTTTAGTACCCTGGGTAGCTCTTGTAGGGGTCGGCGGGGGGTCGGCTCGAGTGCCCCGGGGTTGCTGCGCTGCCTGTTTAAGGGAGATAAACCTGCCTCTTATAACAGGGACGTTCCTTTTGTAAGAATGGTTAGGGGCATCAATCCAACAAAATGCTCCATTAATCTTTATATGCCACCATAGAATTATGGATGCTGTATTAGAGTTTTCCAAGAAAGAGCTGGGCCCCGTAGCGCATTGACATTCCACAATGTCAACAATTTTTTTGGATCAATATGTAAATATAAATTTTTCAGGAACTTAAATACAAAAGAACTAACTTATAATATCTAAAAAGTCAGGGGCCTAAATGCAAAATGGATTTTTTTTGTTATAGGATAATGGGCTATTGAATTTTGGATTTTGGGTTAAGACCCAAAACCCAAAATCCAAAAGATTTCATCTTCTTCCCCATGACTTCAAAATAACAGGGGTATTTCAATCACCGCCGCCCCTTTGCCAAAACCACCTCGCCGGTGCATGTCTAGCAAGATAGCCACTTAGATCGGTTGCCGCCTCCAACGATGTCGCTGGCAAGGAAAACATGCCTGACGGTCCCAATGGTAAGTTTCTTCTTTTTTTTATTGTTGTCTTAGCCCACTGGTGGCGATTTCAAGGTCATCGATTACCGGGACTGGTTCTGGACGATTGATTGTCGTTGCTCGTCGTCGCTGGTGATCAAAAGAGCCATATCAAGAGAGGATTTCCGGCTTCCTTCTCATGGTTCACCCCATTCAATATTTTTTTTGTTGTTCCAAATCCCAGGCAAGATCACGATCGATCACCACCGGCCAGAGTTGTTACCGCCATAGGGAGAAACTTGGTGATACCGCCAACTGTGAAAAGAAGAGAAACCTTTTTCGGGGTGTCTAAAAGGCCAAGGCCACCTCCTTCATGCCATCGGTTTTCATGGCCATATCCACACCCCTACCGGCCTTCATGGCCATCTCCTCGTCACCGTCGACCACCCCTTCGATGCTGATGAGGACCATCACATCATATCTGTCGGTTGGTGGTAAGGGGGAAGGGATTTAAGAAATTAAAAAAAGATCATATCAAAGAAAAAAAATGCCTTCTTTGATGATTATAATATGTATTTATTTAATTTTTACCATATCTAAAGCATGGGAAATAGCATCAATATATCAGGTATCAAGGTACCTAGACTAATCATCTAAAGATAAATAGGAAATCAAATGATGATTCCAATCTTCTACAAAAAATACCAGGACTCTGATACCAAATGTAGAAAATATTTTTCATTAATCCTATGGATCAAACGAAAAAGATTGGAATAAAACCTTTTTAGATATGATCTCATTAATAACATATATAATAATATTTATCATATAATCAAGATCTGTTAAAAGGGGTTTGCGATACATACATGTATTTGTCATTAATCCCAAACCTTTATCCCAATGCTCACGTGAATACCAAATGCAAAGTCTTTCTCTCCAGCATCCTCTCTCAACAGGTGACTCATTGATGGGACAAGCTATGAGAACAAATCTCACGTAGAATAATAATATCATCATAAGGAGTGGAGAAGGGACCTAACCTATTATATATAATCAAACCCTAACAGGCCCTTCCATCACGGGCCAATTGGGCCAAGGCCTATACTGTACCACCTCAACCACACCAACCAACATTAAGGTGCCCAAAACTTAAAGGAAAAGTCTTTGTGCACCATGTGCGATGCAGTAAATCCAACGTGGCCCACACCGTGTTTTCTTATTGGTCTGAATATATCCACTGTAGCATGATGGGATGGGCGTTGAGCATGACTAGCATTAATTATCATTCAGCTTTTATTTAAAATTTTCATCCAGACCAAAATACCCTTCTCTCCAGCCCTTTTCTGCATAGATGTCGTAGGTTTTGAACTAGGATGTCGTAGCTTTTGAACTAGGGTGTTGTAATACTGTTTCAGGTTTTATTTTATATTTTTCTGCAGGGATGTCGTAGGTTTTGAACTAGGATGTCGTAGCTTTTGAACTAGGGTGTCGTAATACTATTTCAGATTTTATTTTATATTTTTCTGCAGGGATGTCATAGGTTTTGAACTAGGGTATCGTAGCTTTTGAACTAGGGTATCGTAATACTGTTTCAGGTTTTAATTTATATTTTTATGCAGGGTGTTATAGGTTTTGAACAAAGGTATCGTAGCTTTTAAACTAGGGTGTCGTAATACTGTTTCAGGTTTTAATTTATATTTTTATGCAGGGTGTTATAGGTTTTGAACAAAGGTATCGTAGCTTTTAAACTAGGGTGTCGTAATACTGTTTCAGGTTTTAATTTATATTTTTCTCCAGGGATGTCGTAGGTTTTGAACTAGGGTATCGTAGCTTTTGAACTAGGATGTCGTAGCTTTTGAACTAGGATGTCGTAATACTGTTTCTGGTTTTAATTTATATTTTCTGCAGGGGTGTCATAGGTTTTGAACTAGGATGTCGTAACTTTTAAACTAGAGTATCGTAATATTATTTCTGGTCATTTTTGAACTACGATGTCGTAGGTTTTGAACTAGGGTGTCGTAAGTTTTGAGCTAGGGTATCGTAATACTGTTTCAGATCATTTTTGAACCAGGATGTTGTAGGTTTTGAACTAGGATGTCGTAATACTGTTTCAGATCATTTTTTGAACCAGGGTGTCATAGATTTTAAACTGGGATGTCGTAGCTTTTGAACTAGGATGTCGTAAGGGTATTTTGATCTGGACAAAAAATTTAATTAATACTAGTCATCTCAACTTTTGTCCCATCATGCTATAATGAATATTTTTGGACCAATAGGAGCGTGCAGTATGGGCCACGCTAGATTTGCTGCACCGCACGCAGTGCACAAAGAATTACTCAAACTTAAATACAAGATCACATAACATTGGGCTCAACATATTTCTATCAACATGGACCATACAATCAACCCAATTTAATAAATCACAAAAATAATAATTAATGTTAGCCCAAATTAAGGAAAAACTCTTACACTAAGTCTCAAATTAATTAATTTCTCATAGTTCTCCAAGTTTCTAAAGGAAATCTTGGTTTGCATTATTCTTTTTGATCTTTTAGTGCACTTAGAAATGTTTTCTTTTTTATTTAGCAATATATTTGATCGGTACAGCATTTACCAATAAGTTATACCCTAATTATCCACTACTTATTTCCTTCATTCTAATGAAATGGCAGAGCAAAAGATTCAAACCCTATTAGATGTGGTTAATGCCATGATTATAAGTTTTGTTATTTCTCAGAACTTGTGGAGAGAGACTCTTTTATCAGCCTACTATATCCTAAATATAATTCTACCTAAGCATTAAGCTATAAATAACTTCTATAAAAAATAAATAAATAAATTCTAAAACTAATAACATATAAAGTTGACACAGAAATCTATTAGATGACAACAAAACCAAAATATTTTAGATTTAAATTTTATAAAATATTATATAAATATTGATGATTGTCATAATAAAGGCTTAAAAAGGATTAAGATCCTTGAAACATCAAGGAAGATAGGACTTTACCCATAATAGACCTTCCAATAGTAGGAACCCAACCTCTATAATAAGTGATCCCTTGAGGAAGGTTCAATATGATAATAATAAGCTAATTAATTAGTTAAAGAGTATATTTTAATCCATTTTATTGACTTTGGCCTTGATTTTGATGAATAATAAAATGTTTGAGTATATATGAGGTACTAATATTTTGTTAAAGTTTTAAGATCAATATTTTAGATGCCCTCCAAATCAAATAGAAGATGAGCTAAAATGATTAACCCTTAAACAAAATAATTACATGTTTTTGGATGTCTTCACAATATTAAAAAACTAAGAAAATCATGAATTATTGGAAACTAATGGAAGAAATCATGAGAAAGCTTTAAAAATCTATGTTTGGCACATATTTTCCAGATGGCACGGGTCAAGAATCAACTCAAGGAAGTGAGGTGTCGACCTTCAGAAAAATTTTAGAAAAACAAAAAAGTTTGGCATGCAAAATTTCAGCTAACATGGTCAAATATCGACCCCTAGTGATGAAATGTAGACTCAAGGATTAGCTCAAGCTTCAGGTGTCAAAGTCACAAGAAATAATAGAGAGCAGAATTTTTGGCACATGCTTAAAATTGATACATGCACTTGAAGTGTACACTCAAGGATCAGCTCATGTTCCATGTATCGAAGTCATAGGATAATCTAGAGAGCAGAATTTTTTAGAGCAGTTTAAGTATCGATATCTGGACTTATCAACTCACAGACTCAAGTATTGACACTTCAGCTTCCAACAACATAGTAAAGGCTATATTTTCATAAGTATATAAGCTTATTTTTCATGTCAAATGGCTAGTTTTCACTCTTCAACAATCACTAATGAATTTTTGAAGGTTCTAAGAGTATTTATTATTTACCAAATACATTGAAGAAATAAGAGAATCCAAGAGAAAGTCAAGTACTTCCAAAAGAATATTTCAAAGAGATAACTTCTAAAAAAAAGTTTAGTTCTTAAAGAGTGTGTAATCATTTCTCAACCACCAGTTTTCAAGCAATTATTAAAGACTTTCCATTAAAGAAAATAACTCAAAGATTCTTTCAAGAGCATCATCGATATTCTTTTGCTCTTTTAGAGAGCTTTTTGATTTCATTCTTCTTATACTTTTTTGAGTTGTAACTAATTTAAAAGAGATTGAAACTAGGGGATAAGCATATCTAATCCTTGGAATTAGATTGCAAGCCTAGGGTTGGCTTGTTGTAAGGTTGTGATTGATGAGCCTAAGAAAAAATTAATCGGGTTAGGTTTGTGAATCCGGAAAACAAACCGACTGCAATCTTAAAAGATTATAGTAGAATTTTCAAGAAATTCTTGGAGAGTAGATGTAGGTGCTTGGGATATTTAGAATCGCTATAAACTTTGTATTTATTATGATTTGTTTTCACTCTTCCTTTCACAAGCATTGTATATAGTTATAATCTGCTCACATATATTGTAGCACATTCACTTCACTATTTTTAAAATTCAGTACATATTTGTTAAAAGTCTTAAAAAATCTAATTCATCCTCCTCTTGAATTGCTTCACTGGGCAACAAGTGGTATCAAAGCTTGGTACTCAATAAATTTGATCTAACGATAAAAAGTCAAAGATCGAATGACAGCCTAATTCGGTGCTTGTATTGCCGAGAGGCAAGCTTCAAACCATCCATCTTTGTTTAATGGAATAAACTATACATATTGAAAAACTCACATGCGCATTTACATACAAGCCATAGACTATAACCTTTAGAAGACCATCACTAAAGACCCTCACAAATCCATAATCATGGTAGATGGTATTGCTGTTCCCAAACTTGAGGATGATTGAAATGGATAAGACATAAAACAAGCTAAATTGAATGCTAAAGCTATGAACTTACTTTATTGTACTTTAGATCCTAGTGAGTTCGATAGGATTTCTACTTATACTTTCACCCAAAAAATATGGGATATACTTGAAGTTACCATGAAGGTAATAATCAAGTGAAATAATCTAAGATTAATATGCTTGTTCATACATATAAAATATTTAGGATGGAGCCTAGCAAATATCTAATTGAAATATACACTAGATTGACTAGCATCATAAATAGTTTAAAAATTTTGAATAAGTCTTATTCTAATGCTGAACTTGTCAACAAAATTTTTAGATCTCTTTTAATTATATGAGATGCGAAGATCACTACTATATAAGAGGCCAAAGATCTTGATACACTTTTTCTTGAACAACTCCTAAATTCATTTATGACCTATGAGCTATCCTTGAAGCAAAAGATGGTCAAAAATGAGAAAAAAAAAAGACTATCATCCTTAAGACTATAACTACCAAGGAAGAATCCGGTGAAGACTCGGATGAGAGAGATGAAGTTGAGAAAGAAATATATTTTTAGCATATAAAGATAAAAAATCTTTAGCTTTTACTAAAATTTATTGAAAGGTTTCAAATGGAAAAGTTTCTTCAATTGTTTGCATCCATAGTAATCATAGAACTGAATTTAAAAACCAAGATTTTAAAAAAATTTATAATAAAAAGATATTGATCATAATTTTTCTATACCTAGGATATCTTAATAAAATAATATTATAGAAAGACAAAATAAGACTTTGAAAAAAATGACATGCACAATGCTATGTGAAAACAACCTCTCAAAATATTTTTGAATGGAAACTATTAACACAATATGTTATATTTTAAATCATATTTTGATCCATTCAATTTTTTAAAAAAAATACCTTATAAACTTTGAAAAGATAAAAAATCTACTATAAAATATTTTTATATTTTTGGATGTCGATATTTTATTTTAAATAATAAAAAAATAATTTAAGTAAATTTGATGCTAAGTCAAATGATGATATCTTTCTAGGATACTCCATATTTAAAAAGACATATAATCTTTAATAAAAGAACTCTTATTGTTAAAGAATCCATGCATGTAGTTTTTGATGAATCTAATAACAAATCTTCTAGGAAAGAAAATATTTTGGATTATGACATGGGTCTTCAAAAGATAAAAAACTTAACATTGAAGGATGCACCTTCTAAAGATCCTGAAGAAGATTAAAAGGAGAAAGAAGAAATAATCTTACCAAAGTACAGTGATCTACCTAAAGAGTAGATGTACATCCATGGATATCCTAAAAAATTAATCACAAGTGATCCATCATAAGGTGTAAGGACTCGATCCTCTCTTAGAAATATTTGTAATTATTTGGCTTTTGTATCTCAAATTGAATCTAAAAGTATCGAAGAAGCTAAAAAAACTTCTAATTAGGTAAATGCAATGCCAGAAGAATTAAATCAATTTGAAAGAAATAAGGTTTGGGCTTTAGTAGAAAAACTACCTAATCATCAATAATTGGAACTGAATGGATTTTTATAAATAAGTTATATAAAAAAAGAATTATAATTAAAAACAAAGCTAGATTAGTAGCTAAATGATATAATTAAGAAGAAAGCATTGATTTTAATGAAACTTTTTATATGTTACTAGATTAGAGATAATTAAATTATTACTTGCATTTGTATGTTTCATGGATTTTAAACTATTTTAAATAGATATTAAAAGTATATTTTTAAATGGATACATAGTAGAAGATATTTATGTTGAACAACCACCTAATTTTGAAGATCATACCTATCCAAATCATATTATAAACTTCATAAAGTTCTTTATGGTTTAAAACAAGCTTCACATACATGGTATAATAGGCTAAGCAAATTTTTACTTAAAAATTGTTTTACAAAAGAAAATATCAATACAACCTTATTTTTGAAAGAAAAAATGATGATTTATTAGTGGTACATATTTACGTTGATGATATTATTTTTGCTACCACTAATGAAGTTCTTTGTCAAGAGTTTGCCAAACTAATATAGTGGGAGTTTAAGATGAGTTTGATGAAATAGCTAAATTTATATTTTGGACTCCAAATCAAGCAAACTAAAAAGAAAATCTTCATCAACTATGTAAAGTATACTAGAGAGATTAAAAAAATTTGGATGGAGATAACTAGACCACTTAGCACACCCATGAATCTCTTGTAAACTTGACAAGGATGAGAATGATAATAATATTGATCAAAAATTATATAAATGTATTATTGACTCTTTATTATGTCTTACGGTAAATATATCAGATATTATATTTAGTATTTGTATATATGCTAGATATCAGTCAAATCATAAGAAATCTCATTTATTGATTATTAAATGCATACTTAAATATTTGTTTCGTACTATTGATATTAGATTATGGGATTCTAGAAATTCATAAATTGAGCTTATTATATATTCAGATATTGATTTTGCTGGATATAAGTTAAATAGAAAAGATACAAGTGACACTTATCAATTTCTTGGAGTTAATTTAATCTCCAGCAAGGAATAAAATTCAGTTATACTATCTACGGTCAAGGTCGAATATGTAGCAGTTGAAAATTATTATGCACAAATCTTGTAGATTAAGCAACTCAAAGATTTTGATATTAAATTAAACAAATTTTTTATAAGATGTAATAATACAAGTGCAAGTAATCTAACTAAAAATCCTGTTCAACATTCAAGAAATAATCATATTGAGATAAGATACCACTTCATAAAAGAGCATATACAAAATAGTGATATATTGCTTAATTTTGTATGTATTGATGGATAATTAGCAGATATCTTTACCAAATCCCTTAGTAAAAATAAGTTTTATATGATTAAGAGAGAACTATGAGTAAAAGATCTATTTGAGTAGAACTTTTATATTCTCTTAATTATAGTTCTTAACAATCTCAATTGAAAACACATCTCTTTGAACCATTCTTGACTTCTTAACATCATTAGTAAAATTGCTTTAATCTCTTTTTTGAAGAAAAATCAAGTTCTGATAAAAAAAGACTAGGTATCAAAATTTAAATTTTCACTGACTCATCAAAGTGTCGATACTTGAACTATCGAAGTATCAACTCATCAAAGTGTCGACACTTGAACTAATCGAGAGTGTCGACTCACCAACGGAACATGGCTCAACTTAAGGCACGATGGCGATCAATTTTTTTCATTTCTTTTCACCCTTTCTCTCCTCTAATATTTTTCAAAAAGACTCCATAGCCCTCCAATAGTAGAAGCTTTGATCATCACCTTCCATTTTGGCCTTTTTCCATCTTGTTCATCCAAATTCAAGCTAAATGGGGTCATGAAAATAACTTGCCCACCGTGGGAAAAGGGCTAGACTAGTTTTGAGTGAATCAAGGGGTGCGAAGCGATGAACCAAAGCTCGTCATGACCTAAAGGAAGGGCAAGAGACCAAACATCGTCCACCTCCTTCGCCGGCAGTATAGAGGGTTTTTGGCAAGGCCATCTCGAGCAAGCAGTGTATCAATTTCATGTACTTCGATAGAGAGAGATTTTCTATTGGATCGTGGATTCAAGCTACAGGGTGTGAGGCCTTCTGCTTCATAAGGGAGAGATATTTTCTTATCTCATGAGAGAGTTCTATGAATTTATAACTCAAGGAGCAAATGAGTGGACAGCTATTATTAGAGTGATTTCAATCCCTATCATTGAACAGATGCTAGCAGAATTTGAGAGATCCCCCTTTAAGGAGTTACTGTAGACTGCTTAGGAGATAAAATAGAAGGATTCAAATGTATACTCAAAAGGGAGGACGTATAGGATGTTTTTATAGTGGTAGCCAATCAATTGTCAATCGAGATGCGGCCTCCTGGACTATATCATCACCAGGATTTTAGTACTGAAGACTGGCCATTTTGACTTCATCATAGAGACGAAGCTTATGCTCATGACTACACTAGTTCGGGGGACTGCAGTGAATCTACCTGGGATCATGGCCAAGCAGATACAGGAAGTAGCCACCAGTAGAAAGCTTTGTCTACCGTATGGTATGGGTTTGACACGTATTTTCTGGGCATATGGTGTTCTACTTGAAGGCGAGCCTTCAAAGAAATATTACATGCAGATACGTATGACGACAAGTCTCTGCATAGGATGGGCTATAGAAAGATAGATGGACAATAGACTTGCAGAGATTCAAGAGAGGAGGCAGAGCCTGACTCGGAAGATGAGATTAGAGCTGCAAAGGAGGACCATCTAAGCCAGTCATTGGTGCTGCAACTGAGGCAAGACCATTTAAGCCAGCTACACCTCCTACGACCCCTACAGATATAGAGACAGCTGGCCAGCCTTCACCATGGATACCTACTGCACCTTAATCAAGTATTCAGGTTGATGAAGAGCTGGGATAAAGGATCACATCTATGGTCAGTGCGATCAAAGAAGAGATCTATACTTTATCCATCCGAGTAAACCATATGCAAACTGAGCTGCATGTTTTGAAGATAAATACACATCACTTTTTGGAGCAGCTTAAGAAAATAGTGGAGATTAGGTTTGCAAAGATACTTATAGCCATCCAGTATCTAGCACCCATTCTAGCTCCTGCAGGACCTGATCCTCCTCCGAACTCTCCACCATCGCCACCTCCAACAGATCAGCCTCCAGCAGATCAGGCTCTGGCAGCAGATCAGCCACCTCCGATAGTAGATCCCAATTTTCCTGCAGATCATTCTACCGATCAGCCAAATCCACCACTCGACCATCCTACCTAACCAGTCTCTAGGATTTTAGCTTTTCACCGCTCTGGTCCCTCTAGTAGGACCAAACGCTTGATTTATAAGAAATCTAGACATTCAGCTTCTAGAGTCAAGGCCTCTATTGTCATAGATTTTTCTTTTGATGAGGATTAGCCTTATCGTACTTTCCAAAGGATTCTAGGTCTTGTCTTTGTCTATCTGACATATGTTGATGTCTTGTAGTATATGTATTTTGTATTTTGGTATATATAAAACATCGATTTTGTACTGATACTTATATTTATATACATTATATTGTCTTCACTTTTGTGTGTGATGAAATTTTATGTGAATGAAAATCTCTTTCTATGATGATTGCTTCGATACAATGAAATGCTTTTAATCTCAATTAACGTGCACATAAATAGGGAGAGCTTATAACAAAAAGGAGAGTAGAAATGTTAATAACAAGCAAAGACTTAAGCTATTGCATTGGTATCAATTAATATAATTAAATGATGACAAAAAGGGAAAGTAGAAGTATTGTATATAAGCAAATAAAAGTTAAATGCATATTGCATATGAAAGGGAGAGAAAAACTAAAAATTTAAACTTATTTTTCATCATTTGATCTACTTTCATACATTAGTAATATCCCCCAATACATTCATTTTGTATAATGATACGTCTCGATACATTCTGATACATATTAAAACTTCTACCCTACATGCTATGATATATCAACATATTCTATGATACATTGATATTTAAGTAAATACATTGCTGATATATAAGTAAATACCCTAAAACATTAATATTTAAGTATGTTTTTATAATTCCAGTACATAAATTTATTATGAGCATTGATGTTCTAATACAATCATGCTCTGACATTTTAAGGAACATTATCAATAAATTACTCCAACATCTTGATAAAGTGAAAAATCAATCTCATTTTGATACCAAGATTTATATTAAAATTCATATACTCTAATACTCTAAACTTTACGTGCTTATATGCTTAATATTTTGTCATTATCAAAAAGGAAGAGATTATTGACTCCGATCTTGATTTTGATGAATAACAAAATATTTAAATATATATGAAGTACTAATATTTCATTGGAGTTTTAAGATTAATATTTCAGATACCCTTCAAATTAAATAGAAGATGAGCTAAAATAATTAACCCTTAAGCAAGATAATTACATATTTTTGGATATCTTTATAATATGAAAAAGCCAAGGAAATCATGAATTATTAGAAACTTAAGAGTTGGAATGGAAGAAATCATGACAAAGCTTCAAAAATTCATGTTTGGCACACATTTTTCAGATTGCAAGGTCAAGTATCGACTCAAGTAAGTGAGGTGTCGACCTTTAGAAAAGTTTTTGAAAAAGAAAGGAGTTTGGCATGCAAAATTTCAATCGGCACGATTAAGTGTCGATACCTAATGATGAAGTATCAATTCAAAGTATCGACTTAAGGATCAGCTCAAGCTCCAAATATCGAAGTTACAGGAAATAACAAGGAGCATAATTTTTGGCACAAGCTCAAGTATCGATACTTAGACTTGAAGATTAACTTAAGGTATTGACTCAAGGATCAACTCATGCTTCAAGTGTGGAAGTCACAGGATAATCCAGAGAGCAAAATTTTTCTAAACAGCTTAAGAGTTGACACCTAGATTTGAAGTATCACTCAAGGTGTCAACTTAAACTCAAGTATCGATACTTCAACTTCTGATAGCATAGTAATGGCTATATTTTCATAAATATAGAAGCTTATTTTTCATGTCAAATGGCTAGTTTTCACTCTCGAACTATTATCAACAAATTTTTGAAAGTTCTAAGAGTATTTATTCTTCACCAAAGACATTAAAGAAGCAAAAAAATCTAAGAGAAAGTCAAGTATTTCCAAAATAATCTTCCAAAGAGCTAACTTCTAAAAAGAAAGCCTACTTCTTAAAGAATGTATAATTAATTCTCAACCACCAACTTTCAAGCAATCATTAAAGACTTTTCATTAAAGAAGATAACTTAAAAACTCTTTTACGAGCTTCATCAACATTCTTTTGCTCTTTTAGAGAGCTTTTTGGTTTCATACTTCTTGTACTTTGTTTTTGAGTTATAATTAATTTCAAGAAAATTAAAAATAGGGGATAAGCATATATAAACTTTGAAATTGGATTGCAAGCCTAAGATTGGCTTGTTATAAGGTTGTTGTTGATGTACCTAAGGAAAAACCAACCAGGTTTGGTTTGTAAGCTCGAAAAATAAAACCGGTTGTAATTTTGAAAGATTATAATAAAATTTTCAAAGGGTTCTTGGAAAGTAGACATAGATACTTGGGATGTACCAAATCACTATAAATCTTGTATATTTGTTGTACCTTGTTTTTATCTTTTCCTTTTACAAGCATTGTATATAGTTATAATATGCACATATATATTACAGCACAATCACTTCATTATTTTTCAAATTCAGCATATATGTTGACCTCTGGAATGATTTTGATGTTTACAAAATATTGGAGCATATATTTATTACTAACCTTTTCAATTATCCAAGAAGTTTTTGTAGAAAGTATTTATCAATGTGTTATTTTATTTCCTAATTAGTTGAAATTTATTCCAGTGTAATTGCATTATTTGATGAAGAGTTGTATGAACAAATTGTATTGAAGATCTCAAAGTTGTAAAGCCCTAATTTTTATTCTTGTGATTTTGTAAAAAATGGTTAAAAATTAGTAAAAATGAGTTTGAATAGATTAGATATCTTTTGTAAATTATTTTGAAGTATTCGGAAGACTTGCATTGGTTGAAGATTCTTTTGGTTGATGTTTTGAAGAAATTCTGCTCGAGCCGACTCATGGATCAAGAGCCGACTCATGGACCAAGAGCCGACTCCTATTCTGGCATGGCATGGAGAGTTTCAGAGTTTCAGAAATCCGAGCCGACTCGAAGATATTGAGTCGACTCGTTCAGAAATTCCAAATCACAGGATTCAGAAACTCAGAAATCCGAGCCAACTCGATCCAGAAGAGTTGACTCATCCAGAGTTTATTTTTCTCTTGACCGAGACTTCGAGCCGACTCGAGTGTCGAGTTCAGACCTGTAACGGCTAGTTGCAGAATTGAATTTTTGAATTCCAAGAAGGCTCCAACGGCTTTATTTTGATTCCCTAGGCCCTACAACGGCTAGAACTACTGGAAAACTATAAAAGGAAGATATTTATGATGGATTAGAAGAATTCTTTGAATTATTCATTGAAAATTAAAAAGCATTCAAGTGAGTTTTAAGTCTTTCACCAGCCAACTTCAAGAAAGCATTCAAGAAAGGATTCAAAGCTTCACCAACTCATCTTCAATCATTAAATTCAACTTTTGAGGAAGTCAAGAAGCAGTTTTAAGAGTATTCAAGAGCATCTAAAGCAAGGCTTCAATTTGAGCTTCATCGGCAACTTCTAAACAACTTGGATTTGTTGTAAAGTTGCTAGTTTCTTTTTAAAATATCTTGTATCTTCTCCAAGAATAGCAAAGGGCTGTGTCTTGTGAGTATTGAAAGGTTATTAGGTGAGCCTATTAAAATCTAAGTTATGTTTCTTGGTTAGCTCGGATTAAAACCAAGGGTGTTGAAAGGTTATTAGGTGAGCCTGTTAAAATCTAAGTTGGGTTTCTTTGATGAGCCTAGTGTAAAAATCAAAGGGTGTTGGGTTTGGATTGTGATCCCGGTAAAATAATTCGACTGTATTCTAGGAAGAATATAATGAAAATCCCAAATGATGCTTGGGTAGTGGACGTAGAAGCAAGGTTGCTCCGAACCACTCTAAATTTCTTGTGTTTGTGGTTATGTTTGCTTGACTTATTTGTGATTGTTGATTTACTTGCTTCCATTGTATAATCTATCACAACACTAAAAGATTTTCAAAGTGTACATTCTTACAAGTTTTTTATTATCCCAATTCATCCCCCTCTTAGGAAGCCACCTGGGCAACAACATACTTATTAGAAGTTTTGTAAAATACAATTTACTCCCCCTCTTGAATTGCTTCACTAGGCAGTACATTCTAATCCTATCCCTATAATATAATACTCTTGTATAATATTTGATGAAGAGCTTTAGCTTTTAATGAAATTCAAAATGGTATTTTCCATTAGAATTGACTCTACACATCTCTAGAGAGGCTTACCAATATAGAAGTATTTGTAAATGGCTGCAAATATGAGTGTATGCTATATCTATAAATGCTCATGAAAAATCAAAATACATATATAGGGCCACAACGCACAGAATCGTGATAGAGAATTATGTATTATACATATAATAGCTGAAGTATGGATCAAAGCAATGTAGTTTAAAATTTGCTTCCCTCCTATTTCTTCAAATAAAAAGTATTTACACCAAATGAGGTTAAGTACAAAATAATTTATATTTTTTATGATATAGTTTACTATTTTTGAAAATATTATAGTTTTGTGGGGGATCATTGAAGGGAATTTTAATTTGAAAACTCAAGATTTCCCTATAAATTTCTCTTTAAAGAGATTTTCTTTTTGACAACCCTTATTTGAGATCCTTCAATCCTATATCGAAAGTAGAATGATCTTTTAAACCCTTTATATAAGAAAAGCATTTGTCCAAACCCTTAGAGCATTTGAAATAGTTTGAAAGAAAATTTTTAACATGCCCGTGCAAACTGGATTGAACCGGGCCAGATGCGAGTATGGGCTAAGCATCCTGTTAATTGAGAACTAATTACAAAGTTGGAATTTTAATTTCTGAATATTAGGCATTTTATTACAAGCTTTAATAAACCAGCAAAAATTCAAATAGTCATACTAGAATTAGATAGGTATAAAAAAGCCCTTTTGAGATCTTGTCTTGTAAACCATCCAAAGTTATCTTCTTCTCCTCTCCTCTAGTGTTCTTTCCTTCGTAATTCTCTTTGCTTTCTAGTCTTTTCTTATTGCAAGATCTTTTTTGTATTGCTTTGCTGAAAGCTGAAAGAATCTTCATCAATCACCTCTACGATCGTGCTCGCAAGCGAAGGATCTTGATCATATCTTAGGATTATATTTCTAGATTTTTTTGTCCACGCCTGGAATTTTAAGCCTTGTTCTAACATAATGCATTGCTTTGGTTGGAAAGCTTGAAATTTTGAACTTCAGATTACGAACGATTTGCGACAGCAAGAATGGTTCTTTGGAGTAAAGAGATGAAGAGGAATGGCATTAAGAATTTCGTCATCCGTGCTGGCTGCTGAGATGAAATATAAATCTTAAAATCATGACACATCCGAGTCCTTAGTTGAAAACTAGGAAGGTGAAATCGAAGGGAAAGGAAGGTAGGAAGTTGGTTGAGAAAGGAAGGTAGGAAGTCGGTCAAGACAGTGACCAAGAATCTAAACATTTTGTTTCAGTTGTAAGGGCAACAACCGGAAAATAACCTTTAGCCTACCCATCTTCCTCTTGAACCAGATCGTAACTCGTAGCAACCACCATCTCTCAGCTATCTAGATTTGTGGGTTTGTGAGAGGAACGTTCGAAAATAAGAATGAATCTAGAGCCCCAATGAAGCCTTCGAATGAATCTAGACCATGTATTCCATCATTGAACAAGTCTCTTAATTAGGAATCACTTACCTTCAGACCTTTGTGAGTTGTCCGAGTCTGCTCGAGAGCCATCCAGTGCCCGACGACAAATGGCCAATGGCGGTGGTGGCCGATTGGTCTGGTCTGCACTACTAATTGCATGGGAACCCATTAAAAAACCCAAATCCTAGGGCGGTTTCTGCATACGGGAGCTCAAGACCAAGCGTACTGCTCTCTTGGCAACGGCAAAGGAATCTTCGTCGTGCGGGGTGGTCACAGCTCGGTATAATTTTGATGGAAGTTGGGATAATTATGTTCCAGGCCGCAATGCCGCGACCACTTGGAAAGCTATCCGTAACAACGCTGAGTTTCTCGCAAATGGTTTCCATGACCCTGTATCCACATGCACATGTTGTGTCTGTGTGCATGCAAATGTGCACACGCATGACTGCATATGCGCATGAATGTGCAAGTGCGTGCAGGCATGCCATAAAATGATCATCTTTTTTTTTATTGCCACCATGGGAGAGATGATCATCAGGTGCCACAGGATGATCATCTTTTTTTATTGTCACCATAGGAGAGATGACGATCAGGTGCCATAAAGGATGAGCATCAGGTACTATAACTGGAGAGATAAAAAATCAAGAGTAATATTAGCTTAGGGGAAGCAATATCGAGCATGAGGTTTGGATCTAGAAAAGCTAATCGGGGGAACTTCTATTGGGAAATTTGGATCTAGGAAGGGAGCAACAGATGAATAGATTGGAAAGCTGAAATCTAGGATGATAACAACAGACAAACAGAGCTCGACTTGCAAAAGACGTGGATTTATAAAAGTAGACCCACAAGGTCAGGCTAATCATATAACAGTCAAGGATTAAATTTGGGCAGCCAAGCAATGTGCCAAGAAACTCGATTCTAACGTCTTTATTTTGAGCAAAAAATTACTGCATTTTAATTAGCTAGAGACAAATTCATAATTATAATCCAATCTGCATACCCCTCCAAAAATGTAATCAAATATTCCATAAGGATTAAGTTTCCCAAATACAATAGTCTGTTTGACAACTAGAAGAAACTACTCCTGAAACTGGGTGATCTGTACCTCTGAAATGATTCAGCTGACTAGTGTGAATGCGCATACTTCTATAACAGAGAAGTCATACTAGGTATTGCTTCCTCAAATGCTGAAACCAACTTTGAGCAAACTATACAGAAGGCAACCTGAGTTCCTTCTTTAATATTATTTCAAACTTTGAGCAAATTGTTAACACCCATAGCCACTTATCAAGAGAGTTTATAACTGAAAGTCATGGGCTGGAAGCTAGCTTTCAATAAGTGCTCATATCTTTATAACCTAGATAATAAGTTTCAAAATTCCAATGTGCCAACACTTCTGGAAACTCAAATATGACAAAACACCGCTTGAAATTTTCCAAAAGTTAAGGGCTGGTTTGGCATCACCTTTATTTATTATTTTCTATTGTAAAAGTAAACTTACAGAAACCAATACAAAAAATTAAAAACATGTTGGGTGCATTTGTTTTTATTTTCTAATTTTCAAATCATTTTTATTATTTAAAAAAACAAAAACAATAAATTATTACTTTCATTATTTTCTAAAATAAAAAAGGTATGCTTTTTGCCACCACCGCAACCACCACCATCATCTATACCTCCTCTATTGCCACGTCCGCCACAAACCCCAATGCCTCCGTTACACCACTGCCATAATTATTGCCGCCTTTGTTACATAGAGCCAAAATCTCCACCACCACCATCATCTTTATCTACCACACCACCACCACCACCATTACAATCACTATCTCCACTATATTCACTCGCTAACTTTACCGCCATTACCATCACTGTCATCATATCTATATTTTTAAAAATAATTGACTATACCAAACATATTAATATTTTAAAATTTTAAAAAATATAAATAAAAGTTTATTTTTCTATTTTTGAAGATAGAAAAGTAAAAGTAATGCTAAACAACACCTACAAGTCTTGCTTGCTTCCAACATGCCAACACTTTTGGAAACTCCAACATGACACACTAGGGGTCGAAATTTTCAAAAGTTAAATATCTTGCTTTCTTTTGACATGTTGACAAACAAAACATCATAGCATCTTTGCTAGAAAGCAATAATGCAAATGCTAACACTACAATATTCTAGGGAAAAATAAGAGCATGGAACAGACAAAATACTTGTTGACTTGTCCCTCCACAAAGAAAGCTTAATTACATGCCCTATATTTGCAGAACAGTGACATTAAATACCATATTGATAAATCTCAAATTTCCTACACATGAGCATATAACTTCTCTACGCATTCACATTTTATGCAATATAAAAATCTAGAGAAAAAAGTTGGAAACAACAAATAATGTCTTCTACTAGGAGAAAGATTTTATTGTTAATGCTATGAATACCTTAAACATGCATGCTCAAAACAGAACCCTGTTTGATCTTTTTGGTGGTTAAATAACATAAAATCATGGTTCATGATTATAGTAATGGTACAAATGAGCAATCAGAAATACATGTTATTAACATAAGAACTACAAAATGCAGCAAGACAGTACCTGCGTTCCCCAAAAATGAACACAGAGGGGTCCATAGCAGATGCAAAGGCATAGTTATTGATCATACAACTGCTCAAACAAACAAATATCTCCTGGTCCTATGTACTTGAATTTCTTTAATCACAAAGACTAAAAAGACATTACCCTGCTTGAATTCTTCTTTATTGTTAGACCACACTAAGACTCCACCCTCCATTGATGCTCGGATGAAGGGCAACATGTTCCTCAGTAAAATCTCTGCTTCAGATTCATCATTAGGACAAGAGAAGAAAATCTAACAAATTTGCACAACCCAAGATTTTTTTTTTTTTTTTTTTTGAAAAAAAGTCTTGTACTTGTTATATATGCAATAATCCTGCAAAGGCTAGCGTAGACATCATGTTCAACCCTTTCCTCAACTCCTAAAAGACATGAAACATGCAATGACAATGCCGGTAATGCACTAATACATTACAGACAGACTAAAAGATATAGATTTAATCATTGTCATCTACCATGAAAGGGGGGCAACGAATATGCTCTTATGCAATTCAAAAACTCAGTTCCTAAAAGGAGTTGTTGCTACTTAACCAGCAAACTATTTTCAGTTGATTAAAGATTTTTTTTCCCCCCAAGAACAGCGTAACCACCAATGTAAAAAGTAATGCAAGGGATAAATTGCAGTCAATAAGTTTTCTAACATGTCAAACTATTCAAAGCAGTAATGTGAGAAAGGATGGAGAATAAAAAGAGAAAGAATAAGAACAAGTTATTCCCTTTTTCTAAGTTGATGGAGTAATATTTCATAGTCCTAAAACTACTTCAGAAACAACAATAAACCCAGCTTCCACCATCAGAAACACCCAGCAGTACCAAAGTTTGCCCCATCAAAAGGACAGCAACAATGGAAAACCCAGAAAAAACTCTGAAAGCTATAACACGACCTGCTTCTACTTATGCTTGGACGCCTTCTTCTTTGAAGCTGCAGTGTTCACCTGCGGCTTCGGGTGGCGATCGGCCTCGATCGGGTCCAACCATTTCAGCGGGTGGCGATTGAAAAAGGGCCAATTGGGCACCGTAATCAATGCAGTCAGGACAACTCCAGAACCATAGATAAGCATCATAATCTCGAAGGAGCCGATCGCATATCCGACCCCGAAAGCAACAACGCCGAACACGACCAGCGAAACCAGCATCAAAATCTCCGAGCGCTTCTGTCCTTGCCAATCCATCTAGAAGGGGGAAAAAAGGAAAAAAGAAAAGTATCAAAATTGGCCAAAAAAACAGAACTTTGCATAAAAACCTTCAACAAAATTCAGAATATAAATAAAAATAAACAAATTGTAGCACGATTAGCGATCCATCCACTGTAAATTAAGGGATTAAACGCCCTAAGATTACCAAAATCGCTAAAGGAAACAAAGGGATCAATCCATAACCCTAGATCGCAAAGGCATGAATTGCACGTTCGATCAAGATTCATAGTCATGTTTGAGCATACAAGAAAGGGAAGAACGAAACTGCACTGGTTTTGATCGGACGGCAGATCGACGAGCATGAGGGGATAATCGGTTGCAAGGAGTGGATCAGAAAAAACCCTGACGCAAAAGCTAACCCTAACCCTAATCGCCCGATCGCCATGGATAAGGGGAGAGGGAGATCTTAGGTTCTTACCGCGGGGAGGCTGAATTCGCCGCGGGGTCGGAACGAGGGGATGCGAAGAACGTCGTCAAACCGACCGGGTCGGGTTTGATTGAGATGGAAGTTGGATGTGCTTGAATTGAACATACACACCGTGGAACTTTATGGGCTTGCCCATAGAGCCCGATCATGGGCTACATTTGGGCATAAAAAATAACGGAATCCTCTGTAAACTGCACATGGTGTAGAAAATCTAACTAGTCTATAGTATTTCTTTTTATTAATTCACATGAATTCAAATTGGTACAGTAGGATAGGACATTATTCACATTGAATATTAGGAAAACAACATCTGTTATTAATGTAACATACAATAATATTATTGTTGCTGAATCTCCCGGACCGGGTCCTTTCAACCTGGTTGGAGCACTCCTCTCCCGGTTCCTGCAAAGAAGTCCCATGGACCGGTGGTGTTCCGGCGGGGGACACTTCGATGGCTAAGTCAGTAGGAGGCTCAGGGCAACAGAATGGAGGAAAATGCAAGAGATGAGCACTTGGAGAAGGAAAAGTTCTCTTATCGCTCGGAATCTCCCATTTACCTTATATAGGCGCGGAACGTTAACAGAATTTGTTAAGAGCTAGGTTGGAAATATCCGATCTACCCCTAGAAGAATCAGGGTAGTGGCCAGGTAGCACCAAAACATAGCCACGTCATGGGATATATTGTAACAGAATTCTAGTACCAGCTGGAAGGGGCATCTGGAGCTTTTTTGTTTAGATGGACCTGGCTGAAGTAGGTCGTTCGGACCTCTGCTGACGTGGGTCGGTCGGACCTCCAGTGAAATGGGTCGGTCGGACCTCTGGTGGAGTGGGTCGGTCGGACATTCGCTGAAGCGGATCGTTCGGACCTCTGCTGAAGTGGGTCGGTTGGACCTCCAGCGAAATGGGTCGGTCGGACCTCTGGTGGAGTGGGTCAGTCGGACCTTCACTGAAACGGGTCGTTCGAACCTTCGCTGAAGCAGGTCGGTTGGACCTCCAACGAAATGGGTCAGTCAGACCTATGGTGGAGTGGGTCGTTCGGACCTCTACTGGAGTAGGTCGATCGGCTCTTAAGCCGGTCGGTCAGATCTTTGGTCCGGTTCAGAGAAAAGCTGGTTGGGTATAACAGTTGTCCCCTTGATCTTGGCCCTCGAAGGAATCTGCAGCCTCGAAGGACGAGAGCATCATTTCTTGCTTAATGCGTCTGTCCTTGGGATGATAGCGGATTTGATCAGGCGTACTGCGTCTGGTCACATCTCACTCTAGAATCCTGTGCTTGGGACAAGTATCAGCCCCGCGTTGGAGGCGGGGGGAAGCAGTTAATGCAGATGGGGCGCAACGATGAGCGGCCGGCCTGGCTCGCCTGACCGTCGGGCTTCGGATTTGACTAGTGCAACGTAGCAGCATCTAGGCGGTCGGCGCTACGTCTGGGATGAGCTCTCCGTCGCTGATCTAGCGACTATGCAGATCACGACCTGGATGTGTTTCCTTGTATCGCATCGGCTTCCATCGCATGAAGAATCGCATCGCTTGATGGCTGGATTGTGGTGCTCGAGGGATGGTGGGAAACGGTCCTTCTAGGGGCTATAAAAGGAGACGCTGAGAGCCCGAAGGGAGTTTCCTGCTGCATCCGTGCATGAAGAGAGAGAGAGAGAGCGTCTTCTTTCTTTCGCTCCCGTCTGGGATGAGCCTGAAGGCATTAACCCCTCCTACTATGACTTTCTATATTCATGACCTAAATTATAACTCCTCAAATGTCATAATATACTATGGAGAAAAAAAGATGATGAATATATGTAAACAAAATTATGACACCTTGAAAATTATAACATCCTTTTACAAAAATTATGAAACCTGACACAAAACCAAAAGCTGAAAACATTAACCCCTCCTACCAATACTTCCTATTATCCATGACCAAAATTGTGACTCCTAGATGATGCAGGATAAAAGGGGAGGCTAGGAGGATCGTTGGAGAGCTGAGAAGTCTCCTGTGATTAAGGTCAAAAAGACGGAAAAAAAATGTGGGGGCAAGAAAGATGGATACTCTATAGACTTGGGACTTACCTTCATGGAGAGACTTCGCACCTCTAGAGCATCTCACCCACCCCACTACATGTAGTCTAAGGCGTCCCACCCATCTCACTACATGCGGAGCCTAGGGCATCCTGCCCAAATCGCTACCTGGGGCCGTGAAGGAGAAGCTCCAAGATCATAGAGGGGACTCAGCGAGAGAGAAGATAACTGGGGTTTCACATCCCTCGACACCCACAGGTGAAGGAAAGACGGGTCTCATGCCCACTCCTAACAAAGGAAGAACCAATAACACTCTTTTCAAAAATTCATAATTCTTCATATATTTTATTCAAGAGAGAATGTGCCTTTATATAGACTTACAAAACTTGGGGTCTAAGTAAAGAATACAAGTCATGCAGCTCAAAAAGGTGATACCCCAAACCTGCTTTGTTTGTAGCCTGAAAATAAGGTAGAAAATTAAACACAATCCTCCCCATATAGTGGAAAATCAAATTAATCTAAAACTAATTTAAATAACTTCCTAACTGGTCCACACATCTAGATTTAAAATAAATAAATTAGGCATACTCTGGATTCACCAAGATCAGTGCCTGTTCTGAAATCGGTACAACTATGAAATTCCGCTGCTCTGAGAATCGTGCAGTTTGGAAATCGTGCAGCTCCAAAAATGTGCAGCACTAAAGTCGGCAACAGGGACGACACTGCTTTCACATTCGTGCTGTCCCCTTTCTTCCTCATGGACCGAACCACGATGGAACAAAGAGACTCCAGCGGGCTTCGCCGGCGACTGGTGCTGGGCGGTGACGGTGGCATGGGAAGATGATCCCGGTGGATGGCACAGGGGCGACGGCGCTCGGCTGCAGAGGTGGGGGTGGGGCGGTTGGGAGGCAATACGGAATATAGCTTCAGCACCACGATTGAGCTTTGATGCCATAGAATTGGATGCCCATCTTAGAGAAGGGATCAAGTCCGAGAAAAGCTGGTTGGGCGGCTGGGAACAGAGGAGCTAGGCGGCTGGTTGGGAGACAAAATGGGCGATGCAGAGATGCCGGCTCGGAGACGATGCGGGTGACGACGAGGGGAAGACCCAACGGGCCAATGGTGGAGATCTGGACATGAGGATGCAGGCGGAGCCGGGGGAAGGTGGACGGCCATCGGGGGGGTCACCGATGGTCAGGCATGGCGGAAGGGGGGGCCGATGGCTAGATTTCCACCAACTGTGGAGGCCGGTGGTGAGATCCGCTTGGGGAAGGCCGACCGTTGGGAGGTGGATGGCGGCACGGGCGGGGATGACCGGTGTCGGCGGGTTGGGCGACCGTGTTGATGGATCGGCCGTGATGGTAGGAAAAAAAAAAAGAAAAAAAAAAAGGTATTCTATGCTAGGGATGGAGGAAGAAGATGATAGGAATAACAGATGAATAAGTCAAGAATAAATCTAGAATAAAATGGGAATAGCGGGGATAGGTTGTATAGGTGGAATAAGAAAATTATAAAAATAAAAAAAATCTAGGATAAAAAAAAGAAAAACCCGGATGGGTTTTGATGTCTCCATCATTCCCCTGGGTAGGAAAAACTCGACTCCATCGAATCAGGCTCGCTGCAATTTTTTTTCTCTTTTTTTTTCTTCTTTTTATTTTTTTTCTTTTTTTTCAACTATTTTTTTCAACCCTAATCCTCTCCTGTTCTGATACCAAAATTGATGCGGGACAAAGGGGGGGCTAGGAGGATCGTTGGAGAGCTGAGAAGTCTCCTGTGATTAGAATCAAAAAGATGGAAAAAAATGTGTGGGCAAGAAAGATGGATACTCTATGGACTTGGGACTTACCTTCATGGAGAGACGTTGCACCTCTTGGACATCTCATCCACCCCACTACATGTAGTCTAGGGCGTCCTACCCATCTCACTAAATGCGGAGCCTAGGGTATCCCACCCAAATCACTACCTGGGGTCGTGAAGGAGAAGCTCCAAGATCATGGAGGGGACTCAGCGAGAGAGAAGATAACTGGGATCTCACACCCCTCGACACCCGCAGGTGAAGGAAAGACGGGCCTCATACCCACTCCTAACGGAGGAAGAACCAAGAACACTCATTTCAAAAATTCATAATTCTTCATATATTTTATTCAAGAGAGAGTGCCTTTATATAGGCTTACAAGATTTGGGGTCTAAGTAAAGAATACAAGGATGCAGCTCATAAAAGATGACACCCCAAACCTGCTTTGTTTGTAGCCTGAAAACAAGGTAAAAAATTAAACACAATCATTCCCATATGATAAAAAATCAAACTAATCTAAAACTAATTTAAATAATTTTCTAACTGGTCCAAATATCCAGATTTAAAATAAATAAATTAGGTATGCTATGTATTCACCAAGATCAATGCTTGCTCTAAAATTAATATAATTATGAAATTCTCGTTGCTATGAGAATCATGTATATTGAAAATCATGCAGCTTCAAAAATCATGCAGCACTGAAGTCGGCAACAGGGGATGGCACTACTTTCACGTTCATGCTGTCCCCTTTCTTCCTCACGGACCGAACCACGATGGAACAGAGAGACTCCAGCGGGCTTCGCTGGCGAGTGGCGCTGGGCGACGACGGTGGCACGGGGACGACGGTGCTCGGCGGCGGAGGTGGGGGCGCGGGCGGCTGGGAGGCAATACAGAATACAGCTTCAGCACTACGGTTGAGCTTTGATGCCATAGAATTGGATGCCCATCTTAGAGAAGGGATCAAGTCCAAGAAGAGCTAGTTGGGCGGCTAGTTGGGCGACTGGGAACAGAGGAGCTGGGCGGCTGGTTGGGAGGCAAAACGGGAGACGCAGAGATGCCAGCTCGGAGATGATGCAGGCGACGGCGAGGGGAGGACCCAATGGGCCGACGGTGGAGATTTGGACACGAGGATGCAGGCAGAGCCGGGAGAAGGTGGACTGCCGTTGGGGGGGTTGCCGGTGGTCGGGCGTGGCGGAAGGGGGGGCCGGTGGCTGGATTTCCACCAACTGTGGAGGCTAACGGTGAGATCTGCTTGGGGAAGGCTGACCATTGGGGGTGGACGGCGGCACGGGCGGGGATGACCGGCGTCGGCGGGTTGGGCACCTTCGATTGCACGAGTTGGGCGGCCATGTTGATGGATCGGCCGTGATGGTGGGAAAAAAAAAAGGAAAAAAAAAGGTATACTGGACTATGGATGGAGGAAGAAGATGACAGGAATAACAGAAAAAAAAGTCAGGGATAAGTCTAGAATAAAATGGGAATAGCAAGGATAGGTGGAATAAGAAAATTATAAAAATAAAAAAAAATAGAATAAAAAAAAGAAAAATCCGGATGGGTTTTGATGTCCCCATCATATGAAACAAAAAATTGAATGTATTAATCTCTCTTATCAATACTTCTTATCATCTATGTCCTAAATTATGACTCTTAGAATATTATAATGTACCACGAAAAAAAAAAGATGATGAATATATATAAAAATAAAATTATGATATCCCTTCTTAAAAATTATAACACTCCTTCACAAAAACTATGGTACTCTAATATGAAATAAAAAATTAAAGGTATTAACCCCTCCTACCAATACTTTCTATCATTTGCAGCTTGAACTATAACTCCCAAAATATCATAATATGCCATGAAAGAAAAATATGATAAATATATACAGAAATAACAATATGATACCCCTTCACAAAAATTATGATACTCCAGTATAAAATAAAAAATTAAAAGTATTAACCCCTCCTACCAGGACTTTTTATAATCTGTGGCCTAAATTATGACTTTCAGAATATCATAATATACCACGAAAAAAAAAAGATGATGAATATATGTGGAAATAGAATTATGATACCCATTCTTAAAAATTATGATACCCCTCATAAAAATTATGATACCTTGGCACAAAACAAAATAGTTCCTACCATCCGTGGACTAAATTATGACTTTTATAATGTCATAATATACCATGATAGAAAAAAGATAATAAATATATATGAAAACAAAATTATGATACCCCTTCTTAAAAATTATGACACCCCTTTCATAAATATTATAATATCCTAGATCAAAATAAAAAATTAAAGGCATTGACCCCTACTACCAATATTTTTTATCATTCTTGGCCTAAATTATCATAGATTATCATAATATGCCATGAAAGAAAAAAGTTGATGAATATATATGAAAATATAATTATGATACTCTTTTTTAAAAATTATGTTATTTTTTTACAAAATTTATAATATCCCGATACAAAATAAAAAATTGAAAGTATTAACCACTCCTATCAGGACTTCTTGTTATTCGTGGCCTAAGTTATGACTCCCAGAATATCATTATATACCAATGGAGAAAAAAAGATAATGAATATATATATGAAAATAAAATTATGACATCCCTTTTTAAAAATTATGATATCCCTTCATAAAAATTATGACACCCTTGTAGATAATGCTAAATTAAAATTATTAACCCCTCATTTTAGGTCTTCCTATTATCCTTTACCTATATTATGACTCCCAATATGTCATAATATAGCATTAATATAAAAATAACCTTGATATATCCCTTCATAGAATTATGACATCCCTTCATAAAAATTATGACATCCCTTTACAGAATTATAATACCCCTATATAAAATATCTTGAAAAACTAATAGATAGTGTTATAATATCTCTGTATAATATTGTGATATCTTTTCATAAATTTATGACATCCCGGCATAGAATATAACATTTTATATTCAAAAAACTGAATGAATTGAAATAAATAAAGTTACAACATTCCAGTTTGAGAAAAATACATATAATTACTTTTTTCATTAATATTAAGGGGTAACATCCATTGAATTATAAATTTCTAATATAATTACAAAAGTCAATGAACTAAAAAAAATATCATGACAAATATTTAATTTTCTTGATCCTAATTTTTAAAAACTTTATTTATCTTCTGATTAAGGCCCTCCTTCAAGATTCTTGCTCAAAACTATCATCGGTATTGACTGATATTATCTTATATGAAGTTTCAATGATCTGACTTATCCTTACAAGCAAGAAAATTTATATACTTTAAACAATACATGCCATAATCTAATGAACTGACTCATTAAGAAAGGTACACAATATTTTTCTTTATATTTCACTTCATCACTTCTTCATTATCATAGAAGATATGGAATATTGAATCGATAATATTTTGCTACTTCTTGGCACTGGATTTGTACTTGGTATTGCACTTTATTGAATTTAGGTGCATCAATACTTTCTTTTTTATGTCAACTACAACCAAGTGCCAATGGACATTATTTGAGTTGATGATGATAAAAAGAAATCTAATCTATTTCTTTTCTTCAACACCAACTCTTTCTAAAATCATATGCCCGGCCATGCTAGCATGCTCATGAAATGGTGATGGAAAGGTCATATACATCCCAACAATCATATTAGATAAAATAAGGTACTTATGGTACCTCTCCGGGTGCTCTGTTCATATCTTTATTAAAAACTCCTTTCTAGCATCGATAATCTACTAATGTAAACTAAAGTAATTAATAAAATATAACATGATGTCATACAATGCTAAAATCATGATATAAAATATAAAAAAGTGGGTATCATAATATACAACAAGAATAACAAAAAAATAAAGGTATTCTCCAATTCTTATACATCAACTATCATTTGATTAGCGAGAATATCATGAACATATGACCTTGTGATACTGCCTTCATGTTTATTGATATACACAACTTCTCTATAATAGAAAAGGATAAAGGATATTATAAAATATGATCTTGAAAGAGAGATTATCATACATGACAAAAAAATATAAAAGACTTATGAGTTAAAACTTTCTTTTAAAAAATTATTAATGTAATTTTTATCTGATATAGCAGGATCGCTGATGTGGGACCCATGTTAGACGCCACGAAGGACGAAGCTGCCACGTGGGATGCCTCTGTCTAGACTACTTCGCCCGGCCGCGCTCCCTCTAGGTGGATAAGCCGAGGCCGAAGTTAAGCTCCGCCCTCCTTCGCCCGGCCGCGCTCCCTTCGGGTCGAGATGCCGGGGTCGAAGTCGAGCTCCGCTCTCCTTCGCCCAGCCGCGCTCCCTTTGGGTCGAGATGCCGAGGTCGAAGTCAAGCTCCGCCCTCCTTCGCCCGGCCGCGCTCCCTCCGGGTGGAGAAGCCGAGGTCGAAGTCGAGCTCCACCCCTCCTTCGCCCGGCCGCGCTCCCTCCGGGTGGAGAAGCCGAGGTCGAAGTCGAGCACCGCTTCTCCTTCGCTCGGCTGTGCTCCCTCCGGGTGGAGAAGCCGAGGTCGAAGTCGAGCTCCGCCCCTCCTTCGCCCGGCTGTGCTCCCTCCGGGTTGAGAAACCGAGGCCAAAGTCGAGCTCCGCCTCTCCTTCACCCTGCCGCGCTCCCTCCAGGTGGAGAAGCCGAGACCGAAGTCGAGCTCCGCCTCTCCTTCGCCCGGCTGTGCTCCCTCCGGGTGGAGAAGCCAAAGTCAAAGTCGAGCTCTGCCTCTCTAGATCGGCTCCACCTCGAACGAAGAGATCTGCAGTCGAAGGAAGTCGCCGCCCTCCTTGGATGGCGACCCGATGTCCGAGGACCATGAAAGGATGCCTGCCAGGCCATGATGATGGTCCCAGCTGCCACTTACACCAAAATAGAAGGAATCCCCCGATCGAGGCTCTGCATTCTCCACCAACCGTCTGCACCCCCAAAAGAGGAAGTCAACCAGTATATCCGGATCCAGGAGGCGGTGGCCCGTTGATCGAGGCCCTGCTAAGTTATCCAAATGGAAGCGACCAGAAGGAATATCAGAGTGAATGATAGCTTCCATACTACCAGAATGAAAAGGCAACTCGTCCATGGCACGAAACGTTGCCGCATGCGCCCATAGGCATGGGAAGGATCCCAAGGTAAGCGATGCGCAATGCCCCCAGCAAAAAGGGTCTCCCAGATTCAAATGAGGTATGTTCAAGATTCAGTCGAGTGAGGTCTAACGAGAAAGAAGGGGACAGCGCACAAGAAGACAACGCTCGAGGCTACCATGAAACCCTCAGGAGGGTCTAGACGGACACAGCCAATCAGCTCGAGCTCTCCTCTGCTGTCACTCTCGCACTCTGTTCTCGGCCGGCTCACACTCTCTAATCTCACAAATTCTCCTCCTAGCATGGAGTCCACACTCGAGGCTCGACCAGGAGGATCTATTCTCCTAGATCGTTACTGACTTGAGCATAAGAGTGCCCCCGCCGGAATCCCCAGCTTGGGTCTCTAACTCTATTTTGCAGGTCCGGGCGCTCGAGTAGGATCCCGAGCGACAGGAACACGTCCCGAGCTCGACCTCAGCTATAGGCCACGGCGATCTTGGCGGCAACAGATTGGCGCACCAGGTAGGGGAGCAGGACACATCTTGATCAAACCCGGTTCCCTTGCAAGCAACTCACCGGGAGGATAGTGATGACGCGAGCGAGAGAAGTCTCCACCAGCCATGCGGGAGATCCCCCTTCCCGTGGGAACCCGTACAGTCCAGAAGGGGAGCTCCATGCTCCAGCTCAACTACCTCCGGCGGACATCCAGCTGGCCACACTCACCCAGCAGATGCAGATTCTCACTGTGGCGGTGCGCCAGCTCCAGCACCAGCATCGATCCTTGGCTACCCACCAGCAGCTAGGGACTCCTAAGGCCCATGCCGCTGCACCCCGTGATAGCCTGCATTCCTTCCAAGGAAGGCCTTCGCAGCCGTGGGCCACCACTGACCGCCGAGAAAGCCGCCAGACACTGGTAAAGAGACAACGAGCTGGATCTACCAATCGGGAAAGCCGGTCCCCGACCCTTGAGCGGGTAACAGCCAAGCCCCGCCGGGGTCGAAGAAGCAAGATTCCCCATCGTGACACCCCTCACATGTCACCTTCTCTGGTCCAGTCAGCCTCCATAGAGGGTCCAACCGACGAGGCCATCAGGTGCATGGTAGAGAAGCGCCTGAAGGAGTAGGAGCGCAAGCTGGCGGAGCTCTCCCGCCAGTTTGCAAATCTGTGGGGCTCCACTGGCGAGCTGGCGGGCTACGACGCCCATCCCCCGTTCTCCCGAGAAGTCCAAGAGGAGCCGGTTCCGAGATGGTTCCGCATGCCGCAGGTGGATCCCTATGACGGGACCACCGACCCCCTGAATCATCTTAAGAGCTACAAGGCCCTCATGAGAGTCCAGGACGCGACCGACGCTCTCCTCTGCATCGCCTTTCCTGCTACTCTCTGGAAAGCAACTCGAGTGTGGTTCACCCACCCAGAGTCGGAGAGCATCAATTGTTTCACTCAGCTAGAACGAAAATTCGTGGCCCACTTCGATGCTTACCGAAGGTGCCACGAGAGGCAGACATCCTCTTCTCTATCGAGCAATAGGACCACGAGCTTCTACGGGACTACGTGGCCCGCTTCAAGGTTGCCATGCTGGAGATCTACAACCTTGATGAGCCAGTCGCTTTGCTGGCACTGAAGAGGGGGCTCAGGACTTCCCGCCTGACCTACTCTCTTGACAAGAAACCTCCCAATACATACTCCGAGCTCCTCCTCCGAGTCCAGAAGTACATCCATGCCGAGAAGTCGGATCGCATGAGGATGGAGCTGGACGGAAGGTCCCTGCAGAAGCCGGCTCCCGGGGAGACTTCCAGGATGCGGAAGCCTGGACCAGCCACACCGAGCTTCCGCCAAAAGCCGAAGCCGAGAAGAGACCCCATCCAGGAAGAAAGTTTCACACCTCTTCTCGCCCCGAGGGCAAAGATCCTCATGAAGATTAAGGGGTAGCGCTACCTAAAACACCCACCTCCGCTGAAGCCGTCCAATGGTCGTGACAAGTCAAAGTACTGCCAATTCCACCATGCCATGACCACGATACCGAGAAATGCTGGCACCTCAAAAAAGAGATCGAAGAGCTCATAAAGAGGGGCTACCTCGGAAGGTTTATGGGGGGCAGACCCCCAGCGGGACCTCAGGCACTTGCCACCCTCCCTCCAGTCCCTGCAGTCGACAACCGCCCTACCGAGAAGCCAGTGGGGATGATATGCTGGGAAGTCGAGCACGCTCCCAAGAAGGCCCCGGGGAAAGGATTTTGAGAATGTACTTCCCTTTGTGAGGGAGGGGGGTTGAAAATAAAAATGTAAACAATGATGCTGTGGTCGTCGAGATGACGATCACAAAGCATCCTGTAAAACGTATCATGGTTGATAGTGGGAGCTCCACGGACATACATTTTTATGATACTTTTTCCAAGATAAACCTATCATTTGCTCAGCTCAGATCTGTGCACACACCTCTTGTCGGTTTCAAGGTGACTCTGTAGGAGTCGAGGGGGAGATCACTCTCCCCGTTACTGCGGGGACGCCACCTCGACAAAGCACCGTAATGATGGCCTTCATAGTTGTTAGACTTCCCTCAGCCTACAACGTGATCCTTGGCCGGCCCGGGCTCAACCTGCTCGACGCAGTTATTTCTACAAAGTGGCTGTTGGTGCAGTTTTCAACTCCTTACGGTGTCGAGAAAATGAGGGGGGCACCTCAGCCAATGCAGCATTGCCTCCAAACCATCCACGGGGCCAAGGTTTCCGAGGACGAACCCACCACAAACTACCTCGACCAAAGGGCACAGGACCCTAGAGTTGGCCCGATTGAGCACCTGTTGTCGTACCCCCTTAGAACCGACCCGGCGAAGACAGTGCAGATTGGAGCGCAGCTGTAAGGTGATGAACGAGCCCACCTACTGGAGTTTCTCTGGGCGAATGCCGACGTGTTCGATTGGATGGCCGCCGACATGCCCAGGATCCCACCTGAGATCATAACCCACAAGCTGAGCATCGACCCGAAATATCATCCTTTGTGGCAAAAGAAAAGGAGTTTTGCACCGTAGAGACAAAGGACGATCAACGAGGAGGTGGACAAACTCCTTGCAGCCGGCTTTGTTCGAGAAATGCAATATCCAAGCTGGCTGGCAAACATGGTTATAGTGAAGAAAAATAATGGAAAGTGGAGGATCTGTGTAGACTACACCGACCTCAATCGAGCATATCCAAAGGACAGCTTTCCCCTACCGAAAATCGACCAGTTAGTGGACGCCACCTCGGGGCACCGCTTGCTTTTCTTTATGGATGCATTCTCCAGATACAACCAGATCTAGATGCACCCTGAGGACAAGGAGCACACTACCTTCATCACCGACCGAAGGACGTACTGCTACCGGATGATGCCGTTCGGCTTGAAGAATGCTAGTGCCACATACCAGCGCCTGGTCAATCGGGTCTTCAAGGACTAGATCGGCAGGAACATGCAAGTCTATTTGGACAACATGCTTGTCATGAGCAAGCCGAGGTCGGACCATATTGTTGACCTCACGAAAGCTTTCCAAAATCTCCGAGAGCATAAGATGAAGCTAAATTCGGCAAAATGCGCTTTCGGAGTGGCAGCGGAGAAGTTCCTCGGCTTCATGGTAACCCAAAGAGGAATCGAGGAGAACCTGGGGAAGGTTTGAGCGATCATCGACATGGAGCATCCGATCTCAAAGAAGCATGTGCAACGCCTAACGGGTCGGATCACCGCACTGAGCCGGTTCATCTCGAGATCGACGGACCACTGCCTTCCTTTTTTCAAGGTACTGCATAAGATGAACGACTTCACCTGGATAGAGGAGTACAAGATGACCTTCGAGGAGTTTAAAGACTTCCTGGCATCACCACCACTGCTTTCCAGGCCGGAGACAGAGGAGTGCAAAAGAATGCTCATGATTCATTACTGGTAATTATTGATAGCTAGTCATGATCATGGTTGGTGCATGTAATATTTTCATAATTCAAGATAGAAAGTAATGGCTACATTTTTCAACATCCTTTTTCCTCCTCCAATTCCATATTCATTCATGATGGAATCGATGTTTCTTATCGAATTGCCGATAATAAGGCGACGAGGGGACGAGTCAACATGGAGAGATAGTGAGGGAGGGAGGTGGCAAGCATGGAGAGGCAATTGGCACAGAAAGGCCACGGGAGAGGGGAGGGGCGGTGCAATGGATATGAATATAGGAGAGGTTGGTGGCAAGGGAAGGGGGCCGATGCAGAGAGACAACTAATGCAAAGAGGTATCCAGGAAGAGAGCATAACAAGCTAGTCAAGATGGAAAGGGCTAGGGCGGTGGCCGATGAGGAGATAGTGCGAGAAGGTGGCAACCCTTTTCTATTCTCTTCTCCTGCAATAATTTCATTATGGCTGACACGGAGAGGTTGCCATCCCATAAAGGGGGCAGGGAGAGGGCCGACACAAAGAAGTCATGGGGAGATGGCCGATGCGAAGAGGTGGCTGCTCCCTTCTCTTTTTTTTATTTCTATAACAATTTCGCCTCTGCTAGCGCCAACTTAAGCTCCATTACCTTGAGCAAGATGCTTTTCCGAGACATCAACCGCGAGACAATCTTTGTCCCTTATCATAACTGATACCAAGATGTCGATAACGACAATGATAGTATATTCTTAGCCCTTGACCACCTTGATCATTTTTCATCCTTCTTAATCACCAATGATTGTCGCCATGTGGCTCATGTCTTATGGCTCTCCATAGACATGCTGGCCCATCCAAGACATCTCTCCTCTCATGGCCAAGCATGAGAAGGGAAGACATGAGAAGAAAAAAGAGAGGAGAGTGAGGAAGATGGGTGATTTCCATGAGATTAGAGAAGGGGGGAAGGACGTGCCCTATAGCTTCAATAAAGTAGAGAAGGAAGAGAAAAATAAGATCAATCAGTGCCTTATTAAAAAAATAATAAATTAAATTAAATTAATTGATTAGGTCACCTATTGAAATTAATATTATTTAATTAACTTTATGTATTGAATGATTAGGATGTTTTCCATGTTTTTAATAAAAAATAATAAAGAAGCATTATAGCGTATCCTTAGGTTTTAAGGATTTTTTCTATGTTAATTAAAAAATCAAAACTTTATTATATCAAAAAAAATGGCAGACCCAAAATGTTACACCCTACCTTATTTAAAAATTAAAAAAAAAAAATACATGCCAAGCAACCAAAACACAAAAAAAAATAACATAAATTAAACAAAGGCCCACCTATACATATATTTTTATTACTTTGCAAGCTAAAAATCTTTGTAAAACTTGAGGAGTTCAATAAGTGAGAAAATGAAGATTTTTTAAAAAAACTAAATTAAATTATAAATACATGTAAAAAAAATTCAAGCAAATTCTCAAATTAGAATTGGGCAAAATTATGGGTGACGTCCATTTGAAAGCTACCACCAGGAGAGGTGGACTATAAGAAATAAGAGTAGACAATGATAGACATGGAGTGAAGCTGGTGGAGTAGAGAGATGCCGCCCTTGCTGGAATGGAAAATAAAAGTAAAGTGAGCAGCTTATGTGTTAGATATGTATGCCTTAAAAGTTAATTTGGCTAACACGCTATATTTTTCTAGGATATAAATTATACTTAATCAAATTTTTATCAATAAAATTGGATATTTTTTTATTCATATTTTTATGTGTCTATGAATTGTCCATAAAGTTAATAGATAATGATACATATTTTCAAGAGTTAAGAATTTGAGATATGTATCATTATAAGTTAACTTATAAATGCTCCCGATCATTGGATGATTACGGGGATGGTTATCGATCCATCAAGATTGGTACATGACTTCCTTTTTGGATAGACGAGTCTCGAGTCTATAGTGTGAAAATATTAGAGTAAGAGTGCAAGTAGTTATTAAAAAATAATGGTACTAAGCATGATCAAAAAATGAGAAATCATATGGATATATACTCACTCGTCAGTGACTTCTCGAGTTATAGTAATATAAGCAATTCCTTAACTTGCGATGCCTTAGATACTCACAATAAAATTGCTGTAGTTTAACAAGCATGTAGATATAGTCCTTAGTTATATAGGGCCTTGTAGTGTACGTTAGCTATAGTAGGTTCGCTGTAGGAATGGGAGTGTACCTATAGAAGATCATCGATCTTAGTAGTTAAGGAATAGTCTTATATAATCTACAAGATTGAGTCCATGATTCAGTGGTCATAGCAACGTGATAATGGAAAGAAGTTTTCATGGAAATCATAATTGGACTCGAGCTAGTTAAGTCTTGCATATGATGGATATTTAAGATTTGATGAGAATCTATGATTGCATTATATCAGGACTTTCGATAAAAGAACTTGATCATACAGTAGCTATAACTAGGGATTCATATTTCTATTCTACTAAGTTACCACTACATACTGCAAAGTATTACTAGTAGATTGTGAAAACTCATTTGGATCATTTTTGGATCAATAATCTATATTAGAGTTGAGCTGAAATAATTCCAGTCTATCGAAAAGAGTTTCAATGATATTATGATAGAGATCATAATATGTCTCACTACCAAACATAATGGAACCTGAAATATCATACACAATAGAGACTTGACCTGATCAAGGCTTAAATCAAATTTAGTAACTACTAATTTTATAAAGGTTACAAATTTAGTAGCTGCTAATTTTGGTACCTACTAATTTTAGCACCTACTAATTTTAGTACCTACTAATTTTAGTATCAAGGACTTAATTTTAAGAGTCGCAATTTGATTTAATTTAATTAGATTTGATCTAATTAGATTTAAGAATTCTAGTTGATTAGGATTTCAAATTCTATTATGAATAAGATTGATATCTTTTCGAATTCAATTCGAATTGGACTCAAATTCAATTTGATTTGATCCAGATTTGAATCTAATTAAAAAGGACACCCTAAACTAATTAGATCACTCTTAAAATCTCATAGAAATTATGTTTTGTGTGATAAGAAATTAGTGGTGCGCGCAAAATTGTGTGAGTGGGTGCAAGGAGTTGACGTCCTTCATATCTTGGTCTCTATCCTCTAATCTTGATAAGTGCTATCCTAATCTAGTTTTAATTTGATTAGACATTGAATTAGGACAAGACTTATCAGATTAGGAGGCATGGAATAAAACTTTGTGTGACAATAAGGATGAAAACATTTTTGCAAGTGCTAATCCCTTCCTGGCTGCGAGTCCTCATCGCAAGCCTCCTTGTTTTAGTCACCCTGTTCCTTTTAAATTCTATTTTGATTAGGATAAGACCCCATCTAGATAAGGCTTTATCTAATCAGGTTGTGTGAGGATTTGGAGTTTTGGTTGTGCGACATCTATGAGAATAGAAAAAAAAAAAAAGGATCGAGCACTAATTCCTTTCTAAAGGGTTCTTGCTGCACATATTTTTCCATCACCCTTTCCATCTATTTTCTTATTTTTCCATGCCAAAAATATCGAAGGTCTAAAAGAGAGGAGAAGAAGAGAAGAAAGTATCTTCTCCTTCCCTGGTGCTCAAAAAAAAGTCCTGTCCATTTGGATAAAAGTTCGTAGCCTTATTTTTCAAGATCATCGAGGAGTTCAAAATTCAAGTCAGAGCAGAGACCTGCAAGGAACTAGCATTCCAAAAATCTCAAGAAGTAAATCAATATCATCCCATGTAAATACCAATAGAGGTCGAGCGCTTAGAGGTCCGGCGCTTACATGGCTCTGACAGTAACCTCAAAGATCCACCGATCTGATTATAGTTGAAGGGAGGAATAGCGATCAAGATAAATTGATCTATCATTCCTTCTTTAATTTTTATTTTATTTTCAAATCCGATTTCATGCGATAAAATGTTAATCAGTATGTAAGATCGGTCCTTAAATATTTTTTAAATAATTTTGCATACGTTTTTATGAAAATTTTTATAAATTGCTTGAAATCCCGATATTCAGCATGCATGCACGATGATTTCTTTCAATGGTATCAAAGCATAGAATATTCTAGCATGCTAGATTAGGTTCAGATATAATATAATAGCTTAATTTCATATATGATATGATCCTTTTTTGATCAGATACGTGGATTGAATGCATCACCATAGCTATTCTCTCATAAGAGCAAAGAGTTTGAAGACCCTCTCTTTCTATTCTTATGACGTATAGAGATGCTATTTATGAAGAAATTAATTAATTTAAATCTGAAATTAATTACAAGAGATGTAGTTTAATTTCTTTGATTTAAACAAGTATGTATGATATACATGAAGTAGGATTTAGGTCCAAAAACCAATTCAAGATCATAATAATATTAATTTTATGGACTTAAATATAATTTAAAAATTATTTTTAGGTTATAAAATTTTAATTCATGAATTTGGGTATGGGGTTGGTGATTAATACATTTTTTTAACAATACGTATATTTGATAGTTTATAAATTCAAAACATTTCAAGAATGTTAGAGGAAAATATAACATATTTTTGTTCTCATAAGATGTATATATATAATTTTTTTTTAAGCATCCTTCGCCACTCACATCTGGGTGAACGGCTAAACAGACCAGACCACCTTTATCGGATCCGGATCTGAATTTTAGAATTTTTTTCCGATCTGATTCGGATATCCGATGGTTATTTTTTAGTTAATAAAAAAAACTATAAATTCCGCACCGCTGGTTTCTACGACTCTCCGATCGTCCGTACACAAATTCATCACTCTCTCTATTCCCCGACTGCCAATCATCGCGCTGCGGACGCCGACCTCCGTCCCCGGACCACAAACAGGGGCCAGCTGACCGTCGACGAGGCCACCACCGCCGCAAGCATCGACCGCCGAGCCCCGTCGACCGAACTGCCTCCGTTGACCATTGTCCCAGGTATCCACCCTACTCTGTCTCTGCCTTCCCTTCTCTCTCCTTGTCTCTTTCCCCCCTTATCTCCACCTTCCTTCGTCTCCTCACGCTACCAGGCTTTTGCTCGTTCTCTTGGAGCCCTTGCTTCATGAAATGACTCTGAAATTTCATAATGAGAACTATTAAACTATCATGTTAAGTTTTTGCTAAAATTACAATCATTTGGTCATTATGTAGGGGTCTGTTGCTTGAATGAAACCAATATGTTACGGGGATATTACTATATGACTTCATGTTATGCTAGCTGTTATGAATACATTTTAGGCACAAATCTGTGTATTTCCCAAGAAAGAATGCTGGCATGCAAGATCGAGGAATAAAAATCATATGGGGACGGCACTTTAAAATATCATATGGGATGGGCTTCATAGTTTGTCTTGTTTTGCTTAACACCAATCTTAAAATATAAGCCCAATAGTCAAACATATTTTTTATTAAAAAGTTATTAATTCTATAATTATGGTATTCTTTTTCTTTCTTATTTTGAGTACATTACTTTTTACCAATATATAAAGCATGATTATATGATATACACTAAATAAATTTATCATTAATAAATTAATACACACTTCTAGGTAAAATAATATACAGTTCCTAAAATATAACGTTCACTTATACTAAATAATGCATGCTTGACAGCTCACTGATACCTACTATAATTTTTTTTGATACATATCTAGTAACAATCTAGTACATATATATAGATAAATTGATATATAGTTTCTTGAATATGGTATTCATTACTACATGGTATATGGTCAATTAATACATACTTATATTTATTCAATATTTCGATACACATCTCTAGATAAATGGATAAATAGTTTGTAGAATATAATGCTCACCAATACATGGTACATGACCTAATAATATACATTTGATGACTTGCTGATATATACTATAAATTTTTGATACATACTTGGTAGCAATCTAATACATACTTATAAATAAATTGATACATAGTTTCCTAAACAATGTATTCATTAGTATACAATATATGTTTATTTGATACACACTTAACAAAATATTTATTCGACATCCCAATACATACCATTAGATAAATCAATATATAATTTCTAAAATATGATGTTCATCAATATATAGGACATGATCAAAATGATACACACTAGATGACTTACTGATATATACCATGTATTGATAAAAACTATATGCTAAAAATGAGAAAAAAAGAAAATATCATAATTATAAAACTAATAATTTCATTAATTAAAAAGGTATTTGACTTTTAGCCTTACTCTTTAAGATTGGTATTAAGATAAATGTGGTAAACTATGAAGCCCACCTGATATGATATTCTATAGTGCCTATCCCATATGATTTTTGTTCGAGATCGTGTAGGGTTCGGTGTTGTCTTTTACAATTCAAGTAGAACGAGCATCACACAGAATGAAAGTAATAAAAGAGTGATAACTCTAAGGTAATCAAGCCATGAAGGTAAAAGAATTAATCATGATAAGAGGGGGAGATAAGTCATCTCTGTTCCTCCAATCAAGGTGTATTCTGTCACTCAAATCCCATATAAAAAGAGTAAGTCTGATTTTTTGCTTATATGCGAGATTTGAGCTGCTATCTCGATAATAAAATGATGTTCACCACCAACTTTGTAGGTCACTCAAATGCTATATGGGGATAGTTGATCCTCCATTATATGGTTCTGTTTACCTCCGAGTGAGAACAAGTTGAATCTCCAATCTATGAGATTCTGGATATCCATGCGGTAATAGGTTGAACCTTTGCTCTGGGTCACTCAATGCTCGAGCATGTTGAACTTTTGCTCTTCAAGCAGAATTGGAGCTGCATTGATTGATGGTTGGAAGACCGTTCACCAATGATAAAGACTTTGGATCCTAGAATTCTAGGAGGGGGTTGTCTGACCAAGTGCTTTATAGGATTGTAATATAGAAGGCAATGGATGCTGGGTAGTAGAGCTGAGTGTTGAATGTGTTGAAAGGGATCCAGTGGATACTTTTTTTGCTTTTATGATGTGGAGTTAAAGTTATTTCCAGCAATAAATTCCGTTAGGAGGTGGTTCATGTCATGGTAACTCATCTTCTGGGTGGTTAGCAGCAATTTCTTACATATATAGCTCTCCTTCGAATGGTTGTTCTCACAAATAAGCACCATATGTCATGATAACTCCCTTTAGGAAGTTAAGTTTAGTGTCAAACCACTTATATATGGCTTCTTATGTGAATCACAAGTGGCCAAATATGAGCCTTCCTAGTGTCACAACAGCAATAATCAACCCAATATTGATTGACCGAAGTTTTTGATCATTTACTGTAGTTAGTTGATGGCTGATAACTTTTGGGTGTAAGCATTGCCTCCTATGGCTCAGTGAAAATGGATGTTTCTGTTGAGCTGAATAAGCATAAGTTCACATGGAGTTTGATGATCTATCTAGTTTTGACTCAATAGTGTTCACAGTGGATTGAAACTGAAAGTATCTCCTAGATGCATTCCATCACCAGCAGCAGTATTTTCATGTCATTCTGTAGCAATCATTTGTGGAAGCTTTCCTTGGTGCTAATAGAGTGGGATACTTTGGTTGGCTAATATTTGTGTTTTGTAATTCTAAAACTGTTGTGCATTGTTCTATGTTTGATGGAATAACTTTTATGCCATTGCTATTTTGGAATTCAACTTTTTGATTTCTTTTTGTTTTTTTAGGGTTTTTTTTTAAAGTTCTAATAAGCATATCTTGCACATTAAAAAACTAAGGGCCTGTCTGGCATCATGTCCAATTTTCAATTTTCTTTTTTTTTATTTTTCAGAAATACAGAGGCAGGATTGGTGTTCTACAACCTGGTTTATATTGCCTTTTGAGAACTCTCTCAGTGTCTAGAAATTGTGGAAGTTGAAAATCTAATTTCAGAAGCTTTTGAAAACCAAAACTGCCTGTGAGCACCATTGTTGCCACTGCTGCCAGCACTTCTGCTGCCACCCATTGTATCTGCCCACCACCGTCCATCAACCACTTCCCCCACCATCAACTGCTTGCCAACCACGGCCACCTCAACAGCTGTCACCACCACCATCACTGCTGCTGTCACATCCACCACCAAATGCAAGCCAAGGGACCACCAAACAGGTTATGGATTTTCAGCTTGAAAAAAAAAATGAAATTGGTTTTGGTTTGTGAAAAACTGAAAATTGGAGGTAATGCCAAACACTACTTAAGTTACATACAAATTTAGAAATTTCAGAACATATAGGGGATAACTTGGGACTGTGGATTTTGCGTAGTTGCATGAGTTGGCATATATTCATAAAATAACACCCTAGATATTAATGCAAACCTTGGAGGAACATATTTATGCACTTTATTATCTTCCTTTCAAGCATGCATCAGTTCCCCCTGACACATACAGGTTTTGTTACTGTCTTGCTGACAAATTTCTTACTTTACCTCATATTATGTTATGCTTGTAACTTTAAGATTATGTACGTTACTTGGTCTACTTCTTGGAATATAAACTACTCTATGGGAATGGTTTTGTTGTATATTATGAAGCTTACCTCTGTATCATTATAAACTATGGAGTAAACATTAGTTCCTAGCTGTTCAGGACCAGATTATTCCTCGTCATCTTGCATCTTTGCTTATTACCTGACTAATGGATGGAGGACCATGGAATGAACTTACCTGAAATATCCCAGGATGGATTTGAATGCTACGCTATTTACATGTTTCTCTTCCCTTCTTTTATGGGCGTATAGCTGGCTTTTATTTACTGTATTCTGCTGGAGCTTGGCCATGTAAATGTACCCTATATTTGATGAGTAGCCTTGGCATGCTCCTACCTCGCTCTGGAACCATGTTGGGAAAAAAAACACTGTTCATATTAATTAAGCCCTTTATATATATGTAATTGTTGATGGAATATTTATGTTATTGCAAAGTCATTCTACTGTATTGACCTATTGTTGTTGAGACCACTTTTTGTTGGCCTGAATGCTTTATTTCTTGTTGCCTTTTCATTAACTGCTTGCTTCCAAATCTATTCTTTTTTAAAATATCATTTCTGGGTGAACTGATCTGGCTTTGTATGCTCACACGGAGTACAAAATGTTTGCTGCACCTAGCAACAATGTGTTGGCTGTTGCAGGATCGAGACCTGGAAATCAAGTGGCTACCGTTTCTCAATCTTTTCAATCTCCAGGTCCAGGTGGAAAGCAGCGAACCTCCAGTCTTGAGTCACCAATAATGCTGCTTACAGGTCACCAGAGTGCCATATACACCATGAAGTTCAACCCAGCAGGAACTGTGATAGCTTCTGGGTCCCATGACAAAGATATCTTCTTGTGGTATGTCCATGGGGATTGCAAAAAATTCATGGTATTGAGAGGACACAAGAATGCAATTCTGGACCTCCATTGGACCACCGATGGAACCCACTTAATTTCGGCAAGCCCTGACAAGACTCTTAGAGCATTGGATGCTGAGACTGGGAAGCAAGTTAAGAAGATGGCAGAGCACTCATGTTTTGTGAACTAATGCTGCCCCTCACGCAGGGGTCCACCTCTTGTGGTTAGTGGATCGGATGATGGAACAGCCAAACTCTGGGATCTTCGTATGAAGGGTGCAATCCAGACATTTCCAGACAAGTATCAGATCACTGCTGTCGGTTTCTCAGATACGGCAGATAAGATCTCTACCGGTGGGTTAGACGATGATGTGAAGGTGTGGGATCTTCTCAGAAATGAGGTGACGATGACTCTCCAGGGGCATGGGGACATGATAACAGGCTTGGAGCTGAGTCCTGATGGGTCTTATCTCTTGACTAATGGCATGGACTGCACTCTTCGTATCTGGGATATGCACCCCTATGCTCCACAGAACCGATGCAAGAAAATTTTTACAGGGCACCGGCACAACTTCAAGAAGAACCTTCTGAAATGTAGCTGGTCATCTGATGGGGGCAAGGTCACTGCAGGCAGTGCAGACCGGATGGTGTATATCTGGGATACGACATCGCGCCGCATCTTGTATAAGCTTCCTGGACACAATGGGTCTGTCAATGAGAGTGTGTTTCATCCTATCGAGCCCATTATTGGATCTTGCAGCAGTGACAAGCAGATCTATCTTGGAGAAATTTAAATCAGAATCTACAAGGTTTGGTAGTCTGCAGAACCTTCCATAAGCTTTGGTCCATTCACTAACCACCAGGTGCTGACAGATGTAGTGAAAAGAATCAGTAGTGGGTGTAGCTTCTTTACACTTTGACAATGATATGATAAAAAGAAATTAGCAGTGGGTGTAGTTTCTTTATGGTTTCTTGATGATATGGTGAAAAGAAATCAGAAGTGACGACCGTTTCTTTACAGTTTTGTCAATTGTTCCATCTAAATCACACTTTAATCTGATCTTTTGTGAGTGGTAGTATATGTCAATGACAACATAGTAACGGCTAACATTGTGTTCATGCTTTTTTTCTTTCTTTCTTTCTTTTTTTTAAAAAAAACTTTTGTCTTGCAGACAGGATTTCATTGATGGGTCATCTGTAGATATTAGCTTATGTTACTCTTACCACACTCGTCCATCATGTTCAATGTCAGTGATGCTGGTCTTCTATTGTTATATCTCTTAGGTATCTCATATGGTGGCATACGTCTAAGCTACAGGTTTGCTGCAGTCCTAATTTCTGCTTTTGCTTTTGTTCTTCACAGGAAAGCGGCAAGTAGATTTAATTCTTCAAATTATTAAGAAACAAAGGACATGTTCTGTCATTTCTACAAATATAATATTTTAATTATGTTTCCCAGATAACTTTCCAATTTGTATGTATGGAGTACATCAAAGTCTCTTGTCCATAAGTGTAGTTTATATGTGAAGCACAAAACAAGTCAATAAGTCCCCTTTCATGGTAGGTAATGATCAAACTACTTGACTTTTCACATTCACATGCGATGCTCTTTGTGCTTCAGTATACATAAATCCAGCAACCAGCTACAATTGTCTGAGGTTTTTGGGGTTATATTGACCATATGGCTCGATCCAATGCTTAAACACTGATAATTTTACTGCCTGTATTATTGGACTGCACCTAAAACTATGCCTGTCCACAATTATGGGTCACATAAGTATGCTTGTTGAGAAGAGAGGGAGAGAGAGAGCATTGAGTAAATTGTGAACCTGTGTCTTCCTTTAAACGTCTTTCTCCAAAAATAAGGAAAGAAAGAGACATTCCAACTTCCCCCGCATGCCTGCTTCGCATGGGACTGTCACTTGATTCCCCTGCATTTTTGTCACATCAAACTTACCATCACTTGTTGCAATTGAAATGAAACTTAGCTTGAAGTAATGAACGTAACAAATCTCCAACAGTGGAGAGCAACGGAGGCTGTTGTTGGGCAACAGACACGGTTAAATCCCATCAATGTACACTGCAATCTCAGAATTTTTTGCGAGGCTGGTATGCAAGCTATAACTAAAAATTAGTTTTCATATACATAAAATTTTATGATGCGTACAACAAGAAGGTATGAACAACAAGCACCACATCGATACGGTGTTTCAAGTTGAATCGAGCTGAAGACCTATCATTATTTTCAAGGAAATCGACTTAATTATTCTATCTACGGATTCACCAATTTTATTTATTTATTTTACTATTTATTTATTTATTTATTGTAGGAATGGCTCGGTATTAAAAGCTTAAGATGATGTTGCTTTTGACCCTAGCAAGTACACACCAACCTTGTTCAGAAGGGGTTGAATGCACATATTTTGATAGCCAGTGTACATGTTTTTAACACTAGTGCATATTTTTTATACATAAAATACACAAGTGTATTTGTGGGGCCAAAGGAAGAAGCATCTAAAGATTTCAAAACTGGGCCATTATTGTGGAAGAAAGACACTGAAAGTTTCTCCTTCATTTTTTTTGTCAGGTAGCTTTGTATCAATCTAAATAGCTTGTTTTATTTCCCTACCGACACATCATCATTTCTTTGGTGAGAACGCCGAAATGAGTTTGATTCCCTATATATCATTTTTTTTTTAAAAAAAAATGTCCTTTATTTAATAATCATTTGATTGTTAGTCTTCAGAGGGTGGCTATGGAGAACATGAGTGCTAGAAGTATGAAGAGGTTGCTTGATGATTTCTTTTGTATTGGTGTCCTTATCTCATGGTCCCAATCAGCCAACAACAAGGCTTTCTTTTCAAGAAGAGATTATGATCCAAGAATGATAACTTAAAGTAAAGCCTTGTGTCCCCATTTCCCCTCCATCCATCCATCCATCAATCCAATTTCTGTGTTCCTTTTTCTGCCCCCCCCCCCCCCCCACACACACACACACACTTTTTTTCAACTTTTTTGCTCTAGTGGCCCATCACATTACACAATCTCAATCACTTAAAATGAAGAGGAGCAGCCTGCCTCAACCTTTTCTTTGCTCGAGTATCAATATTCCATGTTGCTTTCCAAGTCAATGCACATCAACCACAATTGCTAGGCCAAAAGGCACCTACATGTATGCCTAGATATTGAAATTATCCAACTTCAAATCAAATCTTTCATGTGAAAAGCTTAAAGTGAGTGCAACATTTTCATGATTTAGATCACATGATCTTGACTTGAGAAAACTAAAAGTCGGCAATTTGAGCATACATGTGCTGACTCGTACACTTGTAATCTATTCAAGCTTAGTCTAGATAAATAAAATTATCACCTTAGATGTGGATACAAATTATTTTTCTATTTAATATAATTAGGTTCGGGCATGGATTTGCTCCTTTCAGCTTCATTCATGATCTTCTTCTTCTCATTGTTGTTACTATTGCTACTGTGATTGCTGTTGCTACTATTGTTATATGCGTGGATAAGGAGAATTATAATAAGAGCACAACCTAATCAAAAAGAGGGTCATTACAAGAGTTTCTAAGTAAAAAATGATCTTCTTCTTCTTATTGTTGTCACTATTGCTGCTGTGGTTGCTGCTGCTATTATTGTTAAATGCATGGATAAGGAGAATTATAATAAGAGCACAACCTAATTGAAAAGATAGTAGTTACAAGAGTTTCAAATTGAAAATTTTATAATTGTTGTAATGCTTGACTAACATGAGATGCCCTTTGTTTGGATGGATGAACAATTAATTACAGAAACAGTTAGCAAAAACAATGAAATACTACATGCATAAACCTTGTAGCATATTGACTAATATATATTCAGTAGGCTACTGGACAACATTAGTGCTTCTTTTTTGCAGCATCACTGTGTTCCTTTTATGTGAGTATGTTATTGTTTTCCACTTTCATTTCATGATTCTTCATTCTGGATTTGTTGTTACCGTAGTTGTAGATAATAATGAATGTTACAAAGGTTTCAGGCATTACTACTATCTTAGAGTAGTAGTCTACAAGAATAGTCATTATATCTATGATTAGAATATTGAAAACTAATACCTTTGCCTTGCCCATGTCCATGATCACAATAGCCACCATGCATGCCTGATCTGACACCTCAACTTCCTCCATAAGTTTTATCACTTACCATCAAGTGGGTCTTAATGCCTATTCAATTATTGTAGTAATCTTTCATTACGCTGATGTTTAAAGATTTGTATAAAGCCCATCAACCTTTCTTTGCAATCAAATCATTCAATATATTTCAATTGCTCGGTGACAAAAACAATTTGGTCGAATCTAGCTGTTAATATTCTTAATATCTTATCATCTCTTCTTTAATCCTTGATTCCTTTTCCATTTAGACATAATAGAATTGAAGCAGAGATAACACCATCAAGATAATCGAAGATAGATTTTCCCTAATTCATTTTTATTTGTTCGATTTCACTTCTTAAGCGTTTGAAGACTACCATTTTCTCTTCTTTCTTTTTCACCTATTCAACCCCTCTGAGAAGGCCTAAAACTGTTATAAAGCCATTACAATAGAAAATAACAGCTGTTGTTGTTTATTATTTTTCATTATCATGCCATTGTGGCAATGATAATTTTATTTTAATATTAAAATTGAAATATGTTTTCAAAGAAACAATGGACATTATAAATATTACAATGGTCAATAATGATTTTAATGGGATTACCTTATAATGTGGCAACACAATAATAAAAACTTGTCACAGAAAATGAAGCCCGGAAAAAGAATGACACCATTATCTCTTTCAGGTGATAAAACTATGTGGGAGTTACCAAGCCATATATCCAACCAATGGATCAAGAAAAAAAAAATTAATACGTTCAAAAAAAAATTCTGAAGTTATCAGAATTCGATAATGTTAAGTCAAAGGTCAAATCTAAGAAACTCCTTGACCATCTGTATTTTCTTTTGGAATCCAGCTATGGTTCAAGAACCAAAATCTTTGTTAATTAAAGGTGTCAATGGATCGGATTAGGTCTAAGACCACATTAGGTTTCGGGTAGATGCTCAAGCTTATCCAGCTCGACACAAACGTATATTGTAGACCAAGAATTTAGATTTTTTTTTTTTCTTAATTTCCTCTAGAGTGGATCAAGCACAATTCCATTTTCACCAAATATTTAAGCAGGGCTACTGCCTAGATTAATTTAATCTTTATATAGGTTAATAGTCCAATTAATTATTAGGGTCTAAGCATTCAGCTCAAGATTGCTTTTTTAGGTTTGGTTACCGTTTAAGCTGAGCCTTGCAGTAAGCCCACTGGAATAGATAAACCAATCTCCAACCCTATTTTTCAAAATAATTTACAAAACAAAACATAGGCAAACTAGCTCATTATGTATGTATAGTATAGTACAGTATAGTATAGCAGAATAGCCAAAATTAATGATGGGGATATAGGAAAGACTTAATAGCAAAACCTGATAATTTGGAAGAACTTCGATCCAATCACTAGAAATATTATGGATTTCAAACTTTTATTTTTAACATGATGAACATGCTGAATTTGAATTTCTAGACTGCCAACATGGAAATTTTATATATATATAGCCTTTGGAACTGTAGTTGAAAATTTTTACGCAATTCTAAAAATCCAAGATTATCCTTGGAGGTTACCTTGACCACTACAAAGAAAATGGAATGGTGGCTCATTTTTTTCAACTTCAAAAATCCTTCTTGGAATCTCAGAATCCCTGTTCTGTCTTCCTTGGATGTCTGTTCACAATTCAATCAACTCTCTTAATATCTGGGACAGGTAACTTTGGATCAGCAACAAGATAAGGTGGCTTGGAAATTAAATAGCCTTAATGGGCCTCTAAAAATTCAAATGTTTTCCCTGGCTATGTCGGAAAAAGAAATTAAATAGTAGGGGCATTCTTGGAAAGAAGGTTGGCAGGAGTATTAGAGGTTGTGTCTCATATCTTCAAGCTCAGGAATTAGTAGATCACTTGTTTTCTTCTACTTGCGCTTTCTTCTCTACAATTTGGAACAGGATTTACTGTTCCCTTGGAATGCTTTACTCTCAATCATCCTTTGAATACCTATTTTATGGATTGGAGATTCAGAAACTTCTCTAAATCTTATAAGCATGTTATTGTTATGCTATTATTTGCCATGAGTTGAGCTCGTTAGAAGGTGCACCAGTCTTTCCCAACAAACATTCTTCCATCACTTCTATTGGACTGATTTGAAGTGAAGTAAGGGACCTCCCTTCTTCTCCTTCACAGGGTGATTAATTCTCCAAGTTGGTACCATGCTGATGCTGTCGCTTTGAAAAATTAGATTTTTGCTTTCATAATTATTCTCTCTCTCTCTCTCTCCTGAATTTTGTAATCTTTTTTTATTCATCTTTATGATATAATCTTTCTTCGATTTAATAAAAGATGGGCGGCTCAATTTTTCCTTCCTTTTATTTTATTATTATTTATTATATAAAAAAAAGAAAAGAAAAAAAATAATAAAACAGAGACGTTGCTGTCGGAGGAGCATCCTTGGGACGGAGGCGGTTTTCGGACACGAGGAGGAGGTGGGGGACAATTAAAGCGATATCAGGCGAAAGGCCTCCCCTCGTGGCTCGTGCCGACGCTCCTTGGTCAACGATGACGTCAGATGGGTCCCGCTGTCCATGAAATAAATGCACGTCAAACACAGGGTCTCCGACTGCGACGGGATGTGGTGAATTTTTTTTAAAATAATATTTTTTTAAAAAAAATTACAAGGTAATTCAAAATTTATTTATCGATGCAGGTGATGGTCGTCGATATGGACGAATTTGTCTGTCAAAAAGACGAATTCAATTTATCGGATTTCATCTTTTGAAAGGATGAATTCAATTTAATCGAATTCGACTTTTCAAAAAATGAATTCTTGATAAATTATATAAAAAAAATTATTGAAAGAGATTTTTAATTTTAAAATATTGATTTATATTAAAAAAAATATTGAAAATGAAAATTTTTAAAATAAAATCTGAAAAAAAATAATAAGTGAATAAACTGTATATATATGATAATATTTCTGTATCAAAATTTTATAAAAAATAAAAAATTAATAAACAAATTGCAGGACCGTGGATCGATGGTCTAACCGATAGGTGGACCGATGGTCGGATCCTGGTGGTAGCCGGACTGACGATCGGGACGGTGATAGGATCGAGGATTCTTCCACCAAATGATTTTACTGGAAAAAGAAAAAAAAATTATTATTATTATTAAATAATTAATATATTAAATTAAAATATTTTAAATATATTTACATTAAAAATTAAAAAAAATTAAAAAAAAATATTAAAAAAATTGTTAAAAATTTTATATTTTTTTATAAAATAAAATAATGAAAAATCGCCGGTTGTATCTACGATTTCACCAAATAATATTTTTTTAATTAAAATTTAATAAAAAAATTTAAAATTAATGAGAAATCATGAATTTTAATAAATTCTAAAATATTTTATTATTTTCATAAGTTTAATTTTATATTTTATATATTTTTTAATTTACTTGAGCAAATAAATGATTTTTATCATTTTAAGACCGATATGTGGACCGATAATCGGATCAGTAGGTGGACGGATGATCGGATTAATAGCAAGACCAGTAAGTGAACCGATGATCGATCCTGGTAGCCGAACTGGCGATCGGAATGATGACAGGACTGAAAACCGAATAGATAACAGAATCGACGGAAAATAAAATTTTTATTATTTTCATAATTTGAATTTTATAATTTATATTTTTTTAAATTTAGTTAAGCAAATAAATAATTCTTGTCTATTTTAAACTAGAACACAAATAAACACATATATAAATAAACACTTATATAAATGATTCTTATATATTTTGGACCATAACACATAAATAAACACATAATTTTTTAAAATTAACAAGAAAACATGAATTTTAATAAATTCTAAAATAAATGACTATTCGGTCCCACATGGCGGCCGTCTTCTAGTGCGTGCAGGCTGTATACGACGACAGATCAGAGGTGGCTGATGCTGCTCTGTCTCATGCTCTATATCGTGGGATGCCTGATATGCATCATGCTCTACATCGTGTGATGCCTGCTGTGCAGATACGTGATATGACGACGATTCTCCATGTCCGGAGAAATCATGCTGTCAACCCATGCAATCCAATGCAGTAGTATAATCAAAATGTGCTGCCACATCCTCAGTAGATGTGATCTCGTGCATCGGATGTGGAGAGGTGCTATGTCGTCTCGTACCTCGTCTGTGATGAGCTGGCGGAGGTGCTCCGGATGAAGATGCATATGGATAATAAGGTGAAGGAGTCTCGTCCTTCCTGTCTCCCTCCTGATAAAACTCACGTAGTGGAATCCGTGCATGCTCGCCAAGAGTATAGAGGATAGAATGACATATATCATGTATATGTATACAATACATGCTATAAAAATTCATGCTGCATATTTATATAATAAAAAATATAACTACAAATACGTAAACTTCAAATTTCATTCATAATTAAGTATTACTAAATAATTATTTAACTAAATAATTATTTACAAGATAGATATAATCATATATTATTCTTATATACTTATATATTCATAATTAAATATTACTTCAATTAATTATTATTCTTATATACTTATATATTCATAATTAAATATTACTTCAATTAATTAACGACAAAAAAATCTTAATGATTAATCCATTTACTAACATAAATAAGTTCATATTTATAATATTTTTTAATAAAAAATTATTAGTACATCATTATTCTTTTTACATTAATTAATACATTAATTGATTATTGAAATATAATACTAAATTTTTAAATTTTAATAATTAGATCTACATATTATTTAATTAATCATTATCATTATATATTATTTTTTAAATTCCTAAAATAATAAATATTAAACAAAAAAATAGATAATCAAAACTTCTTATTATTTAATAAATTTTAAATACCTTAAAATTTTCATATACATCTTATTATTTACTAAAAATTTTATATAAATTATTTATTCTAATCGTCCCTCAAATTTTAATAATATTTTATCAATTTTTATAATTAACATATTAATTTAACTTCCGTAAAATCAATTTTTCAATATTAATTTCTAATATAAAAGTAATAATGTAAATTATTAAATAACAAATACTAAATAAATTTATCACAGAAAATTTAAAACATAAAATTTAATTACTCAAATATGTAATAAAAAATTAATTCAAACAAGTATAAATTAAATTTATTTAATTCTTGAAATTAAATTAATATATACAAAATTTAATTTAAACAATCAAATAATCATAAATCAGTAAAAAAATTATCTTGAATTGGGATAATGAAATATGGAAGAACGAGATCTAGATCGTCCAATAAAAGCCAGAAATCGGATCTAGATAACAACAAAAAAAATATTAATCAAAAAAGAGTTTAAATACTAATAAATAAATAAAAAATAAAAAATACTCACCGAAACGGGAATGACCGAGAATGACGAAGACTTCGGGACCCCACGCAAAAAGAAAAATCAAACTGGGACCACGGGAGGAGGGACCGGCGATGGAACCGGACGAGCGAGAGGAGGAAGACAACAAAAAAAAATGAAGAACAGGGAAAAAAAAAAGCAAGGGCGCGGTAAAAATGGTTGCTGCCTGAGTTTGTCTTTTCAAAAGATAAATTCTCAGGCGAATTCGTCTTTTGAAAAGACAAATTCAGAATCCACTAGCTATGCATCACCACCGGGATGCCTCGATCGCCACGCGTCAAACGATTCGCGAGCCTGCCGCTGACCAGTCACGTGGCTTGAATTCGGCTTTTGAAAAGACGAATTTAAGTTCGTCTTTCCAAAAGCCGAACTCAAAAGGACGACACGTGGAGGGTTTTGAGATGAATTCGTCTTTTGAAAAGACGAATTCAGCCTGCTGGCAGCTAAATGCCACGCATCCATTTTTTTTTTTTTCTCCGAATGCCTTTTGCCACGTGCCACTTAGATCCGTAAATATATTACGGATCACCTACTTTTGTAATTAAGTTTTTATTTAATATTATTTTAAAAAAAATCCTGATGTGGTCACCTCCCTGGGTATTTTTTAAATAATATTTTTTAATATTTTATTTCTCAAATTAATGCCATCCTTATTTTATTTATCAATTTAAATGTACGGATCTTTTAAAAAATAAAAAATAAAAAAATCATGTTTTATTTATCAATTCAGATGTACGGATTAAAAAAAAAAAATCGCGAGTTGAATCCGCGATTTCAAATACATTTATTACGTTGAAGTTTTTTTAACTGCTTAAATATTTTATTGAAAATAAGTTATCAATTATATTTTTTTAATTAAATCAAAATTTATGAATGACAGTTTTATAATTAATTCAAATATTACGAAGGATATTTTGAAAATTAAATCAAAATCATGGATTCGTGATTTTGATTTAATTCTCAAAATACCCTTCATAATATTTGATTTAATTATAAAACTGCCATTCATAAATTTTGATTTAATTATAAAAATGTTATTGATAGCTTATTTTCAAAAAGATATTTAGGTAATTAAAAAAAATTCCACCGCATTAAATGCTGCCTTAAATATTTTTTAATTAAATTTTAATCTAATAAGATTTTAAAAAATAAATAACAAAATTTAAAATAATATAATAAAATATTTAAAATAATACAATAAAATTTAAAATATTTAAAATAACATAATAAATTTATAATATTTAAACTTTTTAAAATTTTTAATTTTTTTAAAAAAAAGGAGTTTGAAATTACTGGTCTGCCTTGACCCTGATGGCCGGACCGACGGTCGGACCGGCGATCGGATCGACCGTCGAACCGGTGACCGATTATCAGACCAGTGGCTGGACTGGTATCTAGACCGGCGATCGGACTGGCACCGATCTAGCACTCGAACTGGCTGTCGGATCGATGGCCGGAGCCGGACTAGCTATCAGACCGGTGGCCGGATCGACGACCGTGCTGTAAAATCACAGATTATAATAATTTAAAAAAATTATTATAGTATCATATTATTATTTTTTTATTTTTAATTTTTTTTCTAATTTTTTATTAATTTTTTTTATTTGGTCAGACCGGTGGCCGGATTTTGGCGACCGATCGATCGTCGGACCGGTGATCGACTGTCAGACCAGTGGCCGGACTGGCAGTTAGACCGACAATCGGACTGGCACCGACCTAGCACCGAACTAGCTGTCGGATCAATGGCCAGAGTCGGACTGACTATCAGACCGGTGGCCGAAATCGACGACCAGACTGCGAAATCGCAAGTTATAATAATTTAAAAAAATTATTATAGTATCATATTATTATTTTTTATTTTTAAATTTTTTTAAAATTTTTTTATTAATTTTTTTATTTTAATTTTAATTTAAAATAAAAATATATGGAGGAAAAATTACGGGTTAGACCCGCGATTTCAAACAAGTTTTTATTTTTTTTTTTGTTTTTTTGTGAAATCACAGGTTCAACCTGCGATTTCACCTTTTTCGTTTTTTTTTTTTTTTTGTTGATACCGTACACCTAAATCGGTAAATATGTTTGGGTTGGCATTAATTACGGAAATGAAGTTTTAAAAAACATTATTTTAAAAAAAAACTACCTCCCCGTGAGAAATGAATTGTTAACCGATATAATATAAAAAAAAAATTATTTATGAAAGTACCGCCACCCTATTTTTATTTACAAAAGTAGATGATTTTGGCCACGTATCAACCTTGCTCGAACACATGGCAGCTAGTTCGGGATGCATGATAGGACAGGTGAAAACGAGGATGGAACCCACGAATTCTGAGTGAAAACGCGGGTTGAATCCATAATTTCATTAAGAAAACGCGGGTTCAACCAGTGATTTCAGTAAGAAAACGCGAGTTGAACCCGTGATTTCTCAGTCGAACCTTTTTACAGCTCTGTCGGGTTTTTTTTTCTGCATTGCTCCTGTTCTTGGCCCCCCGCTCCTGTTCACTCTATTCTTTTCCCCACCTCCGGTCCTCTTGGCTGCCCCACCTCCGGTCCCATCTTGGCTGCCCCACCTCTGGTCCCCTCTTGGCTGCCCCACCTCCGGTCCCCTCTTGGCTGCCCCACCTCCGGTCCCTATCTAGGTATGTTTTTTTATTCTTAGTTGTTTAGATATATTAAACCGGGATTTGATTTCCTAACCGTTTTATCTAATTTTTTTATTATTTTTTAGAATCATTCCGAGCGTATTTCACATCTAGTTCAATTCGGTGTTCCAATTTGCAGGTATGATTTATATATTTTTTTATAATTAATTTATTATTGTATTATATTTTATGATATTTTTTATCTTGTGATGCCATGCTAGTTTAATTTTTGTTAATATAATTATATATGCTTCTTTGATATATTAGTTAAATAATGATTTATAGCATATATATATATATATATATATATATATATATATATATATGTGTGTGTGTGTGTTATATTATATATTGCATGAAAATATTTATTTGATAAATAAAATTAGATTTTTATTAAGTATTTATTTTTTTTTTATATTTTAAAATAAACTTATATTTATAAATTTTTTAATTTGATTTTAAAAAATGTTTTATAATATTTATTTTTAAAAAGTAATTATTTTTAATGTTGAAATATATATATATAATTATAGTAGTACACAAAATGAGCTAAATAAATATTAATATATGTGGAATTCTTAAAATTATGTTATTAAAAATAATATATTAAATTAGTTTATTATTGTATAATTTTAATTATTAGTTATTTATGAATATATAATTATGTAAGAGTAATAAATTAATATTGATTATATTATTTAACATAGGAATACAAATAATTGATATGTTTATTAATAAAAAAAATTATGACATAAATAATAATGACTGAAATATAAATAATATTTTAATATAAATAAGTTGTGGTACAAAATTAATATATCTATAATTTTATTTATTTTTATATTTTTTAGTTGTGCAACATGAATATCTACATTGTGTAGTATGCAGAAATTGTTATTACTGAATAAATTATGTGTCAAAATTATTTGTTAAGTTAAACATTTGATTTTTCGTATATACGAATATAAAGTTTGCATTACATTGAACCATAGACCCATCAATTGATTAATATGCATAATCTGTATTATCCGTACATTTGTTTATATTTGTACGAAGCTAAAAATTATGCACATTAATCAATTGATTATCCATAGTGGACAGTTTGGGAATTGCAAATAATTTTACAAGTCAGTTTATAGTAATCAAAAGCTGTGCAACGAAGATCGAATGAAATTTTGAGTATCATTTTCCTTTTGTTCTCCACATACATAAATATTTGTATGTGGAGAACTAAGGGAAAATGATGCCAAAATTTCATTCGGTCTTCGTTGCATACCTTTTGATTACTGTAAACTGACATGTAATATTAATGTAATTCCTGAATGGGATAGGACCTATCTTTACCCAGTAGTTGGTGATATGATGCATTTATCATTTAAGTCATCCAAAATTCTGCACGTACGTAATAAACTTAAAAAATATCGAAATCTATATTTATATATTTAAAAAATTAATTGTTTGTAAATTTATTATCATGTTATTTATTTTGTTTTATTACATTTTTAATGATGGTATTATATATTTTAAGAAATTTATCTCTAAATATATTTGATTTATTAAACATATAAGGCATAATGGAAAAAACAATCATAGCCTTATGCTATATCAATGTTTCTATGATTAGAGCATAATGGTTCTATGCTATATCTGGGTTGGCAGCCATCGAATGCTCATCATGTTTATTGCCTTTGTCATGTGGCTAGCAATTTCAACTCAAGATTTTGTGATCCAAAGTTAAGGGATTTGGTCAAAAAAGCGGGATTGCAAATATAGCCTAGAAAATTTCAAAAATTTATGCGGATCATTGAAAAATTAAATCCAGAAGCTGTTGAATGGATGAATGATATCCCTTTTAGACAAATGGACACTTGCACATGATGACGATCAACGTTATGGAATGATGACAACAAATTTATCTGAGTATTTTAATGGAGTTTTAAAAAATGCTCGATTCCTGTCAGCAAATGCATTGGTGCAGTTGACTTTCTTTCGACTTGTATCTTATTTTGATGGTCGACGTGCCCAGGCACATGATGCACTTGACAGGAACGAAAGATTTACTCCTTTTGTTACAGGACATGTAATATCCCAACAAGCCAAAACTACATCATATACTGTTACAAGATTCGATAGAGAAAGTGGTTTGTTTCAAGTAAAGATGGCGAGGCATGGTGCAAACATGAACCGAGGCGATTATACACACGTAACTATACGTTTTTAAATTTTTGATAACATATTATTGTATGTTTGTTATATATTCATTTTTGTTATGTTAAAATACAGGTAGTTCGACTACAGCATCGGACATGTACATGCCAGAAATGGAAGTGTTATCATTTTCCCTGCTCTCATGTAATGGCTGTATGTGAACATGTTGCAATTGATTTTTATAAATACATTGATCGGTGCTATACGTTACATGACTATTATCAATCATATGCACCACAATTCCAACCAATTCCACATGAAGAATATTGGCCTGAGCATGATGATAAAACCCTTATTATGCCCGATATGAGTAGGCTGAGACAGAATGGTAGGCCTCGTTCTACCAGAATTAGGAACGATAAGGATATCCGTGAATCTGGAAACAAACGAAGGTGTGCCATCTGTAAGGAGGAAAGACATGATAAACGGTCTTACCCAAGAACATTACAAGGGGATTAGGATATTTTTGACAAATGACATTACGCAGGTATTTTATTTTACATCGATTTATTCTCTTTTATACAATCCATTATTTATTGATTGTGACATGTACGTTACTGATATGTATTTCTTTGTATCTTATTGATATGTCAGGATAGCTAATGGTTGGAGCTCAAAATAAGCTTACTTGTTTTATTTAGTTGTCTCACGATTATTTAATTATGTTTGATCGATTGTTGACCTATTACTGACTTGTCATGTAATTTGCTACTTATATGTAATTTATAGACTTCTTTAGTTATATGTTATTTACATTTACATTGCATATATTGTAATTTGTTTATTAGTTTTACTTTAACTTATTGCATATTACAGTCATGGATCCCGGTCTAGTAGACCCTTCTGTATTGTACGATCAGGATATCCATCGATCCCGTTTAGCATGGCAGGGGCAGGAGGATGCTGTACTATATTGTAGATTTAGAGAGTTGATTATGCGCAGGTCGATACCTCTCGATAGGTGCATAGTACCTTTACTGATATAGTCTAGCTTTTACGGTCTTGCACGAGTAGGATATATACGTTTGGATTGGCACTTGATTATAGCCTTTGTGGAGCGTTGGCATCCTGAGACGCATACATTTCATTTATCCCATGGAGAGTGTACCATCACCTTACAAGATATTGCTATCCAGCTAGGTTTGCCTATTGACGATCTACCAGTGACAGGTACTACACGGATAGACTAGAGATAGCTTTGTCAGGATTTATTAGGGGTTATCCCACCACAGGGTAGACTTCAAGGTTGCCGATTGAGCATGGTATGGCTAGCGAATCAGTTTCATGAGCTAGCCTTTGATGCTGACGAAATATAGATACAGCGATATGCTCGAGCGTATATTCTACAGATGGTTGGTGGGTGTTTGTTTATGGATAAATCTGGTGATAAGATACATCTTATGTTCCTACCCCTACTTGCAAATTTCGAGAGTACTGGACATTATAGTTGGGATAGTGCAGGGCTCGCCTAGTTATATAGAGAGTTATGTAAGGCGAGCAAGAAAGATGCCACTGAGACAGTTGGTCCTTTGTTGCTTCTACAGTTATGGGCATGGGATAGATTTCCTATCCTAGCACCACGCAGATTATTTTACCCGGCTCCGGATCCTATGATTGATTTAGATGATGGAGCTGGTTTACCACAGGGTCCACTGGGGATGCGGTAAGTTATAAATTTATTTAAATTTAATGATTAGTCATATTTATTGATATATATAAATTAATTTATTTAACGTACAGTTGGAGAGATGATCTTGCTATTACGGAGGTACCTACACATGTTCTCTCTTCGTATCGACATTTGATAGATCATCTGAGTCTACATCAAGTAACGACTAGCACTTATCTTTATCAACAGTTAAATATTTTTATATTACTTATTTAACACAAATGCTTGGTATTGTTCATTAACAGGTGATATGGCAGCCATATATGGATGACGTACTTGCACAGCTACCAGAGTACTGCCTTCAGGGTCATGATATATGGCATAGTCGAGTGCCACTCATATGTTTTTATATCGTAGAGTGGCATTTTCCTAATAGAGTGCCGCGATAATTTTGTTTTCGACAAGTCGTACCCGATCGATGTGTTACAGATCATGCACTGCATCATTTCGATCTTAGGGGATGACCCGATCAGGATTAGAGCAGCAGTCATCGCGAGTATATTCAGTTATGGGAGAGCCATCATGATCATGTTGTGGATGGTTCTCCTGCTGATGGTGCTATGCATTATCATGATCCATACATGCAGTGGTATCGCAGCATCAGTCGATGATTTATCAGTCGTGATGGTGCATGCATGATTATGTGGTATGAAATTTTATTTATGCTATAACACATCGTTATCATATATTTCATATTTTGTTTAACTCATTAAATGTTTATAACTTTCAGACCACTAGCATTGCGACGATATATCAGCTTGCCATGCCAGATTCCATAGCGACGTCCTCGCAGAGTATACAGGACATGTGCCAGTCGACTCTTGATGTTGTTGGTGAGTATGCACGTGTCCAGTTACAGGGATTTGCTCGAGAGGACGATAGAGACGACGAGACTCCAGAGCCTTATCGATATGCATCTACATCGACAACACCTCCTCCTGCTCAGCCTTATCGATATGCATCTATAGCACCTCCTGCTCAACACATACGAGGTACTCGATGATTGATTACCTCTCCCTTTCTGATGCAGGAGTACGATCCATATATGTCCGCGGGTAGTTTCTTCCATGAGGATGTGAGACAGTTCACATCTACAGAGGTTGCCACTACACATTTTGAGTACGCTGCTGGATCGGACTATCCGATGCATCCTGATTACAAGGGACATGGAGGAGGACAGCATATAGGCGAGGGGTCATCGCATCATGTATCTGCATCGCATGCATTTCTGATGTACAGGATCCGACGGAGCATCAGGAGCCGAGTGAGGCGGAGCCAATACCTCGTCGACAACAGCCTGCACATAGGAAGAGACGACCACCATGTGGGACATAGGATTTTTGTATTTTATTTTTTCATTGTTTAAACTTATTATACTGTATTCTCATATTTTGTAATTGTTATTATCACATTTTGTATTTTACTTTTTCATTGTTTAAACTTATTACACTGTACATTGTTACCGGACCAGTTTCACCCTTATAACCCTAAACCCTCAATCCTAATACGTAAATCCTAATTTCTTAAAAAGGATTGGGTTACACATGAATATACGGATTAACAAAATAATTTTAAAAAATAGTCTTTTTAAAATTTTTAAAAAAATATTAATTAGTAGAAAAAATTTTAAAATTAATAAAAATAATATTATGAAATTATTTTAATGAATTATACTCTATAGCTATAAATAGGTCAGAGTCCATCGAGGGAGGGGCATCGATCGGGATAGTTGGATCAGACATAATTGCGGACCGAGATCAGTTCTTTCCCGAACTTATTTACAGATCAAAATTGGATCGGTCCGAGCCGGGCCAAAGGGGTGCCCGATGCTGGTCCGAAAATTAAATAGACTTTATTTTAAGGCCCGAAGCCCGGTCCAATTTTTTCAAATACTAACCCAGAACCCGACCCAATTTCAGGTGGCATGGACCAATTGCACCCCTAAAACCCTAAAATCATAATACGTAAATCCTAATTTCTTTTATTAAATTAATAAATATAACTCTTTATTCAATAAAAAATAAAATTAGGAAATATATATTTTTAAAAAAACTTAATTCCAATTGAAATCGCGGGTTGGACCCGCGTTTTCATGAAATCATGGGTTGGACCCGCGATTTCCTTAAACCCGTTACAAATAACCAGAAATCATGGGTTGAACTTGCGTTTTCATGAAATCGTGGGTTCAACCCGTGTTTTAACTGGAAATAATGGCGGACCCAATGTACTGAAATCGCGGGTTGAACCTGCGTTTTCACTATGAATTTTGGGGTCCAACCCGCATGTTCAGACGCCAGGTGGCCATTCCGAGCTAAAATCGCAGGTTGAACCCGTAATTTCGTAGAGAACTCGCGGGTCCAACCCGCATTTTCACCCTCATGCCACCTCCTACCAACCCTGCCACGTGGTCTGGCCACGTGGCCAAAATCATCTATATCCGTAAATAAAAATGGAACGACGGTATTTTGGTTAATAAATTTTTTTTATATTACTCGGGTCAAAAACCCTGTGAGAAACTTCTCAAATTCTTTTTTAAAAAAAAAATACAGTACGAGGGCTAATATATCCTACTTGGTGGAGCCAAGTTTTGGGCTGATCGGACTTGGATTGGTGCTGACTAACTGCTTGACTTTAAAAAAATTATGAGTTTTGTTGGTCCTCGATCATAACTGGTGCAATAATCGATCCAATTCTATCAGGATATGGAAGAGATTAGACAGGAGCTATGCAACGCCGGCTTGGCTTACTCAGTACCCGGATCACTCCATTCATCATCTCAACCGTATTGCTTCGAATCACTGCCCCATCCTTCTTTCTATTAATCATCCTGCTCGGGGCCCCACTCCTTTCAGATTCAAGAAATTCCGGGTTTCTTTCCCGAGATCCAGGGACATTGTCAGGGAGATGTGGAAGGTGCTTGTCCAGGATGATGCCTCCTATCGTATAACCATGAAATTGGAGTTGCTTAGGAGGCATCTTTTGTGGTGGAATAAGGTCGAGGTGGGCAATCTCATGATCATATTAAGTCTATGGAGGACTCTATTTCTGCTTTACATGTTTAGGAGGATACGAGTGGCTCTTTATCGGATGCAGATATGGAGGCTCTCCGTTCTTATCTTTTGTTGCACCACTCTCTGCTGCATAAGCAAGAGGTCTTCTGGAAACAAAAATCCAAAATTCAATGGTTACAGGAAGGTAACAGAAACACTCGTTTCTTTCATCAAGCCACAATCATTCGGAGGAGCAGAAACAGAATCAGAGCCTTTCACTCTGATATTGATGGTTGGTTGGAGGAGGATGCGGCCATTAGGAGGGAGATCCTCTCTTACTTCTCTTCCAAGTGGACACTTTTTAGTTGCCTATCTCACTCTATTTCTTCTTATCCTCCTATAGTCTCTGTATCTACTTTCCAAAATGCTATGCTTATGAATCAGGTTTTTGCGGAGGAGGTCAAATATGCTCTTTGATCTCTCGGGGAAGATAAAGCCCCCGGTCCAGACAGCTTTCCTCCTTTCTTCTTTTGGTCGTATTGGGATATTTTGTGGTCTGATGTGGTTGCGGCAGTGCAATTATTTTTCGCTTCCGGGAGTTTGCCGAACTCCTGGAAGCAAACCTTCATGGCTCTTATCCCCAAGTAGCCAGATGCTTCTGAGCCGGGCCACTTCCGGCCTATCAGTTTATGCAACACTCTGTATAAGGTTTGCGCCAAACTTCTAGCAAACCGAATAAAGCCTATTCTCCCGTAACTGATCAGCCCGAAGCATGGTGCTTTCGTTTCTTCTCAGAGCATTGCGAATAATGTCCTTATCGCTCGGGAGTTTATGCATGATCTGCGATGAACGCCCATTCGCCGCAGCCTTATGGCGATTAAGTTGGACATAGAGAGAGCCCTATGATTCTATTAGATGGGACTTTCTGGTCATGGCTATGCAGGACTTCGATTTTCTTCCCGCTTGGATATCCAGGATTATAGCGTGTATTATTCGCCCCTCCTTTTCTATCCTGGTTAACGGCTCCCCGACTGAGTTCTTCCATTCTTCTCTCGACCTTCGCCAAGGTTGTCCCCTTTCCTCATATCTCTTTATTATTTGTACTGACTACCTCTCTAGATCCTTGCAAGCAGCGGTTGGCGCATAGGTTATCCAGCCCTACATTCCCGCCCCTAAGGCTTCTCTGGTGTCGCACCTCCTCTTTGCGGATGACTATCTACTCCTGGGCCGTGCCTCCATCTCATGTGCTCAGGGTTTTCGGAGAGTCCTGGAGGACTATTGCTTGGCATCGAACCAGAGGGTCAATCTATACAAGTCGGGGATTTACTTCAATCCGAAGACCCCCACTGGGTAGCGGAGCAGGATTCGGGATGTTCTTGGTATCCCCGAGCATCATGGTCCTCTTTCCTATCTGGGGGTACCCATTACAGGATCCAGACTCATGCGATCTGATTGTGTATCGCTGGTGATGGCAGTTCGAGAGAGGATAGACGGCTGGCAGGGGAGATCTCTATCCTCTATGGGTAGTATCACTCTCATCCACTCGATTCTTGCATCTCTCCCAATTTACATGCTTTCTAATGCGGTTGTCCCCAAATCGGTCACTCTCTATTTGGAGCAGATATTCCGAGCATTTCTTTGGGATTCTTCTTCTACTAGGAGAAGGGTTCATTTGATGAGGTGGGAGGTAGTCTATCAGCCGGTTCATCAAGGTGGTCTAGGGATCCCCTCTCTTATAACTTGTCGAGAGGCTCTCCTTGCTAGACATGTCGCCAGATTATTCTTATGCCTCGACAGCATGTGGTCATCTATCATGAGATCTAGTTATGGTCTTTCTCTGGCTGACACTGATGCTCCCCGCAGATCGCCTAGGCATGCCTCTATGATTTTGAGGGAGATGAGGGCGAGGGCTACATTGATTGCTCCTCTCCTTACCTGGATTATGGGGGACGGCTTGTCTATTCGCCTCATGCTCGATCCCTGGATTTCTGACATCCCTCTGTCCATGTGGCCTACTTTCATTTCCATTCTCACTCCGTCGACGAAGATGGTCTCTGATCTTATGATTCTAGGTCATTCCGAGTGAGATCGTGATGCAGTCTTTTCTACCTTCGAGGGTATCCTGGGCCCCAGGGTGTTGTCTATTATCCTGCCTATTACTGCCTGTCCAGATACCATAGTTTGGAGACGCTTCACTGACGCCCGGGCCCCCATGTCTGATCTGATGTCTATGTATCTTCCCAACTCGCCATCGCCATGGAGTATGGGCTGGCTGTGGTCCTTACCGGTGCATCCCAGGGTTTCCCTATTCCTTTAGAAACTTACCTGGCACCGCCTACCCACTCGTGATTTTCTACTGCGATGAGGCATCTCCATTCCATTTGGTTTCTCCTATTGTGATTCCGACTGTGAGACGCAAGCCCATGCTTTATTCCTCTATGACCGGCTACGTTATTGTGGCGAATGGCTGGGTTTGGGACCTTATCCCTTCAAGCCAAGGATTCTAACGACTTATTCTTTTCTCTTTTAAGCTCCGGTTCCGAGTACTCTATCTCTTTCATGGCCTATCTGGCATACCATATCTAGTTATTCAGGAACGAGTTGGTGTTTAGCTCAGTCAGGTGTTCTCCTAGGATTCTTCTTGAGAGAGCCAGGATGGTCGCCATTGACTATCGGAGCTCTATGGTGAGGTCTCTAGAGACCTAGGGTTTCCCTTCTGCTTCTCGAGCATCTTCTCAGATTTTTATTGTTGGAAATTGTGTCCCAAAGCCAATCGTCTAGGCTGTAGACGGTTGTGCTATTTGTATTTGAATTTTAATATAAATAAAAGATATCTTTTGGCTATTCATCACAGGTTTATTTTCCTTAATTTAAACTCTTTATTGATGATGTCCTTTGAGCTATCTTGTATGTGATGTAGAGAGGATGCATCAAGTAGTTCATAAATTAGTTCGTGACCAAAGGATACGCTATTTCGGGATGATAGTGTATCGAGAGTAAGTCGTTAATGTCATGTCTGTTGGTTGTCCTCTTAACCAAGAAGTATAAAGATGCTGGTATGACATCGGGTGTTGTGTTTGACACTTTACTGAATGTGACTCTCGTGCGGGATTCTCTTGCTACCGAAGAGGAGTCTTGCATTAGAATGTGGACTTGAATTATTCCTTTGACTGAGATCACTATGGAGCTTGCAAGCAACTCACTGTGCTTTGGTCTCGGACTATCCGGATTTCTAATTCAGTGACGGAAGGTTGCTGGGTACAGTCAAGTACTTGTATAGCGGTAGTAGGATCGAGATAGGATTGACCTCTCCAAATAATTTGGATTGAATGCTTTATATGCCTCAATTTAGTAAAACCTTGGCTAGGGCATTCCTTGTAATGAGTTACAGGGATTCTTTGAGACATTTTCAGATGGACTGCTTAGGGTTGGGTGGTTAAACCCTATGCCATCCGGAGCATTAGGAGGTGCAGGGAATTAGTTCAGTACTATTCCATATTCGATAGGTTCTTGTTGCTCTACAACCTTCAACCTATCTGGATGCCCGGTGTCATTGCTAGACAGCAACTTTGGCTAGTACTGGAAATGTTCCTGTACTACCATTTAGTGTTTGAACCTATGGGGTCACACACTGAGGGTTTCTTCTTGTTTTGTTGGCATGCGAACGACTGGAAATCGTTCCGAACTCGTTTAACAAGTTGTTATCAAATTTTCTGTTCGAGCCGATTCTTTTTGAACAAGTTGACTCGAGTCGTTTGACAAGGTGTTGTCAAACTTCTAATCGAGCCGACTCTTCTTGGTCGAGTCGACTCGAATGACGGACTGCTAAAATTCGAAAACTCTTCATTAAATGTTGTAATTGTTATGGAATTTAATGCTGGAAGTTTCAAGTTTTAATTATTGCTATTGCTGAATTCCAAGGGACTTCTAACCTCCCTGGAATTTTTAAAGACCACATAACTCCCACATAATCTCTCATTCATTCCTCTTAAGTGTTTTGAGGGCTGCTGTTGTTATTTAAATGGGTGGGCAGCAGAAAGTGAATGGTTCATGTACATATTCCACACCTAGAAATTTGGATCAAGGTCTAGACTCTGCCACAATTCTTAGTTAGAGATCTTGATTGATCCTTGAGAGATTGAAAGATTAGATCTTCGGGTTAAAGTGAGTTTTGGATGGGATTTCTGAGTGCATACCTTCTATTGAAGGTTTGGAATAGAGAAAACTGGGAGAGTCCTCGTTCTGTTCCAGTACTACCGCAGTAATCAGCACTTCAAGGAGTTGAAGGTATCCCACTTGTCTTCAAGGAGTTGAGGAAGAAAGAGTCTACCCGACAAAGCTTTCGTAGAGGCTAGCACCTTAAAGGAAGAAGAAGGAATTGCACTACACGGTGTGAACCACCCGTAGAGGTAGTACACGAGTACTACTTGTAGAGTCATATTTTTCTACAGGTTTGCGCTGTCCCTGCGATTGCGATTGAGAGGTGGGCATTCTTCCATCTTTCGATTCATCCCGGTGAACGTCATCGAGGTATGAACTTGTTTTATGTATGACATAATTGTGTATATTACATCATTGTATGATTTCTAGAAATTGTTCTGTTTTATACAATGGATGCATGATTTTATATTTATATTACTCTAGATGCATCTAGATCCTGCTATAGGGGTTATGTTAATTAGATTAACATCTTGATAAAATAGTTTTATCGCATTCCGTTGATGCATGCTCTTAGAAAAGTTTTAAAATGCATGCATCGTCCCTAGGAACGGTTCCTTTCATTTATGTCCTGGAAACCCCCTCCTCCGGATTTCGTCACTATCAGTTTTGATGGGAGCCTCAGGGATAGCGGGGCGGTGCTGCTTTCATCATCCGGGATTTTCATCTGGGCTTCCTGGCCACTAGCGGTATGCCACTTCTGGACTCCTCTGTTCCTGTGGCGGAGTTGTATGTGGCAGGGCAGGTATTCGATACACTCATCAAATTCTATACCTGGACCGCCTGATCATTGAGGGGGATTCTGCGACGGTTGTATTATGGATTAGACAGGCGCTGAGAGGCTCGGCCGCTAATCCCATCATTCGGGATATTGGTCTGCTCCTGCAGGGCTATGCCTATCTCTCTATTCGACATATCTACAGGGAGGCCAACTCTGCTGCCGACTGGATGGCCTCATTCGTTGCCCAGCATTCGGATCCAGTGGTATGGACCGCCTGGCATTCCGCTCCTATTCAGTTTAGAGATTTACTTTTGTCAGACTTTCTTGATTGTATCCATACCCGTTCTGTGAAATGAATGCACTACCTTATCAAAATAATAATAAAAAAAGATATGGTGTGCGAGAACAATTCAATTAACAAAGAGGCCTATAAAGTAATTTTTTTTAGTAAATTAAAATAATAAATAATATGAGTGTAGATACATTTATAGTAACCTAACAATAAAAAATTTTAATATTGAGAAGGAAGGGTACATGTAGAAAAATCTTAAAATAGTAGTTTTTATGTGATCGGTCATAACTTGCCATCTAATCTAAGGTATTATTAGTTTTCCTGTAAATCTGTGAAATCTTAAAGAAGAGCAAGACGCGAATCATCCATTGCTAGTGGACCCCTGGCAATGTTGCAAGAGTGGATGAAGCCTACTAAAGGTGAATCTAAAAGCCTGGAAAAAAATAGAAAAAAAAAATCGATCCTCTCTTTAAATAAATATAAGTACTAAATCTCCTCATAGCTTAAATTAGTCCTTCTCGTGTAGTACATTACTTTGCCATAGAAATATAAATAATTTTGTAAGATGGCTTTTTTTTTTTGAAAAAAATAATAGGGAGATAAATTCTGGCGTAGCTATCCCGCAGGCCCCCATCTCACCAGATAATATTCGATACGAGACTCTTAGATTTTCGTAGTCTCTTCCCATCTAATGATGAGTAGATCGACCTGACATCATTAAGACGCCGGCTGATAGAATGAGCACTAAGAGAAAGATCTCGACCTCTCACTCACACCAACTATCGCAGGGTTCAGAATTAATCATGAATTTAATCGAATTACCTACGAGATCATTACTCGAATCCGCGATCAGTTGATAGTGAGGAAAGGTCTCTACCAACCGAGTTACCGTCTTACGGTTAAGATGACTTCCAAGTGTCCAAGATTCTCCCTTAAGATAAATATAGAAAATACTGGTAGCATAAGTTAGTCATTTCCGAGCAGCGCATAACTCCAGCGTAGGGATATTAAATGATACTTTAATTTTAGTTTAGATTTGAATTGGGATCCCACGTAGGTTAACTAGCTATGAATGCAACATCTTACCAAAAACTGACCCGCTAGAAGCCCCTCCTTAAAAGAATGAGCTTAAATGAACCAACTAACCAAGTGTTTGATGAACCGGTGGTCGCTTGCTTCCCTTTGACAATAAGGAAAGAGGATACTCACCTAAACTACCTTTAAAAACTAATCTTCTTTTCACTTCATGGAATGCTCGGTAAAACTTGAACTTGGATAATTTCTCTCTCTTCTTATCAGCACTGTGTATATGCTTTGATAAATCTAAACATTTACTCTAAATCCAATGTTTTGACTATTCTACCTGTAGCATGTTAGGAAGCAGTACACAATAAATTATGATAGTTGTAGAAGAAGTGAAAGAAAAAATAAAAAATAAAAAAAATAAAAAGGATAACACAAGCACAAAAACATGAAAATTTTACGTGAGTCTTCGACTCTTACATCGACCGCCATGTAGAATAATTTTTTTTATTATAAAAAAAAGAATTTACAAGAATATAATAGATGAAAAATAAAAAAGAACTTCTCTCGTTCTTTCTCTCTTTTGGATGCAAGAATAATCTTAACAGGAAGAAGAAATCGTTCATAAAAGTACTTCTCAAGTCTGGAAGCATCCTAGGACAATGGACAAGAAAAATCCCAAGCCTTCTCTCTCTTCTTCTCTTATTTTCTTTCTTGGAAAATCACTGACAATTGCCTCTCTGCTCTTCGATTGCTACCCTCGGTCTCTATTGATAGAAAAGTGTCCTAAGAGCCAATCATTATAAGGGCCTTTTTGTAAACTTCCAGCTCATGTATGACATATTTTTTATATTAATAAAGATATTTGATTCATCATATACTGCTGTGTCATGATTTGTTGATTATGATAAACCCCATAGAGTAGGACAATGGAATTAGGGTTATGATAAAATAACAGTGAGACCTAATTCCTATAAACCCTAATCTAGAATGTTCCTAGTCATTGGACCATCGATTCGGGAATCGATGAATCTGGAAAGACAAGTTTATCCTATGTATGCTCAGTTGATGAGGGTGGTCGATCTCACAACCACTTGTATAGAGATACTAATACAAGGATAAGGATGCTCATCAGGATATAAGTATATTGGACTGATCCGCACCAGGACTATCTTATGGAAGTCTTACTGCTTGTCAAAAGATAGATCCCAGAGTAGAAGTTGTGCATGTGATCTTAATACCTGAGGTCACTATGGTTCCTTGTGCACACTAAGCCATACTTTGATTCATATTCATTCATGCCATTGCGACATGTACGGGGTGTTCTAGGTATGGTGGAAGGTGGTACGAAGGATGTGAGTGGACCAATAAGAAATTGATCTTTCCTAGTAAGAGAAATTGTTATCCTATGCAATCTCTTCAATGAGTGACTCAAAAAGCCTTTGATCAAAGCAGGATGAGATTAGAATTGGTTTCTAATCAGTCATCAGCTGAGTCCTCATGATCGATATAAGATTCGATATGATTAAGTGTTAGGGTTTGACATATATCCATACCTATCACTTAATCGGAATAATGGGAGATCGAAAGATTGAATTGCATGATAACTTACTATTGAAGGGTACTTTCATAATTTTCACCAAATTTCTCATCTTCCGGGTAGGCATGACACGTTGCTAGACGTTAATCTTCTCTTGTAGGTTTTCATGAATTAATTGATTTGGTTTCATGAGTCAATTCGATATGTGATTCGAATTGGATAATTAGGTGAGCCAATTTAACCTAATTAGGTCAATCGGGTTCGATCGGATCGAATCAGCTCAAACCTAAACCTAATGCTGGCTAGATGTGGAATCCAATGGGTCACACTCAATAGAGAGTTGGCCAAGGAAGTCATTCATGGTTTAATTAGGGTCATGGTATCCTAATTGGTTAGCTAGATTGCATACCAGCATGTGCAGGCTAACCCAATTCCTAATCCAATTGGATTGGGTCCGGTTGCTTGCTATTTGGGCTAACCTAATTAAGAAAAACCTTAATTAGGTTGAGTCCTAAGTGGGGCTAATTAAATCATAGCTTTATCTGATTTTAAATTGACCTTTTGATCGATTTATGCAAGAGTCCTTGGGGCCAGGGACTCTTGGCGCCTCTTGGCGCGCACGGAAAAAATATAAGGGCACAAAAGGATAAAAGTCCTTCTGCAGATGAAACACTGAAGTGTTTCTAATCTAGAGCGCCTTCTCATCTTATCCCCATGCCTCTTGGATAATGTTGGACCGATCAAAGCAGGTGGTTTTTGCGTAAAAAGGCTTGGTGCATAATGAAGAGATGCGTCTCTTCAGTATGGCACCAATTGAGATCAAGAGTCCTTCTGTTTGAAGGCTCTTGAATTTTTTCCAATGCCACATTTCAGAAGTCACGTCCCTTGGCTTCAAATTGACCGGTATTTCCAAGTGGTAGAAGGGGATTAATTGATAGAAATTGAAAAGACAAAAAGGTGTCTCTTGGTACATGAAAAAGGCTTATCATGATATGCTTATCCATCCATAAGACTCCTTCTCATTGAAAGGTCTTATCAGATGGTTGCAGAAAAGGCATATCAGATGCCCCAACCCACTCTATAAAAGGCACGATAATCTGATGCCTTGGCAATTCTTTTCTGATCAAAAGAAACGCCACCTGCTATTCTTCTCTCCCTCCCTTAGGACAAAGCTTGTCTTTTTAAGACAAGGTTTTTTTTCTCTAGGACAAGTCTTAGATTTTAAGACATAAGCCTAGAGTGTTCTAAAGGAGAGCTATCCTAAGTCTAAGAGTGGTTTTGGAGAGCATTCAGAGTGTCCTACAGTAGGACAAGGTGTCCTACAGTGGTCAAAGGTCAAAAGGTTGCCATAAGAGTTCTGTTGAAGCAAGCAATCCGGGCAGGGATCTTTCTTGGTACCATTCTCGTGTGGATCACCGTTGAAGGGCTTGCACTTGTGAGCCTCGTGGATAGGATTGGATTTCAATGATCCAGGTATATTTTTCTGACTCTATTTATGTTTCATTAATTGGTATTGCATAAGAGGTTCCTAAGAATTAGGGTTTTCTAGCCATATTAGGGTTTCATGCTTAGAATTTTGTTTTGAAATTCACTTTCGCATAGTGCATGATTCTCGGCACCCTATGGAAATTCCCAACATTGGTATTAGAGCCATCCTTATGGCATACCAGTTATGAACCATTTTTGAAGTTTTATGAAATTCCACTGTCGAGCCGACCCGAACCCTATCAAGGCGACCCGAACCCTGTCGAGCCGACCCGAACCCTGTCGAGTTGACCCGACCAAATTCATTTGCATGATTTCTGGTTTTTTTATGAAATGACATGATAATGCAATTGTATGAAATTTTATATATTAGGGTAATATGTTTAATTTCAGTTTTTATGAAATACATGATATTATGTCAAGTATGAAATTATGCATGTTGATTGTACCTAGTAACTGCTTTGGATTGGGTTAGTCATCATGGCCGTCCGGTCATAGGAGCCAAGTAGGGTTTAAAAACCCTCTTCTCCCATTCAATGGGTCTCCTAGGGCGTGTAGGGGTGCCGCTGTGGCCATATTCCATGAAAAAGTGAGGTGAAAGGTATTTTTATGTATCTATAATGCCTTGATTTGCATATTAGCTATAATATACTTGTTTAACATAACATGTTATGTTATGATAATATGTTACATGTTTATATATGTTATAAGCATAGTAATCATGATAATTTAGAATGTATTTTGAGACTATCAAAAGCCCTCATCAAAATTATATTTAGTCATAGCAAAAAACTTAGTCATGATGCAAAACCAATTAAGGTTTGATCAGCCAATTGGTATCTAGGCAAGTGGTTCTGGGAAGGTAAAGGGAATGAGATTTTTAATTGGTTCCATTGTCTGATCTGGCCAATTTAATTGATGTCTAAGAAAAGTAACGGGGGGACCCCCTCATCCCTCCCACTCACCTGGCCAATTTTGTCATATCTAAATCTTATTTTGGTAATGCTGATTGGTTAAGTAAGTTATAATGTGCCTTCCTTCATGCTAAGCCAGATTCATGTCAAGACTATAGTAGGTTTGTTGTGTGACACAAAGCTACTATAGGGTTTGATATGAAATTTGTCTTGGTGCACTTAGTGCTTTATGGCATGATTGGAGTTGCTGCTTTGTTGTATGACACAAGGACAACAATGTTCAATCATAGCTGTATAGAAATGAAGGGTTTGACTAAACTAAGACATTATAGTTTGTTGTGTGACACAAGGCTATAAGTGTCTTAGAAGCAAAGATAATTGTTGAGAATTGCACGGGTTGCAATTGGAAAGGTTGTCCTACCTTTGAACTCATTAGTATTTGTTGTGTGACAAAAGGCACTAATAAGGGATCAGGATCTCAACCCCACTAAGGATACCAGAAAGGTTTCTAGCTTACCATGGTTGAGGGTTATGGTATTCAAAAAAAATAGTGGGAGACATAATTAGATATAAAGTCATTATCTAGTTATGAATGTCATGAGTGGTCTGCTAATATTGTTCTTTAATTAAATGTAGGATATTTATTTTAATGGCTTCAAACTTATCACTGAGGGGCATCTTGGATGCCAACAAATTAACCGGTCCAAATTATGTAGACTGGCTGAGAAACCTGAGGATTATTTTGACTCAGGAGAAGCTTTCATATATACTTGATTCTCCAGATCCGGTGGTGATCGAAGAGGATGCATCAGAGGAGGAATTTGCCACACACAGAATGTGGCAAAATGACAGTACAACTGTCATATGCATCATGTTGGCCTCGATGAGCAATGAGCTCCAAAGACAACATGAAGGTTGGAATCTCATTCCATATTGCTCAATCTAAAGAAGCTTTATGGAGAGCAAAGTAGGGCTGCGTGATATGAAATATCAAAGCAGTTGTTCCGAGCATAGATGAGTGAGGGTTCACCTGTGCAAACCCATATGCTGAAAATGATTGACTTGATCACTCGATTGGGTCAATTAGGGTTTGTCATGGATGATGAACTCAATCAGGACTTGATCCTGCAGTCACTCCCTGATTCCTTCTCTTGGTTTGTTCTTAAATACCATATGAACAAACTGAATACTTTATTGCCAGAGCTGCTTAACATGTTTAAGATAGCTGAGAGCCACTCTAAAGGAGATAAGGCTCAGGTGCTTCTTATTGATAAAAAGAAGCAAGCAATGAAGAAGGGTATGAAGACAAAATTCAACCCTAAGAAGAGCATCTAGAAAAAGAACAAGAAAGTTAAAAAGGCTGATGGAGCCTATTTCCATTGTGGCAAGACTGGGCATTGAAAGAAGAACTACAAGGTTTACCTTGCAAATGTGAAGCAAGATGCAAGTGGTGCATCTAAAGGTTTGTACATGATACAAACTAATTTATCATTGAGTGCTTCCATTTCTAATTCATGGGTATTGGATACTGCATGTGGATCTCACATATGCAATTCATTGCAGGGACTCCATAGAATTAGAAGCCTGAAGAGGGATGACTTCAAGCTACATGGGGCTAGTTGTGAAGCCATACATGCTGAAGCTGTGGGTACCTATCTTCTATTATTACCTTCGGGTAATGTAATAAAGCTAGAAGAATGCTTTTATATACTAGATATTATTAGAAACATTATTTATATATCCTTGTTATTACAACAGGGATATGAAATGAATGTAAAGAGCAGTAGCTACTCTATTCTTCAAAATAATAAAGTATTTGGACATGGATGTTTTATAAATGATCTTCTAACTTTGTAACTCAATGAAAAAGTTTTTCTTATTGATGATAAGAAGAGAAAAAGAGATAATGACAATGTCACATATCTTTGGCACTGCCGATTATGTCATATCAGTGAGTCAATGATAAACAAGTTAGTCAAAGATAATTACTTTGACTCTGATGATTTTCAATCATTAAGAACTTGTGAATCTTGTCTCAAAGGAAAAATGACCAAGTCTCCATTCACTGGACATGGAGAGAGGGCAACTGAATTGTTAGGTCTAATACATACTGATGTATGTAGACTTATGTTAACTCAGGCCAGAGGAGAATATTCTTATTTCATCACTTTTATTGATGATTTATCAAGGTTCGATCATGTGTATCTTTTAAAACACAAGTCCGAAGCCTTTGATAAGTTTAAAGAATATCAGAGTATGGTTGAAAAACAAATTGGATTTAGTATTAAAGCTCTTCGGTCTGATCGAGGAGGTGAATACTTATCTGATGAGTTTCTGAACCATCTCAAAGACAAAGAAATTATATCTAAATGTATTCCTCCTTATACACCCCAGTTAAATGGAGTGGCAGAAAGAAAAAATCGTACCTTGTTAGACATGGTGAGGTCCATGATGAGCTTCACAGATCTTCCTGCTTCCTTCTGGGGACATGTCCTAGATACTGCTGCATACATATTAAACAGGGTTCCATCTAAATCAGTGAATAGCACTCCATATGAATTATGGAAAGGCAAAAGACCAAATCTTAAGTCTTTGAAGATTTGGGGTTGCCATGCTTATGTCAAGAATACCTTTGGACATAAGCTAAGTGCAAGGGTTGATAAATGTAGGTTTGTTAATTATTCAAAAGAGGGTATTGGATACCTCTTTTATAATGCTACTAAGCAAAAGATAATTGTTAGTAGGCATGCTACATTCTTGGAACAAGAGTTTATCTAAGAAGGATGTAGTGATTCTTCACTTGAGTTATGTGAAGAACATAACCAACAAACCAGTGAGCCTTCAAGTGAAGTTCCTCAACCAGAGGTTCTTGTGGATCAAGAACAACCATAATACACACTTCCTCTCTGAAGGTCAAAGAGGGTGCGAGGAGCACCTCTCAGATATGGTTTTGTCATCGGGGATGACAATGAAGTCAGTATCTTACAGAATGATGATACTGTAACCTATTCGGAAGCTATCAAGAGTAGAGACTCCGACAAGTGGATTGGCACCATGAAATCTGAAATGGGCTCCATGTATTCCAATCAGTTTGGACTTTGGTAGATCCACTTGAAGGAATTAACCCAATAGGGTGTAAATGGGTCTTCAAGAAGAAGATTGGAGTAGATGGTCAAGTTGAGACCTACAAGGCTAGACTGGTAGCAAAAGATTTCAGACAAAGACATGGTGTAGACTATGATGAAACCTTTTCTCCAATAGCAATGCTCAAGTCCATTCGGATACTACTTGCCATAGCAACATACCATGACTATGAGATCTGGCAGATGGATGTAAAGACTGCTTTCCTCAATGGAAAGCTTGAGGAAGAAGTCTATATGTCACAACCAGAGAGTTTTGTCTCAAGTGGGAGACCAAATCAAGTATACAAATTAAAGAAGTCCATTTATGGACTTAAGCAAGCATCGAGGAGTTGGAATATCCATTTTAATGAAACAATCAAAGGATTTGGTTTTATCAAAAATGTGGATGAACCATGTGTATATAAGAAGACAAGTAGGAGTGCACTTATTTTTTTGGTTTTGTATGTGGACGACATATTGATCATTGGGAATGATATCCCAATGTTGCAGTCGATTAAAATATGACTATCATCAAAGTTTTTCATGAAAGATTTGGGAGAAACATCCTATATACTAGGTATAAGGATCTACATAGATAGATCTAAAAGGATGCTAGGCTTATCCCAGTCTAGGTACATTGACTTAGTGTTGAAGAGATTTAACATGGATGGAAGTAAGAAAGGTTACTTGCCTCTAAGTCAAGGCATACATCTCTCTAAAAAATGTCTCCTAAGACATCAGAAGAAAGAGAAAGAATGGCTATGATTCCTTATGCTTCGGTTGTAGGATCGATTATGTATGCCATGTTATGTACCAGGCCTGATGTCGCTTATGCCTTGGGCATAGTGAGCAGGTTTCAGGCAGATCCAGTAGAGGATCATTGAAAAGCTATGAAAAATATTCTTAAGTACCTGATAAAGACTAAAGATATTTTTTTAGTATATGGAGGATCTGAGTTGAAACTAGAAGGTTATACAGATTCTAATTTTCAGTCAGATCCAGATGATAGCAAATCCACATCGAGATATGTCTTCATCCTGAATGGTGGTGCAGTGAGTTGGAAGAGTACAAAGCAGCCTACAGTAGCGACTCAGTCACTGAGGTAGAGTACATAGCTGCTAGTGAAGCCGCAAAAGAAGCTGTCTGGATGAAGAAATTCATCATGAAATTCGGCATGGTTCATGATGTACAACAGCCAGTGCTATTATACTGTGATAACACTAGGGCTGTTGCACAAGCTAAGGAACCAAGGTCTCATCACAAGTCCAAGCACATTCTAAGACGGTTCTACCTCATTCGAGAGATCATTGAAAGACAATATGTTGTCATTGAATGAGTTGACATAAAGAACAATATAGCAGACCCATTCACTAAAGTATTAACCAAGCAACAGTTAGATCGTTACTTAGATTGTATGGGCATAAAATACAAGGACGATTGGCTTTAGTGCAAGTGGGAGTTTGATAGAAAAGTGCCTTAAGAGCCAATCATTATAAGGGCCTTTTTGTAAACTTCCAGCTCATGTATGACATATTTTTTATATTAATAAAGGCATTTGATTTATCATATACTGCTGTGTTATGATTTGTTGATTATGATAACCCCATAAAGTAGGACAATGGAATTAGGGTTATGATAAAATAACAGTGAGACCTAATTCTTATAAACCCTAATCTAGAATGTTCCTAGTCATTGGACCATCGATTCGGAGATCGATGAATCTAGAAAGACTAGCTTATCCTATGTATGCTTAGTTGATGAGGGTGGTTGATCTCACAATCACTTGTGTAGAGACACTAATACAACGATAAGGATGCTCGTCAGGGTATGAGTACACTGGACTGATCTGCACCGGGACTATCTTTTGGAAGTCTTACTACTTGTCAAAAGATAGATCCCAGAGTAGAAGTTGTGCATGTGATCTTTAAACCTGAGGTCACCATGGTTCCTTGTGCACACTAAGCCATACTTTGATTCATACTCATTTATGCCATTGCGACATGTGCGAGGTGTTCTGGGTATAGTGGAAGGTGTACGAAGGATATGAGTAGACCAACAAGGAATTGATCTTTCCTGGTAAGCAGAATTGTTATCCTATGCAATCTCTTCGATGAGTGACTCAAGGAGCCTTTGATCAAAGCAGGATGAGATTAGAATTGGTTTCTAATCAGTCATCAGCTGAGTCCTCATGATCGAGATAAGATTCGATATGATTAAGTATTAGGGTTTGACATATATCCATACCTATCACTTAATCGAAATAATGGGAGATCAAAAAATTGAATTGCACGGTAACTAACTACTGAAAGGTACTTTGATAATTTTCATCAAATTTCTCATCTTCGGGGTAGGCATGATACGTTGCTAGATGTCAATCTTGTCTTGTAGGTTTTCATGAATCAATTGATTTGGTTTCATGAGTCAATTCGATGTGTGTTTCGAATTGGACAATTAGGTGAGCTAATTCGACCTAATTAGGTCGATCGGATCAAATCGGCTCAAACCTAAACCTACTGCTGGCTAGATGTGGAATCCACTGGATCACACACAATAAAGAGTTGGCCAAGGAAGTCATTCATGGTTTAATTATGGTCTTGGTATCTTAATTGGTTAGCCAGATTGCACACTAGCATGTGCAGGCTAACCCAATTCCTAACCCAATTGGATTGGGTCCGGTTGCTTGCTATTTGGGCTAACCTAATTAAGGAAAACCTTAATTAGGCTGAGTCTTAAGTGGGGCTAATTAAATCAGAGCTTTATCTAATTTTAAATTGACCTTTTGACCGATTTATGGAAGAGTCCCTGGGGCCAGGGACTCTTGGCGCCTCTAGGCGTGCACGGGAAAAATATAGGGGCACAGAAGGACAAAAGTCCTTCTGCAGATGAAACATTGAAGTGTTTCTAATCTGGAGCGCCTTCTCATCTTATCCCCACGCCTCTTGGATAATGTTGGACCGGTCAAAGCATAGTTTTTGCATGAAAAGGCTTGGCGCATAATGAAGAGACGCATCTCTTCATTATGGCGCTAATTGAGATCAAGAGTCCTTCTGTTTGAAGGCTCTTGAATTTTTTCCAATACCACATTTCAGAAGTCACATCCCTTGGATTCAAATTGATCGGTATTTCCAAGTGGCAGAAGGGGATTAATTGATGGAAATTGAAGAGACAAAAAGGTGTCTCTTGGCACATGAAAAAGGCTTATCATGATATGCTTATCCATCCATAAGACTCCCTCTCATTTAAAGGTCTTATCAGATGGTTGCAAAAGAGGCATATCAGACGTCCCAACTCACTCTATAAAAGGCATAGTAATCTGATGCCTTGGCAATTTTTTTCTGATAAAAAAAAATGCCACCTGCTATTCTTCTCTCCTTCCCTTAGGACAAAGCTTGTCTTTTTAAGACAAGATTTTTTTTCTCTAGGACAAGTCTTAGATTTTAAGATATAAGCCTAGAGTGTTCTAAAGGAGGGCTATCCTAAGTCTAAGAGTAGTTTTGGAGAGCATTCAGAGTGCCCTACAGTAGGACAGGGTGTCCTATAGTGGTCAAAGGTTAAAAGGCTGCCATAAGAGTTCTGTTGAAGCAAGCAACCCCGGTATGGATTCTTCCTTGGTACCATTCTCGTGTGGATCACCGTTGGAGGGCTTGCACTTATGAGCCTCATGGATAGGATTGGATTTCAGCGATCCAGGTATATTTTTTTGACTCCATTTATGTTTCATTAATTGGTATTGTATAAGGGGTTCCTGGAAATTAGGGTTTTCTAGCCATATTAAGGTTTCATGCTTAGAATTTTGTTTTGAAATTCACTTCCGCATGGTGCATGATTCCCGGCACCTTGGGAGAATTCCCAACGTCTATTAAATAGAGGTCGAAATCAGGATCCAAATGGTGTCAGAATCGGGCTTTTAGTTTGTGTACAAGTATTATTTGACCTCGTTGAAAGCTTCCTGGCCGTCGGATCGTCATCAAACGCACAAGAATCATGCTGGATCAAGCCCATTCAAGGTCGATATCAACCATAGTCATCCGATCACGTGCTTAGAGGACTTTGTACCATCGGATGGTACCAAAAACACCTGGATCAATCCTTGATCAGGCCGGCATCACTTCATGGCCGTTCGATCGTGCCTAGATGCAGTAGCAGCCGCTCGATGGTGCAAAATGCCAACACCCCCTCTAAACAGCATAATAAAAGATCGAAGCATTTAACGCTCATGGATCGTACCAGGATGATCCGTGGACTCTACGATGGTCCACAGTGTGCCTATACAGCACCTAGATCATGTGCGGGAATATCTAAGCCATGCGCAGGCATGGGCTAGGTCTGGCTCAGGCTTGGGCTGGATCTAGCTTGCTCCTAGGCTAGGTTATGGAAGTTTTTGAATAGATTAGACTCCACACCCAACATAGAAAGTTAATAAATGTTTCATGGTTTGGTGTTCCTTCATGAATTATATGTTTAGAGGTGGGAGGTCTGGTCTGGCTAGTTTCTTCTCAAGTGTATTAAAAACTCTTTAATCATTTCCATTTCCATTCAGTGAATGGTCTGCACCCGACAGGATGGAACAAATCATAATCGTAATACTTACCATGGATAGAAACGAGAAAGAGATCAATGTAGGAAAAGTTAGCTTTGGTGAGTGCATGTTGATTTGGTTTTTTAATCTTTGATGAGTTTTCTTAATTTGCCATGCCTAATGAACCTAGAGAAGGATGGTTACGTAACTGTAAAAAATTTGAGCAAGTGGATTGCGGTGAGTCAAGTTGATTTAAATAATTCAACGAAGAAAAGTAGGCGTTGGTGGGAAAAAAGTGCATGGTATCCAAGATCCTCTTTTTCCCTTTTAACTGTTGGCTCATCACTTTCTCCATTGTTTAGTCTCTCTACCTATTGACTTGCAATGGAGTGCATTGAAAAACTTTAAGGTTTTTGGTTAGTGGTCATTTTTAGTCTTGTAGGGTAGTATTGATTAGATAATGGAGAACAACTAGCAAGCAAAATCTCTCCTCCTTTTGCATCTTCGAATGCTGTAATTTGTCAAGGGATCATTCGTTTCCTTTGGTTCACCTTTCCACCTCTCACCATCCCATTGCTTTGCCATGCTGGAAGCTAGGATTTGGAGGTTTATCTTTGGTTAGCAAAACAAAGGTCAATCACCACCCATTGATATTAGTGGACAAGGAAACAATGCGTGAGTCATCATAATAATAAAAGGACCACCATCGAGCACCAACTCAGAAAATTCTCCTAATGTTGCAATGATTGTCTTCAGGACTAAAGTTAATTTGGATCAGCAAACCTCGACACTTGTCAAGTTTAACATCGCCTCTATTAATTAAACATCTGCATTCGAGAATCTTGTTCTAATAAACAAAAATCAGGATAATTTTTTTATAAAAAAAAAAAAAAAATTCTAATGGCACACCAAAGGCAACAACTATTACATGGAATTAAAAAGGATAAAGAAAAAGGAATAATATCTTTGCAGTATCAAATATATAATGATGCGAAAGAGAAGAAAGTTTGGTGAGCTTCAGTTTATTGGCATTTTGTTATCATCTCCGGCAATGAAAAAAAATAAAAAAGGCGAACGATCAATTCCTTTTATTTATTTCCCCTTCTTTATCTAATTGAAATCAAGCAGAAAAATAATAATAATAATTAGATTGCTGAGCTCCAGAGACAAGTCCATCAAACACCAATACCTGCATGGAACTTCAAGTTTCACATTACTTGCTTGATGTTTATCCCCCCCCAAAAAAAAAAAAAAAAAAATGAAATTTTCGATAAATTGATTGCCACCATGAGCAGGAAAATTATCAGGCTGCAGATTTAATTTAATTGCTTGCAGGTACCAAGTATGCCAGCACCTTCCATGTAGTCGGTGTCCTTAGATCCTCGTATACTCTTGAATATCACTAGGAATTATCCATTTTATCCATTATTTGATATATATATCTTTTCAAATATTATAGAAGTAGATCAACGTCTAAAATATATGAAATTGCACTAATGTCTTTTGGATTGCCTCCTCTTGCATGGCTAGCTCGTATCTCTCCATTAATTTGTTTAACAGTGAAATGTTGATGATCTTCAACTCAGCAAGTCTTCTCGAGCCATGATAAAATTATTGAATGTTGGTGCATGGTCCATGGTCTAGCATTTTAAAAATACTAACTAATAAATCATGCAAAATATAGAATAAGACAAGTAGATCTTACGCCATCTCCATAAGAAATCCTAGGCTCCTCTAATTAAACAACCGAGGCACGTTAAAATAATGACCTGGCTTTGTTGACTGCAGTTTGTATAACTTGGAAGAAGAGCCACTATGATGTTTCCTTTGCAACTGAGGCATGTCAAGCTCAAGCTCACGTAGGATGCAAGATCTTCAAGCCTACATGACTCCACCCAATGACGGTGACACCCCTCTGTGTTTGTCGTTGCTTGAAATATATTTTTAAAAAAAATAATAATTTGAAAAAAAACTACTTTAAAGCATGTATGGTTACCAATCTTGGCATCAATAATCTATTTAGGGTGAGTTTTGTTAGGATCGAAATGGAAATCGAAATAGATTACAATGAAAATTAGAACCATCCCATCTATTTAATTGCTGATGGGAAATAGAATTTGAATAGTAGATGTGAGTTCGGATTGAATTTTGGGGCATCGAAATATTTTGATTTCTCTTTGAAAATAGAACCTCTCTAAAATAAATAATTAAAATAAGAATCATTCATCCCCCATTCTCATTCAAGAGCCTAATTCCCTCCAACCAAACATATCCTTGAATTATTTATGACTTGGCTCCTTGATAACAAGGATTGCACCTAATTTTATTCTCAAAATTGTATTATAGATGGTGACCCTTCAGTCTTAGATGAGATCGAATTAGATCAACTTACAATAACAATTATTATCTTTGACTCGATCTAATCCAACATAAAACGGGGGACTCTTTTAACAAATACCATCTATGATGGTTGACTCCCATAACTTGACCTGACCTTGATCTACGCTGCATGGCCTAATCCTGACCGATTCGATCTGATTTTTTCTGATCCAACCTACTGGCAAAGTATTATTTCAATCAATTTAAAGAGATCGATCACCATTTTATGTCATTTTACAATCCTGCATACTTTGTTATAACTACGAGTAATGGACTTCTTCAAGTATTCATTAATTCAGAAAATATCGCGCAAACGGCTAAACCAGACAAATAACGGCTATTATCAGCTTTCATAGGGGTCAATATACCTACATTAAAAATAAAATTAAAGAAAATAAAGAACAAAGAATGAAGAGAGGATCTGATTAGCATGCGATAAGTGACTATAAAACGTACAATTGTTCTCTGGACTGCCAAGGAACCTGCTAATCTCTTTTTCTAACCATGCGATCAGCAATAGGGGTTGATATGAATCCAATTGGCTACGGTTCACAAAAAGTTGCATGATATTTCTACAATTCTACTTGGCAGCATGTTTTCGAATGTGTTTGTCCGTGTGTGTGTAAGAGAGAGAGAGATGCCAGGATGTGATCAAGTTACCTTGCAATAAGCTTCCCATGCCCCTCGATCCAGATCGGTTAATTGAAGAAAGGGACACGCATGGACCACAGCTGGTAGAGTAGTTTCTAAGCTCTCTCTGAGTTGGTTCTTTCGAGATGAATAACTACAGTCCTTCGAGTTTAGTTAAAGACTGAAACGTTACATCACTTGACATTGGATTGTAAGTAATTGCAATATAGCTTTTGTTCCTCGATACTTGAAATGCTTTAATGCTTTGAATGGGATTTCTCTCCAAGGGCTACTGATCTTTATGCCATGACAGCATAACAGCATTAAAATTGCTCTTGTTATTTTCTTGATACTGACTAAAAAAATACCTGCTTTATCTACCGAAAAAAGATGAATGCAATTCTTCTGGATCTTAAATACGATCTACAGGATTACACGCATTGTTAGCTCGAGGCTTTCGATAGTTAATTTAGGAATCCAGCTAGCTGAGAACACTGAGGTGCAGGCAAATCTCGAATCGATAATTGTCGAAGAAAGAAGGTGAAAACAATATTCAGAATGTTTGTCGAAGATGATATACGGAAAAGTGGACCACGTAACTCCATCCTCAATCATGTGGCTGTGATGCTCAGCGAGTTGCAGAGTGATATGCTGTCCGTGGTTGTTGAGACCGACGAAGTATTGGGATGATACCACCAATCATGCATGAAGAACCTTGTTTTTGTGCAAGAAAATGAGGTGGCTTTGAATCGTATACACCGATTAATTAGAACCTACTTTTTAATGAAAGTAGATATGCGCGTCTCTAGTTTATTTTAATGTTATGGTAATGCGAAGCTTCCCTACCCTTAATTACTTAAAAGCAGAGTTTCTTATCTAATATAGATGTGTGTCATTTCTCCAACTAACCTTAAAAATATAGATATATATTAAAATAAAATATTAAAAAAAAAAAAAAAAAGAAGGCTTTTTATCTTTCCCTCCATCTCTCCTAACTCAAGTCCCCCCCATGCTAACCTCTTTTCAGATTTTTTTTTTTTTTTTTTTTTTTTAATTAAGTCGTTTCCTATAACTGAGGGTACCTTGAATTGCAATCCATTGCAATGCAAGAACATCGAAAGTCTTGCTTAAAAACCACTTGATTGTTTCACCTTCCTGTGCTCCTTCTCTTTCTCTCTCTCTCTCTCTCTTTCTCTCTCTCTTCAACTTTCTTCAATGCTAAGCATAGAACTGTATTCTATATAATTGAGCTGCTAATTTAGTTGTGTTTCCCTCTCACAAAGAAAACCACATCAAAAGCTCATCCACGGATCCTGTCACCCAGAATTCTCGGTCGTTTATTGAGAGGAATGGGACGGCGTTCCAGCTGTCCGAAGCAGAAGCTAAGGAAAGGGCTGTGGTCTCCTGAAGAAGATGAGAAGCTCTACGATCACATCATCAGATATGGGATTGGCTGTTGGAGCTCTGTGCCCAAGCTAGCAGGTATATTTTTTCTCTTGTACATTTTTCACAGCATTTTCTCATCATTCTCTTTCCTATCAATTCATCACACTTTTTCCTTTTCTCCAGGGTTGCAGAGATGTGGGAAGAGCTGCAGGCTTAGGTGGATAAATTACTTGAGGCCGGACCTCAAGAGGGGCAACTTCTCACAGCAAGAAGAGATCTTGATCGTAGGACTACATGAGATCTTGGGCAATAGGTACTGACCAGGCCTTGGTAATTCTCCTGGTAACCACATTTAAAGCACGAAGTACTTCGGTTACCGGTCATTCAACAATTCTCCTACTTGGAATTGCATGCAGGTGGTCTCAAATTGCATCACACTTGCCAGGAAGAACAGATAATGAGATCAAGAACCTCTGGAATTCATGCCTCAAGAAGAAGCTTCGGCAGAGGGGGATCGACCCGAGCACGCACAAGCCATTGAGCGAGGCAGAAGCACCAGGGGAAAAGCCTGGTTTGAACAATTCAAGCAGTAGTGGCTCCACACAGCATCAGCCAGCGAAGCCGGTTTTTGATCCTTTCCCCTTGATTGATATCCAGGTGGGTGTTGATCCAATGGAGACTAATTCGAACCTTTACAACCAAATTCAGCAAGCTTTTAGCCCTTTTAACCAGAATGGGTTGTTAAACAGCTCAGGATTTTGTGATTATACTGGTGTCTTGGATGTTTCGGAGAATTGTGGCTATGGAGAGAGCTCGAGTAACAGTAGTAATTGGAACTGCAATGTGGGAACGGACATGAGCAATGTGTTGGGAACTGAGTTTCTGAATTGGGCTTCTGACAAAAAGGTGGACTCGTTAACTCAGATGCAGACCACTGGGGTGGAAACTTATGAAGAGAAGATTAGTCCATGGCTTGAGAACCAGCACCGTGCACAGAGCACGGAAGATTACAATGGATATCCAATTAGATCTCTGGCTCGAGAACTGTCAGAAGCCTGCTTTGACATACCTCGAGGGGAATTGGCGAATGAATTCGATGTGGACTTCTTTTGAGTTCTTGACATTCTCCTGTCCCCCCTCTCTCTCTCTCTCTTTCTCTCTCTCTCTCTCTCGTGTATTTTGAAATCATTTGAAAAACTTGTGAAAGATAGAGGTGGAACATTTTGTCTGTACTTAAACTTTTCTGTGTTTTTCTTCTATATCATGGTTATGGAGGAAAACAAATAATGTTACGAGGGTGTGCTGATATTACATTCTTATTTCGTTACTGGATCTTCAGAATAAGCATCAATTTTTTAACTTCTTTCTCTTTTTTTTTTTTTTTTCTGCAGCTGGTATTTGTACTTTAGTGTTGGCATTGTCTTGATACATTTACCATCATCACAGTTATTATGGAAGACCTCTAACTGCTCTTCTTTCTCCTCTTGAATTACTCATGCTTTTAGACCAAAAGACAGGAAAGCGCAATAAAGAATTGCTTGTCACCTTTTATGGTTGTTGCTCATTAATCTGTGATCTCTGCAACATGTTTGTCAAACATAACTACACTATCTGTAATTCTTAATAGAAATAAGTTTACAGTTAAATATTATAACAAGTTTGTTGTTAATAAGCTTGATCAATTTGTGACAAGGTTCCAAATATCCTTGTCATCCGACTATGAGCTTTCGGCCTAGCTGATGAACATACTTGCCTTCAGAAGTGTTCTACATAACTGGTGTACACCTGTTATTTGCCTTCATTCATTTGTGGAACTAGGTAATCCTTTTGTCCTTTCTAAAACAGGCTAGCACATCAAACCATGTAGTTTATTTTGGACCATTGTTTGGTGGATCACTTCAAAACATAAATAAACATCTAGCTCATCACAACTTCTTAAAATGCATGGTCTTATTCCTGAGGTGATCAGAATTTATGGGTAAAATTGGTCTTTTAAACAACACATTGCCTTCACCATATGTTATAGTATATGGAAGTGAATTTGCTGCTAAGATACTGCTAGCCCATCTGGAAAGACATAGGCAATAGATTAAGAACTCGACTTCACTGGTAAGGCTTGCTAATAGATCAAGTAGGCTCTTTAACTTCATAAACCCACGAAGGAGAAAATTAAGTTTGAAACTGTTATCGTGTTTTGCTCCCAACGCCTGCAGCCACGAACCGCTCCCACGAACACCGATCCACGCGCGACACGCGGCACGGGCGGGCACTCGCCAAGCCCAGCGCGCGGGCGCGCGCGCGGCCCAGGCCCACGCGCAGCGCGGCGCAGGCTCGGCCCAGCCGCTTGCGGCGCCCCCCTTGGGGCGTTTACCCGGTTTCCCGTGCGGTTTCTCCTTGGTTTCTCGTGGTGTACGCACGGTCCACGCGATTTCTCGCATTCTGGACCGTCCGATCGGTCGATCGGACGACTGAGATTAATCCGAGCTTGATTAGACTTGATCTGAGGGTATCTTGCACAGATTTTGGCGCGATCTGAGTCTTTGTTCTTTGATATGACGGCTTGGAAGTGTTTTGGACTTTCTGGACTCATTTTATGTCTGTTTTGGACGCCGTTTCAGATGGTTATTTAACCAAAGAGAGCCTGCGATTTTTGATACACACAGAGAGAGACAGAGTGAGAAAAAAATCTAGAGAAATTTCAGAGAGATTTCTTCTTCGATCCAAGCACTAGGAAAAGCTAGAGGCCTGGTATTTGAATTTTTCTCGTGCTTCTTTCATTATCTTTTGTTTATTTATTATGTCTCTTTGTTTTTAATCTGGCATTTGTTATCTGGATATTTGTATTCCTTTTGTATCTAGATTTGGGTCATATTATAGTGGATTACTCCTTTCCTCTTAGTGGACGGAGGCAATATTTTGTCGAACCACGTAAATCTCATCTTCTTTTGATTTGATAACTGCCTGTGTTGTAATTGGTTAATTGCCTAAGTGAGTAAACAGGAATTATTTGGAGGCCTAAACTGGTTTAATCCGCTACGCACATCCCAACAATTGGTATCAGAGCACTGGGATGGCATCTGACGGGCAACCAAGTTCTTCTCCGACTCCTGAGATGGTTATTTTTCATTCCACTACCTCTAGGCATGCGGTAGTGATATTTGATGGCACAGGTAATTTTGCACTATGGAAGGTGAGAATGAGATATCTGTTGGTAAAGGAGGGCGTTGCAACAGCTCTCAAAGGAATTGATGCAATTCCAAGTGATACAGAGGCTGAAAAAGAGGAGATGAATGAGAGAGCACTTGGGACTCTGTTTTCGGGATTGAGTGATAAAATCCTCCGCAATGTAGTGGAACTTGATATAGCTAAAGGTGTATAAGAAAATTTGGATACTTTGTATATGGTAAAATCTCTCACTAATAGACTATATTTGAGGGGCAAGCTTCACACATTTTGTATGGCGGAAGGGATCTCACTCAAGGATCACTTGGATGATTATAATAAGCTCCTGCTTGATTTGGCAAATATTGGTGTTAATGTTGATGAGGAAGACAAGGCTTTGATCCTGATTTATTCTTTGCAGAAGTCCTATGAAAATATTACTACTATCATGCTCTATGGAAGAGAGACTATAAGTCTTAATGAAGTTAAAGCCACTTTGTTATCCAATGAGCTTAGGTTGAAAGTATAGTTGGAGCATCAGGCTCCAAATCCGGCACAAGGACTTATTGTCAGAGGTAGAGATGAGCAAAGAACGGTTGGACAAGGTAGAAATAAGTCCAAGACTAGATCAAAATCTAGGTATAAAAGACCTGGTGTTTGTCATTACCGCAAGAAGCCAGGCCACTGGAAAAATGAGTGTAGACTTCTACAGTCCAAGAAAGAGAAGGAACAGGAAAATAAAGGAATAATCTCAGATTTGGCATCAGTAGCAGTTTCTTCTGCAGATCATAGCAGTGTTGCAGATGATGCAGTATTTACAGCTGCATGCAGTATCAGTCAGCTTGATACCTGGATCGTAGACTCTGGAGCATCTTTTCACATGACACCCCATAAAGAATGGTTCACTTCTTTTAGATCCTATGATGGAGACTCTATTTTTCTTGGGGATGATGCCATCTGTAAAGTGAAAGGAATTGGTACATTTCAGATCAAATCTCATGCAAATATTGTGATGACTTTGGATAATGTCAGATATGTTCCCCTATTGAAAAGAAATCTTCTCTCTGTACATGCTCTTGATATTGTCGATTTTGAGGGCAGATGGAGTAGAAGATCTATTACAATTAGTAAATGTGCATTGACTTTGTTAAGAGATAAATTGAGTGGCACTCTTTACTATTTAGATGGCACTATAGTAGTTGGTGAGGCTTCTTCAGCACATTCATTTATTGTTCAATTGATACAGTTATGGCATCAAAGATTGGGCCACATGTCAGATAAAGATTTACAGGAGCTGAGCAGACGTTGTCTGCTAGGAGGTTAGAAAGTTGGTGCACTTGGATTCTGTGAGCATTGCATATTTGGAAAACAACACAGAGTCAGCTTTACTACAAGCATGCACAGGACAGCATGTATATTGGATTACATACATTCTGACATATGGGGACCTGCCCCAGTTACATCCAAGGGTGGATCTAGGTATTTGCTCTCTTTGATTAATGACTATTCCCGTAAAGTCTAGATTTATACTATCAAAAATAAAAGTGATGTGTTTCACACTTTTAAAGGGTGGAAGGCTATGGTCGAGAGGCAAACTGAGAGGAAGGTGAAAACCTTCCGGACTGACAATGGATTGGAATTATGTTCTACAGAGTTTAATGACTTTTGCAAGTCAGAGGGCATTGTCAGGCATAAGACCATAGTGTATACTCCTCAGCAAAATGGTATTACAGAATGCATGAATCGCACACTATTGGAAAGAGTCAGATATATGATGTCAAGTTCTGGATTGAGTAGAGACTTCTGGACAGAGGCTGCACATACAGCCTACTTTATAATAAATCGTTCTCTAGCATCTGCTTTGAATATGAAGACTCCGGAAGAGATGTGGACAGGTAGACCTGCAGACTATTCAGTTCTTAGAGTATTTGGGTGTTCAGCATATGCACATGTCAAAGATGGAAAGCTGGATCCTAGGGCTAAGAAATGCATATTTCTTGGATATGCATATGGGGTGAAGGGCTATAGATTATGGTGCACCGAGCTCGGATCCCAGGATTTTCTAGTCAGCAGGGATGTGACTTTTACTGAGTCATCCACTTCTTCAAGGCAGCAACAGCCAAGTTCTTCATAGGGAGAACAGGTTCAGGGTGAGCAGGATAGGATTGTTGTTGATATTAATCAGACAGTTAGTTTACAACAGTTGCAGCCTACTGGTGATATTCAGAATGAACAGCATCAGCAGATAGATCCAGAGATACAGACTCAGGAGGAGGTTATTAAACAAGATATAGATGATAGTATTGCCACTCGAAGATCCAGGCGAATATCAGAGCACCTCAAAGGTATGGTTTTGAAGATTCTGCTTATGCTGAGTTAGTATATTATACTCTGAATACTGCAGACACTATAGGTGATAAGCCGACCACATTTCAAGAAGCAATTGGTAGTTCACAGGCTGAGCAATGGACCATGGCTATGGTAGAAGAGCTTCAGTCTTTGGAAAAGAATCAGACTTGGGAATTAGTCAGATTACCTAAGGGCAAGAAGAAAATTGGCTGCAAATGGATCTTCAAGAAAAAGGAAGGACCTACCCCTAAAGATTTGAAATATAAGGCAGGGTTGGTGGCTAAGGGTTATAGTCAAAGAGAGGGTATTGATTAAAAGGAGGTATTTTCTCCTGTAGTTAAACATTCTTCTATTTGTGTGTTCCTTGCTTTAGTTGCTTCTCAGAATTTGGAATTAGAACAGCTGGATGTCAAGACAGCTTTTCTACATGGTGACTTGGAGGAGCAGATTTATATGCAACAGCCACCTGATTTTGAGGCTCAGGATAGAGAAGATCATGTATGCTTACTCAAAAGGTCTTTATATGGTTTGAAGTAGTCTCCAAGATAATGGTACCGCAAATTTGATAAGTTTATGGTTGATCATGAATTTGATAGATCTTCATATGATAGTTGCGTGTATCATCAGCAGCTTTCAGACGGGTCATTTTGTTATTTGTTATTATATGTTGATGACATGATGATTGCAGCTAGGGATATGTCAGTCATCCAGAAACTGTAAGCTGAACTTAGTACTACATTTGAGATGAAGGACCTTGGACCGGCAAAGAAGATACTTAGGATGGAGATCATTGACCTCATATGTATTTACTCTCTCTGGTTATGCAATTAGCTGGAAGGCTACTTTGCAATCTACAGTTGCTTTATCTACTGCAAAGGCAGAGTATATGGCTTTGATAAAGGCAGCAAAGAAAGCAATCTGGCTAAGAGAGTTAGTACAAGATTTGGGTCTCAAGCAGAATTCTTTGGTTATTCACTGTGACAGTCAGAGTGCGTTACATCTCGCCAGAGATCAGATGTATCATGAGCGCACTAAGCATGTTGATGTCAGGTATTACTTTATCAGAGATTTGGTAAAGGATGGTGATATTCAACTTCAAAAATTGGCACTGCTAATAATCCGGCTGATATGCTCACTAAACTAATTCCAGTAGTCAAGTTCAGGGCATTCCAGAACTTGATTGGTTTGAGCACTTGGTGATCCCCTTCGGGGTCTTTTGATGATGAGGGGGCTTTATAATCCATATTTGATAGAGGCATTTATTTTTTGGTCGCAAGGAGGAGGATTGTTATCGTGTTTTGCTCCAAACGCCCGTAGCCATGGACCGCTCCCACGAACACCGACCCACGCGCGACGCGCGGCGGACACTCGCCCAGCCCAGCGCGCGGGCGCGCGCGTGGGCGCGCGCGTGGGCTCGGCCCAGCCGCTTGCGGCGCCCCCCTTGGGACGTTTCCCCGGTTTCCCGTACAGTTTTTCCTTGGTTTCTCACGGTGTACGTGCGGTCCACGCGATTTCTCGCATTTTGGACCGTCCGATCGGTCGATCAGTTGGCTGAGATTAATTCGAGCTTGATTAGGCTTGATCTGAGGGTATCTTGCACAGATTTTAGCACGATCTGAGCCTTTGTTCTTTGATCTGACAACTTGGGAGTGTTTTGGACTTTCTGGATTCATTTTAGGTCTGTTTTGGATGCCGTTTCAGGTGGTTATTTAACCACAGAGAGCCTGCGATTTTTGATACACAGAGAGAGAGAAAAATCCAGAAAAATTTCAGAGATATTTCTTCTTCGATCCAGGCACCAGGAAAAGTTAGAGGCCTGGTATTTAGGATTTTTCTCGTGCTTCTTTCATCCTCTTTTGTTTATTTATTATGTCTTTTTATTTTTAATCTGGTATTTGTTATCTGGATATTTGTATTCCTTTTGTATCTAGGTTTGGATCAGATTATAGTGAATTACTCATTTCCTCTTGATGGACGTAGGCAATATTTTGCCGAACCACGTAAATCTCGTCTTCTTTTGATTTGATATATGCTTGTGTTGTGATTGATTAATTGCCTAAACGAGTAAACAGGAATTATTTGGAAGCATAAACTGGTTTAATCCGCTATGCACATCCCAACAGAAACCATCACTCTCCACCTCCGATCTCCTTCCTAATCTCCTATTTGCCTGTGACGATGTGTTCAATGTCATGTACTGCCATATAGTGGGTGGGTGTTCGGTAGTGCATTTAAGGTTATTTTCTTGTGAAATGAGTTTCCTTACAAACCAACTTGTTTTAAAGGCCTTAAACTTGCAAACATCCTTGTCACCTGACAATAAGGTTGGCTGAATCCAACAACATTCTTTCATGTCCATATGTTTTAAATGACTAATTTTGTTCATGTGATTCTTGTGCTCAGAGATACGTTGAACCAGCTAACAATTAAATTGATCTTATAGTTCAGAAACCTCTTCAAGTGGTCCTCTTAGGTATGATGATTTAATGGACAACCTTATGGAACCTCTTCGACTTCTAGCGACCACATGATGATAATTTTCTGAAAATTTGTTCAAGTGACCGAGAATTGTTACATTGTGACAACAAATCACCTTCAACATGTATTGATTACTCGAAAGATTTGCTGCTCTCCTAATGAGCACAGATAGCCCATGCACCTTTTTTTTTTTTTTTTTCTTTTTTTTTTTTTTTTTTGTATAACTAAACACACTTGACTTATTATCATGTGCACATTTTATTTTACAACTGTCAAGCTAACCAATATAGAAGAATATGAAATATAAGTCTGAATCCAAGTTTCCCACCGATTTTATAAGACAGGATTTTAGGTAATTGGTCTAACTGAGTTTGAGACCATATAACAAAGTAACAGATGCAGGTACCCAGGGTACATGTACGTACTCCAAAGCATGGCACCACTAATAGCGATGGCAGTAACCGGTCCTGCAATGTAGGAACTGAGGCTGGAAAGCAAGAACTTTGATTGGTCTTCTGGGGATAAGTTGGTGCTGAAAGTTGTCTAAAAAAATTCCTGTTATAGATGTGTTTATTACGTTATTTTTTTTTAAGGAACGATCTTGTTGGTGTTTGCTTGGGCTACAATACATTTGAGTACTTCAACAAGAAGCAGGACTCTGAAAACTCCATTAGTGAACATAAATCCGATGGTGGGGACTTAGAAAAAAGATGAAAAATAGAAAGGTGATGGAGACGAGAGCAAACACTAGTTTCAGGCTCAACTTTGGTGCCAATTTACGCTATTATATATCTTTTATAATTTATCTATAGGCATACTTGATCATCTCTTCTCACCGGTGGTTGTAAGACAAGGTTTTGCCAAATACGTGCAGGACTTGTTTGGATCCAAAATTCCATGAAATTCGTATATTAGGTCAAGACAACCAGCTAAATTAAACTGAATTAGATTTATTTTAATAAATATTTAGAGAACTATTGGAGTGGGCCGGCTGAATCTCATAGGAAGAAAAAAAACCTTAGCACTTTTTTTTCTCCCTATAGAATTTGAGCCTACATACCGTAATGGTTCTTTAGGTATTTATAAAGATAAGCCTAACCCAAACTAATTTTGCTAATTGTGTTGGCCCAATCCATGTATTCTATGGAATTTTGGGCCAAACATCCAAACAAGCTATCAACATTATTTTCTTTGTATACAACTTGTTTTCATTAGTTTATCTGTTATTGAATCTTATGGCAAGTTTGGCTATAAAAGTTGGGCTCTAGAACAGGAATGAGTGACTCCCATCCCAACCAATTGGTTACAAAAGGTTTCATTTTCATTTTGATTCCAAGAAAAATAAAAATGTTCTAATCCACCAAAATCCATTTCGGGCACTGACTTAATATTCAAATCCCATTCCAAGCATGAAAAAAAGCATCAAGAAATATAATCTTCACAATTTTCATTTGAATCCATTTTAATTTCGAATCCGACTTCATTTATGAATCAAACGCAAATACTATTTTGGATAGTGTTAGCCCACTTCCTAGAACAAACATGGGTGCTTTTGGCCCCAGAAAAAGAAAAAGATAAATAAATAACAAATGCTTTCCTTGCGTTTTCATGCACTTTTTGTTTAAAATAGAAGAAAAAAAAAAATGTTTTCATGCACTTAAATCACCCAAGAGTGACAGACCAAGAGCACCTAAAAAGCACGTCCTTGAAAGCATTGTTCCATGGTCATCATGAAGCTACCAAACAAAGAAAAGGATACCTACCAACCAGGATTCTTGAAATCTTTTGTTTCTGCATTGCAGTCATCAATGACAAGGTCTTGTGCCTTGCCATTGTATGGATATTTGTTTGCAAGTACATTTATAATCATTTCTATAATGAATTTCTTTATAACAAGTTGATTCAAAGATGACAAACATGGAGAAATCCTTGTCAACCGACTGAATGGCTGAAGCTTTGGTCTTTCTTGCATGTTGATACGTTCTTAATCATTAGTTTGTGAACACATGAACATCAAGGATACATTGGATTAGGTGACATATAATTGGTAGAGTAATTTTTTGTGCACCACGTGCGATGCAACAAATTCAGCGTGACCTGCACCGCACGCTCCTATTGATCCAAAAATATTTACTGTAACATGATGGGACAAAAACTGAGATGACTAACATTAATTAAAATTTTTGTCCAGAACAAAGTACCCTTACAACATCCTAGTTCAAAAACTACATCCCAGTTCAAAATCTACGACACCCTAATTCAAAAAATGACCTGAAACAGTATTACATCCTAATTTAAAACCTACGATATCCTGGTTCAAAAACTACGACACCCTGATTCAAAAATGACCTGAAACAGTATTACGACATCCTAATTCAAAACTTACAACATCCTAGTTCAAAACCTATGACACCCTGGTTGAAAAATGACCAGAAAGAGTATTACGACATCCTAGTTCAAAACCTACGATATCCCTGCAAAAAATATAAATTAAAACCAGAAACAATATTACGACACCCTAGTTCAAAAACTAGGACATCTTAATTCAAAATCTACGGCACCTTTGCAAAAAATATAAATTAAAATTAAAAACAGTATTACGATATCCTAGTTCAAAAACTACGACATCCTAGTTCAAAACCTACGACACCTCTGCAGAAAAATATAAATTAAAATCTGAAACAGTATTACAACATCCTAGTTCAAAAGCTACGACACTCTAGTTCAAAACCTACGACATCCCTGCAGAAAAATATAAATTAAAACCTGAAACAGTATTACGACATCCTAGTTGAAAAGCTACGACATCTTAGTTCAAAACCTACGACATCCCTGCAGAAAAATATAAATTAAAACTTGCAACAATATTACAACACCATAGTTCAAAAACTACGATATCCTAGTTCAAAACCTACGACACCCCTGCAGAAAAATATAAATTAAAACTTGAAACAGTATTACAACATCCTAGTTCAAAAATTACGACATACTAGTTCAAAGTCTACAACATCCATGCAAAAAAAAAAACCGGAAAGAAAATATTTTGATCTGGACGAAAATTTCTAATAAAAACTGAATGATAATTAATACTAGTCACGCTCAGCTCCCATCCCATCATGCTACAGTAAATACATTTGGACCAATAAAAAAGTATGGTATGGGCCACGCTGGATTTTCTGCACCATGCGATTCTGAAAAACTTTTCCTAATTGGTATTACAATAAAAGAATCTCCGGTCATGTTATCATATAGTATTATTTAACTCTTATTCAGTCCGATAATTTTGTAACAATTGAAGACCTCATCCTAAAAAGCATATTATTTAGATTTATTGTATAAATATCCAAAATTTATCAAATACATAAATTTATCCAATACATGGATGTAGCACCAAACACAAGCAACAGATTCAATGGACCACTTTAAATTTAAAAAGCATTCATTATCTTTGACAATTCGAGTCAGCACAGTCCAACCTTACCAAAATGATAATTTTCTAAAGAGGTGGTTGCAGCCTCCAAGGCAAATTATAAGCATTGCAAATTTTCAGAAATCATTAACCGAGTGATCCATGTCAAGATGAGATGGAGGATGCTGGAAGGTTCAAGGTACATACCGAGAGTGGGAGTCTTTCTGATAAACATTTCGCCCTGGGAGCGATGGCTCTGGAATCAAATGTTCAAAAGAAGCATGGAATAATGACATAGTAGCATTTGTTAACACCATTCTAGCACCAAAAAATTCAAGTACATTGCCCCAATCAAAATATAATTATTTTCACGTCAATACTTTCAGACAGATCACCTTTACACCAGTGACCATTTGTTTGGAACAGCCGTGCATTCAATTGGCAATTCAGGAGCAGAATCTCTTAGTTCATCTTCTGGCAGAATGTCACCCACCTTCCATTGTTTAAAGGCAACCAGAAACTTCGAAGGATGACAGAATCAGATGGCTGACATCTCCAGAGCCAATAATGAATCACCACGGAATGATGAGTAACACAAGCTTCCCCCATAAGTAGTCGCATCATATTCTCTTAACACTATCTCCATGAAGGACAACGAGACCCTCACTCATTAGAGTGGAAAGGGCATTACGTAGCTGACAAATTCCACAACAACGCCTGAGTTAGTAAAAAATGCAGTTTCAAACCTGAACAGAAGAAATGAATGCCATGTTGAGACTTACATCATTCAGGTGAACTTCCACAGAGCTTTGTTTCCTAAGCTCTTCCAGCAACTACATTATTGACATGTTAGTTCAGATTATGGTTAACCAAATTTAGATGGTTCCTCATCCATATGATAAACAAGATTACTTACATCAATTAAACGACAGGAGGGTCCCCCAAGCTTCATTTTCTCCATAACAAGGCTGCGGGTTGCTGCAACTAGATTCTCTCTTCTCATCCTTTCACTAGCAGATATTCCAGTCATGATAAGATCCATGTCGATCGTCCCTTTTGCAAAATATTAAGGTCAGTAACTGCAGAAACTCTGGAGGAGAAACAAAGGTTAAATGAAAATGTAATGAGATTTTCTACCAGTAGAATGATCAGTTGCTGACTGCTGCAATGCAACATCCAGCAGTCTATATGCCTCTGCCACATCATGAAATTCAACCTGTAAACATGAACAATGAATTCATTTTTTCAAAGGGGATTCAGATAACATACAGATACAATTCAATTTCCAAAACAATGAAAATGGTGACAGGAAAAAGAAAAAATCCCTACCCATTCAGAAAAACGGATGCGGGCTAATGCTTCACTTAGACGTATCAAACTCTCAATTTGCCTAGCTGTTGCTGTGATCACCTACTCATGGAATGCAGAGAGTCTCAGGTATATGACATGAAATTAGTTAATTCTCAGCATAAAAGTTGTATATATTCATTTTTTATGGTTCCATTACCTTCTTCCTGCTTCCTGGAGTGTTCCCTCTTTTCCTCATTTCAACATAGCGACGTGTCAATTCTTCTGCAGCTTCATCAGATAGCTGGGGTTGAATGTGTTTTCTTGCATAGCTAATGTATGCAACCAAAGTAGGTAGGTCCAATACATCTTGCACTACAGTCTGCAAAGTGGGAAGCATTTAAACCTGCTATCAGCATCACACTGACTGAATATGAAACTTGCGACTATAAATATCATAGACCCTGATTCATGAGCACATTTGTTACGTTATCCACTACCTGTCAGAACAGAATTCATTTATCCATTGTCAACAAATTTTTACAGCACCACAATATATTCATCATTCTTTATTAAGTGCTTTAATTTATTTCTATTGAATTCATAATTTCTTTCAACAATATCCCAAATTCTGCAATTCAAGTTTCTGCCAAACAAATCAAACCACAATACTAAAAAATAATAATAATATAAAACTTCTAACCTCTGGATTTTCATAATGCAATGAGACAATATGCTTGGCCAAACGCCTGTCATTTTGTTCATCAGCTTTATCCAGAATTAGGTAGATCAGATCAAATCTGGCAATAAACAAAAAGACCTAATTATCTAGACAAAAATTATAAGTGTACTAAATATGGCTCGTTATCTTCTTGCATCAGTATCTTCTCACCTGGACAGCAAGGTTGGAGGAAGGTGGATATTTTCAATCACCGAGAGCCGAGGGTTATAGCGTGACCCACTAGGATTTGCGCAAGCCAAGACTGAAGTCCTGGCATTTAGAGAAGCAATAATCCCAGCCTTGGCAATTGATACTGTTTGTTGCTCCATAACCTGCGAGAGTTCCAGAGAAAAGAACTCATAAACGTTTCAGAAGCCAACAGCCTATACAAATAAATCAAGAGTGAGACTGAAGCAAAAAACTTACACTACATAATCAGTCAAATCTAGATATCAGTTCACAAATGAAACCAATACACCATTGAGACTTGAGTTACCTTTCTCCTTGGGCTGCTTGGTTCAGTTATTGTTTGATGATTCGAATTTTGCACTTTATTAATGGATCAGGTACATGGGAATGGGATGAGGATTCACTCCATGTGTATATTTTTCAACATCATAGTTAAATTGATTTACGGAATGTAAATAAAATGATTTCCAACTAGGTATCTGTATGATATAAATCATAATAGAAAAATTTTAAAAGATAGATGGAGAAAGACAAAAAAATTACATATAGTTAGGAATTAATCAGACAATTCTTCATATAAAATTCCTTTTGTTCATTGTTACCAATTTACAATTTAGTTGTAATTTGGCAAGCTAGGTAAATATGTATCTAGGGTAACCAAGCACAACCATGACTCGTGCAGAATAGTTTTTTTGATAGATACTGAAGATTTCTTAGAAGTACAACAGAAATTGCAGTACATCTAACTAAAAACAAATATTCAATTAGATTACTATGAAAATGTATGGTACCTCGTGCAACATGCTGCGTGCATTGTCAGACATTTTATCAAACTCGTCAATGCAACAGACACCTCTATCACTCAATACCAATGCGCCACTCTCCAGAACCTGAATACATGGAAATATTAAATTTAACAACCCCTTGAGCATCAGATGAATCAAACTCATCCTAAGAAACCATAAAACAAAGATAAACTATCATACAGTTTCACCAGTCTCTGGGTCCTTTGTGACATAGGCAGTCAGGCCAACCGCTGAGCTCCCTCTCCCACTGGTGTAAATGCCACGAGGAGAAAGTTTATGCATGTATTGGAGCAGTTGGGATTTACTGGTTCCAGGATCTCCCACAAGCAGGATATTGATGTCTCCACGGAAGCTAGCCCCAGATTGAAGCTTAAGAGCATTGCCTCCAAAAAGCTGAAAACATGATTTTGCTAAAAACTTGTTGGTAACATATACTCAACTACTTACAGATCTATTATATTCTTTAGATTAAAGATATAAAAAAGAATGCAGATGTCATATGGACCTGGCAAAGAAGACCCCTTTTGACATCATCCAATTCCCATATGTTTGGAGCCAAGGATCTGGTTAGCCTATCATAAATATCTGGCAACTTTGAAAGCTCTTTTAATTTCTCTACCTGAAAATCCCAAAACAATTGTGAGAATCATTGGCTTCAACACATGGATTCAGTTCCCAGCAGGATGTCCCGTGGGATATCAAGACAAGATACCATCCCATATATTAGGACAGAACATCCTACCAGCATCCTAGCATCCCAATCGAGATGCCTTAGGACATCCCTTATTCCAAGGATAAGACGGGATGGGACATCCCATTCCATGAAAAAACCGGAATAGCCCTGTCCCATGGAATTTAAAACCTTGCTTCAACCTGTTAGGTTCCAGAAAAGATTTAAGGCTAGGGAGAGTTAAGCAATACCTTGTCCTGATAATTAGGAGTTTCATCTTCAACTGCCCTGTTGTTAGAAGTGTTACTATCATATTCCATCGGGTCTTCAATGTGAAGCTTTGATTTGTCTGTCTTCTTTAAATGAAGGCAATCAATGTATGTCTGCCATTAAAAATTTTAAGTTATAAACTACCATCCTTGATTTAGTTTATGTGTATGCACCCAGATTGTGGGTTACTGCTATCTGTCCTCAATTCAAAGCAACCATCACTCGCACAAAAAGAAGGGGAATCACAAGGAGAATTAACATGACACATCCAGCTTATTACCTTGAATATAGATTTTACTGTCCTCTGAGTTGGTCCCACTCTAATACTCATAGCTCTGTATATCCCAGTTATCTGCCACCAGAGTAAAGAAATAAAAAAAAAGACACTAAAATAAGGAAATGCAAAGGCATTCTCCAAACAATTCAATATAAGTTAAAAAATCTTTTCTAACCTCAACTCTGTCTCCAGGTTTCCCAGAGTCCACAAGTTTGTCATGCATTAAAATGCTGACTGTGTGTGGAGTCCCACCTTCAGGTATCTCATCTGGAGTCTCCTGCAATTTCACAATCTGTTTGTCCGCAAATCTGATACCACAAGACCCAGCAATAAGTTACTATACTGCTTTCACTGGGTTAGAATATTGACTGAAAGCAAGGATATGACTAGGAGAAACCTGCACCGATTATGGACCAGTGTCATGGAATTCATAGCCAGACACTCTGGTTTTCCACACCTGGTTGGCTCATTTATTCGGCCTATAAAAAAACACAAATTCCAAATCATTAATAGCATGAAAGGAAAACATTATCATTTAAGTAAGCTTTCAAATCAAATGAGTAATTAAATAAAAAACGCATATACCAAGAGACAAATCAGAAGTATAGACAGCCTTATACGCATATGATTAAGTATTGTTTAGAGTTTAGAATTTGTATTTGTGTGTGCTTATGAAAACCTTGGAAAATGTTGCTATTGCCCAGAAGGAGCTAACAGAAGAGGTTCTGGAGTCAATCAGATAGCAGATGACATGTATCAAGTGTAGACAACACAATTTCAAGCAGCACTTTTGCATGTTGATTGCATCTCTGGAAAATTAGGCAAAAGCCTTCCATTCTTTATCTCAAAGCATGAAAACGGCCATTGAACTCAGGATATAACTAGAGGACTTATACAATCAGGATTTGATGCTATGTCAGCATTTATTAAATTCATCACTTAAAAATAAAAACATAAACCTATTAAATCCACCAGAATGTGGCCAACTATGATTATACATATATGTGCTCTATTGCCTAATATTGCATTTTATTGATTTAACTTAGTTTTTCAATTTGCACCACACTGTTCTAGTTCCCACATGCATAATATGCCAGTTGGTGACTAAAGAAGAATGTAGCACAGTTACATCTATGATTAACTTTACATATAACTATAAGGTAAAAGTGGCATTAGAATCTGAAACAAGCAAGTCCAAGGAAAAGCTCTACTCAATTTGCATTGTAAGTTTCAATTTCCTCAATGTGACAAAGGAACAAGCATTAGATACACCAGAGGAACAGTACCTTTTATTTAACCAAATTTGGGGGGTGATTCCATCAGGCATTAAGGGAAGGGAGGGTAGAAGTAACTAGAGAACATTGCTAACAAGCTTCTAATAGCAACAAATTAGTATTACTGTATTACATCAAAATTATCCTATATTCAATCAGCTAAATAAGTAAAGATTATCGGATGCAGTTCTAAATGGATGAAAATGACTGGAATCAAAAAGATGTTGCATGTTCTAGCCTTCAGCCATCACCTGCTCTTGGACCATGTCAGTTTTATCCTCAAGTGAGGTTAAGCAAGAAAGTTTCATTGAACAGCAAGGCGGTCAAGTGAAGAGGGTCAATTATATATCACCAAAACATTGATAAACAGAAAGACATGGTGTTTAACAGACGCAAACCAATTTTATAGAATTTATGGTTTCATCAAATATTGGCAGATGATTCAGTTGAAACAAAAACTAGTTGTCATGACTAAGTAGAACGACTGTCATCAAATCCTACACTTATCTTCTAGCATGGGTTTCGCTACTGGCAAATGGACTGAAGTCGACCTCACTCATGATTTGCACATTCAACTTAAACGACCAATTCAGTTCATCAATTTACCCCTCAAAAAACTTAGTTCATCAATTTGAATTGTAAAAATGATATGCCTAACATATATATATACCTCTGTCAACGAGTACTGGTTCAGAGTAATAACCGCAGACGAGGCAACGAAACGTAGCTTCCCTGACCTCGGGTATGATGGAGCTGCATCGGATGATCATCCCCTTCACGGACACCATCTTCTCGATATCTAAACAACACGTTCAAGCAACGGGCAAAATCGATATCCAATTAATGACATATGGAGTTAGACAACAAGTAAATTAAATATAATCATTTCAAGGAATGTGAATATATGGGTACCAGAGGGGTTGAGATTTCTCATGCTGACGGAAGACTTGAGATTAAAGATCCTAGTTTGGATGTGCTTCTCGAACAAAGGGTTGATCCGGCCAACGAGGTCCATGAGCACGATGTCGAAGATGGCGAGCACCTCGAGCGGATACCTCACCATCTTGCTGTAGAGGTCGGGATCATAGTCGAACACATCATGCGCATCAATGTCCAAAGACTCCCCGCCCTCCAATTCAATAATGCGGTGCACCACCCGCATGTACTTGCCCTCCTCCATGATGACGTCCGCCCGGCCGGTCTCCTGCGGGTCCCGGAAGTTGCGGAGGAAGCGGAGGATGGCGGCGTTGACGTCCTGCACGCTGATGTTGGTTCCCCACACGAACACCGGGGTGGAGTCGGCGTCCACGGGGTCGACGTCGTCGTCACCGGTGTCGGAGGAGGGGGGCAAGTTTTCATCGGTGGACATGGGGGTGGAGGGGGTCTGCCAGCGGCGGCGAGAGCTGGAAGGGGTGGAGAAACTAGAGGGAGGGGCAGCGGCGGGCGCGGAGGGTCGAGGAGGGGGAGGGGGTGTCTGGTAGCCGCCGAGGGAGGGGGAGGAGGCGAAGGGGCTGGCGGCGGGGGGTCGGCGGCGCCCCCTTGTAGATCTCCGGCTTCCAGTGCCCATCGATCGGGATGGGGGTGAGTTGGTATTGGGGATCGGGCTGGTGCGGCCATCTGGGGAGGATTCACCTGCCAATTGATCATTTGAAGAAAATAATCTTCAGGACAAATATTTGATCAGGATGACGGGCCTGCCATGAATTCCGACCTATGAAAAGAAAAATAAAAACTTGCATCCATCAAAAGGAGAGAAAGGGAGAGAGCGAGAGAGATTACCGCGCGGAGAAGAGTAGTCGGAGGAGGCCATGGCGGGTGGGGGGCGGTGGGAGGGTGAGAGAGGGAGAGAAGGCGAGAGAAGGGAGGAAAAGGGGCGGGCGGAGAAAAATGGCGGGAATCATCCCGCCAAAAATGGACGGCGATGTGCGTCGGAATTCGGGTAGAGGGGGATCCTCATCATGTGGCTCAGGTTTGCTCATATCTCGGCCACGTGCATAGCATGTATGTCTTAAAGCATGTCAATGCTTAAACATTTGAAACCCTTAAAAATTGAACGGTTATGATCTAGCATGTTAATCTAAGCATTTCGCAAATAGATTTTCGATCTTGTACCCGAAACCGACCTCGATGGCTTGCTCACGCTAGGGCTGGAACTGGGTTGGGCTAGCCCAATAGGTTTCAGGTTGGTCCGAATTTAGGTCGAGCTTCAAAGCAGGCTCCAAGTAATTTGGACTATACTTCGGGTCATATAATAAAGCCCATTTAATTTCGGGCCGAGCTTGAGATCTTTTTAGTCCGGCTCGGTTCGGTCCAAATCCAGCTTGAAACTGGCCCGAATCCAGATAGTATTCAAACATCTCACGGTCTCAGGCTCTCTAGCATCTCCGCTCTTGGTCACCCACTCGATCCACGAGATCTCCCGGCTCCATGTGACCCCGCCGCCATCCCTGGCTCTGTGCAACCCCACCAACCACCCTTAGTTCCATGTGACCCCGCCGCCACCCCAAGTTTCGATCTCCCTTCCTTGGTCCTGGCGCACAGGTCCAATGCCCCCTCGCCTACGCGACCTCGCAACTCCTAGCTTTGATCTCCCTCCCCGGCCCTTGGTGCACACACTCAACACCCCCTCCCCTCCCCTCCGGCATGACCCCACAGCCTTTCTCGGCTCCGATCTCCCTTCCCGTCCCTGGTGCACACACCCAACACCCCCTCTGCCCTCTCACGATCCCGTGGTCCCCCCCTAGCGCCTACACCCGATACAGGATGCCCCTTCCCAACTCGATCTCCCTTCCCGGCCCTGGTGCCCATACTCCACACAGGACGCCGCTTCCCAATTATGATCCCCTTCTCCTAGTTCCGGTGACTGTACTCGATGTCTAGAGCTTTTTTTTTTTTTGGGTTCTGATAATCGTGGACCAACTTCGATTCGAATCGGCCAATCGGACTCGGGCCGAGCTTAGGCTCGAGTCGGGCTCGGGTTTGATATTTTGAAAAAAATTGGGCCTAAGTCTGGCCCAAAATCCTAATTTTTTTTCAGGTCGGCTAGGATAAAGGTGTGACCCAACCCAGTGCCAATCTTAGTTTATGTATAAAAATTGGACGATCGTGATATGCTGGATTTTTTCTGCTCTTTAGAAAGCTAGTAGAACAAAAGCCCATCAGAGGCAACTTAAACACAAAAATTGAGAAAACTAAGATGATAAAATTAATCTAGAATAAGTTATGGATATATATAATAAATACCGTTTACTTGGTTGACGCCAGTGATAGTCAGGTTGACGTACTCACCTTCAGGTGGGGAACGGCTACGGAAAAATTAATATGCACCATGATCGAACATTCCCTGACTGGGATTGGGGATTGTATGGAGATGACCACGCCCGGGATCTAACTCTCCCCTCCCCCTTTGACTTTATCCAAAAAAATAAATAAATAATATAGAATAAATATATCGATGAATGGCCCAAAATAAAATATCTAATATTTCTTTATGGAATATCTCTCACAATGTCCATGGAGTTAATTTCGTGTGATCAGCAACATATACCATCATCCAAACTACCATTTGATTGGATTCACTATAAATATATTTCACTTCAAAAAACTAAAAGGATGATCGTATTACTAGAGTATTTCAAATATTAGCTATTAATTTCGATGAATAGATATTGAACCAACAAACCACCTATTAATAGTCGAAAAGTCCCTCTCCAAAATAATATGAGCTATTCTCAAACCTTTAATTACATATATCATGTCTTTCCATGCAGTACATAATTTAGCTGCAGAAATCGTAATATTATACAATCTAACATGTCTTGCTACCACCACAATACCACCCGTATTCCTGTTGACAAAACTCATCCCACCTAACTCATTGTTATTTAAAGTACGATCATTAAAATTAACCTTGGAAAAACGATGGGAATAAATTCCAAAAGAAATAAAACATCCATGAGATCATAGAATTTGCAAAAAAAAAGAGCCACAATCTCAATTATCAAGGATATCTTCGAGGCAATTGTATCAAGATACTCCCAAGCCTCACCAATTTTTTCAACAGGATCAATCCAGGGCTCCAAACATTACTTTGGAAGATGTGATCATTTCTACCCAATTAAACAATATAAGATATATAAACTATTACGGTAGCCTCTCTGTTCCTATTACTTCTAGATGAATGCTTTTTAATGCACCGGAGAATGGTATCAATAGTCAGATTTGGAACATTCATTAAAGCAAAAATAGGAGCTTGTCACCGTACCTAGATCGCCATCCTGAAATGTAAAATAACATGAGTTATGAACTCCTCTGTTTCAGGGCATGAGTCATGATAGCATGAAACATAAAACCCACCACCATGTAAAATACCATGATATGAAAGTTGATCCCAAGCTATCTTCTACATAAATAGAGCAATCCTAGAATGAGCCCCAATCCTGTGAACAATGTAGGGTTTCGATGGGTAATTTGATGACCCTTGGTTAGCGGCGGCCCGGAGCAATTCAATGCGTGTTTTGGGGTAGTATAGAGCAGTTTTAGAAAGCTTGCGCAGCTTGGAAACATTTCAGACATGGTTGGATGCAATACAAGCTTGGCCCAGAGCAGTTCTTGGGCACGACTCGGTACTCGGTAGCATTCAAGTCAGAGACGGAACAATCCAAGCTCGGGCTAGAGCAGTTTGTGTGTAGATGGAAATGCTCTTTTCCTGGTTCAGAATGCAAGTTAATAATTAACCAGAATGAAGGGAAGGCGAGCGGAAGTAGCTTTCTTATTGACTGACAAATGTTATCGATCATGATGTCTAAATTGTAGCACAGGCAAGGTAGTGAATTAAAATAATGTCGGTTCCCCAAAAAAAGACTTGCCCAACGCCAAATGGATCGTGTTTGAAGCCCAAAATTATTGATCTTGTAGAAGAAAGCTTCGCCAACGAAAATATGCCACTACGAGAAGAGAACCATGCAACAAACAACAATAATCCCACGCAGCTCACAGACATCCAAAACAGAACAAGCTACAAAGACAGCAAGAACGAGACGAACGAATCCCATACGGGCTGTCACTTAATTATTGACCTTCCTGCAGTGCTTCCTGATCTCTCCCCTCGATCCAGTGAGAGGGGAGATGTTGCCCATCTTCACCATGGACTTGGCAAATTGCTCGAAGAAGAGCTCGTCGTTCTCTGCATACAGCTTCACCAGCTGCATGGTTGCCGCACTCTTGGTGAAGAGGACCTCGTCGGAGCTGAGGAGGCCCTTCCCGACCATGAGGTTAGCGAAGTAGTGGCTATCAAACTTGGTGGGGCTCACGAAGTCCAAGGGGAAGAGGTTCTGGTCGCCGCCCGACCGTGGACATCGGGTCCGCAATCGGGTGGCATAGGCTGCGTCGAGCGTACCATCAGGGAGGCCATTGCCGGTCTGGTTGTATAGCCTTTGGCGGAAGCTGGTGCACCGAGATTGCCCAATCGTGTGGCTGCCTGCATTAATTTTTGGTCCACCAGTTATCACATCAGATGGTTACCATCCCCCATGCCCAATTTAATGTATATATTTAGTTCCATACCGGCATATGGAACCAAGAAACACGAATAATAAGCTAGTTTTTTTTTTTTTTATAAGGTTTATTCATTACTATTCCATGCCGGTATGTTGCACCAAATCATCAGAACACCAAGGGATGCATTTTAAGTTACCAGAGAGGGCGACCAGATCAACGAGGTCGAGGCCTTGGAGCTTGAACTTGGTGATGATGGTGGGAAGGGTGTTGTTGGGGGCTGGAATGTTGTTGTTGGAGCCACTCAAGCTTGCCCCCAACGAGTCCCTCCTCCCCAATGGAACCTCCCAGCTAGGACCACCGGTCTAATTTCACGACAAACACCACGGGAACGTTTAAATTTGTAGTTATAAAAAAGCATGCATCAAGCTCCAGATTTGAAGGAGTAATGCATCAATTCTTTTTTACTTCAATTAAAAGCAGGCCAGAGGACTTTGGGTGACACACCAACGACTCATCTCTAAGGCAGGTTTGGATGATGATGGTCATACCAGGACCGTAGAATCTCTTGCTGCAAGGGCCAGGATGTCTGCACAGGACACCGTAAGCGGGCATTCCACCTCCAATGCAGACTTGATCTCGTCGATAACCTCGAACCCTCTTGCCGAATTCCGGTTCGGGTTGGACCGCTTCTCGCTCAGGAAAGCCCCGGTGCTGTCCAGGAGAAGGGATGCATCACAGCCCTACAAAAGTTTCGTAGCCCTTGAAATCTTAAAAAAGTTAGTACTTGTAACATAATTCTGGTACCAGCTGGGTAATACTTGTTATGAACAAGAGGATTAGTTTGGTCATAGTATTAAATAAACACTAGTTTTGGTCATGGTATGAACTAAACATGTTTGCAAGATTGAAATATAATGGGGTCATTCCGAAAGATAGGGGAAGTTGGAGGGATATGAATTAGTATCATGTAATGTACGCTAACTAGATACGGTCAAGAGCAATGATGACCAAAATACTGTCATGGATCTGGTGAAATTTTCCTTCCTTTAAAAAAATGTATCATAAGAAGAACCTTGACAAAGCAGTCATGGAAGTGAAGCCGAAGTAGAGAGGCAGCCATTCTTGCTTCCTTTGCAACAGCTTTTGCAACGATAGATTTCACAATCTCCTGGGCTTTCGGGCATGAGTGGTCATAAAACTGTGGGTAGAGGTATCCGTTGGGATGAGAAAATGCAAAACAAAAAGGAGAGAGAGCAAGAACTGAAAAATATACTAGGAACCTCATACAGAGGGCCATATCTCTCTCTCTGTGTATCTCTTGTAGAAAAGGTAACAAGCTAGTTTTAGAAGGAATGGAGACTTGGAAGGGAGAAAACTGCTAAAACGCTAAGGTTTTCTTTGAGTTTATATAGACAGAGAATGAACATAAGGTGCATACAAGTAATGGAGAAGTGTTAAAGAGTTGGTTGGCTCTGTTCAGCTTCTCCCTCCCACTCCATGATCATATAATTGGCAGAGCAAGTATAACCTAAACACCCTTTGGCTTCATGACAATAATATATGAATGGAAAGTAACTAAATTGCCCTTGCTTGGATAAAGGGATCCAGTAAGAACCATGACCTTGCCTTTATCTTTGGATTAGATATATAAGAACATAGGTCTTCACCCCTACACGTAGACCTAAGCAGCTAGATGAAACTTTTTAACTTCTTTATCAAAAGCAAAACCGAGACTTTCACTGTTTTTAATAGTCTTAACAATAGCATGACCGCAATGTAATTATCATGAGATCACACTGCCAAGGGTTGTTAACTTGCTATCAGTTTGATGACTCGCAAAATCGAACACCTACCCCCACCCTTTTTTTTTCTTTTTTTCTTTTTTTCCTGCAGGTTGCAAGGAATTTACTTCGTTACTCTCAAGTTTCAAAGCAAATCCATCAAAAAAAAAAAGGTTCCAAAGAAAAGACCTCCACTTTGAGGAGGGGTGCTGCCGAGCTGGATCATTGCCTAGTTTGAGATTAATTATAAGAATGCTTATAATTGTTTACTAATCCGCCGAAAGACTGTAATTGTTTACCATTTGCCAGCCACACAACACTAATATTTTATATATAAACCTATACTTTCCTTTTGAAGGGATATATATTGAAGATATGTAATGAAATATTGATAAAAAATAATAAATGTAATTATATAAACAATGACAATAATAAATAATAACTCTTGCGTAACCATCTCGCAATACTGCTACAACAATGCATATGCTTTATTGGAAATTATCTACTGTCAGGCATACCACGTAAAAGAATACTTTTGTAATATATTTTACTTTAAAAATAAAATAATAAATGTTACTGTCATAATAAGAGATGATTATATTTTTCGGGAGCCTTTCATAAAATTATTTAAATAAATGATGATGATAAATGTTATTGGAAGGACTTGAATCATTGACCTTGTGGTTAAAAGCCACACTCTAAAATTAAATAAATGATGATGAAGGTGTCTATTAGCTGAGCTAGCACCTACTGATGCTAGACTCTATATAATACAAGTTATGCATAGTAAACTGTTGATGAGTTTTATATCAGTGATATGTAATCAAGGCATTTTTAAAACTTCTTCTAGTTTATTAAGTCTATGCCTATCCAAGATTCATTTGATGGCTGGCGATTTAAATAAAAGCATTCATGCAAATTACCAGGCAAAAATATGGCAAAGAGAAAAACCACTCGAAAAAACACAGTTTTTTTTAGCATTTACATTGCTTTATTTGTAGTACATTTTACAAGGAGCAATGGAATTGCACTGCAACATAGAAGCCGGGTAATTCCCCGAGTGAGAAGCATTTCGCAAGCTAAAAAGTAGAAAAGAGTAACGGTGATCCTTCACGGGATAAAAGGGACTCCTCCGATTGTTATAATGGGTGCATTTGGTTCACAATAATGGAAGTCAAATTCGGAATAGACATATTTTCCAATGCGGTTAGTTCATGATTGAATTTAAAGTTAAAATTGGAATGAATTTTAAATACTAGATAAAAATAAAATTTGAATTTTGAAGGATTGAAACATTTTCATTCATCTTTGAAATTACAATAAAAATGAAACTTTCCTTGATTAAATAATTATAATGGGAGTTGATCATTTCTATTCTCGTTTCATAGCCTAAATTTTTTTCAGCTAAACATGTCCTTGAATAAATGGTGGGCATAAACTCACTCCTAACCATCGTTGATGCGCAAGTTTACTTGGCAACATAATTTGCAACCATTTATCGATGTCATCAATGTTATTTGATGTGTAAGGTTTTTTTTTTTTTTCTCACCATATGCGAAAACTTGAAACATTATCCATATGCGAGTCACATGTCTTTTGAATGCTACATGGAACATGGACAGCTTTGAGTTATCAAATTTTTAAAAAAGTGGAACTAGTGCATGCTAGAACTTTCGCTTCAAAGATGACAAGACGTCAAAATATATACAAAGCAACATCAACAACCTCATCAAGGAATATAGAGTTAAAGAACTTAAAAGAACAGGAGTCAAAGAAGTTTAATTATATCACTGATAAGCGATGCGGTTGGTTATAAAATTTTTCTTATAATTAACTGACAGAAGTTTGAGAATGAAAAATGGTTGCAAAAAATTTAATATGTATTGCTATCGAATATTTTTTGATCGGGATGGAGGACCGTTGAGATAATCACGCCTAGAATCCCCTTTTTTTCATCAAAAAAAAAAAAAAAGTTCAATTATCCTACCCTGCAGACATTTTGCAAACACGTACCATAACATCCCAAATTTTATTTTCCATATATGTTTCCAATAGATTGGTCGGATCTGCGCCCTTCGTTCACTAAACAAAAAAAAGTTCACGGGACCGACTGATTTCAGGAGATTAGAGTAAGCATTCTGATATGTTTTCAAAAAAGAATAAGCATTCTAGTTTTTTTTTTTTTTTTTACTGTCAAGGCGGTGGTCCAGTCGATAAAGATTTTGCCTCACTATCGATGATGGGTTCTGTTATGATATCCCTATTTTATTTTAATTAATTAATCATTCTTTATTTTATAAAGTTATATCAGATGGCAAGAGGAGTCTTCGGCTTCACGCTGTTATCTTTTCGTTACTAATTCTAAGTCTTCGGCTTCGTATCATTATTTCAGTCCGAAGATGATGCTTGATTGTTTGGAAAACAAACTGATTATTATCTTCGGTTTCGTGCATTCACATTAATCCGAAGACTATGTCTAAATATACGGTTTCGCATCTATGATCCATGATGCTTTCTCTGTCTTCGGATTCATATTATTATTCTTGTCCGGAGACCGTATTTATTATCTTTGGCCTATTATCTAAAGGAGATTATACTCTGGGTCTTCGGCTTCGTATTTTTATCTCAGTCCAAAGACGATATTGAATGTCTTCAGCTTCGTGCAACTGTCTTGATCCGAAGACTTGATCTCTCGGGCAAATATCTTCGACTTTACTTCTTCAACCTAAAGATTGTAAGTGTTTATTTTTATCACGTCTAAGAAAGATCCGAAGTGTAAAGCTGACATTCCCTTCAGGAGTACTACTAAAGAGAATGTAAAGATCACTTCGGATCTATGCTTAAATAGTAGGATTCTGGAACACGTGGGGTTCTTGGACAAACGGTTGAAATATGTTTGGGTTGTTGCAACCACCCACGTGGTCTGAAATCTCAGATTGAACAAACCCCAGGTGTAACGGCTTTTCCGACAGCCACTACTTGCAGTTAAGAAGTGGTTGCGCTTGACAACCTCTGTAACTGTAAGTAGTTACGTTGGAGCCTATAAATACTGGTAAGAGGGGACACTATGGGGGATTCGGACTCTGGGCTTGGACATCATTTTCGATTCATTTTTTCTCCATCCTTGCTTCTATAAGCTTTCCATTCTACTGTTGCTTGGGTCTCTTCTAACTTTAGCATCGGAGTGTCCCCCACTGGAAAACCTCCAGTCAGGGATCTGTATTGCAGGTTCTGGTTCGCGGCGGCCCAACGGAAGGATCACTCCATCCAGTCGACGGAGATTCAGTGTCAACAGATTGGCGCACCAGAAAGGGAGAGATTTTTTTCCTTGATCAAAGGAAAGCTTTACTCGGAAGCAGAAATTGTGAAAGGGAAAGCCCGAAATACTTCCACGAGTCAGGAGCAACCAGAAATGACCTTCCAATAGGTAATTTCCTGGCAGATCAAGGAGGGCCTCCCATGATAATGGTGGGCCAGCAACAGTTCGAAGATCTCCAGAACAAAATTGAAGCCCTGACAGCCTTGGTCCATCATCTACATGAGGCTGCAGCTCAAAGACAGCCACCACCTCCAACAGTTTCACCCTCCGGCCGACAATCTTTGAAAGAGGGTCGACATTAGGAAATCACTCCCGGCTTTTCACAAGTCCAGTCATCTCGTGGTCGCCATGCTTCTCCATCAGATCGGCAAGCCTGGGATCACAATGAGAAGAAAAGAGTTCGGCGATCTCCCTCTGTTTCTTCTAGAAATCTTGCTTTGAAGGAGGATAGGTAGAAGGAGATCAATTGTGAATTTAAAGAAAGGTTTAAATCCATGCAAGCACAGATTGCAAGAGTCATGAATCTAAGAAGAAGCGATGAGGTCGTATCTTTCAACTCACAATCCCCTTTTTCTGATCATATAATGGCGGAAGTTATTCCAAGGTACTTTAAGATTCCATAATTGGAAGCTTATGATGGGATCTCAGATCCTCTTGACCATTTGGTGAGCTATAAGGCTCATATGATGGTCCAAGGAGTTACGGATGCTCTTTATTGCCTTGCCTTTCCTGCTACTTTAAAGAGGTCTGCTCGAATGTGATACTCAAGCCTCCCGCCGAAGACAATTCATTCTTTCTCTGAGTTAGAGCGGTAGTTCGTCTCGCACTTCAGGACATGCCAGAAAATGCCACGGAATACCGACAGCTTGTTTCTTCTACAGCAATAGGAGGGAGAAAATTTGAAGGACTTTGTTCGCCGTTTCAACTCAGCCACATTGGAAATCCCTAATCTAAATGAGCACGTGGCAATGCCTGCCTTGAAAAAATGCTTGAAATCATCCAGGTTTACTTTTTCCCTGGATAAGAGGTTTCCACAGAGCTATGCCGAACTGTTGGCAAGAGCTCAGAAATATACATCCGTTGAGGAGCAGGCAGCGTGCCGAAGAATGGCAGAAGGAAGATTTCCTTCTAAAAAGAAGAATACTAAAGGACCCACTATGCCCAGTTTCTCTAATAACTCTTCGGCCCCTAGGCGTAGTCCTAGGTCCAGGCAGCAGAACAATCACTTTGATACTTATACTCCCCTTAACTTACCTAGGAAGAAGATTCTGCTGGAAATAGAAAAAGAAAAGTATTTCAAGAGGCCACGTCCCCTGAAGACACCAGCAAAAACAAGGGACAAAAGTAAATACTGCAGATTCCATCGGGATCATGGCCATAACATTGAGGATTGCTTTCAGCTTCAGGACGCCATTGAAGATCTCATAAAGAGGGGTTATTTGGGAAAGTATGTCAATCGTCCTGAGCCTCAAGCTAAAGCCATTACTATTCCCAGAATATCCGATGAAGCCGACCTGCCACACCAGAAGCCAACTGGCGGGGATATTAGAATGCTCCATCGGCCATCAACCTGGAGTGCCGAAGTTGAATAGAATGTTCCGAAGAGATTGAAGGGAAAGAACTTCATCACATTTTCTGATGAGGATATTCAGGGAGTTCAACTCCCCCATGATGACCCTGTAGTAGTCTCGGCAGTCATTGCCAACTTTGATGTAAAACGAATTTTGATTGATAATGGAAGCTCGGTTGATGTTTTGCTGTATGATGCATTTGTTCGAATGTGGTTATCTGGGCATAAATTGCGAAACTCTCTTATTCCAATTACGGGCTTTGGTGGAAATCAAGTTGGGATGGAAGGAGAAATAATTTTACCTGTAACTTTTGGATCTGAACCACACCAAAGAACCATTCCCATTAATTTTATTGTGGCTAGAACCTCTTCGGCCTATAATGCAATATTGGGACGTCTGGCATTAAACAAATTCCGAGCTATTGTTTCCACATACCATCTCTTTGTACGATTTCCCACCAGAACGGGCATCGGGGAAGCAAGAGGAGATCAAAGGGTTACACATCAATGTTTGACCATTCAAGACAAACAACTGGCCAAATCGCTAACACTTGATCAGCTGGATCCTCGAGATGAATCCGAAGACGGCGGAGAACCAGTGGAAAAAACACTCTTCATACCTTTATCCGAAGATGATCCTACCAAGCAGCTACAAATCGGCAGTTTGCTCAATGAAGAATCGAAGGTAAAATTAATTGCCTTTCTTCGGGATAATGCTAATATTTTTGCTTGGACAGCTTCGGATATGCCCGGAATCCCATCCAATGTAATTATGCATTGCCTAGAAGTCTCTCATAATTATAAACCCGTTCGGCAGAAGAAGAGAAATTTTGCTCCAGAAAGGCATAGGGTTATTGATGAAGAGGTTGATAAATTATTAAAAGCTAACTTTATAAGAGAAGTTCAGTACCCAACTTGGCTTGCTAATGTAGTCATGGTAAAGAAGTCAAACGGCAAGTGAAGAATTTGCATAAACTACACTGTTCTTAACAAAGCATACCCAAAGGACAGTTTTCCATTGCCAAAAATTGATCAGCTGGTTGACGCTACTGCCGGTCATTAATTATTAAGTTTCATGGATGCTTTCTCAGGTTATAATCAGATCCAAATAAACCTTGAAGATGAAGAGAAGATGTCTTTTATCACTGAAAAAGGACTTTACTGCTATAAGATAATGCCATTCGGTTTGAAGAATGCTGGGGCAACTTTTCAAAGGCTCATCAACAAAGTTTTCAAGAACCAGTTGGGAGAAATATGGAAGCTTATGTTGATGATATGATTGTGAAAAGTCTTCACGACTCCGATCATATTTCAGATCTAAAAGAGTCTTTTGATGCTCTAAGACGCCATCAGATGAGGCTAAACCCAACCAAATGCATCTTCGGTGTGACCTCAGGGAAGTTCCTCATATTCTTGGTTACCAAGCGAGGAATGGAGGCTAACCCAGAAAAGATACAAGCTCTTCGGACTATGAGGCATCCTACTTGTAAGAAAGAAGTTCAAAGGCTGACAGAAAGAATTGCCTCTCTGAGTCGTTTTATTTCTTGCTCTGCAGAAAGGTATTTACCCTTCTTCAAAGTTCTATGCCATACTCAGAATTTTGAGTGGACAGAAGACAACAGAGTCATCTTTGACAAATTGAAGGAATATTTGGAAAGCCTGCCGTTGCTTTTAAGCCCTATGAAGGAGAAACACTCTACTTATATCTATCCGCCACTGATGAGGCAGTTAGTTCAGTTTTGGTGCGGAAAGACACTAAGCATGTGCATAAACCAATCTACTACACTAGTAAAGTGTTACATGAGGCAGAGGTCCGATATCCTAGAGTGCAAAAGATTATCTTTTCGCTTGTGGTAGCAGCAAAGCATCTTCGGCCTTATTTTCAAGCTCATTCTATCATGGTTTTGACGGATCAGCCTTTGAAGGCCATTCTTCGTTGTCTGATATTTCTGGGATGATAGCCAAGTGGGCTGTTAAATTAGGGAAGTTTGATATTGATTATCAACCTAGATCAGCAATGAAAGCACAAGTTTTGGCTGATTTTATAGCCGAGTGCACATCGGGGTTTGAAGAAGATCAATCAAAGGCCGAAGAGGAAAAAACTGAAGACAGTCCAGAGTTCATTTGGATGTTACATGTTGATGGTGCTTAAAACGTTGATGGTTGTGGTGCAGGTTTAATTCTTGCTGGTCCGAATGGGCAGGTTATTGAATATGCTCTTCTGTTTTCTTTCCAAGCATCGAATAATCAGGCAGAGTATGAAGCACTCATTGCCGGGCTTAGAATCTCCAAAAAATTGGAGATCAAAATGATCAAAGTTTTTTTCGATTCACGACTGGTAGTGAATAAAGTGAAAGATGATTTTGAAGCCCGAAATCCAAATATGATTCAATACCTTGAAAAGGTCCAAAGCTTGATATCTGAATTGGAGCACTTTGAAATTGTTCATGTGCCAAGAACAGAGAATTCTCGGGCAGATGCTCTTTCAAGACTTGCAACCACCGCACCGGATTCTCTTAGGATAACCTATGTGGAATATCTTGAAGATCCCAGTATATCGGAATCCCCAACTGAAGTTTGTCAAGTTGAACATGAACCTTCATGGATGGATCCGATCCTTAAATTCTTAAAGGATGGCGTCTTGCCTGAAGACAAGTTAGAAGCTAAACGGCTTCGGTGGATAGCCTCTCAATATGTTATCCTGAATGAAACATTGTATAAAAGGTCTTTTACACAACCTTTGCTAAAATGCTTAGGCCCATCCGATATGGATTATGCACTCAGGGAAGTGCACTCAGGGATATGCGGAGATCATCTAGGGGGTAGGTCTTTGGCGTACAAAATAATCCATCAAGGTTATTATTGGCCAACTATCCAGAAGGATTCTGTAGAATTTGTGCGAAGATGTGATTATTGCCAGAGATATGCCAATGTACAAAGATGGCCTGCTTGTCAATTGACTCTGATGACAGCTCCTTGGCCTTTTGCACAGTGGGGAATGGACATTCTTGGACCATTTCCTCCAGCTTCTGGGCAGTGGAAGTTTCTCATTGTGGCTATTGATTATTTCACAAAATGGGTCGAGGCCGAAGCATTAGCACAAATTACAGAGGCAAAAGTTGAAAATTTTGTAAGGAACTTCATTATCTTCCGTTTCGGAATTCCATATTCTATCATAACTGACAATGGAAGGCAGTTTGATAATCCGAAGTTCAAAGGTTTTTGCACTCAATATTATATTCATCATAAACTTACTTCGGTGGGGCATCCTCAGTGCAACAGAGAGGCTGAAGTAACAAACAGGACTATCCTTCATGGTCTGAAGACTAGACTAAATGATACTAAGGGATCCTGGGTTGATGAGTTGAACTCAGTTCTCTGGGCATACCGGATCACTCCTCGAACAGCCACTGATGAATCTCCCTTTCACCTGTCCTATAGACTAAATGATACTAAGGGATCCTGGGTTGATGAGTTGAACTCAGTTCTCTGGGCATACCGGATCACTCCTCGAACAGCCACTGATGAATCTCCCTTTCACCTGTCCTATGGCACCGAAGCGGTTCTTCCCTTGGAAGTTTCTTTACATTCTCTTCGGATTGATCAGTTCAAAGAGCCCGAAAATTCTGAACGCCGAAGAATTGACCTGGATTTATTGCAAGGCACACGGCTTCGGGCACAGCTAAAAATGGCTATGTATCAACAAAAAGTTGCGGGATACTACAATTCTCGTGTAAAAGAATGGGTCTTTCTCCTACAAGATTTAGTTCTACGAAAGTCCGGAGTGTCAAAGCCAACATAACAGGGTAAACTTTCTCCCACCTGGGAAGGGCCATACCAGATCAAAGAGGTTGTTAGACCTGGAACTTATCGGCTTGAAACTTTAGAAAGAACTTTATTACCCCGACCATGGAATATACAGAACATCCGAAAGTATTATCAGTAAAGGTTTCGTTCAAGTTCATTTATGCAGATTCAATCTATTTCTCTTCACTCTATTTTTCTTAAAGGCATAAGGATGGTCTCCGGACCTACCTCACGAAGTGCCAGTTGGATCCAAAATGGTCCATCTTAATCTAAAAGGCATAGAGATGATCTCAGGATCTACTTCCCGAAATGCCGAGGTGGGCATGATTAGCCTGTCTTAACTATTAATACAAAATGGTATAAGGATGATCTCTGGATCTACCTTACAAATTGCTGAGATAGGTCCGATCAGCCTATCTTAACCCCAACTGATTCAAGGGAGACTTAGTGTAAATTCGAGTCCAAGAGACTCGATTATTCTTTGAATTTCTTATATCCTAAGTCCGAAGACTTAGTATAAATTCGAGTCCAAGAGACTCGATTATTCTTTAGATTTCTTATATCCTAAGTCTGAAGACTTAGTAAAAATTCGAGTCCAAGAGACTCGATTATTCTTTGGATTTCTTATATCATAAGTCCGAAGACTTAGTATAAATTCGAGTCCAAGAGACTCGATTATTCTTTGGATTTCTTATATCATAAGTCCGAAGACTTAGTGTAAATTCGAGTCCAAGAGACTCGATTATTCTTTGGATTTCTTATATCCTAAGTTTGAAGACTTAGTGTAAATTCGAGTCCAAGAGACTCGATTATTCTTTGGATTTCTTTTATCTTAAGACTGAAGACCTAGTACAGATTCGAGTTTGAGAAAATTATTTTCTGGATTTCGCGTATTAAGTTCGAAGACTGTATAAAGAACAATTTCTCTCATTATATGCTTCAGGGTTCTTATTCGTTTGAAGACTTTGTACTTGAGAAAATTTCTATTCTATTATATGCAAGTGAAAATTCCAAAAAGAGTTTTCATTGATAATGATTTTCTTACATTCCAAAAAAAAAAAAATATTATTACAAATTTCCTGAAGGAGCTTCATCGGCTAAATCTATCGGACCCGTGGTTTCTTCGGCCATTACTGGTGCTTCGGAGTCCGCCTGGAGTTCAGGTGTAGTTGGACTTTCAAGATCAAATAGCTGGATGCTTGAAATGTCCAAGTCCGAGTAAAGTTTTTGTACCTCCTCTACTCCATCATTGAAGCCTCCTCGATAGCCATGAGTCCCAGCCTCAACCATTTCAGCTTCGAAGGCCGGAGATGCCTTATAGTCTTCTACGGCTCTCTCTAGTCGATCCTTTTGAGATCGGTTTTCCTCAATAGCCTCTTCTTTTCTTTTGGAAGCTTCTTCGGAATGTTTGTTCGCTTCCTTATGAGAGGCCTCCAAGGACTGAATCTTGGCCTTCTTCTTCTTGGATCTGCCTCTTGTTCGGCACGTTCCGATCGGAGTTTATCCACTTGGTTTTCAGACTTTGAACCGAAGCATCATTTCGGACGAGTTTCTCCTCATAGCTTGTCTTTGCTCCTGGGCTATGGTCTTTTTGGCTTTGGCCATTTTCATCTCTTCCTTCATCTTCCTGTAAGTTATTCGGAAATCGAAGATGCTCTCTATGTGAGTAATGTCATGCATCATCTGCCAGAACAAAGGGAAAGATTAGTAATTGTAAACCTAAGTATAATACAGTATGAGTATTTACCTTCAAAGCGGAGGAGAACACTGAGTCCGAGATTTCTTCGATGCATCGGGACTTGACGTTGTCCCAGTCCTTTGGAGTAGAGTGCGCTTTAATAATTCTCTTGCCAGTTCGGGATTTTTTAAACCTTCTCGATCCGAGAAGGTAGTGAAATCCACGTTGCACCCTCCCTCCGAAGTGGCGTTCCACCTAGGATCCTCTTCGGATCGATATTTTGCCCTCTCTTGACTTCTGTCTTCTAGAAGGGCAATCACAGATTCTTTGTTGAAATTTATGTCTCGCTGGCTCGTGGATGGTGCATGTTGAGGGCTCTTCGGAGGGGATGTCCTCGGAGGCAAGCTTCTAGTGGAACCAGCTGGCACCGGAGAAGCAGAGGGACTGTCCTCATCTAGTACGGGCCTCATCAGAGACGTGCTAGAACCTTCTACCGAATTCTTTTCTTTCGAGCTTCGGTTGTTGCGGGAGCGGCTACCCCCTTTTTCTAGAAGCCTGCCTAACCTTGTCAAGTTGAGGCTTTATTTTCTTGCCTGCAATTGGAAACAAGAAAATTGTAATGCATATATGAATAAAGAAGAGAAGCAAGAAAATTCCGAAGACCACTTATTCTATACCTAATATTGGGACTTCGCTGATATGAGCACAATGAAGATTCTCTTCCCTTAGCAGCTCCTTAAGGGAAGGGATCTCCGGTTCTGACAGGGTTTCGAAATCTCTAGCATCGGCCTTTAATATCCTTTTGCCGGCATTCGCATCCAAGCGCGGGGCCGACCACTCAGTATTGAAACCCCAGTGAGTATAATACACGAAAAAGAAGCAAGGCTTCCATCCATGTAACGCACTGGGGGTTCCCTTCAGTAGTCTTCGGCCAGGCCGAGGACCTATGACCCACCACCCTTTGCCGTGAAAGTCTCTTTTCAACATGAATAGGGAAGTGAACAGGGATGTCTTGGCTCTACATTCCTAAGTTTGCAAAGCACTAAGAACCCACAGATGTTCCTAAAACTATTAGGGGTCAGCTGAGCCGGGACTATCTGATACAAGTTAAAGATTTTCAAAAAAAAAAGATGAAGAGGAAGCCGAAGACCCGCTTTAAGATGGTCTTCGTATATGGCTATGGATCGAATGGGAGGCTTATCTACCCTCTCTTCGGGTTGTGGAAGGATCATGTTGAAGGTGCGTGAAATGTGGTAACATTGTTTTATTTCTTCTATTTTGGCAAGGGTAAAGGAGCTCTGAACGGAATCCGGTAACCGTTCTGGACTTCGTTTCCTACGGGAACTTCTCCCCCTACTGGATTCACCTTGAAGGTCCCTACTGACACCACCTCCCGATGGATCCTGACGGCCTCTCGTTTGGATAGAACCCTACCCGCTTCACTTACCGGCGAACCATTGCCGAAAGTGGAGGAAGAATCCCCAGAGGACCCCGACATTGAAAGGAATAAGGAAACATAAGGGAAGAAGGATCTCTAACCTGTAAAAGGACAAAGATGGTGGACTGGACCACTGGGGAAGACGAAGGACTGCAGTAAGAACTGGAAATCCAAGGGCACGAACGCGAAAGAAAGTCTCTCTCAAATTCGCCTTTCTTTTATAGGTGAAGAAGGGGGAGACCTTCGAGACGGTTCGGTAGACTAAACGGTTGTGCATCGTATTGGCGGTTTCGATCCTTGGTACGGTTCATTAATGGGACAAGTCGTGGCGATCCGCGTGAAACTGTGGTATTGGCTGAGATCATGCCAACGAGATCTCCACGTTCAGGATGACCACCACATGTCCAATCCCTATCAAATTTAAACCCCTTTTCTGGGAATTTTTCGATATTTTTCAGAATCGAGGCATTTTCTTTTGAGGCCGCCTGTGGTAGAGTGACGCGTGTCCTTGCCACATTTTGTTGCGCCACCAGACAGTTATGGCGAAATGACGCATCAGAGTTTAGACATCATTATTTGATGGTTATCGATAAAAGACAACTGAAATAGTCCCATTTTTCGAAATATAATCATTTCGAAACTGGGAGTGGGGGACAGCTATTATGATATCCCTATTTTATTTTAATTAATTAATCATTCTTTATTTTATAAAGTTATATCAGATGGCAAGAGAGTCTTCGGCTTCACGCTGTTATCTTCTCGTTACTAACCCTAAGTCTTCGGCTTCGCATCATTATTTCAGTCCGAAGACGATGCTTGATTGTTTGGGAAACAAACTGATTATTATCTTCGGTTTCGTGCATCCACATTAATCCGAAGACTATGCCTAAAGTATACGGTTTCGCATCTATGATCCAGGATGCTTTCTCTGTCTTCAGATTCATATTATTATTCTTGTCCGGAGACCGTACTTATTATCTTTGACCTATTATCTAAAGGAGATTATACTTTGGGTCTTGGCTTCGTATTTTTATCTCAGTCCGAAGACGATGTTGAATGTCTTCAGCTTCGTGCAACTGTCTTGATCCGAAGACTTGATCTTTGGGCAAATATCTTCGATTTTACTTCTTCAACCTAAAGATTGTAAGTTTATTTTTATCACGTCTAAAAAAGATCCGAAGTATAAAGCTGACATTCTCTTCAGAGTACTATTAAAGAGAATGTAAAGATCACTTCGGATCTATGCTTAAAGAGGAGGATTCTGGAATACGTGGGGTTCTTGGACAAACGGTTGAAATCTGTTTGGGTTGTTGCAACCATCCACGTGGTCTGAAACCTCAGATTAAACAAATTCCGGGTGTAACGGCTTTTTCGACAGCCACTACTTGCAATTAAGAAGTGGTTGTGCTTGACAACCTCTGTAACCGTAAGTAGTTACGTTGGAGCCTATAAATACTGGTAAGAGAGGACACTCTGGGGGATCCGGACTCTGGGCTTGGACATCATTTTCGATTCCTTTCTTCCCCATCTTTGCTTCTATAAGCTTTCCATTCTGCTGTTGCTTGGGTCTCTTCTAACTTTAGCATCAGAGTATCCCCCGCCGGAAAACCTCCGGTCAGGGATCTGTGTTGCAGGTTCTGGTTCGCAACGGCCCAGCGGAAGGATCACTCCATCCGGTCAACGGAGATTCAGCTTCAACAGGTTCGAAGCATGATCTCGCGAGTGGCTCGATTAAATCTATGAATTTTTTTAAAACATGTTGACGTACTCACCTATAAAAATATGAGCATATCGAATCGAACATTACCTGACACAGGTTTGAGGCATGATCTCGTGGATAACTCGATTAAATCTAAAACTTTTTCTAATCGAACATTACCTGGCACAGGTTCGAGACATGATCTCGCGGGTGGCTCGATTAAATCTAAGAATTTTTCTAAGACAGGTTGACGTACTCATCTACGAAAATCTGAATGTCTCGATGAACATTACTGGTGGGATGGGGACTTGCGGGATAGCTACACCAAAATTTATTATCTCTATTCTTTTTTAAAAAATTTAAAAAAATTAATATTAAAAAAGTATAACTACAGTTAATTTGCGTGCGAAGTTAAAGGGGGTGATGGAAGAATCAAAGACTTGGTCAAACTCTCTTTTGCTTTTGAGTTTTGAAGCCTATATTTTATCTCTCTCTCTCTCTCTCTCTCTCTATCTCCATCGGTAAATTTTTTTATTGTCTGTTGACCCTTATCAACTCTAAGAGGAATAGAAATATCCATGCCTAAATGGATCTACGGCTATGGTGACCGAGAAAGGGCCTAGAATTATCCCAGCATGGAAGTCCAAGAGACGTTCTAAAGTTGTAGTTTGGGGACCAGCTAGTTTCGTTTAATCTTGTCAATATTAAATAAAAGCCTTAGCCTCAGATGTGATATGTCCACTCCTCACGGATCGGTGGTGATTGCGTTTGAAGACCATGCAAAGTCGGATACAAACATAGTTATCAGAACCACGACAATAAAAGAAAATACATTAACTAACCAACATAAAGACATATAAAAAGAAACGGGGGATCAACATTAGACTTGTCAAAATGGGCTAGGACCCATGGATCAGCTTATTTGGCCCTATAAATGGATCGGGCCGGGCTGAAAAAATTGGATCCATTTATGTAAGTGAGCTTTTTGGCACGGCCCCTGTAGTCCATGGGCTCAACAGGATTAGGGCTGTGCCAGCCCATAGGCCATGATATAATAATAATAATAATAATAATAAAACTTAGCCTTACGGGTCATGGACTCACTTAATCTGTTATTTTAGTCAATTCACCTACGGTCCTACAGTTTACTGGTTTAGGACTTACTAATTACTACTTACAGGATGAAGACTGAAGGTATTACGGATTTTATTTACTCGACGACGACGGGAGACCGGGAGTCGGGACTCAGGCCCCTCTGTTAGGGGTAGGTCAAAGCTGCTGCCCTCTGCCGGAGAGAACTAGTGAGTCCGTGAGTGACTCACGGAGAGCCGCCGGAGAATGGAGTCTCAAGTTTGGATGTTTGGGAGAATCGGAGATGGGAGAACGAAGAACCCCACCCCATGGCCGCTGTTCTTCTTCCGCAAGACCGTGATGCTGGCTGGAACCCAAGACTTCGGCTGTTCGATGGTGAGGACTCGTCATTCTTTCATCTTTTTTTTTTAATCTCTCAATGGATCATTAGAGGCAGTGACCAGTGAGGCACACGTCCGAGGGGGCTCGGGGTCGGGGGGTGCCACCATCGCCGTGCCGGCCTGCCGTGAGGGCTCACAGGCTTTCCCCGATGTCGTGTGGATCCATCATCGAAAATAGTGTAGATTGGAGATGGGGAAGTTTGATCTCTGGGTTTCCCCTGCTTCCTGGCTCCCACCGACCACCGGCTACCGTTTCGGCCTCCAGGACTTGGAGACCTCCCCTGTGCGACCGTTCCGACTTATGATTGATAGTTCTAGACTTCTAGTCCAGTCCATTATTTTTCTTGTTAGATTTATCTATTGTAACATGCTTCTTTTGTCCTCAAAAGATGCATCTTATCATTGCATCTCCTACCATAGTATTAGCACATATTTCTAGTCCCAAAATCTGCAAAAACGAATAGTATAAATTGATTCATTTTTTTTCTACTTGATATTTTCAGCACGTGGATCCCTAGCCCACGATCCTAGCCCACGGCCCACATAGGGGGCTGGCCCAACCTTAGCCCACGACCCACATAGGGCCGGGTCGGGTTGGATTTTTTTGGCCCATTTGTACAAGTGGGCCTAGCCCGGCCCGGCCCACAAAATGCAAGCCCATATGGGTTAGGCCGGGCTGGGCCGGGCCAGCCCATTTTGACAGCTCTAATCAACATCTAACATATACAATATTTTATTTGATCAATAAAAATATAAATAAAGATATTAGTTGAATAAAATATATTTAATTTTAATTTTTATTATATAGATATAGATATAAATTAAATACTAAAAATATAGATATAAATATGAATATAGGTTGAATAATTAAATTTTATGATCATAGAATCCAAGACATCGTTAAGTGGATGGTAAATTAAATTAATAGCATATTTGTTGCCGCCAAGATCGTTGTGGCCCGTAGCTGCATCGGCGCCGGAGTGCGCTCCTCCTGCCGCCCGCTGCTCTCGGTTCCTGGATCTCCGCGCTGGGTGCGGTTGCCTTGTTGCCCGGCGGTCCTCCGCTCCTGGATCTGCGAGACAACGGTTAGTGACCCGGGCCGAGGTTTCTGGCGGGGGCACTCCAACGATCAAGTCAGTGATGATCCAGGGGAACAGATCCTCCTGGTCGGGCCCCTCTTGATGGAGTACGCTCTAAGAGGAGTGTAAAATGTGGGTGAAGGTGAAAACATTACCGGGGGAGAATGATAGCGGGGATAGAGGGATGCTCTGTTCCTTCACCTCTCCTTGTATCCCTTGCTTTCCCCTCCACTGTGGTGGTAGTGGTGCTTCACCCTCTTGGTCGGGCTTGCACTTGTGCTTGTGGTGATGGTGGCGGTGCCGTCCCCTCTTGCTGGTGGGGGTTGCACTTCTTCCTTCTTTTTTCCTCTCTATCTCTTAGAGTTGTTGTGTGTGTTACCTATGGGTTTGCTGTGAACCAGGTTACCGTTCGGTGCTTGTCTCGAGATCCCCGTCGGGCTGTTAGGCACATGCGGCGGTGTCCCGAGGGACCTTTCCTTATTCATGATAGGGGGCGTTGTCAGGCGCTCCGACACTCCTCTTGGTTGCCTCGTTCCGGGAAATTTGGGGGTGCTTCGAATGGCGGGCCACCGCCCGCGGGATTCGAATCCCTGGATTGGTGTAACTGGTGGTCGCAGGTGGTCAGTACAGCCTGGAAAGTGCTTCAGTGCAATCCTCGGGCGGCTCGCCGATGTTTTGGGCTGGTGAAGACCTCGTCCGGATTGGAGCCGAGTTGGGATAGCATGACTCGCTCTGATCTCGACATTCCGAGCTCGTGGGGGCACCTCGATGGAGGAGGGCGGAAGGCAGACCCGGTCCAGAGGGCGCATGCTCGGAGAGGCTCCACATCGGCGGGTGAGCTCGTGGCTCGACCTCGACCGCAGGGCACTAGCCTCCGAGGGTCTCACTCTAGAGGGCGGAGGGCGGACCCGGTCCAGAGGGTGCGCGCTCGGAGAGGCTCCACATCGGCGAGTGAGCTCTTGGCTCAACCTCGGCCGCAGGGCACTAGCCTCCGAGGGTCTTGCTTTGGAGGGCGGAGGGCGGACCCGGTCCAGAGGGCGCGTGCTCGGAGATGCTCCACATCGGCGAGTGAGCTCTTGGCTCGACCTCGGCCGCAGGGCACTAGCCTCCGAGGGTCTCGCTTTGGAGGGCGGAAGGCGGACTCGGTCCAGAGGGCGCGCGCTCGAAGAGGCTCCACATCGGTGGGTGAGCTCTTGGCTCGACCTCGACCGCAGGGCACTAGCCTCCGAGGGTCTCGCTCTGGAGGGCAGAAGGCAGACCCGGTCCAGAGGGCGCGCGCTCGGAGAGGCTCCACATCGGCGGGTGAGCTCATGGCTCGACCTCGACCGTAGGGCACTAGCCTCCGAGGGTCTCGCTCTGGAGGGCGGAAGGAGGCTCCGACCTAGGCATCGAGCTCATGAGGTCGACCTAGCGGAGGACTGAGCTCGGCTTGTTATTCTGAAAGAGCTCAGCTCAGCTCGGTAGTGGAATACGGGCTGGAGAGTTAACGCGGCGTCTTTTCTCGACATGGCACCTGCCGGTTCCTCCACGTCAGCGATCCTGCCACATCATTTGCCCCCCACTCCCGAGGCTCGTTAGTGCACGGCGCTCGGGTCGAAGGAAATAATTGCGGTGCTGATGTGGAAAGGAGAAAATCTAGCATGATGATGGCCATGATCGCTGGTGCTTTGGGGGCCGGCCCTGCAGTCCAATGCGAGGATGCCATGTGGCCATATCCGAGGAACAGCTAATGTGGGCATGAAATTCAGAGCAGCCGAGATGCCATTCTCGTCGATGGGCGGCACGTGGCGCGGTTCTATTGGCGGAGAGTCTGAACCAGTATAACTGCATCAGGTCATTTCGAAATGAAAAGAGGGCCTTACCCGAACCATCTATTCTTTTTGAATTCTTCATGCCTGCTGCCGCCGTGCCCAAGCTTCCTCCTTCTTCCAGTTCCCCCAAGTTTTCTAAAGGAACAGGTTAGCTTCTTCTTCCTCCTCCTCCCCTTGCTAGGATAGAGTTTTTTCCTTCGGGCCTGGGGTCTTCTCTTGGGTTGAGTCTTCTTCCCGGTCTTCCGTTTTGTGTTCTTCCTCTCCTTTGTCCTTGAGGATGTCCTGTTTCGGTCCGGGCTTCCACCCCTCTACTGATCAAGGTGAGGTCGGTCCTTCTGAGCGGAGGCCGACATCTTCTTCTTCTTCTTCTGACGGAGAGGGAGGCGTAACCCGCTTCGAGCTCAGTAGGAGGCGTCCTCCCGGTCCAGTAGTCATCAGGGAACCGAGATCTAGCCCTTCTTCGCCTCCTTCTTCCTCTTCTATTCCTGTCCCTGAGTCAATCCGGTCCACAGTTCCTGGTGGGGTCGCTTCGACGATCACTACCGGGGACTTGAGGACCATCTGGGATGTCTATGACATCCTGGCTTTCGTCCGGCTTACGGTCCCTCGTCCGGGGGAATGGGTCACTTCTAGTGGCCCGGGCCATCTTGCCTTCTATGAGGAGACCTTCTCTGGGGATCTCCGGTTTCTCTTCCATCATTTCTTTCTGTCAGTCCTAGATAATTATTGTCTGGTCCCGGCGCAGCTGGTGCTAAATGCTATTAGGGTCATTTTCTCTTTCGTTGTGTTTTGTCACATCCACGGGTTTGTAGCCCGATTTTCTTTGTCCAGGGCTTTCTTTGCCCTAAAGCGCCACCCAATCGAGGATGGGTGGTGGTCCTTGTCTTCCCGCCCGAAGGGCATCAGGTTGAGCTTCCCTTTTCCATCAGGAGATGGAAGAGCAAGTTTTTCTTTGTTGAGGTCGAGGGGGTCGATTGGGTCTGGAGCGATCCAGATCAGTCCCCCAACCAAAATTCTATGGTCGATGCGGCTGACCGGGATGATTACGAGCAGCTCCGCACCGTCCAGATTCCTCCCCTCGAGATCCTGTTGTCTGAGCAGAACCTTGTTGACTCCAGGGTCAACCCGACGGATGGGTTAGGTGAGTTCGACCCGAACTTTTTCTTTTATTTTGTTCTTGCACCTCTTTGCATTGTTTCTCCCAGGCTCTAACTGTTGTGTAATTTGTATGCAGGTATGATCTTCTCCGAGAGTGATCTTCTGGCCATCACCAAGAAGAGGCCGCCGACCGAGCTAGCCAGGGAACCTGCTTCCAGGCGGGTCCGGAGTGAGAGCGCATCTGCGGCCGCTCCCACGGTGGTGATCGGTCTGAGCTCGACTGCCCCAGCTGGTCGAGTTCAGAGGTGCCACGCGCTGCTCCCGTGCCGGTGGAGAGGGTAGCTTCCGCGGTGCCAAGGCCAGTCCAGCAGGCCCCCGCTGCAGAGCCCGAGGTGGTAGTCCGGGAGAGGGCTGTCGTTGCTGCCACTACGCCCCGCGATCCTCCGAGTCCACCCATCGCCGTTGTCAGGGGTGAGGAGACTCGGGCTGCGCCCAGCACCTCGACAGAGGTGCCACCTGCACCGACGCCGACCTCCCAGCTTGCCCCCAGGGATCCTTCAGCCAGCGGTGCAAGGCCGTCAGCTCACAGAGAGAGCCGGAGGGAGGATGCACGGTGCCATCTTCCCTTCAGGATGGGGCCGGAGAGCTCAGTACTTCGGAGCCCCGAGCTAGCTGAATGCATGATGTATTTCTCTATCCAGGCATGCGATCGGCAGGAGATGGCTGGGATGCGGGTGACCGATGTCATCCGCACCCTCTTCTCTCAGCTATATGCGGTAAGCCGCCTTTACTTTCCTTTCTCTTCTCTTTTGTCCTTCTCTTTTTTTTTTTTTGCTGACTTCTTTTCATGGTGCAGATCGGTGCTGAGACCCTATTCATCAAGGGCCACTACCAGAGCTGGGAGCGTCTCGAGCGGCAACAGGCCGCCGAGATCGAGTATCTCAAAGCCGACCTGAAGGGGAAGGCCGGGGTGTACGGGGTACTTCAGCAAAAGGTCAAGGACCTTGAGAGGGAGCTTGCCGATGTTGAGGGGCGAGCAAAGGGACTCCTGACAGCTCGCGACTTGGAGCGGAGTCGTTCAAAGAAGGCGATCAACGACCTCTCCGTCATCGAGAAAAAGCTTAACTGGTACAGTGCCGAGGCCGACCGGCACAAGGAGACCGCCCAAGCTGCTCAGGCGGAATTGGCAGCTGTGAAGGAGAAGCTTGCCGCGACTGAGAAGGCGGTAGAGACGGCTGCCAACTCGGCAAAAACAGCCAGGCTGGAGGCCGCTGAGTCGAAGAGGGTGGCCGTTGAGGCCACGAAAGGTGCTGAGGACGCCATCGCTAGGTTCAAGGCCTCGGAGGACTTCGTCGCTGAAATCCAGCAGATGGCGTCGGAGTCCTTTTATAAGGGATTAATGTACCTGCACGGCCGGGTCGAGGCGATTATTCCTGACAAGGATCGCAGTAGCCTCAGGTACCCTTCGACCACGGATGAGGAGGCTGATGAGGAGGTCGTCGCAGGAGGCACGGACTCAGAGCCTTCGACACCAGTCGAGGGTGATCCTACCGAAGTCTGGGCAGCCCAGCCGGGGACTTCTGAGGGCGAGAGCTCCCGGCCTCAGGACCAAGCGGGGAGGCCAGCCGGGAAAGAGTGACCCTTTTACTCCTTGCTTCATTTGTACTTTCATTTCTTGTACTCAATCTGGGTCACTCGGTATATCGGGGGCCCAGAAGGCACTTGTACCTTGTGTTTGATCAATGAAGTGAAACCCGGGTTTCTTTATCATGTGTTCTCTTTGCCTTTTTTTTCTCTCTTTCATCTCCTCTCTTCTTCTCTCCCTTTTTTCTTTTTGTCGTTGTTTTTTTTTTTTTTTTTTTTTTGGAGTGGGGAGATTAGAGGAGAGGATGCTGGTTGTACCCCCATTTTGTTCTCTTTCTTTCCTTCCCCTCTCATTTTCTTTTCGAGTTGGAAGATTAGAGAAGAGGGCTACCGGGCTTCTCCCTTTGTTCTCTTTCTTTCCTTCCCCTCTCGTCTTCTTTTTGAGTGGGGAGATCAGAGAATGGGGGTTACCGGTCTTGATTGCCTTGGAGCTAGGCTCGAGGCCTTCTGGATGTGGAGCTAGGCTCGGGCCCAGGGGGTTGCCTGAGATCTTGGCCTAGGTCTTTAGCACCTTGGAGCTAGGCTCGAGGTGTTGATGAGAGCTACGTGGCCCCATGATCTCTTGGCATCTCGGAGCTGGGCTCGGAGACGTTTGAGATAGAGAGCTGCTTGGCTCGGAGTTCTCTTGGCCGGAGGTCTGAGCTCCAGTCTTGAGAGGGCGTCCTGGAGCTGGGCTCGGGGACGTTGATGATTGAGAGTTGCTTGGCTCGAAGTTCTCTTGGCCAGAGATCTGAGCTCCGGTCTTGAGAGGGGCGTCCTGGAGCTGGGCTCGGGGATGTTGATGACTAGGAGTTGCTTGGCTCGAAGTTATCTTGGCCGGAGATCTGAGCTTCGGTCTTGAGAGGGGTGTCCTGGAGCTGGGCTCGAGGACGTTGATGATTGTGAGCTACTTGGCTCGGACATTTTCTGACGTACTGGAGCTGGGCTCGTGGACGCTTGGGATTGTGGAGCTACGTGGCTCGAACATTCTTCGACGTCCTGGAGCTGCGCTCGGGGATGCTTGGAATTGTGGAGCTACGTGGCTCGAACATTCTTCGACGTCCTAGAGCTAGGCTCGGGGATGCTTGGAATTGTGGAGCTACGTGGCTCGAACGTTCTTCGACATCCTGAAGCTGGGCTCGGGGATGCTTGGGATTGAGGAGCTACGTGGCTCGAACATTCTTCGACGTCCTGGAGCTGGGCTCGAGGATGCTTGGAATCGTGGAGCTACATGGCTCGAACATTCTTTGACGTCTTGAAGCTGGGCTCGGGGATGCTTGGAATTGTGGAGCTACGTGGATCGAACATTCTTCTATGTCCTGGAGCTGGGCCCGGGGATGTTGTAGTCTTTTCCTGCAAGACATGCGGATACCCATGCAAGGGAAAAATCGTTACCATGATTGTTAGTAAGGGAACTTACCTTATTGGAGGCGTCTTTGTAGGCTACAGGCCCTCCTCCCTCGGGAGAGCCTGATGCTATCGAACTCTTCGAGGTAATAGACCCCTCACGGTGGAGCTTCGACCGCCTCGCGAGGGCCTCCCCATGGTGATCCGCGACCGTCGTCCCGACGTCCGCGGCAGCTTTATTTACCTTCCTCCTTCGCTTTCTCCTCCCCTCATGGCGGGGAAATGACTCTCGGGTGCCCCTGCCCCCCGAGCCTTCTTAGACGCACGCGCAACCCTCCAGGCGGCGATGCCCACCGGTTTTGCGGTGAGGTAGCCGTCGGTGGTTGAAGCCGATGGAAAAGTGGCGAGCACTTAGGGCCCTGCTCGAGGCCTGTCCCCCGCAAACCTTCGGAAGTGGGCCTCCTTGACAAGCTTCTCGATCTCTTATTCACGGTTAAGACATTTTTTGATGCTATGGCCGTGATCACGGTGGAAGTGATGAAACTCCACCTCACCATGACCGGTGAAGGGCTCCACCGGTGGTAGGCGTTGTAGTCCGGTGGCTCGCCGGTCGAACCTCGCATGCTAATGAATTGGCAGAAGAATCCCACCATTTTGTGCTCATGCTTCTCCAGGAACACTTTCGCTGTGTGCCTGATGGTTTTGTTAGTGGGTTCCCCGTCGAAAGGGACAGAGGAGGTGATGTCCTGGAGAGGCCTAGGAGAGATTGCCACTCTGCTAGCCTTTCTAGCTTGTGTCGTCACCGTTCTTTTTCCTCTTCTGTGGTATATTGACTGGGGAGTGATGAAGGACTTTGTCATGCCCATCTTCTCCCCTTCCTGGTATGCCAATCTGTTGCCGCCAAGATCATCGTGGCTCGTAACTGCATCGGCGCCGGAGTGTGCTCCTCTTGTCGCCCGCCGCTCTTAGTTCCCGGATCTCCTTGCTAGGTGCGGTCGCCTTGTTGCCCGGCGGTCCTCCGCTCCTGGACCTGCGAGACAACAGTTAGAGACCCGGCCGGGGTTTCCGGTGGGGGCACTCCGGCGATCAAGTCAGTGACGATCCAGGAGAATAGATCCTCCTGGTCGGGTCCCTCTTGATGGACACCGCTCTAGGAGGAGTGTAAAATATGGGTGAAGGTGAAAATGTTGTCGGGGGAGAATGATAGCGGGGACAGAGGGATGCTCTGTTCCTCTGCCTCTCCTTGTATCCCTCGCTTTCCCCTCTACTGTGGTGGTAGTGGCGCTTCGCCCTCTTGGTCGGGCTTGTGCTTGTGCTTATGGTGATGGTGGCGGTGCCGTCTCCTCTTGCTGGTGGGGGTTGCACTTCTTCCTCCTTTTTTTCTCTCCTCTGTCTCTTGGAGTTGTTGTGTGTGTGTTACCTCTGGGTTTGCTGTGAATCAGGTTACCGTTCGGCGCTTGTCTCGGGATCCCCGCTGGGCTGTCAGGCACATGCGGCGATGTCCCAAGGGACCTTTCCTTATTCATGATAGGGGGCGTTGTCAGGCGCTCCGACACTCTTCTTGGTTGCCTCATTCAGAAAAATTTGGGGTGCTTCGAATGGTGGGCCGCCGTCCGCGGGTTTCGAATCCTCGGATTGGTGTAACTGGCGGTCGTAGGTGGTCAGTACGGCCTGAAAGTGCTTTAGTGCAATGCTCGGGCGGCTCACCGGTGTTCTAGGCTAGTGAAGACCTTGTCCGGATTGGGGCCGAGCTGGGATGGCATGACTCGCTTCGACCTCGACATTCCGAGCTCGCGGGGGCGCCTCGGTGGAAGAGGGCGAAAGGCGGACCCGATCCAGAGGGCACGCGCTCGGAGAGGCTCCACATCGGCAGGTGAGCTTGTGGCTCGACCTCGACCGCAGGGCACTAGCCTCCGAGGGTCTCGCTCTGGAGGGCGGAGGGTGGAGTCGGTCCCGAGGGTGCGCGCTCGGAGAGGCTCCACATCGGCGAGTGAGCTCTTGGCTTGATCTTGGCTGCAGGGCACTAGCCTCCGAGGGTCTCGCTCTGGAGGGCGAAAAGCGGACCCGGTCTAGAGGGTGCGCGCTCGGAGATGCTCCACATCGGCGGGTGAGCTCTTGGCTCGACCTCGACCGCAGGGTACTAGCCTCTGAGGGTCTCGCTCTGGAGGGTGGAAGCCGGACCCGGTCCAGAGGGCACATGCTCGGAGAGGTCCACATCGGCGGGTGAGCTCGTGTCTAGACCTCGATCGCAGGGCACTAGCCTCCGAGGGTCTCGCTTGGAGGGCGGAAGGCGGCTCCGACCTAGGCATCGAGCTCATGAGCTCGACCTGGCGGAGGACTGAGCTCGGCCTTCTGTTCTGAAAGAGCTCAGCTCAGCTCGATAGTGGAATACGGGCTGGAGAGTTGACGCGGCGTCTTTTCTCGACATGGCGCTCGCCGGTTCCTCCACGTCAGTGATCCTGCCACATCAATATTAATATAGTCATAAATCTTAAAATAATATAAATACTAAAATAAATTAAAAATAAATATAAATAAAATCAAATATTTGGATAGTTATCTCTCTCTCTATATATATATATATTAGTAGTTTGATACTCGAATTTTTATACATATCAAAATAAATTTAAATATAAAAGTTGTTCTAGATGGATATTATTCGGTCTATATTTACCTCTCAGTTAAAATAAATACAAAACCATGGTTAGACCTCTGATAGGTTTTATATGGCTCAACGCCCTCCAATTTTTGTATCGAGAAAGTCTTTTGTACACCGTTCATGGTAGAGAAAAAATATACTGTACAACCTGATTAGGCCACATAAATCCTGCTTTCCAATATGCATTCAATGCTGCAGTTTTATCTTTTTTTTTAAAAATTGAATAACAAAATGACCTCTTCGTTATTTTCTTATGAAAAATTATGATACTGTTGGCTTGCATTATGACATTCATTGACTTAGGTTATAACATTCATGTATTACAAGGTCGAGAAATATTTTTATCATTAAAAAAAATCTTTCAATAATGAAAATATCTCACCTTATGATATCCTGTGAACATGATTATAGCATTTTGTTCACAAAAGGATGTCATATAGGGAGAACATTTTCATCATTCAAATATATATTTAATGCCTATCATTTATTTTTTATTAAAAATTTTGAATGATAAAAATGTCATTTTCTTATAACACGCATTTGTGAACAGAGTGTTATAACCCGTTCACAGGATATCATATGGCTGAGGATATTTTTATCATTAAAAAGTTTAAATTTTTTTTAATGATAAAAATATCTTGACCTCATAATATCATGTGAACATAATTATGACATCCTATTTATAACGAATATCATAAAAAAAAGATATTTTTGTCATTCAAATATATATTTAATGTTTACACTTTATTTATTTTTTTTGAATGACAAAAATGCCTTCCTCTTATGTTATCTCATTGTGAATAGTATATATAATCTTATTCACATAATATCATAAGTCAAGGATATTTTTATTATTGATAAATTTTTAATTTTTTTTATAAAAAATATTTTTATTATTTATTATTTTAATAAAAAAAATAAAATTATAGATATTAAATATATATTAAAAATAAGATTTATATAATCCAATGATATTTGCTGTGGTGAATAAAGAATTACTTTTTTGATATTATATTAGGCCGGAAAGGAACATTCCAGGCCCAATTGTGATGGGCGAAGTTTAGTTTGCAGTTGGGCTTGCCTCTCGTCATTCTCCAAGCAAATGGCGAGATCCAAGGGTGCGACCGTACAGCCGATGAGCAGCCCATAAAAGCGACCCGGATCCAGTCGGCAGCAGGCACTTACAACTCGCGATCGGCGTCTCCTCCCCGGCCGAAACCTAAAGCCTCGACGGACGTGACATCGGAATCAAATCGAAGAAGATGAGCGAGGGTGAGGACGCCGCCCGACGCCGGAGCGCCGTCAATGACTACCGGAAGAAGCTCCTCCAGCACAAGGAGCTCGATTCCAGGCTTCGTACAGGTGCCTCCTCTCACTCCCTTTCTTGATTCACGCTCTTCAATCCAACGCTCTCTTCTTTCTTGCCTTCCCTTTTCTTCGAAGTCATGAATACTTCAAGTTAGGGTTTGGCGGTTGCTTTCATTTGTTGGGTTCGTCCTCCGCTTCTTTCAATCGTGAAGGGATTGGAAGTTGAGATGGGGGAATCTTGTTTGTGATGCGATTGAGGTTTGGATTTGTTGTAGGTTTTATCGAAAGACAAAGGATGAAGAAAAATTACGCATGAGTGATGCATATGGATGTTTGGAATTTGTAGGAGTAAGGCTGTTTGGTACTGACTAAAAAAGTCGGGGAAGTATGGACACAGATAGAGTGGTTGTTGTTGGGCATTAGTTTGATGTGTTTGTGGACAGAAAATACTGATCCACTTGGTCTGCTATTTTGAAAGACCCAATTGTTACCAAATTTTAAATATCAAAGAAATGCTATGCCCAATCGCAAATGATGTAAAAACTGCAGCGGATGATGATGGAAGGAAAGCATATGTGGCATAAAAAAAATGAAAGTATATGTAATTAAAAATGCGATTAAAGAAGATCTATTAGTAGAAAGGAAAGTAATGGGTGTTAGATGAAGGACAATCTTGATTTTTAATGATATCTACAACATAATTAGAGATAAGATGTGCATATCCTTGCATAGGAGAATCCAAATAGAAAGACTTAAGTTGGGATTTATGCATTAAAGTAGGGCAAGGGAAATGATGTGAATGTCGGTGTAAAAGGTGAAGGATGGAATGGATAAGGTAAGGACTAAGCATCCTGCCCTTTTGTTTTAAATTTTTGATAGAAATGTCATTTTTCTTTATATACTTTCTGATGGCACTATGGTTCTATTAAGAAGATTTAGTGCTCTTTCTAAAAGCAAATAGTTCACCAAAATGATTGGAGCTTTTGTAGGAGGTTATACCCTTTTCAAACATAGAATTCCACACTCATAGAAACATTGATCATATCCTTTTTTTAGTGACTTATCTATATGAACTTTATTAGATTGTTGGCTGGTGTTTTATATTATTTTTATAGGATTCCATTAAGTCTCTATAAAGATTCATTGTGAATTATAGACCATACTTACAGAAAATAATATAGAACTTCAGCGGTTCTATGTTATATACATATTGTTTGTCATCCTACATGTGAAGTCAAACAGAAGATGTTGTCTCTTTTCTCTTATTTCCATCTTTTGTTCTTTCTTCTCATTCTTGTTGCACACAAAGGGGCAGAGATGATTCATGCAAAGTTTTGCAGAACTACAGAGCGAAATCGTTCTGTCAATCCAGTTTCCTTTGTGATTGAGATAATTAACCTGTCAATTTTCCAAATAATGATGGTTGTAGTATTACTCCTTGTGTGCTGATTGAAAAGCTGAAGCTGAAGGTGGATTTTTTAATTTTAAGGAACCAAAATAGTTCTAAGGGCCTTCATTAATGCTAACTTCTTGATGGCTGTGAATGAATACATGGTTGCCTAGGTGAAGTACACCTAGGTATTCCTATAAAGTTGGTCAATAAAACAAAAGCTATGTAATGTTGTCTTAATTTTATGTGATGAGGAATATGACATTTGAGGGTGGGGCTTAGTGCAACAATATGGTTGCTCCATTGTGAACTAGATATCATTGGATTGAAAATATGGAAATAGCCTACATCTAACCCTCATAGTGGCAGCCTCTTTAACTGGGATGCACTTTTTGAAGAATATGACAATTTAGAAGAGTTACGTTACAGATTGCATGACAGCTATTAGTTGCAAATATTGTCAAGGATGTATTACAATAGCGAGGGATAAAGGGAATGAAAAAGGGTTTTTCTCATGATTTTCGGAACTGGACCAAACCGCCCAGTTCAAGGTGTTATGTTCCGACCCATGTTGGTGGCAAACTGGGATAGTTCCACCTTCCAAATTGGAATACTGAACGAGGGAGAGGGAAGAAAGAAAGAAAGAGAAAGAGAGATGAGGGGAGGGAAAGAGGGGACTATGCTATCGGAGGGCCAGCAGTTGCTCGTCGAGGCTGCCGGAGGGCTACAGAGGCCTCCGCCTCTCTGTATCGGCCGATAGGGCTCTATTTAATCAAGAGAGATAGAGAGAGGGGAGAGCGAGGGTACTGAAGGGCGGGAAAGGTGCCAAAGAGGGTGCTTAAGAGCTATCAGGGGTTGCTGTGGCTGTTTGGTGGCGGAAAAGGCCCCCATAAAGCTGTTGCTGCGAAACAGGGATGAGAAGCCCCTTATGCATTGCATTTTTTTTAAAAAAATGATGAACAATGAAGTCAGCAATTGGTTTACCAGTTTCATTTAAGTAAAGCTGGCAAATATATTGCTGACTTCACTAGAAATCCATTTTTTTAAAAAAAATTCTGAAGAATAGGGGCTTCTCTCCCATGTTCCAAACCTGCGGAGATTGCATGAGGTTTTTCACCGTTCGGTAGCCATGGCGACCCCCTGGCAGGCACGGTGACCCTCGATTGGCTCTCTAGTACTCTCTCTAGCATCTTTCTCATCCTTTAGTACTTTTTCTCCTTATCTTTCTCTTTATCTCTCTTAATTAAACCATGCCCTATCAGGTAACATGGAGCTGAGGCCTCTGTGGCCCTCTGATGGCATCATCTCCTCTTTCCCTCCACTTCTCTTTCTATCTTCCTCTCCTTTCCTGTCTTTTTCTCTTTTCCTCCTTGGTTCATTCCTTCATCTCTTGGCTAGTTTGCACAGGTCCGGTCCGGAACGAACTGTACTAACTCGTACTGCCGGCTAGCCAGAATATGGTCCGATTCTAGTTCCAAAAATCTTGGTTTCTCTTTATGTTTCTCATTGCTATCAAAGTGTCTAATGAATTTTTTTTGGAACGAGTAGATGACATAAATCATTAGAATTTGTTTCCTAGCTCACAGTTGCATTATGTTGCCAATGCTTAGGAGGATAATTGTGAAGAATCAAGGATGATTTTGTGTCATGCTGAACTGTAAAATTAATTTCTGTTTAGGTTCTCTTACTGGGATTTATATGGAAAGGATGATATGCTGGATGGTGGATTGTGTGGTTATCTTAATGCTTACTTGAAATGTGTGGCTTTCACTATTATTGGGTCATACTAAAAGATGTGATGGGACCCGTGTTACATAAATAACGTCTCATTGCTTTGGCTAGAAAACTAACATTTTTATTAGGAGGAAGGAATTGTCTAGTTAATGTTGTTTTGTCAAACTTCTTTGTGTATTTTTTTTATTTTTTCAGATTGTTCCATTATCACTTTTACGAAGATTCCTTTATCATATGATAGAATTGAATAGTGAATTTGATGAGTTGCTTACTATATTAAAAAGGATCATTATATGTAAAAAGGAAAAAATCTATGGAGTGGAAAAGAAAGACATCCTAGCAATCTGAACACTTAAGTTTATTATCAAAAAGGCATTTTGTTGAAGGATGATTTGATAAAGATTTGAGTCTCATTAATTCTGCACATGTACTGGATATGCAGAACAACAACACAGACAAAAAAAGGAAGAAAAAAGAATTTTGATAACAAGCATCAAAGAGTGAGTGAATTTGATAAAAGTAAATAAAAAGTGGACTGAAGAACTCTCAAGTGTCATGTGATAAATTGGTGGAAAAACTCATGAAAAATGTACTACAAGTTTATCATAATATATATATCTTTGCAATGGATATAAATATCAATGTCATGCTGGTTTGTACTGGCCATATCTGATCCTATCATTTACTGATTGGTACTGGCACAGCCCTAGAGACATTGTTTCACTGCTGTTTTGCTGTTCTGACACCAAGAGGCATATCATATACTAGTACGTGACTTTATTATACAGATTCATATCATACTAGTAAGGTATCAATGTGGATATTGGTACTGGTACTTTAAACCTTGGTCATTAGTATTAAAAAAAATTGAGAAAGAAATGCATGGGATATTAAAAAAAAGAAGAATATGTTTTAACTCATTGGATACGGCTTTTGTCAAATTCCTAATTGATACCAAAGTGAGAAATCTCAACTGTATTGTATAGGCTTGACCCATATCTTGGGCTATATTGACCCATATTGACATGACATGGGTATCATCTGGTTTGGCAAACCATGAGTACATATAGGTATATGCCACATCTAATAGCATGTAGATAGATGCATGATATTTGGTCGATGTGCGAGATTGCAAGCATGTTCAGCACTCCCCTGTCATAGTGGGTTCGTCACCATACATGTGTTAAAACCTAACATTTAAGAAAGAACCATTTCCTTATTATTTGCTTCCATATTTCCTAGTTCAGCATTTTTCATTGGAATTCAGATGGATAGATGGTGAGAGGTCCACTTTGACCAAGAAAACACCAAAGAAAAATATGACAAGAACCTCTCTCGATCCATATGCACCATCTTTTGCATGAATCCCTAAAGTTACAGGACTCGACTGGGTGAGAATGGTGCTGGCGTATAATGTGTTCTCCTACACTTGTATAAATCTAACTAATTCCGCAAGACATCCAAATCTGACACTACCTCAAACAACCATTGAGGATGAGTACTCGTTAACCTTAATGAATCACAAATACATCTAGTTCTACAACTTGAACTGTATTTGAACAAACCTCTCACTTGCAAGTAACTGTATTTTCAGTTTTGCCTTAGAGTGTGTTTGGATGTACCTAAAATTCATAATATTTTGTGGTTTTAGAAACAACATTCGTTAGTGTAGAAATTCATGCATTTGGTTGGGTTTTAGAAATTCGTAAATTCCTTTAAATTCTATCATCCTATGTTACATGGACAACACATCTGCCTCAGAGAACCTATGTTAGATACATATTGTGGCTTGGATATGCAGTAGACAGTAAGACAGTTATCAGGTTCTTCAGTTAGAGATTGGTGGAGAGTGCAACTCTTCGAACAATGACTTGTAACATACTACATTTTTTATTTTTTTTTGTGGGCGTTGGGGGGGGGGGGGGCGGTGTGATTTTGTTCTTTTTAGAGGTCAGTGAATGATGTAGGTACTAAAATAACTTCATGAAATGTCATTTTTTATTTATTCTTAAGCTAATTTGGGTAAGAAAAATGTATATTGCAAGACCTTAATAAATGATATATTTAACATTTCTTCTGTACAATAGTATAATATACAAATATATGTATATGTATATACACGCACACAAATATATTCAATGTAATGCTAGAATCTTCCACAATAAACACTTCTGCTAATGCAGTCCTTGATGTCACTTCGAGGCTCTTCAGGCCTTGGGGGTCTCTTTGCATTTGGAAGAAAATGGATAGTTACACAGAAGGTTTAAAATGTGTAACTAACTGCCATGTAATCTAGTTCTTATCTTTTATTATAATTAATAAATTGGTGGCCTTAATGTCCTCATTTCTTCTCAAAAGATATTTTTTTATACCAAAACTTTATCATGCAAGTTTATGTAATTCTTTTTTTTCCTGCTACTTTTACTAATTGTTCCTGACATTAAATTAGTTCTATTTTGCTTTTCTTATTTTTTATTTCTGACTAGTTCATGGTCTGAAATAACTAATAAATTCCTTTTATCTTGATTTTTTTTTTTTTTGACTGTAAATGATGTGGTGGAAACTGGAAATGCAGTGAGGGAGAACCTGAGGGCTTCGAAGAAGGAGTTTGCCAAAACTGAAGATGATCTGAAGTCCCTTCAAAGTGTAGGGCAAATTATAGGAGAGGTTCTTCGGCCACTTGACAATGAGCGCTGTAAGGAACTTCACTCTACTGTAGCTATGGAGATGTTTCTTTCTGTTTTGGTTGTTCTATGAATTCATTTACCATTGCCCATTTGCTAACTGATGTTTGATTTAGTTATGACTTGGAATAAAGGGGACGAAGATATGGAGTTAAACCAGTTTCTTGGCTGTACCCCCAGTCCTGTTCCTTGAACCTGTTTGAAATTGATATATTTATTATGTCCTTCATTACATCTAGTTCCTGTTGTTCTTCTCATTCCAATTCCTGTTCTGTAAGGATCAGCATAATTGTAATTCCAATGATTATGCTTTAACTACTGCGATGGATCGTAGGATACTTTGCTTTTATCAATCCATATATCACCTGTAAGGTGCTCTGATTTATCAGAAAATTTTGGACATATCTGAGTCCATATAGTGTTATGACTGCTGATATCAAGGCAAATTACACCACTCTGTGGTGATAAAACACTTAATATAGGTTGTGATAATTGCCTCCTCACGGACTAAAATTTATTGCACTTATTCGGTGGATATAACATTGATTCTCACTCTGAACAATTAATGCAATCAGTGTGCCAGTTTTGCATGTGCTTGATGCCAAAAACCACTTTGGTTGAACGTTCCTAGTAAGTCGATTGACACCAGCCTTTGAAGACTCTGGCAGAAGGCATATGTAGTGGTTTGTTGAAGAAATTAATACCTTGGATGTGTGGGAACATGCAGTTTCCAGCCACTGATTTTCACATTGTAATAGATAAATTTGGTGGTGATGGACATTCCACTCATTAAGACAATAACTAGTTCTCTTTAAGGAATGAAGTTTTAACCGCTAAGGCGGTAGCTTGGTTGGTAGTCTGGACAATAACTAGTTCTCACCCACCGATCACGGGCTCGAGGCATGATCCCTGCGGGTGACTCGATTAAATCCAGGATGTGCCCTGGAGCACGTGATCAGGATAGGGGGAGAGCGCACTACTCCGTCGGCTTAGTGGGGTCAGGTTGACGTACTCACATATGGTGGGAAGGGCATGCGAAAATATGCGACCCGAATCGAACATGGTTTAGCGGGGAGGTGGCCCAGTGAGGGGTAGCTACGACGGGATTTATCCCCCCCCCCCCCTTTCCCTTTTGTTCATCAACAAAAAAAAAAAAAAAATGAAGTTTTATGTTGTTTGTGATGGCAAATTTATGATGACTTGAGGAAACTTCAAAAAAGAAAATTTTGCAGTTGCTAGACTTTAAGAAATATTTGTCCAGTTGGAAAAGTAGTAGTGGTCAAGCAGCTTTATACGTTGATATTCTGAAGCGCCAAGTTCCATTCTTTAATATACCTTGTGACTTACACTTGGATGTCTTTTTTTTTTTTTAAACCCCTTGCACCTTATGGTTTGGCTTCCATCAAGGTTTTATCTTGCTGTCTAAAATTCTCTTTACTTTGAGATTAGAATAATTAAGTGCCAGCTATATAACAGATAACTTATTTTTACTCCAGTAATTGTTAAAGCAAGTAGTGGCCCAAGGTATGTTGTTGGCTGCCGCAGTAAGGTGGACAAAGAGAAGCTGACAGCTGGAACCCGTGTAGTTCTTGACATGACAACCCTCACCATCATGCGAGCACTACCACGAGAGGTACTAAATAGTCATTGTATATTGCTCCAGGGAGGGGCACTGATCTAACATGTATATTTAGTGTGCTCCCACTGGCCTTGTTCTATTTTTTTAATTTCCTGAATTATTTAAAAAACAAATACCGAGAATTTAATTGCCAATGTTTGATCTTGCGGTTACAGGTTGATCCTGTTGTGTACAACATGCTTCATGAAGATCCTGGCAATGTTAGCTACTCTGCTGTTGGTGGATTATCTGACCAGATTAGGGAACTCAGAGAATCCATTGAGCTGCCACTCATGAATCCTGAGCTTTTCCTCAGAGTAGGAATTAAACCCCCAAAGGTATCTATGTGCTCATTTTTGAGTTTCTTAATGTATAAGTCTATGATGAGTTTGAATTGTCCTTTTATAATTACTATAAGGAATTCTCAGCAGTCTTCCCAGCAAATCTGTCTTTTGAGGAAATTGAGGCTTAAACTGTATAATTCATTGTTTTGTATGAATATGTTGGAAATTGCTTTTTTGATTGCAGGGTGTCCTTCTCTATGGCCCTCCTGGAACAGGGAAGACATTACTTGCCAGAGCAATTGCTAGCAACATTGATGCCAACTTTCTCAAGGTTAGTGTTATCTAAAATAACCTGACCCAGGCCATTTATATGTATTTTAATTTTTTTTTTTAATTTATCTGTCTAGGTTGTATCAAGTGCTATAATCGACAAATATATAGGTGAAAGTGCAAGATTAATCCGGGAAATGTTTGGCTATGCCCGCGATCATCAAGTAAGGACTGAGGGATCCTGGGATTTTTTTTCTCGGGCTTTTTCTTGTTAAATTGATATTATCTCAGCATTCTGTTTTATAAAAGCATCTGATACACTCAATATGCTATGGTTGGTTCTTGAATTTTACTTTTATCTCAAAAATGGTTTGTCTCATGTAAATGGTTTGGCATCTATTCTATAGCCTTGCATAATTTTTATGGATGAAATCGATGCCATTGGTGGTCGTCGATTTAGTGAAGGGACCAGTGCTGATCGTGAGATCCAGCGAACACTAATGGAACTACTCAACCAACTGGATGGATTTGATCAGCTTGGGAAGGTGAGTTTCTTTTCCCTAAACATGGTTTAAAATGGTTGCTACCTAATATTATTTATCAGAGTGTTATCTTCCAAAAATAGTGATTGATTAAAAGGTAGTTACTGATAGCAATATTGAGAAGGCTAAAATATGGGTTAGCTGATATAGTTTCAACTGTGCTAAATTCTTCTTAACCCAATATTATCTAGCTGTGATCCTCAGCAGCTATATACTTATACAGGAAAATATTTATCAAACAGTTGACTTTGCTTATTTTTTGTCTAATGATTTCTGAGTAGTATATGTGAAGTGAAGGCATGACAGCGATGTCAAACATAAGTAATAAAACTATAGAAGATATGTTTGTGTTCTGTTTTTGGTGATGGTGAATGGTTGATTTCTTTTTTTCTTTTCCAAGTAATTTCTAGTAACAATTCATGTGAATTGGCCAGCACACCCATGCCTCTGAAGATCACTACACGGACATGATTAGACAAATCTTTAGATGCCTTTTATCTTATAGCTTTTATATGCTCAGTTATAGGTAATATTTGCTTGTTTCCTTTAGTCATAGCATTTATTGCTAGTACTAGTACTTAAAATAGTAAAAGAAAATTGCTATTTGTGTTAGCAGCAGTACTTTCGTCATTGTTGGTAGAATTTATGTGCAGAATGTTTTTGATCATTACAAGTGTTTTACTGCTCTTGTTTATGTTTGATATATAATGCTTATGAATAGTATTATGGTTCATTCTGTATGAAGGCCAGCTGTAGGAATAGGGAAGTAAAGCTTGCAAAAATATAGAGTTCTTTGAATGCTGGTTCAACAGTTATGGTAGCGAGTGTAACACCTTAAATAGAAGATGCTGAGTGGCCCCCCCACCACCCCGGCACAATCAATGTGGGACTAGATTCACGGTGGCACAGGTTCTCGCACGTTGGCCTTGTAAAAATCTTCGATGTGGGCCTATAGTTAGAGGAAAAGAATTCTCAAAATCAAACTGTCAAAGACTCTTCTCAGGACTGGCTATACGATCTGTCAGCTTTTCTTGTTCTATATCCGTTGACCAAAACTAATTTGGCCCTTGTGATTTTAATAGCTTCAATTTTGTCGCTTACCTGCTTTTATAGGATTAAGTGGAGATTTTTATAATAAAAAAAAGGTGGGTTTGCAATAAAAAAGAGACATGAATGATGGATTTGCCCCAAAAGGATCAATAGAATTATCAACAAATGGATCTCTCTTGACTGAGCAGTCATCCCTAAAATTAAGCTCAGGTACAGCCCGCATGATACCCCTCTAGGTCGCTTTGAATGAGCCAATAATAAGAAAACCCAGAAACTGATTCTTTTGTATATTTAGTTATACATAATACTATACTGTAGGATCTACTAAATTTAAAGTCTAAACATATAATTTTGTATTCTTAATTTCAGGAAAGTAATTTACCAAATTTTAAGAGCTGAATTATATTATGGGCAGAAGACTAATAAACATAAATTTGATTTTGTAGAAATCAAATTAGAGAAATATAATATACAAAAAATGTATTATTCATTAGTTTGATTTGCTGAAATTTATTGTACCAAAATTATTATGCAGAATTCTGTATTTGCAGAATTTAGGTCACAGAACTATAATATATAGAAATTTTATGATCAGAAATTTAGTTTGCTATAACTTACCATCATCAACAACCAATGAGTTCTCTTATGAGATTTGCTTATGGATTACCAATTATGTGAGTTGGTGTCAAGATTGCTTTTATTAGGCACCCAATGTGCATGGCCATAAACCCTTTGTTTGGACCTTTTATTTTTTGGGCAAGCTTTTTCAATTAGATGTCTTAAACATTCCATACATAACAGGTCTTCTTTGTCCAATTCCTACTGATCCCAAGGGGGCCTTAGAGCTATACGGTTATATTTAGACCATTTTAGGCTTATTGGTTTGTTCTGATATGGTTCAACATCAGGTTTGGACTGGGTCTCAGATGGTACGTTGGTACAGAAATCTTCTAGACCCTGCCTTTCTTCTATATCCAGTGAAGAAATCAATTTATCTTCTATAAAATTTATCTTCTATATCTGTTTTGATGTGTCTGAAAATCATACAAAGATGGGGGAAATTTGACCATGATCATCTCTAAATATCTACTTGGTATTTTTTTTGGCATTAACTTTTTTTCTTTTTTGATTGATCACTGATAACTTGAACACATATGGTCAATTAAAGATTTTTAATTGAGCATTGGTGTTCACTGGATATTTTTCTATCAGATGGATGCCCTTTCTAACATACGCCATGGTACCACCTATGTTTTGTAAAGAGTGAAACAAAAACTTGCTTTATTTTTTCTTATATCAAATGATTGATATTATGTATGATAATGCTTGTTGAGTATAGTATTCTTTTTTCCGCAATTATTAGGTTAAGATGATAATGGCAACAAATCGACCAGATGTTCTGGATCCAGCACTTCTTCGTCCAGGCCGATTAGACAGGAAGATTGAAATCCCATTACCAAATGAACAGTCAAGGATGGAAATTCTTAAAATTCATGCTGCTGGTATAGCCAAACATGGCGAGATAGACTATGAGGCAGTTGTTAAACTTGCTGAAGTGAGTTCATGATATATTGTTGCTTATGAACATTGTCATTTCCATTGTTTTATCTTTTTTCCCTTTCCATCCATCTATTTCCACCCCCCCCCCCCCCCCCCAAACAAGTGAAAAAAAAAAATCCTATTTTTCAGGGCTTCAACGGAGCTGATCTTCGGAATGTCTGCACAGAAGCTGGGATGTCAGCAATCCGTGCAGAACGTGATTATGTTATTCATGAAGATTTTATGAAGGTAACTTAATCTATAAAAATGTTATATTTTAACACTGTGTTTTATAAGGGTACTGATTATATCGTCTAGCTTAAAGCGAGAATCAACCTCTTGCTTGGTGTGTCATCTATGTGTGTTCCGCCACCCCCCCCCCCCCCCCCCCCTCTCTCCTGTCTTTCTTGCACCCGAAAATGTGTGCAATACTTGCTTTAGAATCCTGCCTAATTTTACCAAGCCCGAAGCTATTGTACCGTCATGCCTTTCTCAAATGTTTTTTGTCATCATGGTGGAAATTCCTCAACTATCAGATTTACTAATAAAAGATCACTCAAAATCCATTATGTAACTGTCTTGACCCATGCCCTGTATAGTCGCACCTGAAGTCCTCAACTTATGCTGATAAATTTTTTACTTGATTCAGCTATAGGCAAGATTGAATATTTTATGTTGAAGTTCTTCTTGATGAACATGGACTCAGCCACATTTTTGACAATCCGTTGCTGTTATTTTTAATATTAATATCATCAAGCGGGTGTTTCTCATGGTCATTTAGGACAGTGGCTTCAATGAGGAGTTAGTTCCCTAAATGTGGCCTGTAAAATACCTAATCTAAATATGGGTTGTCTTAAACAAAAATATTCAATCAAACGATCCTAGCCTGACTTTGGTCCGACATTATTGGTCCTCTCTTGGTGGACATGTCCAAGCATTTAATATTGATAGTGTGACCATGAGACATTAACATGTTTCGTTATAATTGAAAGCAATTCCTTTTCTATATTGGTTGGATGGAAACTGGTTTGATATTGCATTCTGTTCGTTGCTTTCATCCTTTGACACCGTGAAGAGCTGTGATGACTTGGATTATTTCTGTACTTTTGGGACCTGATGTTTGTTTACTTTGACTGCTGTTATCAGGCTGTTAGGAAATTGAACGAGGCAAAGAAGCTGGAGTCAAGCGCTCACTACAGTGCTGATTTTGGAAAGGATTAGAAATAATTTGGGTTCCATCTTGTGATGCTATCTGCTCTAGTGGTGATGTTGATGGTGGCAACATGTTTATGGTTGTGCCTGTGGTTGTGTTTCATCGGGAGCATACTTAGGCCTACTTCATGAGCTGATATTTATGTTAGAGGGCCAAATTAGTCATAAATTTATCTCAAAATAGCCCCGATGTTGCATTATGTTCACATGAGTATTATTTGATTTTCCAGTGACCTTTTTACTTACAAATCCTTGACATGGTAAAGCTCTGAACACCATTAAAGGAATCTATATATGCTATCATGCAGTCAACTGCATAGGTTTTATAGTGTCTGCTGTTTAGAAATTCAGCCCCAAAGTCAAACAAATTGTTTGCTTAATGACATATTGACAGCGACCTTGCATGTTCTGGAGTCGGGTTTGTCCAGTCAACATATTCCAAGAAAGAGAACTGTCAAGCAACTAGATTAGACTTTGATAGCTGTTTTAATACAAGTGCTTTTTGATCCAGTTCTCATCCTTGGATTGTCCAACTTCTCATCCTATGTAATCTTATAAGGTGTGCTATAACTAGGATGTTAACTATTAGTTGTGGATCTTGTCTATATCAACATTGGATGGTGTATGTGGTCATTTTTTGCGGTTATTTTTGAGAAAAGATCAGGCAAACCTGATTGATTTTATTCTCTTTTGATTTCATTGAGAGACTGAAAAAAACGATAAAGAATAAAAGTTGGGAAAGGGTGAGGCCAAAGTCATGTTGGGAGAGAGGGGAGCCGGAAGGACATCAAGGGTAAAAACTGGAAATTTGCTGAAAGATGGAGGTAGTGCAGTTATGCAAGGAAGAATGCCTAGCGCTTTAGGAGGTGAAGCCACTGGAGTCCCATACATGCTCTGATTTAGACGAAATTGCTGTAGTAACAGTTTTGGGCATAAGATAAAACATACTTTAAAAAATTATGGTTGTTATATTCATTCTCTGTGATGACATTTATTAATGCAATGGCGTGACATTTTCCTTATTCAAACCGTTGAGAAAATTGGATTTCCATTTTAGCTCCGAACACAACATTTTATGTTATAAAGAATACAATGTTCTTATATCTTCACTGTTAATTTGTTTTAACTTATTGCAGTACAACTTGTATGATTGTATTACTATGTGTGATCACAAACATGATTTTTGTTTTTTCAACAGCTTTCACTTCTTAAAATTCTTCTAACAGAAATTGTTATTCGAAAGATGTGTAAAATCAGTGTCGTAGATTACATCACTTGGTTTATAGTACTGATAATATCCAAATGGTTTGACAACTAACATATCACGATATAACATGCTTGTCTATTCAGATGATAAATCTTGTTTCTATACCTACTTCAAAAACATTTTCAGCCTTGATATAGAAACAGCATCTGCTAAAGCGGAAAGTCGCCATGTCACAGTCCAAGTTTAGGTACGGTTGATTTATTTATTTTCAATTGTTTTTTGTCACTTTCAATACAAAGAAAAGTAACCTCAGCATCTGATATTTGATTGTGGGGTTATTTTTCTTCTCAGTTTTCTAATCTTATTTTTGGGTTTTTTTTTTTTTTAAATTAGTTTTTTGTTACAAGCAAATATTGGTGTTTATGGGTCTGGCTTTAGATCCAGGTCAGGTGCGGAAACGTTTAAATCATTAAAACTGTGTTTCTGACAGGCTTGCAATGAATTAGTAGGACATGCTCCTCATAGCCAGGCCCATCTAACTATAATTATCCCAGAATTCTGTGCTTCTCGTACCTTTCTTTCCCCTGTCAGTAGTATCACCATTATCGAGCTCCCATTTCTTCCCATTCATGCTATTTAAAGATTGAACTGGACTTCTAACTTCGGAGATTAGTAATTTTAAAGTCATAACGTCTTAAAGTGGGACGAACCCATTCAGCATCATATCCTTTTATTTATTAAAATAAATTGAAGGGGGAACAGAAACGAGCTGAAACAATTTCGTGCTTCGACATTATGATCCATATCACAATGTAAGTTGGCATTATAATGCATGCATCCCTCATGCTCCAAACATTAATTCTAGTAAATTATCATTTTATAACCCCAATCTCCAAAAAATATTCTATCACACAACGCCTTGAATTCAACTTTAATCGTCGTCATCAGGCACCTAACCATCTATGCAGTATTGTGGTTAAATATTCAATATAATAAATAAAGTCTACCCCACCCATCATTATTGTTTAATGCACATTTCAAATGGCTTCTCATCCAAACTCTTTGGTCGGTCTCAAGCTTCAGTAGCACAAAGTTGTAAAATCACTCTATCACTGCAAGTCTCAACAATCACAAAACCATTTAAAATTTAGAAGCTACCAACTGCCCGCTAGACAAAGCTGCCCATTTTCCTCGACTCTGTCTGGACCTTTTCACAAATTAATGGTTGTCCACGACCTTTCATCACTTCTTACTTCAAATAGAATCTTCAGTCCTTTTGTAACATGCAATCAGATCTAAAGATAAAAAGGCATGGCAAGTGATTTCATCATCCTGGAACACTTTCGCAGGTCGGTGGCCTATTATAGTATTGTATTTACGATCTAAGTTTCCAACTTTATTCGCCGTCTACACTACCAGGTACAACCAGGACTATCCGACAAAATTCTGTCATGAAAAGGACGTGGACAAGCATATGAGCATGTCTAGATAACAGCACGAGAATGACCAATGATGTATAAGGCCATTCAATCAGCCATACTATTTTTCTTTCGGATAACTCGATTAAATTCAAAATTTTTTTTGGAACATATGATCGGGATGGTGAGAGAGCGCACTACTCCGATGTCTTAGTGGTGTGAGGCTCACGTACTCATCAGTGGTGAAGAGGGTATGCGAAAAAATTACGATCCGAATCGAACATAGCCTGGCAGGATTGTGGCTCAGTGGGGATAGCTATACCGGAATTTATCCCCCTCTCCATTTTTTTATCAAAAAAAAAAAAAATCAACCATACTATTCCTCTTTCTAAAGATATGCTTGATCAGGCAATAAGCACAACTTGCAATTAACCTCCGAGCATCAGCTAGCAAGGGATGATAATTGTTATAGGTGTTCATCCCTATCGAGCCTAACCCGAGTCTCAGATCGGCCAACCTTTATCTCAAAATAGGTTAGCGCACACCGGAAGCAAACCCAATTAGGATCTTTGATAATTCAACCTCCACCTCGAACTGGTTCGACTCGCATCAGTGACCTGTCCAACCTCCACTGATTGCCTTGGCTTGTGTCAGAAAGGTGCCTAGCTAACTTAGACCTCGAACTTACCACTTCAAAAAATTTCCAATACATCAAACAACTCTTTGACCTTTGAGCTCCAACCATGCTAGATTTGGTCAGTAGCTAGATAAGGCAAGAACTAAGCCATCCCGCATCATGAACAAGTGACATGATCTCCACTGTGATCATTGTGCACTTTTCGGAAACAGCTAACCGACAGTAAGATTCCACCTCTATAAATAGCCACAGGGGATCCTAGATATGGGCATTAAAATCCACTCCATCACTCCCATTTCTATTCAGCTCTCTCCCTGTTTTCATAGCCAAGCTAACTTGAATGCCGAAGGCTCTCCATTGGACTTTTTGTAGGTTTTTGCTCCAGCATCCGAAAGAACTTCCTACAAAAGGTATCACCTCATTCGGGCTCAACTGTCTCCTCGAACCCGACCTCTTTACTTAGTTTAGATTATGTAGTAAAAGATAGTGCTAAAGGAAAGGCCTTCCCATTTTTCATAAAAAAAGAGTAGTCAACAATGAGGTAATGAAGAGGAGCATCTAACACCTCTCATTGGTTGGATGGTGCATGCCTTGATGATACATGAGAGGTTCCGATGCTGGAACTAGTTCGGTGCCACCTCCACCTCAGCCAGAGACTGTAGACACTTGCGAGTAGTTTAATAACCTCATCAAGCAGGCAGCAAGCCATGACAGCTCTGCCTATATCTGATCCATCACACCTAATCCGAGCTTAACTAGACCAACCATTATCCCCTCGCAGTGCAGGGCAAGCTTAGAATCAGCATACCCAGCCTGCGCTCCTATCCTAGGACAACGTAGGTGCTTACGAACACCACAATCAGGAAAAAACTCCACCCTTGGGGTATCTCCTCGTACTTGTTGCATATGGGATCTGGAGGTAGAGAGGAGGTTCAAACAAATATAGCAACACATTGAAGTACTACAGAGCAAAACAACTAGATGATGAGTTTGGCTTCAGCATTAACCTCCCTTTAACCAGAAGGATTATGGATGAATCAATCCCATTGTGGTTCAAAATACCATAGCTAGAGTCCTATGATGAGATCTCAGATCCTATCAACCACTTGAAAAGCTTCAAAGCCATAATGCTTCTTCATGGGGCAACTAATAGTATATTTTGTTGAGCCTTTCCATCCACCCTATGAAATGCAGCTTGGTACTGGTCAATTTTTTGTGGCACATTTTGCCACCCGCCAAAGGCAACACCGAGGCTCTGACTCTCTAGTCAGTATGAAACAGCAAGAGGGAGAACCACTCCGAGAGTACATTTGCCACTTCAATGTAGCTATCCTAGAAGTCACAAATTTGAATCAATCAGTGGCTATGACTGCTTTGAAGAGTGGACTCTAGAGGAATACTTTTCTTTTCTCATTAGAGAAAAGATATCCTAAGGACTTTACTGAAATGTTAGCCAAAGCTGAGAAGTATACAAATATAGAAGAAACATGGGTCCGACATGGAGAGTCCCTTATTGACAAGCCCCTCAAAGAGAGAGAGAGAGGCCAACAGTCAGTTGGAAGGGAGCAAGATCATCATTGGAATGATAGGAGAAGACTATCTCATACTCCATCCCATTGAAGAGCATGGACTGGACTCTACCTCGGGACCAACGATCCCGATCTCTACCTTGGAATTACCTTTCTAGGTCTCCAACCCAGAGGTTCGCAAACTATACCCCGCTTATAGCCCTCGGGTATAGATATTGATAGAGATCGAGTACCAAGAGAACCTGCCAAGATCAAGGAGAATGCTGGCCCTATCTCACAAGAGAGATCAGAGAAAGTACTACCAGTATCACCGTGATCATGGACATCACACAAGAGTGCTGGCAACTTAAAGATGAATTTGAAGCACTAGTAGATGTGGGAGAATAATGAGATATATGGAATAATGACATCAGGACCATGCTAGGGATGAACCACCTCAACTGGAAGGTCCCTTAAAGAAGACACCCAATAGGGAAGTACATATGATCTCTGGGTACACCTTGATTGTACCTCCCATGGATTTGGTCGAGGTAAGCAAGGAGTCTATATGATCTCTTGGGGGCACCTTGGTTGTACCACCATGGATTTGATAGAGGTGATCAAGGATATTAGAAGTGGCAGAGAACTAAAGATAAGATGATTACCTTTTCCCAGGCTGACCTCCATGGTGTGCAATACCTATATGATGACCTCACTGTAGTCACTTTAAATATTACAATTATGATGCACACTATATTTTAATTGATAATGAAAACTCGACCAATATATTATTCTATGATACATTCATCAAGATGGGGTTGTCCTCAGGCTAGTTGGAGAGGCTCCCCTTTCCCTTGGCTGGTTTTTTTGGAAGTATTGTGCCTATGGAAGGAGCTATTTGGTTACCTTTAGTGATGGGTCGGACCCCAGGTAGAGAAACATCCAAATTAACTTTTTGACTGTGAAAATCTTGTCTACCTATAATGCTATACTAGGTCAACCCAGGCCAAATGCCATCTAGGCAGTGGTATTGACCTACTGCTTACTAATCAAATTTCTTACACCTAATAGAGTTGGTGAGGTTAAAGGGAATCAAGTGCTATTAAGAGAATGCTATATGATAACCCTACAAAGTGAAATTGAAGCGAAGCTACCTCATGAAGCTTGAAGTCAGAAACTACTCAATTAAGCAAAGAGGAGAACTTGTGGAGGACTTAATACCAATAGTACTGATTGAGCCTGATCCGAGCAAGGTAGTTCAAGTTGAATCATGCCTAAATTAGGAAGATCACCAACACCTGACCGCATACTTTCGTGCAAAGATGGATGTCTTTGCATGGACCACTGCTGATATGCCAAGGAAAGACTCAGAAGCAATTATACATTGTTTGAATGTCGACCTTGACCATAGGCTTGTTCAACAGAAGAAAAGGAGCTTTGAGCTAGAACGATAGAAGACAATAGAAGAAGAGGTAGATAAGTTGCTCAAAGCTAGCTTCATAAAGGAGGTGAACTATTTGAAATGGTTCGCTAATATAGTACATGTAAAAAAGGTGAACAAAAAGTGATGGATATGCATTGATTATATAGATCTCAACAAGGCCTGCCCAAAGGATAGCTATCCGTTATCTCGGATTGATTAATTGATGGATGCCACCTCGAGTCACCAGCTTCTCTCCTTCATAGATGCCTTTTCTGGTTATAACCAAATTTGCATAGCACTTAATGATGAAGAGAAGATTGCTTTTATTACAGAAAATGTTAATTCTATGAAAGGGTCATGCCTTTTGGCCTAAAGAATGTAGGAGTGACATATCAAAGGCTCATGAATAAGGTCTTTAAATGATAAATCAGGAGGAACATGAAAGTATGTATTGATGATATGTTGGTGAAGAGCAAAGCTACCGAGCACCACATCACCAACCTTAATGAGACTTTCATCACACTATGCCACTTCCGAATGAAGCTTAACCCCAGTAAGTGCACCTTTGGAGTCATCTTTGATATGATCCTCGAATTCATGGTGTTGCAGCATAGGATCGAAGTTAATCCAGATAAAATACTAGCTCTCCAGGTGATGATACCACCCCGGACAATCAAGAAAGTGTAGTGCTTCACAAGGAGGATTGCATCTCTCAACAGGTTCATATCAAGGTTGGCCAAAAAGAGTCTACCCTTCTTCAGAGCTCTCAAATAGCTTAAAGTTTAGTGGATAGTTGAATGCTAGACTGCATTTGACGAGATGAAGAGGTACCTTGAATCACCACCACTGCTCAGCAGACTAGAGCCAGATGAGGTCCTCTACTTGTACTTGGTGGTATCATAGCTAGCACTTAGTTTCATGCTTGTTAGACAAGAGGGTGTACTTTAAAAATTTGTCTATTATGTCAGCTAGATTCTATATGATGTAGAGACTAGATATGCAAAGCTAGAAAAGGTGGTGTATGCATTGCTAATTTTGGCTCGAAGGCTTTGTCCATACTTTTAAGCATATACAATGGTAGTCTTTACCAACCTCCCTATAAGGTCAATACTCCACCGACCTAACATCTGAAGTCGACTTGCTAAGTGGGCCATTGAATTGGGAGAGTTCGACATAAAGTTCCTTCCTCGACATCGATAAAAGCTTAGGTACTAGTAGACTTAATCTCGGAATATACTATACTTGAAGAACCTAAACTCAGTCTAGATAAACCTAGATTGGAGCTCGGTGCCGAGGAGGTCAAAGAATGCTGGGTCCTCCATGTTAACATGTCTTCAAATACTACAGAATTCGGAACAGGACTAGTTCGACCAGCCCAAGAGAGTAGTTGTAGAATATGCCAAGCACTTCAAATTCAAAGCTTCAAATAATGAAATTGAATATGAAGCCCTCATTACAGGGCTTAAGATTTTTAGACCTGAAAGTTTAGCACTAAATAGTTTATAGTGATTTGCAACTTATCATCGGACAAGTACATGGTGAATATAAAGCGTGGGAGCCTAGCATGACCAAATATTGGCAAAAAGTAAAAGACCTCATTCCTACCTTCACATTCCTACAATTCAAGCAAATTTCAAGGATGGAAAATGACCGAGCCGATCTCTTGTCAAAGCTTGCCATCCAAGGAGTATAAAAATAACTCATATTTTAAGGTTCTTAAAAGTCCTAGTACAAAAAAGGATACAGTGATACAAGTTTAGCCCAAACCAAGTTGGATAGACTCAATGATGCAATATTTGAAAGACGAGGTGTTACCTACTCAACATGATGAAACCTGAAAATTAAAGTACCAAGCTTCTAAATACTTGATATTTGATGACAAGCTATATAGGAGATCATATTTACAGCCTCTGCTCCGATGCCTTCGACCGTCTAAAGTTGACTATGTACTCAAGGAGGTACATGAAGGTATCTATGAAAATCATTTGGGAGGCATAGTACTAGCTTACAGGTGCTATAGTAGGGTTACTATTGGCTGACCATGCAACAAGAGATAGCTAACATAGTAAGAAGATGCGATCAATGCCAAAGGAACTCAAATAGCACCGACCAATAGCACCATTCATACCTATTACTTCCTCATGGCCATTTGCTTAGTGGGGGATAGATATTCTTGGATCCTTTCCAATCACCCTCACATAGAAGAAGTTTCTATTCATTGCCATTAACTATTTTACGAAGTGGATAGAAGTAGAAGTGCTAGCCTATATCATCGAAGCAAAAGCTCATGATTTTGCCTGGAAGTCCATCATTTATTGATTCAATCTACCCTGAGCTCTTGTCATGGATATGGACACCAATTCGACGATACAAAGTTTAAAGAATTCTGAAAGACCTAGGGATAGCTTATCAACTGATCTTGATTGGGCACTCTTAAAAGTAATGGTGAGGCTAAGGTAACTAACTGAACCTCATTGCAGGGACTCAGGATAAGGCTAGATTAGGCAAAAGGATGGTAGACCAAAGAGCTCCAAAATGTGCTATGAGCCTCTTGAACTACCCAGCAAATTCTTACTAAGGAAACTCCCTTCAAATTAGCATTAGGGATTGAAGCTATTATACCTTTGAAAATCGATCTCCCCTCCAACATAGTAGAGAAGTTTGATGAAGGGAACAATTCAGCTGACCTCCAAGCTAACCTCGATCTTTTAGAAGGTAACGAGCGCAACTTCGCATGGCAACTTACTAATAGAAGGTAGCCCGCTACTATAACTCAAGGGTGAATGGGAAGATCTTCTTAACAGGGGACCTCATCCTAAGAAGAGCTGAGATATTGCACCTAAGATAACAAAATAAGCAAACTCCAAATTGGGAAGGACCTCATCAGATAGATGAGGTGTTGCATCCTGGAGCCTACCGACTTCGTTGTTTAGACCAAATGCTAATTTCTTAAACTTGGAATTCAGAAAACCTACATATTTATTATCAATAATGTAACCGGTGTTCAATGAAAATCTTCTTTTGCATTTTGCTTCATGTTGTGAATGAGCAGGCTAACCTCCGATGAATGGCCAATCTCTTTGTCCTCCTTGGACAAGTTGAACAAAGGTCCAAAAAAGTACGAAGGGGATAACCTTTGGGATCTCATATAGACAACTGACCTCCTTGTCCTCCTTGGACAAGTTGAGCACAGGCCAAAAGAAGCATAAAGAGGCAAATCTTTTGGACCTTTTGTGGATGGCCAACCTCCTTGTCCTCCTTGGATAAAGGGCAAAGGCCTAAAAATACGTGAAAGGGCTAACCTTCGGGACCTTACGTGGACAGTCGGCCTCCTTGTCTTCCTTAGACAAGTCAAAAAAGCATGAAGGGGCTAACCTGCAGGACTTTACATGAATGGCCAACCTTCTTATCCTCCTTGGATAAGTCTAGCAAAGGCCCAAAAAAGCATGAAGGAATAAACCCTCGGGACCTTGCACGGATGGCTAACCTCTTTATCCTTCTCAGACAAGTTGAGCAAAGATCCAAAAAAGCATGAAGGGATAAACCTTTAGGACCTTGTTAGATGGCCAACCTTCTCGTCCTCCTTAAATGAGTTGGGCGAAGATTCAAAATCGCACAAATAGCTAAGGAACACCTCAGCTTAACTATGACCTAATCAAATACCTCGAAACATCCAAGCTAATCCTGATCTTAAGGATCGATGAAAAGCCATTGGTTCGAGATAAGGCTAGAACTAGGCCGGGTTGGCCCAATGGGCTTTGGGTTGGCCCAAATCCGAGTCAGGCTTTAGGTCGAGTTTTATATAAATCAGGCAAGGCTTTGGGTCTTATATTAGAGCCCATTCAATTTTTGGGCCGAGCTTAGGCACCCCTTAGACCCGGCCCAGACTGACCCGAAGCTCGGCCATACTAAGCCCGGACTAGTGCCCCTTATTTCTCATTTTCTTTCCTTCCCTTTTGTTTCTTCTCTGACCTCCCTCTCATTTCCAAGTCCACTGACACGTGTTCGGCAAGCGTACCGGTCGTGTAAGTAATACATGATAGTAACCCAATGTTGTCCTCTAGGATCAGAGATAATCACCTAAATTGTAATACCTACTTATATTGTTTGGACAATTAACTTTGAGTAAAAAAATTAAATTGAAAATTAAACAAACTATTAAACTAAGGTGGCAGCAAACTTTCAGGAAGAGACAAAATCTAGAATAGCTAAGGCATCGGGAATTTAACCAAATTGATGTGATAATTAATTCTGAATATGCTAATTTGATTTTCTGGTTTTATGAGCCAGCAAGTTTTCTTAATTGATTAATGCACTTTCGTTCAAATTGCACTAATCATATCCAAAATTATTAACCACAGTGGTTAAGACGTGATTTAAATAATTCAGATGCATTAAATTTTAATAATCCTAATCACTGCATAGATCAGTCCTGGTTATTCAGATAGGATTTAAATCTATAGATTTCTTTTATTTTTCAACCTAGAAATTTAATAGATCAATTAAACTCTAAATAAAATTTATTGAGGAATTAATCAAATCATCCAAAGCATTATGATCATAAAAGAAATCTTAAGTAAAAATAGAAATCAAACTAACCATTGAAATTCATAATCATCGCATCAGTTAAATCCCTAAGTCTTAGCAAAAATAATTAGTTGCACATGTTTGGATTGAAAACTAAATAAAAACAGGAAGAATACAAATTGATATGGCCGGATCGCTGACGTGGAGCAAGGAGCCTGACGTGGAGCCCCCATTGGATGCCACACCGGATTACCACCACAAGTCCCTTCGCCGGGCTGAGCTCCCCGATGCCAACGGGGTCGCCCGTCAAACCCGGGCTCCATCCTCTGCCAGGTTGGTACCTGCCAGGTCGGGACGCCTAGGTCGGAGCCTAGCTCAAACCCCACCAGAGGTAGACCTCTCGAGCTCGAGCTCGAGTCCCGTGGTCCGGAGTCGAGCTCAAGCCTCCTCCGCCACGAGGAGCCCCCTCGAGGCTGGGTCCCCTGGCCTGGGCGCGCCTCGTCCACCTCAACTGGTCCAATCTCGATCAAAGCTAGGCCCCTCTGGCCTGATACCGAGCTCGGCCCTTCTCCGCACAGCCGAGCCGCCGCAAGGCGGGTCCCCTGCAGGTGGGCCCCATCTTTTCAGCTCGGTCTCCAACGCAAATCAAGATGTCAATCGCCAAGGGAGCAGCACCTCCCAGTCGAAAATAGTGGTGGACCCCCCGAGGACCGTACGACAGCACCCACCATGCCACCATTAATGTCCACGATCGCCATTCACACCAGGAAGAAGGAAAGCTCACATCAAGGCACTGTGCCCCCTACCGGCTTGCTGTACGACTGGAAAAAAGATACCAAGGAGCGCAATTTCCAAGAGCGGCGGTGCGACAGTCAAGGCCCTGCCAGGCTTCCAGGGAGGGGCAAATTGAAGGAATGTCAGAAGCTTGTGGAAGCTTTCCCAGATACCCAATAAAGAAGGCATACCGTTCACGGCATGACGTCACGTCACACCCATCTGCCAACATGGGAGGACCCAAAGGCAAGCCGCAAAAAAGGACCCAGCCAGTATAAGCAAAAAGGAGGTAACGACGCTCATTTTTCTAATTCCAAGCAAGTGCAACACTCTTTCCACGAGAGAACACACAATTTTCCAACAACATATCCACCATAAAGGAAAGAGGAGAGGGGGGAGAGGCCAGAGAGGAGGGCAAGATCACCTCGGCCACTACATCTCCCAGCTCACTCGCACTCTCATACACTCTACTCACTCCTCCTAGCATGGAGCTCATCCAGAGGGGCTCGACCAGGAGGACCTGTTCCCCTGGATCGCCACTGACTTGACCGTCGGAGTGCCCCCGTCGGAATCCCTAGCCCGGGTCACTGACGTTGCTTTCTTGCAGGTCCCGAGGTACCGGAGGCGTTCCCAGGCGGGCGGACATGAAACACCCGACGCCATCAGCAGCTACGAGCCACGACGATCTGGGCGACAACACAAATCAAATAAAATCATGTAGTCTCCGAATTCTTTACTGCGTCCGTGCATGATTTCTTTCACCTCTCTGCGTCCGTGTATTTTTTTTTTCTCTGTGCTCCTCGACTTTTCGCATGTCTGCTGGGCTTTTCGCTCGTCTCTTGGCTTCCTGCACATTGCCTGGGTTTTCCGAGCATCCTCTTTTTCTTCCACGCGACTCTCCTCCCATGCGTGCTCTGGGCATCCCTCGGTTTTCCACGAGTTCTTCCTACTTTTTTTTCCGTTGGCCGTCCGCTATTTCTTTTTCCCATGCACGTATTTCTTCTCCCCCCTCACATCTTTTCCTTGATTCTCCACACATTTTTCTCATTTTGCCCCCACTGGCATCCTTTTTTTTCTTCTTTTGCTCACAAATGTCACTTTTTTTTCCAACGCATTTTTTTTTGGATTGAACTGGCTCCAAAAATAATAAAGATGGGTGGACCTGAAAGTATCCTCTTGGCATGACTTCAACTGACAAGCTTCTGCAAGCTCCTCTTGGCATGCATACCTAAAGCAAATAACATAATTAAGCATAAATAGGCTGCAAATACTACTAAATTGATAACAATTAAACCAAATTTTTATACAATTAAGATCCAAATATTTCTATATAAATTGCATTCGTCAAATACCCCATAACTTAAACCTTTGTCGTCCTGAGCAAAGCATAAAAAAAATCAAAACCAATTTTAAATAAACAATCAATTCGGGTAACAACTGAAATCTTCTCTAGTAACTTTTTCTTTAGGACTATCAATTCATAAGATCTCAAAACATCAACCATAAAATTGTAATTTCTTATCAATATGTTATAATGAAATCAACTCAAGATTTATTTCTGTCAGCTTAAATCAAATGTTAAGAATGTTTTTGACTCCAAAGGTTATAGCTATGCATAATAAAACTCAGACACACTGAGTAGATACTAATTACAATTACTAACCCATGCACCCTACTCCGCTATGTTGGGATGACCAAAAACTTGACACATGTTCGACAAGCATACCGGTCGTGCAAGTAATATAGGATAGTAATCCAATGTCGTCCTCTAGGATCAGAGACAATCATCCAAATTATAATACCTACTTATATTGTTTGGATAATTAACTTCGAGCAGAAAAATTAAATTGAAAATTAAACAAACTATTAAACTAAGGTGACAGCAAACTTTCAGGAAGAGACAAAATCTAGAATAGCTAAGGCGTTGGAAATTTAACCAAATCGATGTGATAATTAATTCTGAATATGCTAATTTGATTTTCTGGTTTTACGAGCCAGCAAGTTTTCTTAAATGATTAATGCACTTTCATTCAAATTGCACTAATCATATCCAAAATTATTAACCACGGTGGTTAAGATGTGATTTAAATAATTCAGATGTATTAAATTTTTATAATCCTAATCAATGCATAGATCAGTCCTGGTTATTCAGATAAAATTTAAATCTATGGATTTCTTTTACTTTTCAACCTAGAAACTTAATAGATCAATTAAACTCTAGATAAAACTTATTGAGGAATTAATCAAATCACCCAAAGCATTACGATCACAAAAGAAATCTCAAGTAAAAACAAAAAATCAAACTAACCATTAAAATCTATAATCACCGCATCAGTTAAATCCCTAAGCCTTAGCAAAAATAATTAGTTGCACATGTTTGGATTGAAAACCATATAAAAACAGGAAGAATATAAATCAAATAAAATCATGTAGTCTCCGAATTCTTCACTGCATTCGTGCATGATTTCTTTCACCTCCCTGCGTCCGTGTATTTTTTTTTTCTCTGTGCTCCTCGACTTTCGTGGGTCCGCTGGGCTTTTTGCTTGTCGCTCGGCTTCCTACGCGTCGCCTGGGTTTTCCGAGCGTCCTCCTCTTTTTCTTCCATGCAACTCTCCTCCCGTGCGTGCTCTAGGTGTCCCTCGGCTTTCCGCGAGTTCTTCCTCCTTTTTTTTTTCGCTGGCCATCCTCTATTTCTTTTCCCCACGCACGTACTTCTTCTCCCCCCTCACGTCTTTTCTTGATTCTCCACATGTTTTTCCCATTTTGCCCCCATTGGCATCCTTTTTATTCTCGTCCCCCTTTCATTAACAATCTCCTCTACATCAGGCTTTTTTTGTTGCACTTTTGGCTCCTCTATCTCTTTTCCACTTCGTAGGCTAATAGCTTGCACATGCTCCCTGGGATTCTTTTCTGTATTGCTTGGCAAAGTTCCAGGTCCTCTGTTAGCCAACATGTCAGCTATCTGCCTAACTTGTATGACCAAATTTTTTAATGTTCCCTCATTTGCTTGGAATCTAGCATCATTTTGTTGCATATATTTCTACATAATATCGTCCAAGCCAGGCCTCTTCTCTTCTTGAGTTGGTTGTGATGGTGGTAGTGGTGGGCATAGCTGAAAACCAGGTGGTTGATATGGCCTCTGAAGTGGTGGTGGATTCTGAATGTTCTGGCTTCTCCAAGATAAATTGGGGTGATTGCGAAGTCCTGGATTGTATGTATTGCCCATCTGGTTGTTCCTAAAATTACCAAACACATAATTAGCATTTTCAGGTATTGAATTTGAAAAGTTATCTTGTGGACAGTTATTGTATGTGTGAGGTTCTCCGCATAGCTCGCACTCCATCACTATAGTTGATGCTTGTAGTTGAGATACCGCCAGAGCTTCAATCTTTTTGTTCATTGCATCAAGCTGAGCTGAAAGTGTTACCACAACATCCACTCCAAACACACCAGTAGGTCTCCCATGATTCTGTCTTTCTGAGTTCCAATTTACATTGCTATCTACCATATCTTCCAATAGGCTATAAGCTTCATGGCTGTACTTCTTTAAAAATGAACCACCTGCAGCTGCATCTAAAACTGCTCTTGCAGAAGGAAGTAAGCCACGATAAAATGCATGTGCTTGTTCCCATATTTCAAGACCATGGTGGGGACACTTTCTACATAATTTCTTAAACCTCTCCCATGCCTCACTAAAGCTCTCAGTCTCATACTGTGTAAATGTGGAGATGTCTAATCTAAGCTTTGCTATTTTGGATGGGGGAAAATATTTGTTTAAGAACTTATCATCTAAGTCATCCCATGTAGTTATGGATTCAGTTGGAAAAGAGTTTAACCAACTTTTTGCTCGGTCTCTCAGTGAAAATGGGAACAGCCTAAGTCTAATGGCATCTTCAGAAACCCTATTATGTTTAAAAGTATCACATAACTCAAGAAATTGACTTAAATGCTCGTGAGGGTCATCAGAAGGCAAACCTGAAAATTGGAGCGAGTTCTGGATCATCTGGATAAAGGCGGGCTTTATCTCAAAATTGTTCGCCTGAACTGGTGGCCCCCTAATTCTTGATTGTGCTCCTGTGTCTCTAGGCCTGATGTACTCAAACAAAGGTCTGTCTCCATGTGGGTTTTGCACCTCTTCATTAGGTATGTATGGGAGATTCTGAGGGTTATGTTCATCAACATCTTCCATGGTTATGCTGTTGATATCTACCAAATCTGTTTTCAACTCTTCCAGTAGTTGTCTGAGTCCACGTCGTCTTTCCTTGAGCGTTCTTTCTATTTCAGGATCAAAATCTGTCAAAGTGTCTGCAGTTCTCCGGGACATACAAAGTTAATAACACAAAATAATAAAAGATGCAATAAAATAATAATAATAATAATAAAAATTTAAATCAATTAGCAGATATGAATTTGAATGTTATCTATTGCTGATCCCCGGCAACGGTGCCAAAAACTTGACACGTGTTCGGCAAGCATACCGGTCATGCAAATAATACAGGATAGTAACCCAATGTCATCCTCTAGGATCAGAGACAATCACCCAAATTATAATACCTACTTACATTGTTTGGACAGTTAACTTCGAGTAAAAAAATTAAATTGAAAATTAAATAAACTATTAACTAAGGTGGCAGCAAACTTTTAGGAAGAGACAAAATCTATAATAGCTAAGATGTTGGGAATTTAACCAAATCGATGTGATAATTAATTCTGAATATGCTAATTTGATTTTCTGGTTTTATGAGCCAGCAAGTTTTCTTAATTGATTAATGTACTTTCGTTCAAATTATACCAATACTATCTAAAATTTATTAACCACGGTGGTTAAGACGTGATTTAAATAATTCAGATGCATTAAATTTTTATAATCCTAATCACTGCATAGATCAGTCCTAGTTATTTAGATAGGATTTAAATCTATGGATTTCTTTTACTTTTCAACCTAAAAATTTAATAGATCAATTAAACTCTAGATAAAATTCATTGAGGAGTTAATCAAATCATCCAGAGCATTACGATCACAAAAGAAATCTCAAGTAAAAATAGAAAATCAATTAACCATTGAAATCCATAATCACCGCATCAGTTAAATCCCTAAGACTTAGCAAAAATAATTAGTTGCACATGTTTGGATTGAAAACCATATAAAAACAAAAATAATACAAATCAAATAAAATCATGTAGTCTCCGAATTCTTCCCTGCGTCCGTGCATGATTTCTTTCACCTCCCTGCATCCGTGTATTTCTTTTTTCTCTGTGCTCCTCGACTTTCCGTGCATCTACTGGGCTTTTCGCTCGTTGCTCAGCTTCTTGCGCATCGCCTGAGTTTTCCGAGCATCCTCCTCTTTTTCTTCCGTGCAACTCTCCTCTCGTGCGTGCTCTGGGCATCCCTCAGCTTTCCGCGAGTTCTTCCTCCTTTTTTTTTTCGCTGGTCGTCCGCTATTTCTTTTCCCCACGCACGTGCTTCTTCTCCCCCCTCACATCTTTTCCTTGATTCTCCACACATTTTTCCCATTTTGCCCCCACTGGCATCCTTTTTTTCTTCTTTTGCTCATAAACATCACTTTTTTTTCCAACGCATTTTTTTTTGGGTTGAACTGGCTCCAAAAATAATAAAGATGGGTGGACCTGAAAGTATCCTCTTGGCACGACTCCAATTGACAAGCTTCTGCAAGCTCCTTTTGGCATATATACCTAAAGCAAATAACATAATTAAGTGTAAATAGGCTGCAAATGCTACTAAATTGATAACAATTAAACCAAATTTTTATACAATTAAGATCCAAATATTTCTATATAAATTACATTCATCATCCACCCCACCCGATGCCCCCAACCACTCAACGACGACACTGCCCCTGGCTTTGATCTTCCTTCCTTGGTCAGTGCTTGCATGGTTGCAACCGACCTCGCGACCTCCCTCAGCTTTGATCTCGTTCCTCCAACTCTGATCTCGCTCCTCGGGCTCAGATCTCCCTTCCTCGATCTCGATGCTCGCCCCCAACATCCCCATCCCCCATGCGACCCCGCGGCCCCTCTCCGGCTCCGCTCTCCCTCCTTAGACCTCGTGCATACACCCGATGGCCTCGCCCCCTGTGCGATCCCATGGTCCCCCTCAAGCTCCAATCTCCCTCCCCCAGTCCTGGCACCCCACCCGACGCCCCCTGCCCCTTGCATGATCTCGCGACCCCCCTCCCCGACTCCGATCTCATGATTTCGACACCCTCATGCCCCCGTGCTCCGACCAGATCTTACGGTTTTGGCACTACTCCAGACATGTTTTTTCTGGTCATTGGGCTTGTATTCGGGTCGGTCCAATTAGGCTCGGATCGGGCTCGGGCATGATATTTTGAAAAATTTTGGGCCTAAGCCTGGCCCAAAGTCCAAAACTTTTTTCGACCCGGGCTTGAGTAGGGGTGTGGCCCGGTCCGGCCCGGCCCGAGCTCGGATAGGGGTATGGCCTGGTCTGACCTGGCCCACTTCCAACCCTAGTTTGAGGTAACTAATTGGAGCTCGGCTCGAGTGCTTTGAACTACACTTCAGACCAATCGAAGACTTGACTCTATAGGGATGGCAAAGATGCTTGAACAGTGCTAGAGTGTTAGGTTCTACCCCTTCGGTCTGAGCTTCGCCTCGATATATTTGACCTAGTTCTAAGCCTCATGATTGTTCAAAAAAAAAGAGAAGAAGATGGGGAAAAGCAAAAATTAGAAAAGAAAATAAGTCAAAAGGTCAGACCTCGGGTTACTTCAAATCATGACAAGTTATATCTATATCTAGAAGATCAGCAATATGAAAATAAATTTCAATAACACTTTTCATTACTATGAATTTTTTTATAAGTGATGGGTCAAGGTTGTTTAAAAATGATTTCGATTAAATACCAAAGAACACAAAAGTTCGACCTCAACCAAAATGGCTCATGATTAATTCGAGCACAACTGCAATAAGGAAAATAAAAAAAAAATCTAAGGATCTACGGGCATTAGAGCCCCAAGGCTAGAGAGCTTGGCATGCCTAGGATGATCACCATTGGGGCCGGAGGAGGATCTTTAGTAGCCACCTCTATAGGAGTATTCTCGACCACCGCTGTCTCATTCACCTTGATAGCTTCGGGCTCCTAATCAGCATCCAAGCGAGCTACATCAAGGCTAGGGAAGAGTGCCTCCACCTTGGCTTGGAGGTCGGCCATTGATAAGTCTATCAATTATCTCAATTTAACTATTAAAATCAGTATTAATTAAATTATATTTATTAAGAATTGATATTTTTTATTAGAGTTTTACAAAAAGGAAGTTCATGAATTAAAAGAGTTTGATTTTTAGAGTCCAATGGCATAAACAACATGCAAATCGAAGTTTAAATAGATCCAGAATTGAGAAAAGGACAACATCAATTTATGCATGGGTTTTAAAGTAGTTGGTCCACCATGGACTGGTCGCTTGGTCTATGGAAGCTTGCCCGGTCCACCAGCAGCCATGGCTCATGGTCCACAGCTCTAACCCATGGATTGTGGATGGATTTTCGTCACCTCGCTGCCCGAGCCGCCATCTCGCTGCCCCGCCGCCCCAAGTCACCGCCTAGCTCCTCGCTGATCAAAGAAGCTGCTCGGAATTGCTAAAACATTGCCAGCTATCATCTTTTCCCTTGGCTGCCATCTGTTTGTTGTCACCACCATCCAGATTGCTGGTTGCTACCCCTCCATCACTACCGGCTCAAGGAAATGCCACCGTCATCCCCACCCCCTGCTGGTCACTGTTATTGGTTACCGGAGAAAGCCACCTGATGCTGCCCCCACTCCTATTCTGCACGATCTCGTCGCTTGGAATAGTCCATCAACACCTTCTCCATCCTAAGGAGCCATTGGATGCGTTGCTTGCTCCTTCATGGTTCACCGGCCATTGCCACTACCCCTTCTCCATCATAATCCTAGATGCTTGCTGGCCATCCTCCCTATCCATTGCCATGTCCGGCATCCTTTCCATTGAGCCACCACCTTCCTGCTGCAATCCCCAAGCTTTGGGCTTGTTCTAATGGCCCAAGAGGAACTCGACTGAGAGAAAGCCCTACAAGCCACCAGAGCACAATCTAAGGGCTAAGAGCAATCCAAGTAAAAATCTAATAGCCTATGTTTAATCCAACTTGATGTGGGGCAATCTAATCTGAGCACAATTCAAGCTAATATGATGGCCTTCATTGAGTTCAACCAATTTAAGTGCTGATCAACAGATTTTTGATGAATTGATATAATCTGACGGTCCAGAATAATTTCAAGAATTCTACTCTCAGTTTAATTCTAGTCCTACACTGATTTGGCCTTCTCCAAACTCTATTTAAAGGACTCATGTGCTACAGAAGAAAGTATCATGGAGAAAGGGAACCGTACATGATAGAGGGCTTAGCTCTGGGTTGCAGGTTGACCTCTAAGAGTGAGGTTTCTTAGGAAAGAGTTTTGCCCCTACACCATCTTCAAGCCTATTTCATCTCCAAGATCAAGATCCAAAGAGAAAGAAGAAGAGGAAGCCTAGTTCACTCCATGGAGTACAATGGAGGAAAGGGACATGACATCAACCAACTTTCAGACGAAGCTATGCCAATCAACTTCGGATGCTTTGTTATTACTTTTCATAGTTTATTTAGTTGTTATTTTCAATTCCTTGTATTTAGATTTTAATTAATGCAAAGTTATTTTTTATGTAATTTAAATGTCTATTATTTATTTTCCTTATAAGTAGATACTAAGATCTGACTAACAGATCGAACGTACTGAGTTTTAACTTTCTTCTATACTTTTAATTTTCGTATACTTTTAGATGCTAAGATCTGACTAGTAGATCAAACATACCAAGCTTTCATTCTTGTTGCACTTTAATTCTCCATTTTACTGACTTTGAACTATTTTTTTTATTTTATAAAAATCAAAGATTTCAAACTATCCTAAGCACCGCATTTCCATGGGTTCGACCCGACTCATCCTTTCTACATATTTTAATTTTATTTAAAAATTAATTAATTAAACTGATAGCCACGGTATCTTAATGACAACATCATGATTCTATCAAATTTTTGGCACAATTACTAGGGAGGGCACGAACATTAACATTTTTTATCTTTTTAATTTTTTATAAATTTAATTTACTATTTTTTTTATTTTTTAGATAAAAAAGCTAAGAAATAAAAAAGAAAAAAAAGAGGAGAAGAAAATTTATGTTATTTTGATGAGATCAATCCTAATCCTAGATTAATTTCCTTTTTTTTGTTGCTTCTAATTAATTTCTACCTTTTCCTATTAACCAATTTTTTTTTCCTTTTTTAATTTATTTCCTTTCTTTTATTGCTTTGCTCCTTTTCAAATTAACATAAAAAGAATTTTTTTTAAACTTCTTCTTTTTAATTAGTTTTTTTTTTCAAACTAACCTAAAAAAATCTTTTTTTAGTTTCTTGCTTTTTAAAAATTACCTAAAAAAATTACTTAACTTTTTAATTAACTATCTTAAATACTTATTTGATTTCTTGTCTTAATTATAAGACCTATAGTTTCTTTATTTGTTTAACCTAATTTTAGTTTTTTTTTACATCTAATTAATCAAGATTAAAACCTATCTTTTATATCTCTTATTTTAAATAACATAACATAAAAAAAATAAAAATACCGCATAACACTTAACTAAAATAGAGTAACTAATTAAAACTTAAAAAGATTTTTACTTATTTGGGACATCTTTCTTTTTCGCATTGCATATTTTCTTAAAATATTTTAAGGGCAACAACCCATAAACAATATAAGGTGGGGATTTGATCATCCTTTCTTGATCTACAAATTACCATCCTGCATCTTGCATTGATCCAAGCCTGTTAATTAAAATTAACTAAACGTCAGTCCCTAATGAACTCGAGCTCAATAGGACAAGGTATCCAAAAGAGCTGGATCGGGTCAGGATGGCTGATTAACTGGCATCTAGGAAAGGGGTTCAAGGATGATGTAATCATGAAAAAAGGTGATTTTTATTTGGTTCTGTTGACTGACCTGACAAATCTAATTGGTGTCTAAGAAAAGCAATGGAGGACCCCCACCGATCTTATCCTTACCTGGCCAGTTGATTAGTTAGTTTCTGACTTGAAGGGCTCGAAGTTTACCTTGGTAGTTAGGAGTTGTCTAGATTTAGGATAACTTTAGGATAGAGAGTCTATATTATACTAACTTGTTTATAAATAACACCTAACCCTAACTAATTCTTCTTCTCTCTCTTAACTCTAGGACTCCTTAGGCCCTTTTCTTTAGAACTCTTCTCCTTCTTCATCTCACCACTCTTCTTTAAAAAAAGTAATAATATATATATATATATATATATATATATATATATATAAGGATTGCTCTGATTTAAAATCTTAATTGTATATCCGAATTATCAGAATAATCCAATAAACTACATCAGTGCCAAGAGCATGAATTTTTATAGTAGAGAACCTTTTCTCCTAGCACACCAAGTTTATTCGAGCCCCACTCACTTTGAGAGTGAGTGTCTAACTATGTACCAACCTCTTGAGTTTATGTATGACCAAGTTTATCAAGATCAAATCCAAATGGCCTACAACTCAAGAGATAATCTATACTTTAATGCTAATAATTTAGGTTGGGGGGCTCAACCAGATTTTTCGTGATACCACACCTAGTGGTTATCCTGGCAATCCAAGGATCCATGTTCATAGATACATCCTATTATGATCAGCCTTATCCATATTATCAATATTTTCCAACTAATTATAGTCCATTATTTGAAGAGAAGGTTCAGCAAGCATCATACCCACCTCCTCTACAGACCAACCTAGATATCGATAGGTTTGCTCAATTTTAATAAATGATTATAGCCCAACAGAAATTTATCAATAAGCTAATGGATCAAATTGACCAACGATTAATTGAACTTAATAGAAAGGAGGGAGGTGAGCTACCTAGTCAACCCGAGAGTAACCTAGAGGGACCATACCTAGTGCAAGATTTTAATGATCCTTTACCTTTTTTTGAACAATCAACTCTGATCTTGGAAATGAACTGGTCTTAGAACAACTTTGCATAACCATAAAGACCAATATAGATAATTGGCTAAGGTAGAAAAACACATGGAGAAATTAAACTTGTGGGATGAACTAATTCCATCATTACCTCACTCACTTATGGCCCCATTCCCTAGTACCCTAGAAGCATCCATACCTTTTAATGGGATGGAAGAACAAATAGATGCAATGATGGAATTAGTAGAGACTTTCCAAGAACCACAAACACATAACTTAATAGAGGAAGCTACCCCTATGGTTCTCTCCTAGGATTTAGTAGATCCCTATCTAGCTCAGTTTAGGGTCGACCATTTTAATGTAGATGGGTATACTTCACAAATAAATCATTCAATACAAATATCCTATCTTGAAACAATCCTATTTTTGATTGATGAACAATAAGAGCCATCACCTAACCCACCAATAACCCCTTGTTAGAATCACCATCCGATCTAGAGATGAAATTACTTCCTGATGTACCCATCGAAACTTTCTCAGTGAACTTTATCCAGGAAGCCTAACTCAGTGGTATTCTAAAAGTATACAAGAAGCTATCAGGAGGGATATTACTAAAATGAAGAATCATGATCTTAGAACTTTTATAATTAATTTCTTCATTTTTGGTACTAATTTTGAGGACTGTCTCCAAAATCTTTCTATGATATTAAAATGATGTATGGAGACAAGTTTAGTATTGATTTGAAAAAGGTGCCTAACTTTAACATGAGAAGGGATGTTGACTAAACACATCATATCCGAGAAGGGGAGTAGGGTAGACCAACCTATAACTGGAAAAATTTTTAAACTACCACCTCCAATCTCGGCACACAAACACAATCCCTTTCTAAGTATCATATAAACTATAATAATATTTTTAAATCCTGGAATAACATGCTTGCCCAGTTTACTTTATTAATTCAGGCTAATAGTAGTAGAGTACTCTATGAATAATTTTCTACCATGATGACAAGGCCTTTTGATTGGCTTTGTCCTTTTAATATCATGAGGGCCATATTAAAATTAATTATCCACCGAACTCTCTCATAATGTTTAGCTGAAGATATTAAACTTAGCACTTGTTGAAAGGCAACATAATATTTATTTTTATACCTTTAAAAATAAAATAAAAAGAAAAATAATAAAAAAATTCTAATCTAAATTGATTGTTGTAGCCTTTATCTTGTTGATAAGCTCCTCTTCTCAGGTAACCTTTATTTATATATATATTTTTTATCCTTATGGTTTGAATTTATTTCTTACACTTGTTTATACCATTAGGGATAATGGTATTTAAGTTGGGAGGTAAGGATAAACTTCTAAACTTTAATATTTTTTAAGAAAAATATTGAAAATTATTTTGAAAATCTTTTGAAGAATGTTAGAAAAATTTTGAAAAAAATTATGAAGAAAACTTTTGATAAATCATGTGCCATGAAAGAAATTTTTGAGTAAAATAGACTAGGAAAAGGACAATGAAGTTAGAAAGCATTTACTAATAACTGTAGTGAGTCAAGAAGTAAACTAGCTAGTCAGACTTTTAGCGTCCTATTTAGGTCACCCAAAGGCTATCAGCACATCCATCATACATGCGCATTGACGAGGTAAAGTATGTATTAGTTGTAAGGTCAATTAAGGATTCAATTGTTACTGAAAAATTGGTAATTGATATACACCCCCTATTTAAACTTGAATTTGAGGAAAGAGCTACTTGCCCGAAAAAAGAAAAGAAAAAAGAGATAATAAATAAAAAAGAAAAAAACTCAAAAGAAGAAAAAAAGAAAAAAGGGGCAAGCTCTAAACATTAGTTTTCCACCAAGTAACTTGGCACCTTCACCAAAGTAAGCATTATTGTTTATGTCAAAAAGTGGATAGTGTGAAGACATCACTAATGAAAAAAAAAATCAGGCAATGTGAAAGCTATCTCAGCTTATGTGCTTAAGTTGGGCTTGTATAGAAAATTGACCAGAAATAGGTGATAAGCGAAGATATAATTGTTCTTTACACTCTAGCGCTGAAATACTAAGTTAGCCGTCACAAATACAAGTACGATAGATCTTTGAATGACTTCTAAGAAAGTTTCTAATAGCTTTGACTGTAAAATTTACTTTAGAAACTCAATACCTAGTTTGTGATTCTAGCTAATTTCTTTTGATCTTGAGCCTAGATCCAAAGGAGAATCTTAATGACACACGGTTATAAAATTAATACTTATATTTTAATTGCATTGCTAAGGAACTAGAAATAATTAAGTTGGGAGATGTGATAAGTCTATCAATTATCCCAATTTAACCATTAAAATAAATATTAATTAAATTATATTTATTAAAAATTGATGTTTTTTATTAGAGTTTTATAGAAAAGGAGTTCATGGATTAAAAGAGCTCGATGTTTGGAATCCAACAGCATAAATAGTACGCGAATCGAAGTTCAAATGGATCTAGAATCGATAAAAGAATAAAACATCAATTTATGCATGGATTTTAAAGTAGTAGGTCTACCATAGACCGGCCACTTGGTCTACGAAAGCTTGTCCAGTCCACCAGCAGCCATGGTTCACGGTCCATGGCTCTGAGCTGTGGATCGTGGAGGGATTTTTGTCGCCCCGTCGCTCGAGCCACCATTTCGAGCTACTGTCCTGCCACCCCACTGCCCCGAGCCGTCGCCCAGCCCCTCGCCAACTGGAGAAGCCCCCCGAAATTGCCTAAACATCACCGGCTATCATCTTCTCCCCAAGCCACCATCCATCTATTGTCATCACCGTCCACATCGGTGGTTGCTACCCCTTCCATCACTATCGGTTGAAGGAAATGCCACCATCATCCCCACCCCCTGTTGGTCGCCGCCAATTAGTTACCGGAGAAAGTCATCCGATGCTGCCCCCACTCCCTATTCTATATGATCCCATCGCTTGAAACCATCCATCAGCACCTTCTCCGTCCCATGGAGCCACTCAACGCATTGCCAGCTCCTCCATGGTCTGCCGACCATTGCCACTGCCCCTTCTCCATCATAATCCTGAGTGCTCGCTGGCCATCCTCCCTGTCCGTCATCATCTTTAGCATCCTTTCCATTAAGCCACCACCTTCCTGTTGCAATCCCCAAGCTTTTTGCTTGTTCCAATGGCCCAAGAGATATTCGACCAAGGAAAAGGCTCTGCAAGCCACCAGAGCACAATGTAAGGGCCAAGAGCAATCCAAGTAAAAGTATAATGGCCCATGTTTAATCCAGCTTGATGCGGGGAAATCTAATCCGAGCACGATTCAAGCTAATATGATGGCATTCATTGAGTTCAACCAATTTAAGTGCTGATCAACAAATTTTTGATGATTTGATGTAATCTGATAGTCCAGAATAATTTCAAGAATTCTACTATGAGTTCAATTCTAGTCCTATATTGATTTGACCTTCTCCAAACTCTATTTAAAGGATCCCTGGGCTACAAAAAGAAAGCATCATAGAGAGAGGGTACGATACAGGATAGAGGACTTAGCTCTGGATTGCGGGTTGGCCTCTAAGAATAAGGTTTCTTAGAGAAGATTTCTATCCCTACACCATCTTCAAGCCTATTCTATCTCCAAAATAAGACTCAAAGAGGAACAAGAAGATGAAGCCCAGTTCGCTCTATGGAGTACGATGGAAGAAGGGGACGTGATATCAACCAACTTTCCGACGAGGCTGCACCAATCAATTTTGAATACTTTGTTATTGCTTTTCATAGTTTATTTAGTTGTTATTTTGAATTCCTTGTAATAAATTTTAATTAATGCAAAGTTAGTTCTTATGCAATTTTAATTTTTATTATTTATTCTTCTTGTAAGTATATGCTAAGATCTGACTAACAGATAGAATGTACTGAGTTTTAACTTTATTTTGTACTTTTAATTTTTGTACACTTTTAGATACTAAGATCTGACTAGCAGATCGAATGCACCAAGTTTTCATTCTCTGTTGCACTTTGATTCTTCATTTTACTGACTTTAAACTATTTTTTTAATTTTATAAAAATCAAAGATTTCAAACTATCATAAGCACTGCCTTCTCTATGGATTCGACCTGACTCATCCTTTTTACATATTTTTAATTTTATTTAAAAGTTGATTAATTAAATGATAGCCGTGGTGTCTTAACGACAACACAATCCTATCAACCGCTCTTGCCATATAAGCATCAGCATTGTACTCCACCATCAGCTCTTGAAAGCCCTCTGATGCTCGGAAGTCTTCTATTGCTTGGGCCTCCTCTACCTCAAGTTTCTTCTACCACTTGCTGGCGGTGGTTTACAACAACTCAGCTACCTTGGTCTGGGTCCGAGCTCTAGCCTAGGAAAATTTATGCTTGACCATCTTAGCCTTAGCCCTTAAGGACTTGATCTCCCTGTAGGCCTTGGATTGGACCTCCTCCACCTAGGCCTCAGTAGCCTTCACCCCATCCACTAACTCGGTGACTTTTCCCTTGGCCACCATGGCGTAAGCCTTAGCCTCCTCTGTCGTGTCTCGAGACTCCTTGAAAAATCCAACAAAAAGTCCACATGGTGGACGAGTTAAAAAAAACAAATTTAGTATTATATTAAAAAAAGAAGAGGAACGGAAAAAGAGTAGTGAAGGGAGACTTACGTAAAGAGGGACTCATAAGAGTCTATGATGCGGAACCCCAGCACCTAGTGGTAGTGGCCTCAAGGTCACCAGAAAGGATTGCTACCCTAAGTAGTCGATGGACGACTCTGGTATCTTTGAGGCCCATTCGCTGCTCTAGGGCCACCTGCTTGGACTTCACCAAAGAAGTCACTAGAGCTGGGGAAGAAGCCGATTGATGCAAGGAGATCCATGTGATGTCCAAGGTGTCCCCTCACCTCGAAGCGAAGAAGATGGAGGGGGAGTGTCAGCAAGGGCAGTCGATCTCAGGAGGGGGACATCCCATGCCCTCGAAGGCTCTCACCTCAATGCACTCGCCTAGGCCAACCATGAGAAGAACTCTCCATTGGTTGAGCAAGGATGGCCTCAGCTCAGGGCTTCTTCGGTGTTTAGGTGTTGGTGGGAGCTTTCCTTTTAAGAATGGTATGATGGATGGCATCCAAGTCTTCTGTCCTTATAGCTATACAAAAAAAAGAGAAAAAGAGAAGGTTAGGTCAAGAAATCTGAAGTAAAACAAAATCAAAATTGTAAATTTATCCATAGGATTGGCTGAGCTTAAGCCAACCTTATCGAGTGTTCATTCTGAGAGTAGCTCGGGCAAAGGCAGAGCTGGATGGCTAAAAATATATTCTAGAACCTCCTCCTCAGCATCTTGGAGCTTTGGTTTCTTGTTTTTTGATAGCCGAGGTGGATCCCATGAAGCATTGAAGCTTACTCAGCCGACATAAAAAAGAATTGCTCCTTCCAGCCATGCACGGTAAAAGGAGCCCCTTGAACAAGCTGTTGGCTTGGTCGAGGGAAAACATATTACCACCCAACTTCTTTAGGGTGCTCCTTGAAGACGAAGCACTCCTCGAAGAGGTTGATGGTCGGCTCGGTACTGAGAAAAAGGCAATGGGAAAAAAGGTGATGATTAGCCTTCAGGAGTTTAGTACTATACAACATGGAGCCATTCTAAAGGACTTCAAAAGTTATACCAAAATATAAGGTATGGGCAATTAAAGCCTAACTCGGAAGCACTCTTCATACAACCCAATTCGGCCAGGAGGAGGGTAAATTATTTAGTTGTCAAAACCTACAAGTTCAAGGGAGATCCCTATAGGGACCTAGCATTGAAACTTAAATATTTCTAAGTCCTCCTAAGAGAGGATGGAGGGAATATGAAACAGGCAAAGGTCGGTCTTTCCTCAACCTCGGGATGATTAGGCCTAGACTTAAATCAATCCCTAGTCGAACCTGATTTGGAGGACTAGTTGCCAACAATCGATTTTGTGTCCATTATAGTCCTAAAGGTTAGAAGACTAACCTATGATAGCCAAACAATCTTAAATATCGAACTTTGGAGATTAGAGCTCGAAGATCGGATTTCTAACTGGGCTCACTAGAAGATTGTCGACGGATAGCCAGTGATGATTGCTGGGAATCACTTGGCTAATTTTCCTGTTGACAACAAAAGATTAAGGTAAAAATAAGGGGTGAATGGCCTATCTATAGGACCTTAGATGACTCCAATCTGAGGATGATTCAACTATCCCCTCTGATGTATGCCAAGTGGCATTGCCCAATTGGCCCAAGCAAGCTCCCATGGATCCAAGCCATTTATAGCTCATATCTGAAAAGAAAGAAAATTTGATGGTCATCACGATGACATATGGTTGAATGAGACCTTGGCAATAGGATCCCTGCTTTAAGGCATGTTAAATGCATGACGAGGTCGGCCTAGACTTGAAAATTTGCTCCCTTTGCCAAGCTCTACAATGAACTCGTGAGTGGGGGGGTGGGGGTGGGGGGGGGCTAAATGTTATAGGTGTTCACCCCTATCGAGTCCAACCTGAACCTTAGATCAGTCGACCTCTACCTCGTAATAGGTCAGTGTACACTAGAAGCAAGCCTAGCTCAAACCTCTGATAGTGCGACCTCCACCTTTGATTGGTTCGACTCGCACTAGGGACCTGTCCAACCTCCATCTTGGATTGCATTAGCTCATGTTAGGAGCCTAGTTGGCTTAGACCTCAAACTTACTACTTAAGAAAATTCTCAATATATCAAACAACTCTCTGACCTCACTATAACAGTGCCAAATTTGGCCAATAGCCAGATAAGGCCAGAACCAAGCCATCCTGTGTCACATATAAGTGATGCAATTGCCGCCATGATCCTTTCACACTTTCCAGAAATAGCTAACTAACACACTAAGATTCCATCTCTATAAATAGCCATAGGGGAATCTCAGGTATGAGCATTAAAATCCACTCCATTGCTCCCATTTTTATTTAGCTATCTACCTATTTTGAAAGCTGAGCTAACTTGAGCATCTGAGGGTCCCCATCGAAAGGCTTGGAACTTTTTGCAGGTTCCTACCCTAGTATCTAGAGGAACTGCCTACAAATAGTGATCACCCCATCCAGGCTCAACTGTCTCCTCAAACTTGACCTTTTTGCTTAACTTGGATTTGGCAGCAACAATAATCATCAAGAAGCTATGACTCAAAAGATAGCTAGCAGACCATAGTTTTTGAATCACTTTCCAAGACCAACCTACCCGCTTACAAAATAGAAATTGCATACACCAAGCCCTCTTAGGTGACTCTCAACTTAGCTTGGGGCTCTGTCATCTCAAAAAGGGAACATCCATCCATGCTATGAGAAAAGACCCGCATCATGGATGATAAAACCAGCTCCATTATGCTACCCTTTGCCTCCTTTTTTGGCACAAATACGTGATCACACTAATCTCATGTGAGTGCAACCCAAACGATAAGAGTACAAAACATCCTGCAATACTCGAGGATAAACATCACCATGACACCAACTCCAATCAACAGTGCGGTCAACGACGAAGGAGGCAACCCAATCTGTGATGTTGTTGGCCTCCTAAAAGACCTGCTGAACAGTCATCATGATGGGAAGGTTGAGAAAGTTCTAGGTATCACGGAGGATCAGATAGGCATCTAGATGCTTTGCCCTATCTCGGATCTAGCTAATAACGGTGACATAATTATCCTCAAGAATAATCCTTCCTATCCATAGGTCCTGCCTTACATAGATAATACTTGCCTATCCTTTGTCTTTCACATAACTATTAAAATTAATCCTAAAAAACATGGGAATGAGAGTTTTCATGAAAAATAAAAAAATTGAGTCATAGAAGTTGCATAAATAAGATCCAAGATTTTCTAGCTATTAAAGGTGACTCTAATTTTTTAGCTCATATAAAGTCAGTAGCATTGATCATGAATGTCATCACAATTCTTGTTGCCACCAAACTCCAAGAATAGAGGAAACTAAGGACTTGCTTGCACCCAAGCCAAGTAAGTGACGAATGAATCGGAGAAGCACCTTTCACCTACAAATGAAGTCCCTTGATCGAAGTTTATCCGGTGGGGGACCCTTCAATGCTTAAATCAGTAAAGTTTGGGAAATAGATGGAAAACAAGAAAAAATAGAGAAATGGCAAAGGAGGGAGAGAGAGTTGAGTGATAGAATTTCCTTCAAGTGGCTCAGAGTTGCTTACATCTCGAGGATCCCCTCTTACCTCTATTTATGGATATTAGGAATAATTGAATACCATTAGAAAGTAATATCCTTCGATTAATCTTAATGATTTTCCATTAAGATTAACCTATGTTGGTTAGAATAATAGTCTTATCGTAATGACTTTTCTATTATGGCAGTTGCACCCTCTTATTTGGGCATTTTGAATAAGGGCATTAATGTATCTTAGTCGTGATATCATTTAGAAACCATTTACTTTTGTCTGATGGATGCCTATCTTGGACATTTAGTTGGATCCAAATAACTTAGTCGACCATAGTGTATCATTAGACATAGCGTCGATTAAGTTGTAGTTTTTAATAGTTACTTAGTCTTTTGCTATCAGAATTACTTAGCTTCAATTATTTGAAGAGCAAATATTCAGCTCTGGGTAAATTAGTTAGTTTATTGGTTCCTTGCCTTAGTCAACATGTCTGAGTGAATAGTATAATAGTTACCCTCCACTTCCAATTCTAAGTGTTTTATTATCTTGGGAGAAGAGAGTCTTGTTAATGATTTACTCAGCCTTGAGCTCTGTTAACTTGCTTCCTTTCCTTGATGGTCATTAATGATACTTTGAAAGGTCACGCAAAAGTCATTTTGTTGTTTAATTTTGATGTCTAAGCTATTATGATTATGGGTGATCATGTCGAAGAGATGGCTATTTATTATAGGTATGGTTGGCAATTTTGAAAATTCAATCAACTTTTCTTTAGCCATTCTGGTTTCACCATGTGTTGAGTTACTGCTAGAGCCTCGTCATTTGCGAGGATCCAACTAACATGTTACCATCTCACGAGTGGTGTGGTGAAGAGTTGGACGACTCCTTCGACTGTGTCAAGCCATGTGTCACCATCTGATGACTTTTTCATCATTTAAGGATTGAATTACCATCATTGCAATTGATTAAGTATAGGCAATCTTCTTCTTTCTCAAAGTTTTTTTTCATTCAAACTTTGAGTTTTCTTGTTCTCACAAGTCTCTCTTAGGGTTATTCTTCGAATCTTCTTCCCTCTTCCAGTATTTTTGAAGGTTAGGTTCTTTTTCTTTTTAGTTCTCTTCTTCTTTTGTCGGTAGCTTGACCTTCTTAGGGTTTAGAGGTCCTTCTTGTAGGTTTTTTTTATTTCTTTTTATCATCCCTATCTCTTACCACAGTTAGGACTTTAGAAATTGGTTCCTAATTTTGACATTCAGGAAATCCAAACATTGAAGACTTGAGTCTGAGTGAAGTAAAAGTGTCATGACTGAGTCTAAAATTGCCTACTTGCAGAATTACTATCGGATTTCGTGGGACATCCGAGTCCAGTTTCCAATCTCGACGACCGAGTGAATAGTACCTCTCCTAGATACTTTGCCATATACGAATATTTTCTTTGGGCCAAACTTCATTTCCCACTCCACCTTTCATCGTTAGGATTTTGAATTTGTACCAAGTTGTCCCAGCACAACTTACTCTGAATACTTTTTAGATTATATGCTCTTTCACTATCTGTATCATGATCTTGAGTTTGAATTCAAGATATCTTTTTTTTGTGCCTTCTTTATGATGAAGAGGAATCCCTACGACAAAGGGTGGTGGTTCATCAGATCTTACCATGGCCAAGCTTTTATCAAGGATCTTCCTTCTGCCATTTATAGATGGAAGGAAAGGTTTTTTTTCTATCTTCTAACCATTCTTGGGGCTTTAGTACCGAGTGGAGAGAGCCCTGACTTATCCCAAATGATGATAAAAAGGTCTTCAGAGCTGACAAAGAGGACTTTAAGAGACTTCTTGAGGTTGAGGTCCCATCGCAAAAAGAACTGCTGAAGGAGTAGAACCTTTTTAATACGGAGATTAGTACGGTACATTGTTAAGGTATAGCCCGAGTAACTTAGTCATAGTTTCCTTTTTCAATAGCTTTTGAAATTTAACTAAGTATTTTACTCAGCTTTTCTTCCTTTTTATAGAGATGAGGCCCGACCTTCAACATGTTCAACAGGTAGTCCAGAAGATACATGTTGAATGTTTAGAAACTTCCCAACCATCGAAGAAGCCACATGTTGCACCTAGTTCTTCGGTGCTAGGAGCTTCTCCAGCTCCAAGCTATTGCATCGACCATTTAAGAAATGGAAGCAACAGCTACAACTTCTCAGAATAGTGATGACATTATTGTTGTTGAACCCCAGCCGATGGAGTCTTCTGTATTAGTTACTATTTCTCCTAGGCGATCAGCTACTCCCGATCAGCCGACCACTCTTGCCCCCCAAGTAGGTGTCGACCGAGGGAAGGCACCACATACTTCCTTGAATGTTGAGAGAACCACTTGAGATACTCGAGAGCCTGAGTCTTTCATTGACTTAAATGTTTACTATGATAAGGCGAGGCTTCATAACCCGAAACTGGCTCATCGATTGTTGAAGGCAATCTTCCTTCCATGAGACTAAGAGGAAACTAAATCTCGTTGATAGAACAAGATTGTATCTTCACTATATCCAACTCTCTTAAAGGTAAATTCTCTTTCCTTTGTTTTATTCTTCTTTAGTTCTTTAGCATTGCCAAATATCTCTAACTTAAATTTCTTATTTTAGCTTGCTCATAAGGTAGCTATTATAGAAGAGGGTTTTCATAGCTTCGTGGAGCTTAGTTGGTCTTTAGAGGACCAACTCTAGACTACCAAAGCCCAAAAAGAGGTCACCGACGAACTGAATTAGAGTTTGGAGGCCCAAGTAAGGAAAAACCTTGAAGAAATTTCTCGGCTCAAGAAGGAATTATCTTTGGCAAAAGATTATATAGCAGGTTTGGAGGACAAGTTGCAAAAAAGAAGAAATTGTTGTTTGAAAAATCCTCCAACAAGGATTTGAAGAAGAAACTCAGAGATGCTATTGCTTGAGCATATGAGGTTGAGAAAAAAGTTAAGTGAAGGCCAGTGCTTTGAAAGCGGTCGATGACTATAAAAAGTCAGTAGCTTTTGATGAAAAAGTGACTGAGGTGTCGGCATACCGCTATGAATATGGCTTCAATAATTGCAAGGCAAAAGTCACTGAACTTTTTTTGGAATTGGACCTCAATAGAGTTGTCATTGAAGAAGCTACAAAGAAGAGATCCGAGAAGAGAATGTTGAAAAAGCCCTAGCCAAGGAAGTCGCTCCTTCTAGTCTCGAGAAAGGTTTGGCCAAAGAAGTCTACCCCACCCAACGAAGAAGCCTAAAGCCTTGTACTTTTATTTTGTAATCTTCTTCTTCAGTTTCTTGGAACTTTTTGATAGTCGGCTTCATTCTAACTTTGCAAAAAGTAAAAACCTTTTCAAATATCAATGAAGTTTCTTTTTCTTGTCGATGCCTTTGCACTTGTGTGATACTTCCTCAATGTCTACTATAAATTTTCTATCAAATTTATCTAAGTATAGAAAACTGAGAAGTGCAGTATAGAGGAAGTAGCCCTGGTTAAGGAATTAGCCCTGGCTAAGTAAGTAGCTTTGGCTAAATAATTTGGCTATAATCTTAATTAGATATCCCCTTAGATTCTTCAAGTAATCATGTTTTCTTCTAATTTTTTCTTTTAGGACAAATTCCTATCTTTTTCATATCCAGTCAGTCGTGTGTCAACCAACTATTCTTAGAAATTTTTTCCAAGTATTGTAGTCGGAGATGCTGATTGTTGTAGATTGTCAACTGACCATTTTGAATTTATCGGATATGCTAAGTTTAGAGAGCTTGGATATTAATCAATCATCTTGACATTATCGGACATACCGATTGTATTGAGATGGTTGGGTATCAATCAGCTATTCTCAATATTGTTGAACATATCGATTTTAGTCAAATATCAACCAACTATTTTATATTGATAGATATACCGATTGAGTCTAGATAGTTGGATGTCAATCAACTATCTTTAATATTATCAAATATATCGATTATAGTCGAGCGTCAACCAACTATTTGACATTGATGGACATACCTATCGAGTTTTGATAGTTGGATGTTAATCAACCATTTTTAATATTGTCGGATACACTAATTATAGTTCGGCATCAACTAACTATTTGACCTTGTCGGACATACCGATTGAGTTTAGATAGTTAGGTGTCAATCAACCATCATCAATATTGTCAGATATACTAATTATAGTCAGATGTCAACCAACTATTTGATATTAGCGGATATACTAATTATAGTCAGATGTCAACCAACTATTTGATATTAGCGGACATGTTGGATCGATGCTCCTAACCATTCTTATAAAAGGAACGTTCATATTATAAGAGACAGGTTTATCTCTCTTAAACGGCAGCGCAGCAACCTCGGGGCACTCGAGTTGACCCCTCCGTCGACCCCTGCAAGAGCAACCCAGGGTACTATACCTTGAGTCGGCTAGCTGGAGATGAGCACCGCAGTGCCAACCAAGGGACGTTGATGTGGCACCAGCCTCCCTTACCAGTGGCACCCACAAACCCGTGGGCCCATACCCCCCATCCGGACGAACTAAGAGGGTGCGAGCTGGCCCAATCAACAATCCCCCCAGTGAAACGACCGAGTTTTTCCTCCTACGGAGACTCGAACCCGAGATCTCGGCTCTGATACCAGTTGTTGGATCGATGCCCCTAACCATTCTTACAAAAGGAACGTTCTATTATAAGAGGCATGTTTATCTCTCTTAAACAGCAATCCTGGGGCACTCGAGTCGACCCCTCCGCAACCCTCACAAGAGCAACCCAGGAAACTAAACCTAGAGTCGGCTCGCTGGAGACGAGCACCGCAGCACCAACCAAGGGACATTGACGTGGCACCAACCTCGCCTTACCAGTGGCATCCACAAACCCATGGGCCCAGACCCCCCATCCGGACGAACCAAGAGGGTGCGAGCTGGTCCAGCCAACAGACAAACTAATTAAGTTTAGATAGTTGGGTGCCATTCAACCATCTTCAATATTATCAGACATTCCAATTATAGTTGGATGTCAACTAACTATTTAATATTATCAAATATACTGATTAAGTTTAGATAGTTGGGTGCCAATTAACTATCCTTAATATTGTAATATACATTGATTGATCATGTAAAAAGTATCATGAACAACTTTATTGATTCATTGATAGTACATATGTAGATTCTCAACATTCCATGGACAAAAAAATTGAGATCCATCTAGGTTTTCAATTCTATAAGCTCCGGGGCACAGTACTTTAGTGAATCTGCATGAACCTTTCCATTTTGGGTATAACTTTTCTTGTTCAGTTAAGCGACGATCTTGTTCCGGGCAAACTTTATCCCCTCGTCATAAGCATTGGAAACAAAGTTGGCCTTCTCATTAAGAAACTTGGTATGCCCAGAAGTCCTCCATGGTCTTTGAAACGGTGGCCTTGACCTTGCTCTCAACACCGCTCTCGATCTCCTTCATTTCTTGCTTCGTCACCTTAAGTGAGGCTTCTGGTTTCTTTATTCTGATTGCTTAAGTTTCTTAGATGCCTTTTATTCTTATGTTTTCTCCCATGACCCTTTGCAAAGCAGCCTAAGCATCCTCGACCCTTTTAGTGATAGCATCGACTCTTTGCTTGGCCTCCTTATTCCTTTTGGCAATCTTTTCCTTTAACATCTTGGCCTTCAGTTTATATTTCTTGCTTTCGGTCGAGGTGTCTCGACTATGCTCAAAGTATCCATTTATATATACAGCCATCTGCCAAAGAAGATTTGTTAGCAATAAAGAAATATATAAGTATGAAAATTTGCAGGTGAACTAGCTTATTCAAATAAAACAATTTATTATCTTCCTTCGCACAATGGCACGTGGCTCGACTAGAATCTCATTCACGTTGGCACAAAATATAAGGCCAGAGAAAACCTCATGCACAAGCTTGTAGTCCTCTAATGCAGAGGCCTCAAGCCTAGTGCAAGCGGGGGCTACATCAGATATTCCTTCTCGGGTTTGATCGGGGATAGCTTCATTCAAGGAGGTGGGACTCTCCACTCTTTGTTTACCTCAAGCTTGGGGGGCAGGAAAACTCGGGCTTGGACCCCTTTAGACTTCGACTTGGAAGGTAGGAGTGCTTTGACGGCTCCCCTGAACTGCGAGTTTTCGACAATCCACTCAAGCTTTAGAAGTCAAAAAGGAGATCGGAAGCATGAATGGCCACTCACCCGCTCGAGCTTGAGAAGTCGGAGGGGTGATTGAAAGCACGATGAGCTGCTCTTCTGCCCGAACCTGAGGAGATGCAAAGGTGTTTAGTGGGACGATGGATACAGGTCGGGTGGGCTACTTTGACCTCGAGGACTTTCAAGGAGTTGGCGACATGGGAGGACTTCCACCCTTGAAGTGAACACTCCGACTGGCCCCGTAATCTATAGAACTCTTTCGCTTGGAGGTCTGCTTGGGATCCCGCTCTGATCTCCTCGTATCTTTATCCATCCCTACAACAAGAATAATTAGAGGTCGGTATTAAATTTAAACAAATCAAATGAGATAGCCTGATCCATGATTTCAGATACACACACCTTGAGGGTTGGCCGGACTAATTTTGATGTTATATAACGTCTGTTCCGAAAGGAAGACCTTCAAGAATAGTACTTAAAATTTATGCAAGACCTTGAACTCCTCCCTCTAGCATTGGTCCAAGGCAGGTTTCTTGAGGACTATCTCCCGAGCCTCTCCCCAGCTGACAAATTCCCAATGCATGCCAGAAGTTTTGGAAATAAATGGAAGACGTTTCTTCTAGCCATGGACAATGGAAGGAGCATCCTGAATCAACAAGGAGATTCCTTTCTTCATACCAGATGATGCGTACCATCACCTACTTGATTCAAGGTGCCTCTTCAAAGTATAAAAGGAATGGAAAAAAGAAATACTAGGTTTGATCCTAACCAAAATGCAAATTGTAGTAAAACCACATATATGCCACATGAATTCGAAACAAATGAGCATGATGACATATAAAGAAATCAAAGAAGAGTAATAAAAAATAGATGGAAGAGAAGCCTCAACCTACCCCAGAAGCACTCCTAGTAGAGGATTATCCAGCTGAGGGTGGCGAGCAGGCTCAATCATTCGATCCCGAAACTTTCAATTACAACTTCGGTGGAATCTGGTAATCTTCATGGATTATAACCAAATCCATCTTCGTGAGTTCTGATGGGAAGTTTAGCGGAGCGAAATTCGACATCTCTTCCTCCTCCGAAGAAACAAGCACTAAAGCTAAAGATTTCTTAGTGGCACTTATTTTGAAAAGTAAAAAGAAAGGAAGGCTTAAAAAGTTGCAAGGACAAGAAAGAGACCAAGGAATCAGAAGAACTCAAATTTGCAGCAAGAAGAAAGAGATGATTGAAAAAGTCCTAAGGAGCCAGTATGGTATTGTCGAGGGTTTGAATAGAGACAAAGTTCAATCCAAGAGGAGCACTTTCTCCCACAAAATTAATACAAGGGATGATAAAAAGACAAAATCCAGTGAAAGGTGGCTAAATGATTGACACTTGGTACATCCTCGCTAGGTACGGATACTGTAGCAGATATAATAATTAATGACAGTAGTAGGTAGATCATGCTTTGCACATCATTCAAAATGGTGTACGAAAACCTTTATTGCATGGAAATGATTCGAATTCCAACCAGAAATACATCAATTGTCCATGAAAAATCTTTAAAGTCCTAATCAGTTGTTGGATCGAAATCAACTCATTCATCCATTGTCGACTGTGAGAAAGTTAGAATTTTGGATTGGAGTGGCTTTTCTATTAACATAACTCCTGTAGGATGTTTTGATTCGAATCGTAAATCGAATTATCTACTTCAGATCATGGATCAAACTCTGAATTATAATTCAGAATGATCTACTTATGGACAATTGACAGATTTAATAACATAGGCCCAGGTATAAATACTTTGGCTAGAATAACATTCAATGTAACAAGATTAGTTAATGATAAATTAGCTAATGTATACAGGACACAATTCAGATATTCAAAAATATGTTTAGGGGTACAATTCGATGGCGCAAACATTTTGATAACTTATCTTTATTGAACCTAGACTATGATTATATAAAGAATTGATTACATGCCTAAAAAAAGAGTACATTGCAATAGAATAAAAAGAAGAAAAACACATTTATTTGAACCTCGGGGCCTTATTTTCCTTAGTGCAAATCTTGGGGTTAGTTTGGGTAGATATGTAAACTTGATTGCAAAAAGAGCTCAGAACTGTTCTATGATCTTTTTTTAACAACTCCTATACGTGCTTAATCCTCGATATAGCATAATAGAGCTTATCTCGAAGCTTAAACAGCTCCGTAGTTGCTAGATTCTACCATGCGGCCAAGCTGGAGTCATTAGGTGAGGCCTCTGCCTTTCAAGAAAGGGAGCCTCTCAACTAACGAACCCTGGCAGGAATGGTAACTTGGATCTTTCTCCCTCATTCCTCCTGCCATTGCCATCTCAAGTGCCTTATTTCATCTTGAGTACATGAATATTCTTATCCTCGGCAACTTGAGGCTCAAGATTCTTTATTTGGGTTTCTATCTTGGTTATCGCAGTATCCCAGTGATCAATCTTTTTTTGGACTTCTCGGAGGGCTTCTTTATAGCAGTCGATTTTCCTTATTAGCTTGGCGTTAGCGATCTTCTCCTATTCCAGCATGTACTCAACTTTGTCCATCCTTTTCCTCACCATTATGAGCTTTTGCGCTGAGGCACTTGAAGCTAAATCTATGAAGTGGACCAAGTACTGCCCTAGTTGGGCGAATCTTGCATAGAGTAATGGTCACCCTGTTAGTCAAAAAAAGTGCAATAGGAGATAAAAATAAGACATAAAAATTACTCATCTAGACAAATGATCCTAGAGCATCAAAAATCTAGAAGGTCTGCTTCAGTAGCTACCGCTCTGTTGACGGAAGGAGGCTCCTGAGCAGTTTAGCAACCCTATTGAGACCTTGTACAACCACATCCGTGCTAGATTTTTTTGATATGGTACAGGTCGATGGCTATGATAAGTTATCGGACGACACAGTTAGAGAGTTGAGGATTGCCTTCATTAAGCATTCCTCCGGAATGCGAGGATTCACCATCCTTATCTTGATCTCTATTGTTGGGCTTATTGTACTAATCATCCCAACTGGTGGGTCAGTAGTTGAAGGACGGGTGGTACCTTTCATCTCCTTCAGTGGATCGCAGCTTTTGCGATTTTCACTGAAACTATTTCTAAAAATATGATTGCTTCCACCACAAAGATCTCGTCCATTGAAGTGGTGATGTTTTCTACCTCCATTGAAACCCCTTAGGGTGGGCTGTTGCCTCCATTCAACAAGGATGGAGCTTGAGCGACCGGTGGAACAACCTCTTCCTCTATTAAAGCCGGTATAAGAGATAGTGCGATAGAAAGATCAACTAGTATCGAAGGCAGTGCGATAGAAAGATTGTCAGGTGCTAGAGATAGCACAACTAAGGGATTGACAGTATTGGTCATCGGAGTCAAGGAAATGACTGCCGGTGTAATTCTTTTGACTTGTTTCCTTTAAAATGCCTTCTTGAGCGCTTTGCGCTCTTCCAAAATCATTGTCTCAGAAAAGCTGAAAAGAGTACCACATAAGGCTTAGTTGGAAAAAAACTTCTGGATGAGTTACAAAGGTAAAGGAACAAGTTTAAATAGAGAAAGGAAAGAAAAAAGAAGGTAGGAAGGTGCAATTATTAATTCAAAATTCTAAAATATCCTGCAACAGTAAAGGGACTGATTCTTATACATGGTCGTTTTGATTTTCTAAATAGCTAGTGACTGATTGCATTCAGGCACTACCTATATTAAATGATGACTCATCGAGAGCAATGAGAGGATCTGAAATATGACATCAATATTATTTTCTTAGTCAACCCACCACCAATTTAGACTCAGAAGTAAAGGACAGGTATTACAGGGATACTTTGGATACCTCGAATATATCTTTGGGATGCAGCTTTAGAGATGGATACTTAACTCACCAATCCAGCTGCTGATCTCTTTAACAACCGAGCTTGTCGCTGAGATATTTTTGTAGTTCAATAATCGATTGCTATTATCCTATTGCCGACCCATTTGTCGGTCTATCAATGGCACCAAACTTGATACCGAAATAATTCTTATTTGGTTGTTACAGGTACGATCCTTCAACACGCTCCTTCTCACATGGCCCATCTCTAAGATTTGAAATAGCTAATTGTTCAAATGAAAACAGCTACCTCGTATTGATGATATCGCTAATAATGACCTCCTCTATCTACGAATGAATAAGGACTATAATATTGCAACGGTATGATCAATGGCCTGATACTTCAGAGTTGCCTATTTTCTCAACCTTTTTTTATAAATAACTAAAGTTCTGAGGACCATTGGGTAAACAACTCTTTCATACGCTCACTACTTTTTATTTATTTTAGACTTGAACGTCCGAGGATCTTCACTAGAACCAACTTCAATTATCGGCTTTATTTTACAAATCACTCTAGCAACGACTCCCACCAGCCAGTGCCAGCTCCGATCTCAGGTTGGAAACTCGAGCAACAAACAAAAATATTATATATGCCTATAAAAAGTTCGTGAGCTTGTGATGTATTAATATAAGAGATATAAAGAACGAAATAATGCTGATATAAAGTGTTGTGATTATTAATATAAGGGATATAAAGAATGTAATTAACAGATGTCCTTGCAATATCTTTGTCTACATAAGTTTATAAAAGAGTCTACGATTATATCTGTAGACAGGTCAGCCATTCAACCAGCAAGAAAATAATGTAAAACAAAAAGAAGTAAACACATTGACACTAGATCCTACTAAAAAGTCTGTGAATTAGGAAACCATGAAGTTAAAGTACACCACGGTACCAAGAAATAAATGACAGGCACATTCATAAAATCTCTTTACCTGATACATTCAAGAGACTGAAAACAATGCTTAGCAGGACAATGCTTCGAGTTTGAGAGGGCATGCGGAGGTTAATAGTAACAAAAATATAGAAACTCTACTATAGTTGGCTTCAATTTCATAGGAAGTTGGACAGATACACACAGATGAAGGAAGAAAACATACACGAAAAGCTTTAGCTGCAATTACTTTATAGAGTTCAGACATTAGCAAAGCTGGAGTTATAAGAGTAACAAATAAGGGATAGATGTAGCTTTCTTCATGACCAAATAAGCATGAACCTATTCCTAAAAAAAATAAACAAGCATGGACCTAGAACACTCAATTTCTTGGGATTTCAAGTCCACAGTTAAATTTGCAACTGCACCTCAATTATCAAGCTTGCAAACGGTCCATTTCCAGGGTCTATAAAATAGAGGCTACTATTTGGACAGTGAAGTTTGAAGTGCCACTAGAGAAAAAAAAGACACAGTTCAAGGGGTGGTCTCCTCTCTAAAGACAGAGACATAACTTTGTCCAAAAATTTTCATATATGTATTGGTTGAGGGTTATAACCATGTACCGTGATGGCTACCAAAAACCCACCATGAGAGATGTTCAGAATCAACCAGCCACCAGACCCCTGCATTGCCAACAAAAAAGCTTCTAAATAAATTAGATACTTTTAAGTACCTCTCCAAACCTCTCCATCAAGCTTGCAGAGAGCAAAATCCTAAATCCATTTCCTCTGCTATCACCATCACCATTATTACCACCACAAGAATAAAACCACTTCAATATCTTTTCTGATCTCTCTTAAATATAGGCCCGCTTTCAGCAAATATACCAAACCACAACTATAACAATCAGTACATTTACCATTGAGAGGCTAATTATATCCACAAGCCTGCCTCAGAAACTCGGTTGCTACCAGACAATATCATTCATTTCGGATCCAAGAAAGCTCGCACAAAAATGAGCAGTACTCCCAGCACATCTATCAAGGCCACATCAACTGAAGACATCACCATAACCACCGTAATTGACATAACTTATTCCAACAAGTAACCATCTCGATGTCTACTATCAACACCAGCCAGAACAAGCAACAAAGATTACCAGCTAACAGCAGCAGGAACAAAGGACGAGAAATTTAAAGAACTTAGCCGAGACACCCAACAAGCATTGCATCAGTTGGCAGCCTCCAAGTCCTTGTGGATGGCATCAGCAGCGGCGGCCAGGTCCTCATCGAGGAAGATGTCCCACTTCCCATCCCACCTGATGAAGAACTCGGTGTCCTCCAAGTACTTCACCCGGTGCACGTCCCCGGCGGGGGTGAACAAGAAATCCCCATCCTCGAGCTCGTAGCTCTCTTTCTTGGTGATGTTCCAGACCTTCTTCTTTCCCTTGATGACCACCAGGTCGTGGCCGAAGGTGTGGTGGTGGGCCGGCTCCACGCTCCCGGCTTTGAACCGGACGTAGGCCGACGTGGGGCTCTCCCTCACGATCCTCATCTCCCCTCCCGGCATGATCCCCACCAGCTCGAACTCCATCCCCTTCCTCAGGCAGCAGATCGCGCACCCTTCACCGGCGGCGGAGGAATCGGCGGAGACGGCGGCCATCTCAGCTGTGGACCGGTCGAGGAAGGACTGAATGTCGTCCGGCCATGGCGCGTCGCCGGAGGCTGGACACGGGGACTTGAAGGGGGTGCAGAGCCAGGCATCGACGATCTTGACGGCGTCGTCTGGGGCGGTGGACATGCCCGAGACGGAGAGGACGTTGCAGCCGTTGATGGAGCGGGTGTTGACGGCGTCACCGACGGAGGAGCATGTGGCCGCGTACACGCGGGGAAACTTGTTGGCGAAGATGGAGACGCCCACGCCGGTGCCGCAGGACAGGAGGCCGCGAGTCTCCGGCTGGTCTCCGGCGGAGGAGCTGACGAGGCGGCCGATGCGCTCGCCGATGGAGTAGTATTTGTCGGTGCCGAGATCGACGACGTCGACGCCGGGGAGGGAGCGGAGGTGGGCCACCAGGGCGTCCTTGATCGCGCACCCGAAGGCGTCGGCGCCGGTGTAGATCCTCAGGGATGGGGCCGGCGGAGCGGTGCCGTTCTTCGCCCCCGCGGTGAGCTCATCTCCCGACGCCATCACCGATCACCGATCTCTTCCTCTCTGCTGTTTTCGGTCGAAGCTTTGCCCGACGCCGGAACGAACAGAAACCGGAGAGGGAAAAATTAAATAAATAAAAGTCCAGAACATTCTATAACGACAACTGTATAATTACTATTAGGCGAAACAGGCATGTACCGTCCGATTTTGGAAATGAGATCAATGAAGACTAAGTGAACGGAGGATATCATGTCCTATAGACATTTCTATGCAAAGCATTTAAACGAGAAAAAAGTTGGCCCGAGGGTCCGGTTACGGGTTGTCATGACTTATTGATTGATGGGTTCAATTTTTTAAATAAAAAATTATTGATTGGAAGTGTTCCTGGCCACCATCCATCATCGTCAGATCATCAAAAAAACTTATTGTCATTCAAACCAGTACAAGTTGCGAAGCTGGCAACCTATTCTTCGTTCAAGATTTCTAATAAAATTTGGATAAGAGAATGTTTATTTTTAATAATAAATAATGCATTAATTTCTTGTCTTCATGCCCAATGCCTTCAATCCTAACTTACAATTTAATTTCTTAAATTTGCAACTAAGTCCCAACAAATTCAAAATAAAGTTATTCCCTAATTTCTTAAATTCTTGTAGGTTGCACTATAAATTTTATTTTAAGTTGATGTTTTTTTACACGGACATGTGCCCGACAAAACAGATATGAGAGTTCATAATGTCAAAAGAAAGGAGGCCACAAGGAAAAAAGAAATATAGTGATCATGGTATCAGAATCAACCTTCATAATACTAAGCAATGAAAAAAAATATTTAGTCCATGATACAGTTTGCTTTTCTATAAATATGGCAAGTGTTTATCATAATCACGATCCTAAAAAAATACTAAATATCACAAAAAAGGAGATGGATGTGATGTTGTTCCGACCTATCTTGAATCTAGCCAATAATAATGATAGAATCATTCTTATTGAGAATCCTTATAGGCATGCAATTCTTATCTAGCCTGAGTGATGTGCTTTCACATAGCTCTAAATTTAGCTTATGGAACCGAAGGCTCATAGAAAAAGAGACCCCCACTATCAGCAACCTGCCTTTAGCATCAAGGATAATAAACATAGCACCGTCCAAAGCACCTCGAACGTTGCCATCGAAGTTCACCTTGACAAAGCCTAAAGGAGAGGCTCCTAGGAGATGTAAATAGCCCTCCGGGCACTATTGAGACAGCATGGGAGTCCCAGGATCCGGGGCTGCAAGGGACGTAGCAATGTCTAAATGGTGATATTCTATATCCATAAATGTGGCTCTCTGAAAGACCCGATGGGCCAGAGTAAGCATAGCCTCGAAGACCAGGCTGTTCCTGAAAAGCTAAATATGATAAGCGATGTAGGCAAACTGTCCACCAACCTCGGTCGAGCACTACTGGAGCATATCGAGGAAAGAGCACAACCAGGGATCATCATCCTCATCCCAAGGCCATCTCCCAACCATCCTTTAAATCAACCTCGTCCTAAAATAATGCAAGATAACATGCTCAATGGATTCATTATTAGAACCACAAACAGGGCAGATCATCGACAGGTCCATACCTTTGCACCTGAGCAACACCCTCGTAGGGAGGTGACCCTAAACTACCTTTCAAAGAAAAAGATGTACTCTCAAGTAGACAGGCAGTCTCCAAATCCAGGCAACTACTTTCTCATCTTAGAAGGTATCCCGTACATATCATAAAGGGTACTAAAAGGAGCCCTGGGGTCGTAGGAGTGGCCCCACATCCTCAGATCCTGGCAACAATGAGTCGGAACCGAGATGGCAAGAATCTAATCAGCTAATTGATTCCCAAAAAGTTTGGTAACCTCCCGAGGTCTTCAAGTCCTACTGTCATCTGCCAGCAAGTCAGAGACCTGAAGGTTGTCGACCAGCTCCATGCTAACAAAGGTCGGCCACTTGGACAAAGGCATGCTGGAAATCCATGCATCTTGGCTCACATCAATCATGGACCCATCCCAATCAAGCATCTGACCTGGGCCAGTACGGCTGGGCCATGGATACAGATTCTCTCCAAAGAGAAGAGCAATCGTGCATAATTAGACTCTGAGATCCCTGGCTCCAGATACTATAGCGGGCTTTGATCACTTTGCTCCACAAATAATTAGATTGAAGAAGATATCTCATTGCATGCCTGGCAATCAACACCTCTTCCTGATCAGAAGCAACTAGATCCTTGGACCTCCTCCCTAATAGGCTAGCAATAATATCCCAGGATACCAGGTGAAGCCCATCAATGCCATGTCTAGAACTCCATAGGAAATTCCTAAAGAGCTGCTCCATTTTTCTAAGGCAATAGCTAGGCAGTACAGTGTTCGTCAAAAGGTAAATAGGGATGGAACTCAAGACTTATTTAATGAGAGTTAGCCTATCCATCATGGAGAGAGAAGAGGCTTTCCAACCCTCAAGATGATCATGGACCCATTGCACGAGGGGCCTACACTTCGTCCTTCACAGCCTCGCACCAGTTATAGGGACACCAGGTAGAAAAGGTCCTGGTCTGCCCAGAAATCCCAGTTTGGCAAGGATCGTCTGCTTCATCTAGGGATTCATTCCGGGGCTGAAGATAATAGTGGACTTTTATAGATTGACCAACTGGCCCAACCTATGGTAATAAGACTCGATGATGGTGGTGAAGCATCTCGCATTCTAGATTATCGCTCATCCGATAAGAAGGCAATTATCTACAAAGAAAGGTGAGAGAGGGGCTGAGCTCCAGGGGCTGGCCAGTAGGGCTCCAGTAATGATTCCTGGACTGCACCTCTCAGAGCACGGGAGAGAGCATCAGCATATAAAATAAATAGGTAGGGAGATAAAGGGCAACCTTGGCGAAAACCAACTGTTGAGTAAAAATACTCAGTCAATGTACCATTCACCAAGATGGCGAAGCTAAGGGCTTTAACACAGTCCATGATCTAACTGATCTATTCATACTGGAACCTGAAGTCATGAAGAGTCCTCTGGAAGAAATGCCAACTCAATGGTCATAAGCCCTCTCCATATCCAGCTTGATTGCCATGAGACTCGCCACAAGGGGGTGCACCTGAGATCATACATGAACTCATGAGCAAGAAGAACATTATCAGTGATGCAACGACCACTGACAAAAGGCACCTTGCTCAGGATAGAGGAGATAGGATAATTAGCTATAGCAACCTAACAAGAACCCTCGCACAGATCTTGTAAATGATGGTACAGAAATTGATAGGTCTAAAATGGTTGGGTACCGAAGCATCTGGTCTTTTAGGAATAAGAGTGATCAAAATTTTCTTCCACTCAGCAGGGATACCAGCAAGGAAGACCACCTGCACTGCCTCAATCACCTCACCCCCAATAATAGACTAGTAATGGTGGAAGAACAGAGGAGGGAATCCTTCCGGGCCAAGGGCTCTATCCTTCTCGAGGGACCAAAGGGCCTCCCGCACCTCGATGGATGACATAGGATGGGTGAAGTCTAAATTCTCCTGGTTAGAGACTATCCATCAGATATGATCTAGGGTAGGAATGTCCTCCCCCAAGGGGAGGGTCCACCTTGACCTGAAATACTGAAGAATCTATCTGTCAATCTGATCACTATCAGTCACTAGCATACCACATCGTCTCTCAACTATCTGATACAATTAGCAGACCTCCGTATCATAGTAGACTGGTAAAAGAACCTGGTATTTTAGTCACCCTCTTTGATCCACTAAACCTTAGACTTTGCCTTCACAAAGTCTTTTGCTATCTCAATAAGGAATGGTGAGATGAATGTTGACTCCATTATTGATTTTGATGATTAAAAAAATACTTAAGTATATTTGAGTACTAACTGTTCTTTGAAATATATTTTTAATAAAAAAAGGTACTCATCAAATCAACTAAATTGAATTGCTTGTCAAATGATTGAAGAAGCCCTTTCTATGGATGAAACACCAATCATTAATGGACTTAAGTATTTGAGAATTGCTTGAAACGATGTAAGAGTCCAGTTTAAAGATGATTTGGCTGAGTTCAGTCAAGTTTTTGGAAAGTTTCAGCAAGTATCGACTCAAAGTGTCGACTCATAGTTCAAGTATCGACTCATAACAGTGCAAGTGTCGACTCAAGCTGGTATATAGAAAAGAGTTTCAGATGGCATGCTTGAAGTGTCGACTCATGCTTCACAAGTGTCGACTCAAGGATCGACTCAAAGCTTGAGATAAATTTTTTACAGAACATACTGAAATTCAAGACTCACCTCAAGTGTCAACTCACAAGATGAAGTGTCGACTCACCTGAAAATTCCAGAGAGCTTCAATGCACAATTTTGAACTAGGTATCGACTCATGGAATTTAAGTGTCGACCCTAAGTATCGATTCACAACCTAAAGTGTCGATACTTGGAGTTCTGGAAACAATAACGGCTAATTTTTTTCAAACACAAAACTCATCCCTTTCACCCTCAATGGCTAGTTCCATGTTTCTAATGGTCATAAACCATCATTTAGGTCTTGGAATGGTATTTAAGTGAATTAAATTCAAATGGAACATAAGAGAAAAAGAAAAGGAAGTGAAAAAAAAGAAAAAGAAGAGTATTCACTCATACATTCATTAAGAGCAACTACTTCAAGTAAAAAAAAGCCTTCAAGCATTCAAAGCAATCAAAAGCATTCAAATCCAACAACTTTTGATCATTGATTGAGGCTTCATCGAATTGAAGACAAGCACTTCATCAAGCTTCAAAGAGATAATAGCTTTTTATTAGAAAGCTTGTCTTGTATTCTTTACTTCAATTTATATTTTGTTGTATCAAGATTTTTGGTGAGCCTAAGAACAAAACTAAGAAGATTTTTGGTTAGCGTAGTTGAAAACTAAGGAGGTTTTTAGTTAGCCTAGTTGAAAACTAAGAATTTTTGTTAGCTTTTGAAAACCAAGAGGTTTGTTTTGGTGAGCCTAGTGAAAACCAAAAGGGGTTTTGATTAGTGAGCCCAGAAAACTAATCAACTGTAATCGTGAGTGATTATAGTGAATTCCCAAATGGACCTTGGAAAGTAGACGTAGGTTTCTTTGAGAGCATCGAACCACTATACTTGCCTTGTGTTTGTGATTGATTGTCTCTTTCTATTTGCTCTTACTTCATTGTAATTAAATTTTCGTTACATACTCTTTAAGAGCACACAACACTTACATCATACTAACACTTGAATTGATTATTGAATTGGCACACATACTTGCAAATAGTTTTTTAGAAACCAATTCACCCCCCTCTTGGTTGCTTACTGGGCAAAATGAAAGACTGCGATGAAGCCTCCCCAGGTCGATCTCCTGGAGACCCCCCTTGTAGTCCTCTTGCCTTTAAAGATCAATAATATTAGCCTTGATGTGAATTTTAATTTGAAATTGAAAGTGCACGGTGAGCAGAGTAGCATGTCCAGCGAGTATGGGCCGATCTCATGAGAAATTTGTATTTGAACTATGTTCAAACCCTTGCTTAAGCGAGCTTTAACAAAGATGAACAAAAGTTAATCAAATTAATGAAATAAATATTTTAAAAATCTAGGACTTTTGAATCCACTAGACCAATGACTTGCAAACCTTTCTAATGATCCCTCTTATAACATCTTCCAACTTCTTTCTTTGTATTAACCAAGTATGGATTATGAAGAGATTTTAACTCAACTATAATCCATCAAGGTTTTATAAGAAAAGAAGAGAAAAAGTAAAATAAAATTATTATTGAACCTTCTATCTGTTACCCTCCTTGCACCGAATCAAACATGAACTATAAAGAAATTGAAATCCAACAATAGCTCATCAACTCTCTTGGTAAGAAGTTTAAAAAGGAAGAGAGACTCTTAAAAAATTAAAGCTCAAGAAGAGATCTAAGAAAAGGACTTCTAGTCATGATCAAACTTCATTGCCAATCCTAAGGATTTTGCTTAGCCAGACATGATTTAAAACAAAACTTTAAAAACTATTAAAAAAATAAAATCAATTCTACACTACTTGCTGGAATATAAATTATAAAATTTAAATGTGCAAAAATAAAAACTATACTAATTACAACAATTTAAATGGCATAAAATAAATTGCAAGAAAATGAAAACTATCCTAATGCTAGAATTAAAAAATATAATTAATAAATTGAAATAAGAAAAATAAATTTTTATAAATTAATAAATTGAAATAAGAAAAATAAATTTTATTGTAAAAGCTAATTTAATTACAAAAGATTTAACTTCTAAACCATTAACAAGGCTTGGAGTTAAAAAAAAAAATAACAGAGGAGTTAAATAAATAAATAAATAACTAACAAGCTCTCTTTCCCTCAACTTACTCTCCTTCTCGTATGTTGGAAGGGTTGAAGAAAGTGGGAAGAAGAGATTAGAAAGGGGCAAGAAGAAAGGCAACAAAACACAGGCAAGAAGTGGAATGCAGAATTCTATGGTAGATGTTGCTCTTATATAGGCGGAGGGGAACGCGTTGGGCTCGTGCGGAAATCATGTTGGTTTTTTATCATGATCTGCCTCAATAGCTCCAGTTCCTTATCCTTATCCTGCATCTATCTAACCATCGCAACGCATTCCATTTTATCCCTTCTCAAAAATTAAACTCCGGTGTTATCCCAGCATCATTTCAAAAATCAAACTCCGCTTCTATTCTTTGTCGAATAAATCAATCCTTCCTCTTATTGGGACAACTTTAAGTTTTTCTTTATGATAGCATCACAATTGACAATGGGCGGACATGGCTTTGGGAACAAGGAAGGAGGCAGCGGTGAGCTCGTGAGAAGACAACGGTGTAGAAGTGGCAGATGTAGCTGGATCGTGCTGAGATCGTCGCCGGGGAGAAACAAGGTGCAGTAGTTGGTGGATGTTCGAGCGGACTGAGAGGAGATGGTGGCCAGACTTTGGTAGATTTGGACAGGGACTTCAGAAAGATGGCTTGTAAATGATGGAATAAGAACCAGTGGATCGGATGGTGCTTCTCCGACGGTGGCAACAACAGGGATGAACAGCACCATGTTGGAGAGCTCGAACGGAGATATGAGAATGAGGTGAAGATGGCAAATCGGGGAAGATGACGGTGATCGATCAAAGAAGAAGAACGGCTACCGATGCTTTGGAAGCTTCTTCAGTGACTTTTCTAGCAGTGGACAACTCCCAGTGGTGAGAGACGAAGCTCCGCCATCTTCCCCGGTGAGGTCTTGGCTTGGGAAGGTCTATGGTCCACGATTCTATTTTGTGGACCAGCAACAATGGATGCTATGGACCAGCTGGCAATTGTGGACCAAGCGATTGATTTACAGTGGACCGGTGCTTTAAAAACTGTGTAATTTGTTACTAATTCCTTTAAAATTTACTTCCCAGCTCAATTGAAGTTTGATTTACGTATCGTTCATGCCGTTGGATCCTAAAAATTGGACTCTTGTATTGGTAGGATTCTTTCCTTAAAACATTGCATAGAAGTATCATTTTTAATTAAAAAAATTAATTTGATATATAAATTAATGCTTTTATGGCTAATATTTATGCACTTATCACTTCCCTCAACTTGAATCTTACTTGTCCTCAAGTAAAAATAGTTCATGAACTACTTATTAGAAAATAATTAAGGAGGCTACAAAAACTCTAATACCTTACAACAAGTTTATTCAGACTCAAAGGTTGTTCTCATACCCTTTTTATAAGTAGAAGATTTTCATTAGATAGTAGATAAAACTGGTCATTGGGACATTAATAGCTTCAAGTAAATTGGTTAAGTACAAATTTTCATTTTTTAAAGATAATTCTTGACCAACTCTTATTGTTATTTTTAAATCTTCTACTCCCTTGGAGTGGTGAGATATTGTTTTAGTGTAAGTATGTTCCTCTTATTGCTATTTTTTTTTTTCTTTTTTTTAATACAGACCGTGTAATGCCTTAATCTCTTAAGCTTTCTATCTGATCCTTGTAATAAGTTCTCGACTAATGTCTCCCAATAGTTGTTCTTAGGGCACTAGGTGTAGAACACCCTTCGGGCTTACTGGCTTAAGTCAAAAAGGCTACATATCAAAACTGACTGTATAGCAAATTTTTTCACATCTTCACTTTTTGACATAAAACTCAACCGTTTACTTAGACGAAGAGGCCTGGTTACTCGGTGGAACAATGTTTATAACTTACTTTTATTATCTCTTTTTTTTTATAACTAATAAAGGAAACTTTGTATTTATCAATCCCCACACACATCCAAGAAGTAGATTCTTCTTTGATGCAAATAAGAGGGTTAGAATTATCTAGAAATTGATTTCATTCTTACTTACCATTTTTACTTGAGTCCATTAATATTTTAAAAATTATCTAGACTATTCAATCAATTACTTATAAAAAATGTGTGATTTATCCTAAGTCTAAGATCGACAAGTGTAAGAATATTAAAATGAAGGTAGCTCCAAATATATACTTATTTCACCTTTTATTCCCCATGATTTTAAATAATTTCTAAATATAAGTATGATATGGTATAAAAGAAAATGAAGATATCTGAGAAAGAATTTTATGGAGCTCTCCCCCAACTTAGCTAATGGAGCTTATTGAGTAGGATCTAAAAAATATAACAATATTAAAAAGAAAATAATTAAAAAGAAAGGAGCTGGGTTACCTTCCAGGAGTGCTAAGTTTAAAGTCTTCAGCCAGATTAAACATTGACAGCAGGCTAATCGAGATATGTTGGTTTATAAAAAATCATGGCTTCCTCCATAGATTATGTGGGCAGTTCCAAGAATGGTTTTAATCGTTGACCGTTAACTTTGAAAACAATATCATTACTTGGGTTCTCGATTTCTATAGCTCCATATGGAAAGACTTCTTTAACTAAGAAAGGTCCTGTCCATCTAGACCTACGCTTTCCAGGAAAAGATGTAACCTCGAATTATATAATAGAACTTTCTGTCCAGGAGTAAAAGTTTTTCTATGAATTGCTTGATCATAAAATACTTTTGTTCTTTCCTTGTACATCCTGGCATTCTCGTAAGCTTTATTTCTAAGTTCTTCTAATTCATTAATCTGAAGCTTCCTATGATTTCTGGCTAAGTCCAAGTCCATGTTTAATTTTTTTATTGCCCACATAGCTTTATGTTCTAATTCAACCGACAAGTGACATAATTTTTCAAACACAATCCTATAAGGAGACATTCCTAGGTTGGTCTTGTAGGCAGTGCAGTATGTCCAAAGCATCAACTAAGTTCAAAGACCCATCATTTCTATTAGCATTAACAGTCTTCTCCAAGATTTGTTTGATTAGTCTATTGGACACTTCTACTTGCCCACTAGTTTGAGGATAATATGGTGTGGCCAACTTGTGGGTGACATTATATTTTTTCATTAAGGTGGCAAGGGTCGGTTGCAAAAATATATCCCCCGATCACTAATGATTGCCCTAGGAGTGCCAAAATGAGAGAGAATATTTTTTTTAAGAAATGTAATGACCACTTTGCTATCAGTGGATCTACATGGAATAGTTTCTACCCACTTAGAGACATAATCAACAACTACTAGAATATATTCATTTTTGAAGGAATTTGGAAATGGTCCCATAAAATCAATCCCCCCAGATATCAAAAATTTTCGACCACCAAGATTGGATTGAGTGGCATCATGTCTCTCTTGGTGATTCGATCCATTTGTTAGCATCGAGCACAACTTTTACAATACATATGTGCGTCCTTAAATAAATTAGGCTAATAAAATCCACATTGGAGTACTTTGGCAGCTATCTTCTTAGATGCAAAATGACCACTACATGCTTGGTCATGGCAAAATGATAGAATACTTCTAACCTCATTATCTGGGACACACCTCCTAATGATCTATCAAGACACTGTTTAAACAAGAATGGATCATCCCAGATGAAGTACTTATTTGGGAAAAGAATTTATGTTTATCCTGAGTAGTTCAATGAGAAGGAACTTTATCAATGGCTAAATAATTTACAATATCAGCAAACCATGGTTCAGTGGACACGGACATGAGTTGCTCATCAGAGAAGAATTCATTGACGAGCGGTTCACTAGATGGTGCAATTATGATTCGGGATAAGTGATCAGCTATAGCATTATCTGTTTCTTTCTTGTCCTTAATCTCTAGGTCAAATTCTTGAAGGAGCAAAATGCATCTTATTAAGCGTGCGTAGCATCTTTGTTTGCTAGGAGATGTTTAATGGCTGAGTGGTCAGTATAAATAATAGTGCGCAACCTAACCAAGTAGGATCTAAATTTTTCTAAGACAAAAGCAACGGCTAAGAACTCCTTTTTAGTGGTCGTGTAATTAAGTTGTGTATCATTTAAGGTTTTACTTGCATAATAAATAACTCTAAGTAACTTATTAATTTTTTAACCTAAAACTGTACCTATAGCATAATCGGATGCATACACGAGTTCAAAGGGTTCGTTCCATATAGGTGGATGAATGATGGGAGCGAAAATGAGTGCCTTTTTAAGAAACTCAAAAGATTCTAAGTACTTAGGAGTAAACTCAAATTTTGCTTCCTTTGCTAACAAATTTGTTAATGGGCGAGCCACTTTGCTAAAATTGGGTATGAACCTTCTATAAAATCCAGCATGTCCTAAAAATGAATGAATTTCTTTAACAGACTTGGGTGGTAGAAGACTTGCAATCAGCTCAACTTTGGCCTTATCAACTTCTATTTCCTTTTTTGAAATTACATGGCCAAGAACTATACCTTCTCTAACCATGAATTGACATTTTTCCTAATTAAGAACTAAATGCTTCTCCTTACATCTTTCTAAAACTAGTCTCAGACGGTTTAAACATTCGGAGAAGGTAGGGCCAAACACAGAAAAGTCATCCATAAAAATTTTAAGAATCGTTCAACCATATTAGAAAAAATACCAAATACCGATCATACATCTTTGGAAGGTTGCTGGTGCATTACATAACCCAAAGGGTATGCACCTATAAGTAAAGGTTCCAAATGGACAAGTGAATGTGATATTTTCCTGATCTTCAGGGGCTATGGAGATCTGGTTATAGCCAGAGTATCTATCAAGAAAATAATAAAACTCCTGTCCAGCTAATTTCTCTAGCATCTGGTTAATAAACAACAAAAAAAAGTGATCTTTCCTTGTTACTGCATTCAAGTTTTTATAATCTATACAAACCCTCCATCCCGTTTGAATCCTAGTTGGGGTAAGTTCATTTGCTTCATTTTGAATCACTGTTATTCCAGACTTTTTGGGTACTACTTGTACAGGACTTACCCACGAACTATCAGAAATGGGATAAATAATTTCATTATCAAGTAACTTCAAAATCTCTTTCTTGACTACTTCCTTCATTGCTGGGTTTAATTTTCTTTGGGCTTCTCTGGTTGGTTTAGCCTCTTCCTCTAAGTGTATCCTATGTTGAACTATGGAAGGGCTTATTCCCTTAATGTCTGTCATGGTCCAGCCTATTGCTTCTCGATTTTTCTTGAGAATAATTAATAGCTCCTCCTCTTATTTAGGACTTAGGTCTGAGGCAATAATTACAGACAAGGTTTTCTCTGGACCTAAATATACATACTTAAGGTATTTGGGGAGGGATTTTAATTCTAATTTGGGTGCTTCCTCTTCTGATGGCTTGATTGATGGTTTAGTCATTTCCATGAGTATTTCAGTAGGAGGCTCCCATCTCTGGCTATTTTTATTATCTCCAAGTATTTTATCAATGCTCTCATATTCATTGGTTGGCAAGATACTAGACTCAAGATCAACTTTCTCATCGCTAATGTCTATGGGTTCATAAATTTCATCTTGGATTATACTTATATTAGCATTCTTGATAGATTCCTATTCCAAATTGAATATATTTAGCTCAATTATCATGTTCCCAAAGGATAGTTGCATAAGTCCATTTTGATAATTAATTGCAGCATTAGCGGTAGCTAGGAATGGTCTTCCTAAAATAACTGGGATATGACATTTAGGATTTACTACTAGTTCAGTCTCCAAAATGACGAAATCTATAGGAAAGATAAAATTGCCAACCTTAATTAGGACATCCTCTATCATTCCTTTTGAGATCCTAAAAGATCGGTCTGCTAATTGCAATGTGATCCCTGTTTGCTGGAGTTTTTCCTATCCCAATTGCTCATAAACTGAATAGGGTAGAATATTTATACTAGCCCCTAAATTAAGTAAGGCCTTCTTAATGTGGATTTCTGTTATGACACATGAAACTGTTGCAGACCCTGGATCCTTGTATTTTATGGGCATGTGACTCAACAAGTATGAACTCACACTTGCTGCTAAGAAATTCTCTTTGGTACATTGGTGGTCCTTTTCTTGGTACAAAGATCTTTTAAAAATTTGGCATAAGTTAGAACCTGTTGGATCATGTCTAAAAAGGAAGATTTACTTGAACTTGCTTAAACACCTCTAACATTTTATCTAAATATTTCAATTATTTATTAGACCTTAATCGATTTGGAAAAGGAGCTCCAGAAATTTCAGGCACCTAGTTCGGTGGATTATTAGTTTCAGAATCTTGAGTTTGTAAGGTAGGTTGTTCATTGGATGGCTCAGCTAGCTTAGTAGTTAAGTCCTCTCTAGTGTCAGATGTATCTACCTTATTATCCACTTGCTTTCCTGATCTTAAAGAGTGAATAGTATTTACTTGATTAACTTGATTTTCTTAGGGTGGTCAACCATTTTGGTTTCTTGGATTAGGTTCAGTTGGCTAGGTAGCCTACCTCATTCTCTTTCATTAATGGTAGATGCTAGCTGATCCACCTGCATTTCCAAGCAGGCTATGGCCTGGAAGTTTGAATTTAGGAGTTGGCTCGTGGTTTGTATTACATTGCTTAACATCATTTCAATTTATTTTATATTATATTTGATGATAGAAATTTTAGAGATAACCGATGATCTTTGTTAAGCTTTATAAAGAAAGTCTAAACATTTCCAATACAATGCATTTGGTAAAAAGTACAAAGATTTTATTTTAAAAATTAAAAGATGGATAGAAGAGTTTATCAGACAGTGTGATACTATTTTATAAAAAATATGAGATTGATGTTTCAGATATACTGCTACTTATAAGCATAGTGGTCGAGATCGTTGACAAAGTGATATTACAAATAAGCATCATTTTCGGGTTGATATATTTAATGATGCTATTGACACTCAATTGCATGAATTGTAAAGTAGATTCAGTAATAATGCAGTTGAGTTATTAATTTTTAGCAGTGCTTTGAATCTTAGAGATGGTTCCAGGTTATTCAATTTAGATAGTATATATTAATTTGCAACAAATTCCATGCAGAAGACTTCAATGAGAATGAAAGAAAATTTTTGAAAAATCAATTACAATATTATTATATTGATATTCAAAAAAATCTCGAGTTCCAGAATATGTCTACAGTTTCAAAATCATGTCAAGGATTGATGAGAACAAGAAAATTAGATATTTATCCGTTTCTTGATAGACCAATTCGTCTTGTATTGATTCTTCCAGTTTCAACTGTTACTATAGAGAGAATATTTTCAGCAATGAAGATTGTCAAAACTAGATTGTGCAGCAAGATAGAAGACGATTTTCTTGTCGATTATTTAGTTACTTATATTGAAAAGGAGATAGCTGAAAATTTTATAGTAAATTCTATTATTGATAGATTTAGTTCTAACAAACAACGTCAAATTCAATTCAAATAATATTTATAAAAAATATTTAAATTAATTATAAATATTTATTATTATTATTATTATTTTTTCTAAAAAATTGGTGTGGTCCATCCTCATATAATAAAATCAGCTCCACTATGTAATCCTTTATCCTTTACATTATCATTAAAATTAATCTTTAAAAAATTTAAAAATTAAAATTTTTTATATAAAATAAAAAATATCCGAGCCATAGGAGCTGCAAAAATACATGCAAGATTTTCTGGCTATTAAAGGCGACTCTAATTTTTCAGCTTACATAAAGTCGGCAACACAGCAGCATCGATCATGAATGTCATCACGATCCTAAAAAGATTGCCCTTAGCACTATCGAAGATCCTCTCGTACACCTTTACACCATCCACCAGCCAGGGACCAAACCAGTCCTCCAGCGAATCACACTGAAGGCTACGTGTCGCCATTGGGCACCTCCTTGAAGTTATCCGGCCGAACACCTGCCTCACCCACCACCACCCTGTTCTTCCCACCACTTGCCGGACAATCAAAGCTCAGGTGCCCAATCCGGCCACACGGAAAGCACACAACAGGGATGTTTTCATTGGATGAATCGCTGCCAAAAACTGAGTCCAAACCTTGGATGGATATGCCTGGTTGCAAGGGTTATGCGGTGTCGGTCTTGACACAGACACGAACAAATCCTACCCTCCGCCGCTGATCAGTGCTGTCATCGAGGAACATCGGCTGCCCAGCCCGGCTAGCAATGTCAATGATAGCAGATCTCCCCTGGAATTCCAATGGTAAGATCGGCAAACAAACCCATACCATCGTCGACTTGATGGCCCCTTCTTTACGGAAGAATCCCAGCTGCCATGGCTCAACCGCCAGTATCTGGCCGTAGACGACCCACGGTCTCCTCTTCGGAACCTGATCTCGATCCCCTTCGCTTTAGAACCGGAAAAGCAGATGGTCCCCCTACAGAGCAACGGCCTCTATCTTCCTGTTGGGACGTGCGCAGCAGATTGAATCGATTTAGATTTATAATTAATTTATATTTATTATTTTAGCAATTTATCAATCATACATATAGATATTAAATTAGAAAAAAAGATGATATTTAATGTGGATCGATAAATTTGCCTACATCCACATAGAGGAATGAGCAATCCACTATAATCTACCTTAAAATTGGGCACAAAAGAAATAGCAATTACAGATTAATCACAAAAAGGCAAACAAATAAAAAAGGAAGAAAAAAAACAGGAGAGATCACAGAATACCAGGTCTCGAGCCTCGCCAAATCATGTCATGAATTCTCTGTTATTTTATTTGCTCTTTGGATCGTCTTCAATATTTTTCTGGACCTTCTGCAGCTCTATGTTGCATCTCAGAAAAATATTTCGACGTCTCTTGTATCGCAGGACGTCTCTATGGTTTTTTAAAAAACATCGGAAACTACATCAAAAGAGATCTAAAACAAGTTCGATGCCTTCCAAAAATATCCCAGGCCATCAGATAAAAAATCAACGACTCAAATCGAGCCACAATCCGTGCAAAACACTGCCTCAATATCAGATCAAACCGTGGCCGTCCGATCGCGTGATCGAACGGCCGAGGTTTCACGCGGAAACACTCCGCGCGACTGCTGCAACAGGCTGGGCCGAGCCCACGCGCGTGCGTCACGGGCTGGGCTAGCAAAAGCACGACTACGAGCGTTTGGGAGTAAAACACGGTAACAATCCTCCTTCTTGCGACAAAAAAAAATGCCTCTATCAAATATGGATTGTAAAGCCTCTTCCTCATCACAAGCCCCGAAGGGGCATCACCAAGTGCTCAAACTAATCAAGTTCAGGAATGTCCTGAACTTGACCACTGGAATTGGTTTAGTGAGCATATCAACCGGATTAAGAGTAGTGCTAATTTTCTGAAGTTGAATATCACCATCTTCTACCAAATCTCTGATAAAGTGATACGTGACATCCATATGCTTAGTGCATTCATGATACATCTGATCTCTGGCAAGATGTAAAGCACTCTGACTGTCACAGTGAATAACCAAACAATTCTGCTTGAAACCCAAATCTTGTACTAACCCTCTTAGCCAGATAGCTTCCTTTGTTGCCTCTGTCAATGCCATATACTCTGCCTCTGTAGTAGACAAAGCAACTGTAGATTGCAAAGTAGCCTTCCAGCTAATTGCACAACCAGAAAGAGTAAATACATATCCGGTCAATGGCCTCCTTCTATCCAAGTCACAATCATAATCTGAATCACAAAATCCTGTAACAGTGCAACCACTCTGTCCGAAGAATACCAATCCCAAATCAGAAGTGCCTTTCAAGTATCTAAGAATCCATTTCACAGCAAACCAGTGAGCTTTTCCAGGCTTGTCCATATATCTGCTCACTACACTAACTGCTTGTGAAATATCAGGACGAGTGCAGACCATTGCATATATGATACTGCCAACTGTACTCGCATAAGACACTTTAGACATATACTTCTCCTCATTCTCAGTCTGAGGAGAATTCCTGGCAGATAACCGAAAATGATTGGCAAAAGTAGTGACTGGCTTAGCTGTAGACATACCATATCTGTCCAAGACTTTCTCAATATAATCATGCTGAGTAACAAATAGTCTACATAATTGCCTGTCACGAATGATCTCCATCCCAAGTATCTTCTTTGCCGGTCCAAGACCCTTCATCTCAAATGCAGTACTAAGCTCAGCTTTCAGCTTTTGAATGACTGACATATCTCTGACTGCAATCATCATGTCATCCACATATAATAATAAGTAACAAAATGACCCGTTTGAAAACTGCTGATGATACACGCAACTATCATATGGAGATCTTTTGAAGTTATGGTCGAACATGAACCTATCAAATTTGCGGTACCATTATCTTGGAGACTGCTTCAAACCATACAAAGACCTTTTGAGCAAGCATAAATGATCTTCTTTATCTGGAACCTTAAAACCAGGTGGCTGTTGCATATAAATCTGCTCCTCCAAATCATCATGTAGAAAAGCTGTCTTGACATCTAGCTGTTCTAACTCCAAATTCTGAGAAGCAACTAAAGTAAGGAATACACGAATAGAAGAGTGTTTAACCACAGGAGAAAATACCTCCTTATAATCAATACCCTCTCTTTGACTGTAACCCTTAGCCACCAACCTTGCCTTATATTTCAAATCATGAGGAGTAGCTCCTTCCTTCTTCTTGAAGATCCATTTACAGCCAATTTTTTTCTTGCCCTTAGGTAATCTGACTAATTCCCAAGTTTGATTCTTTTCCAAAGACTGAAGCTCTTCTACCATAGCCATGGTCCATTGCTCAGCCTGTGAACTACCAATTGCTTCTTGAAATGTGGTCGGCTCATCACCTATAGTGTCTGCAATATTCAGAGCATAATATACTAACTCAGCATAAGCAGAATCCTCAAAACCATACCTTTGAGGTGCTCTGATATGTTGCCTGGTTCTTTGAGTGGCAATACTATTGTTGCCGATCTCGCCGCCGCGCCCGTGGCCTCGGAACCGCCGATCCGACTAGACCGTCCTGCCCCTGGGGCCTCCTGGCTGGACCGAACCTGCAAGGCAAGGTCAGAAGACCCTGGTCGGGGATTCCGGCGAGGGAGCTCCGACAATCAAGTTAGTAGACGGCGAGAGGAAACAGACTCTCTGGGACGGGCCCTCGAAGGAGTCCCAGACTCAGAGAATGTACTAGCAAGAAAGATGCCAGAGAGACCAGAAACCCGGCTGGATTCCTTTGCCGAGCTCACGCCAAGCGATCCCCTCTCGGGACCTTGGATCCTACTCTGGGAGTGGAGCTTCCAGCCTCTGTTTCTTACTTGTCTCACCTACCTGGTCGTCTCTTCACTCCTTCCTTTTATCTCCTCCCGTTGCCTGCCCGTTTTTTTGCTCCTAGGAGGCTCCCTTGTCCCTCTCATCTCCTTCCCCCCGCCCCTTTCTCTTTCTCCTTCTGGTTCAGCGGGCCGGGCGACTTTACGGCCTCGTTTGCCAAGCCCAGCGGGGAAAGAGTAAGGGAGGGGGGCACTGGTCAGGCCGCCGACCAGACCTCGGGCCGGGCATGAGCGTTCTCCCTCCCAGGCGTCGGCGCTGTCCGTTACCGGGTCCTGTTTTGTCAGAGCCTCGTCTCTCGACTGCGGAACCTGTCGGGATGACGTAAGTGATGTTTCACGTGCCGCCGCCGTTCGTACGGGGCGCCTTTCTCGAGGTGCGGCGCGCATGGCTCGAGGGACAACCTCGGAGCTCGCGCCTCCATTCTTCGGGACCTTCTCTGTACGAGCTGGCCGACCTCGGTCGAGGTGGACCCCTCCTAGGTGGACACCTGGCGGGGCGACAGAAGGACGCTCGGCTTCGGCTAAGGTGGTCCCGTCTCCGGGCGCCACCTGGCGAAGGAGCGAAGGGGCCCGGCTCGACCTCGGCCGAGGGGGGACCGTCTCAGGGTGCCACCTGGCGAAGGAGCGGGGGAGCAGCCGACCTTGGCCGAGGTGGACCCCTCCTGGGTGGACACCTGGCGGGGTGGCAGAAGGACGCTCGGCTTCGGCCGAGGTGGTCTCGTCTTCGGGCGCCACCCGACGAAGGAGCGAAGGGGCCCGGCTCGACCTCGGCTGAGGTGGTCCCGTCTCCGGGCGCCACCTGGTGAGGGAGCGGGGGAGCAGCCGACCTTGGCCGAGGTGGACCCCTCCTGGGCGGACACCTGGCGGGGCGGCAGAAGGACGCTCGGCTTCGACCAAGGTGGTCCCGTCTTCGGGCGCCACCTGGCGAAGGAGCGAAGGGGCCCGGCTCGACCTCGATCGAGGGGGGACCGTCTTAGGGTGCCACCTGGCGAGGGAGCGTGGGAGCAGCCGACCTTGGCCGAGGTGGACCCCTCCTGGGTGGACACCTGGCGGGGCGGCAGAAGGATGCTCGACTTCGGCTGAGGTGGTCCCGTCTCCGGGCGCCACCTGGCGAAGGAGCGAAGGGGCCCGGCTTGACCTCGACCGAGGGGGGACCGTCTCCGGCCGCCACCTGGCGAGGGAGCGGGGGAGCGGCCGACCTTGGCCGAGGTGGACACCTAGCGGAGCGGCAAGAGGGCCCGGGCCGAGCTCGACTTCGACCGGGGCGGAGCCGCAATTGACTTGGCCGAAAAAAACTCCACGTGGCTCGAATCACGCCCAACGAAATCTAAGACACGCCACGTCACCGTTACGGCCGTAACAATTATCATCTTGAACTTGACCACATACAATAACCTCCTCCTGAGTCTATAACTCTGGATCTGTCTGCTGATGCTGTTCATTCTGAATATCACCTGTAGGCTACAACTACTGTGATCTAACAGTCTGATTAATATCAACAATAGTCCTATCCTACTGATCCTGAACCTGATCTCCCGGTGAAGAACTTGGCTGTAGCTGCCGTGAAGGAGTGGCTGACTCATCAAAAATCACATTCCTGCTGACTAGAAAACCCTGGGATCCGAGCTCTGTGCACCATAATCTGTAGCCCTTCACCCCATATGCATATCCAAGAAATATGCATTTCTTAGCCCTGGGATTCAGCTTTCCATATTTGACATGTGCATATGCTGAACACCCAAATACTCTAAGAACTGAATAGTCTGCAGGTCTGCTTGTCCACATCTCTTCCGGAGTCTTTATATTCAATGCAGATGATGGAGATCGATTTATAATAAAGCAGGCTGTATGTGCAGCCTCTGCCCAGAAATCTCTACTCAATCTAGAACTTGGTAGCATAGATCTGACTTTTTCCAGTAGTGTGCGATTCATGCGTTCCGCCACACCATTTTGCTAAGGAGTATACACAGTGGTCCTTTGCCTGACAATGCCCTCTGATTTGCAAAAGTCATTAAACTCTGTAGAACAAAATTTCAATCCATTATCAGTCCTGAAGGTTTTCACCTTCCTCTCAATTTGCCTCTCAACCATAGCCTTTCACCCTTTAAAAGTGTCAAACACATCACTTTTATTTTTGATAGTATATATCCAGACTTTGCGGGAGCAGTCATCAATCAAAGTGAGCAAATATCTAGATCCACCCTTGGATGTAACTGGGGCAGGTCCCCATAGGTCAGAATGAATCTAATCCAATATACCTACTGTCCTGTGCATGCCTAAAGTAAAGCTGACTCTGTGTTGTTTTCCAAATATGCAATGCTCACAGAATCCAAGTGCATCAACTTTCTGACCTCCTAGCAAACCATGTCTGCTCAGCTCCTATAAACATTTATCTGACATGTGTCCCAATTTTTGATGCCATAACTGTGTCAATTGAACAATTGAGAAATGTGCTGAAGAAGCCTCACCAACCATTGTAGTGCCATCCAAATAATAAAAAGTGCCACTCAATTTATCTCTTACCAAAGTCAATGCACCTTTACTAATTGTAATAGATCCTCTATCCCATCTGCCCTCAAAACCTGTAATATCAAGAGCATTTACCGAGAGAAGATTTCTTTTTAATTGGGAAACATATCTGACATCATCCAAAGTCACCACAGTATTTGCATGAGATTTGATCTGAACTGTATCAATTCCTTCCACTTTACAGATGGCGTCATCCCCAAGAAGAACAGAGCCTCCATCACATGATCTAAAAGAAGTGAACCATTTTTTATGGGGTGTCATGTGGAAAGATGCTCAAGAGTCCACGATTCAGGTATCAGGCCGACTGACACTGCATGCAGCTGTAAATACTGCATCATCTGCAACACTGCTATGATATACTGAAGTAACTGCAACTGATGCCGAATCTGAGATTGTTCCTTTTTCTTTCTGTTCTTTCTCTTTCTTGGACTGTAGAAGTCTACACTCATTTTTCCAGTGGCCTGGCTTCTTGCAGTAATGGCAAACTCCGGGTCTTTTAGACCTAGATTTTGATTTTGTCTTGGACTTGTTTCTACATTGTCCACCTGTTCTTTGCTTATCTCTACCTCTGACAGTAAGTCCTTGTGCCGGATTTGGAGCCTGATGCTCCAACTATACTTTCAACCTGAGCTTATTAGACAACAAAGTGGCTTCAACTTCATCGAGACTTATAGTCTCTCTTCCATAGAGCATGGTAGTAGTAATATTTTCATAGGACTTAGGCAAAGAATAAATTAGGATCAAAACCTTGCCTTCCTCATCAACATTAACACCAATATTCGTCAAATCGAGCAGGTGCTTATTATAATCATCCAAGTGATCCTTGAGTGAAGTCCCTTCCGTCATATGGAATGTGTGTAGCTTGCCCCTCAAATACAGCTTATTTGTAAGAGATTTTGGCATATACAAAGTGTCTAATTTTTTCCATACACTTTTAGCTGTAACAAGATCCACCACATTACGGAGAACTTTATCACTCAGTCCCAAAAATAGAGTCCCAGGTGCTCTCTCATCCATCTCCTCTTTTGCAGCCTCTGTATCATCAGGAATTGCATCCATACCTTTGAGGGCTATTGACTCGCCCTCCTTGACTAGCATATATTTCATTCTCACCTTCCATAGTGCAAAATCACATGTGCCATCAAATATCGCCACCTTATGCCTAGAGGTAGTAGAATAAAAAATAATTGTCTCAGGAGCCGTAGAAGAACTTGGTTGCCCGTCAGATGCCATCTCAGTGCTCTGATATCAATTGTTGGGATACGCGCAGCGGATTGAACCGATTTAGGCTTCCAATTAATTCATGTTTACTCACTTTAGCAATTTACCAATCATAGGTAGATATCAAATTAGAAGGAAAGACGAGATTTAACATGGATCGGCAAATTTGCCTACATCCATACAGAGGAAGGAGCAATCCACTATAATCTGCCCGCAAAATTGGGCACAAAAGAAATATAAATATCCCAATAACAATTGTAGATTAATCACAAAGAGGCAAACAAATCAAAAGGGAAGAAAAAAATAGAAGAGATCACAGAATACCGGGCCTCTAGCCTCGCCAAATCCTGTCTCGAATTCTCTGTTATTTTATTTGTTCTCTGGATCGTCTTCAATATTTTTCTGGACCTTCTGCATCTCTCTGTTGTATCTTAGAAAAATATTTCGACGTCTTTTGTGTCGCAGGACGTCTCTATGATTTTTTAAAGACTATCGGAAACTATATCAAAAGAGACCTAAAACAAGTGCAATGCCTTTCAAAAATATCACAGGCCATTAGATAAAAAATCAACGGCTCAAATCGAGCCACAATTCGTGCAAAATACTGCCTCAATGCCAGATCAAATCATGACCGTCTGATTGCGCGATCGAACGACCGGGGTTTCACGCGGAAAGACTCCGCGCGACTGCCACAACGCGCTGGGCCGAGCCCACGCGCGTGCATCACGGGCTGGGCTAGTGGAAGTGCGGCTGCGGGCATTTGGGAGCAAAACACGGTAACACTCCCCCACTGCAATTTTCTCTGTGTCTTTGAAATCCTTTGCAACAAACTCCATTGGAACCCTTTTCTCCCTCTCCTCCTAGATTTCTCTTCCATTAGCACCAGGATCTCCGAGAAATGGTTTTGGAGCACCGCCACCTCCTTCTCAGAGATCAGGTGGGTCTGCCATTGGGATCGCCGGCCTTGAACAGCTCTCTTCCATGGTCGATCCGGCTCTCCTATCGATGCCGAGGAGTGGCCGTGGTCCCTCGAAGAGTCAACCATCGAGTTACTACAACTATGATCGGAAATGAAAGCCCACCAGACTACTTTTCTGTCTCCTTTAAACTTTAGGGCCTGGTTGGGAGCTCGGGGAAGAAAAGAAAAAAAGAGGACCGGCCGGTGAGGAAAGAAAAAAAAAAAAATGAAGGGAAGAAGAATGGAGTTTATTTTTCTCTTCCGGAAGTTACAAGGAAAAAAAAAAATCTTCAAAACTTCTTTTTTAAATTAAATATAGAGAATAAAAAAAAAGAAAATTATGATATAATATTTTTATTTTTTTAAAAATAAGATAAGAATTATAAAAAAAAATTATTTACTCTCAATTTTTTTATAATTTTATTCATTTGAAAAAAATATAGATTTTAAAAAATTAATTTTTTCTTTTCTTTTTTTTTTTAAAAAATAATTAATAAAAAAAATTAATTAATTTAATTTTTTTTTCTTCTCTTCCATTCCCCACTCCCAATTAAGATGAGCCCACCTTCTCGGGATGCATTCCAGGATAACAATGAGGAGGTAGCATATTTTTTATTTCACCTGGAAATCAAAGCTGGAGAATGGCAAGCACCATTTTCTATTTAATATACTGGTTCTGATCGATTGTGGAGTGATCAAAATAGTTTTTGTGAACTTTCAAGTAAAGTTTGAATTGTTAATGGATACATTGCATGATTAACTCAGCATCCATATATTGGTATCTTTGTATTAAGCAATACCATATCCCGGAAGAAGCACATAAAAATAGGATATGGTGGTATAACAGTCTGGTATCCATGATTCTATCATGCAGTTTAGTAGAAATCTCGGTTATACTATTCCTGCTCTCGTAGTACCCAGCGTATTTTGCTTAGAATACATGGCATAAATCCATCTGTGTTTCTCCCGTGAACAAAGCACCAAATGAAATGATAATTTGCAAATTTTACATCGTACATCTTGTCACGGCCCGAATCCAGATCAAGGATCGGCTACGTGACCGGCCGCACAATCCTAGATATCCACTAGAGATCATGCCAGGCCTAACTTTTAATTCAACATCCAAATCATGATAGGGAACAACTTTCCATAAAGATTAACAGAAAATAAAATACAAATAAAATATAAATTCAGGGATTAATACCTAAATCCTAGCTCCTCACTGACTGGTTCCAAAGCCCAAATGATCTTCGATATCTGAAACAAAAATATAAGAAAATAGGGGTGAGCTACACAGGCTCAGTAAGTTATCAACATCTCCAATATACATACACCAATATGCCACTAATAACAACCAACATGACACTTCATACAACAAGATGTCCAGCAATATAATAATATAACCCACGACCTGATGCAAATATGTACACTTAATGCGACCGACACAGACACGACACGACTATGGATGGCCAACCATTTACTTAACTCTCCTAGTCCCTCAGACTATGGCCACGATCGGCCCATGGCTCGTCCCGAAAGAGACTAGATCCTGTATCACATACCGCTCAACAGCCATGTGCCAGCAATAGCCCTGCTGGAGGCTCAAAAGGAAAACTAGCTCTGAGTATCATACGAGAAACATGCATCCTCTGCATGTGCCCGCCATGCATGGCTAAAATAAGACATCTAGCTCCTGTGTCACATACCGCTCAACGGTCATGTGCCAGCAATAGCCCTGCTGGAGGCCCAAAAGGAGACTAGGTTCTCGTATGATCATAGTCAGACTAGAGAGCACTCACACCGTCTCAATGCACTCACACCAACACAATGCATCTACATCAACACAATGCACGCAATCCAAAGCAATCCTACAATGTACCCACACCAACACAATGTACTCACGCCAACACAGCACCCACACCAACATGATGCACGCAATCCAATGCAATAAAATACAGATATATTATATATATCTATTAAGTTAAAAATATACATATATTGGCATACATATCAAATGTCAAGATAACTTACCCAAGAGCATCCACCAACAACGTGCAGTTCAATTCCCTAGATCCGATCTTCCAGAGACAACGACGATCCTGAATCACAAATTAAAAAGAAATTATATATAAACTAAATTTCCTGGGACATCCTCTACTAACAGTTATTTTCCTCCCTTCCCCACCTTTCTTTTATTAATTAATTAATATTATTATTACATATATTATTTTATTATTATTTCCCAAACGGTACCTTTACGGGATCGGTCCATCCTAGAAACAGGCCCAGCCCAACAGGGCATGGCTCAACCGAATCTGGCCCAGAAAGGCCTGGCCCAGCCAAGCCCGGCCCAACAAGGCCTGGCCCAGCCAAGCCCGGCCCAGCCAAGCCCGATTAAATCGAGCCCAGGCCACACTCTCCCAGCCACTGCATCGTCCCGGCTTCACGGAAAAACAAGGGAAGGTCGACGGCGATCCTCCCGTCCAGCCACCAAGGAGCACTCACCGGAGGAAAGGAAAGTGTCCGGCGATCCCAATGGCGGTCGTCCGACCGTCAGCCGGTGAGCACCGAGCCGAAACCCGCTCCTCCGCCCTCCGCCCGTGACGCCGATCCGTATCTGGCCGCCAAATCCCTGGACAAGATTCGGGAGGCCGCGTCCGACCTTGGCACTCCGATGGAGGTCCTCTGCTCGCGAAGATCTATACAGTCGCTCTTCGCTGCCGCCGGACGGAGGTCCTCTACAGCCGCCTCTTTGCTGCCGGCGGCGGTCCTTATTGACAGGGTCCGTCCTCGCCGCCGACTCTGCTACAAAGCCAGCCGACCAGTGGCCCAACTCCCTTCGATGGCGGACTTCACCGGCTGACCATCGACCGGTGGCCCATCTCCCCTGTTCCCCAAAGGTTGAGGCGCGCGAGGGAGTTTTAAACCCCGAAAAGAACCCTTATCGCCCCCCCCCCTCCCGTATCGTCGACTGGCTTCTCCGAAACCTCCGCCTGTAAAACCCAACGCTCCAACGCCAAACGCCGCGATCTCCGGCGAAGACCTGGTTGGATTCAAATCCCCTGCTCCCAGACTCGTTCCCTCTTTTTTTTTTTCTGAGTTTCCGGATGAAGTCGGAAAAGGATGCCGACTTCAGCCCAAAACGACCCTGGGCCTCACATTCTCCCCTCCTAACAAAAAATTTCGTCCTCGAAATTTAAAAAAAAAAAAAAAATCAAAGTATTCCAAAACTCAAAGATGCGCAATCCAAAATTTGTATGATTCAATACTCACAAGTACCATTCTATCCAAATTCAATAATTTCAATAAGAGCATCTCTTCTTCCATCATATTCACTTTAGATTAATTCTAGTGTCCTTAGTCTACCACACTTCCGCTGTGCACTCTGATATAAATTATTAAATCATCAAATATCTTTCAATACCCTAATTCTACCCCTCTCACTAACTATGATATCTTAATCTTTAACCTTTGCTCTGATACCACTCTGTCATGGCCCGAATCCAGATCAAGGATCGGCTACGTGACCGGCCGCACAATCCTAGGTATCCCTTAGAGATCATGCCAGGCCTAACTTTTAATTCAACATCCAAACCATGATAGGGAACAACTTTCCATAAAGATTAACAGAAAATAAAATACAAATAAAATATAAACCCAGGGATTAACACCTAAATCCTAGCTCCTCACTGACTGGTTCCAAAGCCCAAATGATCTTCGATATCTGAAACAAAAATATAAGAAAACAGGGGTGAGCTACACAGGCTCAGTAAGTTATCAACATCTCCAATATACATACACCAATATGCCACTAATAATAACCAACATGACACTTCATACAACAAGATGTCCAGCAATATAATAATATAACCCACGACCTGATGCAAATATGTACACTTAATGCGACCGACACAGACACGACACGACTATGGATGGCCAACCATTTACTTAACTCTCCTAGTCTCTCAAACTATGGCCACGATCGGCCCATGGCTCGCCCCGAAAGAGACTAGATCCTGTGTCACATACCGCTCAACAGTCATGTGCCAGCAATAGCCCTGCTGGAGGCCCAAAAGGAAAACTAGCTCTGAGTATCATACGAGAAACATGCATCCTCTGCATGTGCCCGCCATGCATGGCTAAAATAAGAAATCTAGCTCCTGTGTCACATACCGCTCAACGGTCATGTGCCAGCAATAGCCCTGCTGGAGGTCCAAAAGGAGATTAGGTTCTCGTATGATCATAGTCAGACTAGAGAGCACTCACACCGTCTCAATGCGCTCACACCAACACAATGCATCCACATCAACACAATGCACGCAATCCAAAGCAATCCCACAACGTACCCACACCAACACAATGTACTCATGCCAACACAGCCCAACACCAACATGATGCACGCAATCCAATGCAATTAAATGCAGATATATTACATATATCTATTAAGTTATAAATATACATATATTGGCATACATATCAGAGGTCAAGATAACTTACCCAAGAGCATCCACCAACAACGTGCAGTTCAATTCCCTAGATCCGATCTTCCAGAGACAACGACGATCCTGAATCACAAATTAAAAAGAAATTATATATAAACTAAATTTCCTCGGACATCCTCTACTAACAGTTATTTTCCTCCCTTCCCCACCTTTCTTTTATTTATTAATTATTATTATTATTACATATATTATTTTATTATTATTTCCCAAACGGTACCTTTACGGGATCGGTCCATCCCAGAAACAGGCCCAGCCCAACAGGGCATGGCTCAACCTAATCCGGCCCAGCAAGGCCTAGCCCAGCCAAGCCCGGCCCAACAAGGCCTGGCCCAGCCAAGCCCGGCCCAGCCAAGCCCCATTAAATCGAGCCCAGGCCACACTCCCCCAGTCACTGCATCGTCCCGGCTTCACGGAAAAACCAGGGAGGGTCGACGGCGATCCTCCCGTCCGGCCACCAAGGAGCACTCGCCGGAGGAAAAGAAAGTGTCCGGCGATCCCTACAGCGGTCGTCCGACCATCAGCCGGTGAGCACCGAGCCGAAACCCGCTCCTCCGCCCTCCGCCCGTGACGCCGATCCGGATCTGGACGCCAAATCCTTGGACAAGATTCGGGAGGCCGCGTCCGACCTTGGCACTCCGACGGAGGTCCTCTGCTCGCGAAGATCTCTACAGTCGCTCTTCGCTACCGCCGGACGGAGGTCCTCTACAGCCGCCTCTTTGCTGCCGCCGGCGGTCCTTATTGATAGGGTCCGTCCTCGTCGCCGCCTCTGCTACAAAGCCAGCCGACTAGTGGCCCAACTTCACTCGACGGTGGACTTCACCGGCTGACCATCGACCGGTGGCCCATCTCCCCTGTTCCCCAAAGGCTGAGGCGCGCGAGGGAGTTTTAAACCCCGAAGAGAACCCTTATCGCCCCCCCCCACCCGCATCGTCGACTGGCTTCTCCGAAACCTCCGCCTGTAAAACCCAACGCTCCAACGCCAATCACCGCGATCTCCGGCGAAGACCTGGTTGGATTCAAATCCCCTGCTCCCAGACTCGTTCCCTCTTTTTTTTTTCTGAGTTTCCGGATGAAGTCGGCAAAGGATGCCGACTTCAGCCCAAAACGACCCTGGGCCTCACATTCTCCACTCCTAACAAAAAATCTCATCCTCGAAATTTAAAAAAAAAAAAAAAATCTAAGTATTCCAAAACTCAAAGATGCGCAATCCAAAATTTGTATGATTTAATACTCACAAGTACCATTCTATCCAAATTCAATAATTTCAATAAGAGCATCTCTTCTTCCATCATATTCACTTTAGATTAATTCTAGTGTCCTTAGTCTACCACACTTCCGCTGTGCACTCTGATATAAATTTTTAAATCATCAAATATCTTTCAATACCCTAATTCTACCCCTCTCACTAACTATGACATCTTAATCTTTAACCTTTGCTCTGATACCACTCTGTCACGGCCCGAATCCAGATCAAGGATCGGCTACGTGACCGGCCGCACAATCCTAGGTATTCCCTAGAGATCATGCCAGGCCTAACTTTTAATTCAACATCCAAACCATGATAGGGAACAACTTTCCATAAAGATTAACAGAAAATAAAATACAAATAAAATATAAACTCAGGGATTAACACCTAAATCCTAGCTCCTCACTGACTGGTTCCAAAGCCCAAATGATCTTCGATATCTGAAACAAAAATATAAGAAAACAGGGGTGAGCTACACAGGCTCAGTAAGTTATCAACATCTCCAATATACATACACCAATATGCCACTAATAACAACCAACATGACACTTCATACAACAAGATGTCCAGCAATATAATAATATAACCCACGACCTGATGCAAATAGTATACTTAATACGACCGACACAGACACGACATGACTATGGATCGCCAACCATTTACTTAACTCTCCTATTCCCTCAGACTATGGCCACGATCGGCCCAAGGCTCTCCCCGAAAGAGACTAGATCCTGTGTCACATACCGAACAACAGTCATGTGCCAGCAATAGCCCTGCTGGAGGCCCAAAAGGAAAACTAGCTCTGAGTATCATACAAGAAACATGCATCCTCTGCATGTGCCCGCCACGCATGGCTAAAATAAGACATCTAGCTCCTGTGTCACATACCGCTCAACGGTCATGTGCCAGCAATAGCCCTGCTGGAGGTCCAAAAGGAGACTAGATTCTCGTATGATCATAGTCAGACTAGAGAGCACTCACACCATCTCAATGCACTCACACCAACATAATGCATCCACATCAACACAATGCACGCAATCCAAAGCAATCCTACAATGTACCCACACCAACATAATGTACTCATGCCAACACAGCACCAACACCAACATGATGCACGCAATCCAATGCAATCAAATGCAGATATATTACATATATCTATTAAGTTATAAATATACATATATTGGCATACATATCAGAGGTCATGATAACTTATCCAAGAGCATCCACCAACAACTTGCAGTTCAGTTCCCTAGATCCGATCTTCCAGAGACAACGACGATCCTGAATCACAAATTAAAAAGAAATTATATATAAACTAAATTTCCTGGGACATCCTCTACTAACAGTTATTTTCCTCCCTTCCCCACCTTTCTTTTATTTATTAATTATTATTATTATTACATATATTATTTATTATTATTTCCCAAATGGTACCTTTACGGGATCGGTCCATCCCAGAAACAGGCCCAGCCCAACAGGGCATGGCTCAACCGAATCCGGCCCAGCAAGGCCTAGCCCAACAAGGCCTGGCCCAGCCAAGCCCGGCCCAGCCAAGCCCGGCCCATCCAAGCCCCATTAAATCGAGCCCAGGCCACACTCTCCCAGCCACTGCATCGTCCCGGCTTCACGAAAAAACCAGGGAGGGTCGACGGCGATCCTCCCGTCCGGCCACCAAGGAGCACTTGCCGGAGGAAAGGAAAGTGTCCGGCGATCCTACAGCGGTCGTCCGACCAACAGCCGGTAAGCACCGAGACGAAACCCGCTCCTCCGCCCTCCGCCCGTGACGCCGATCCGGATCTGGCCGCCAAATCCCTGGACAAGATTCGGGAGGCCGCGTCCGACCTTGGCACTCCGACGGCGGTCCTCTGCTCGCGAAGATCTCTACAGTCGCTCTTCGCTACCGCCGGACGGAGGTCCTCTACAGCCGCCTCTTTGCTGCCGCCGGCGGTCCTTATTGATAGGGTCCGTCCTCGTCGCCGCCTCTGCTACAAAGCCAGCCGACCAGTGGCCCAACTCCGCTCGACGGTGGACTTCACCGGCTGACCATCGACCGGTGGCCCATCTCCCCTGTTCCCCAAAGGCTGAGGCGCGCGAGGGAGTTTTAAACGCCGAAGAGAACCCTTATCGCCCCCCCCTCCCGCATCGTCGACTAGCTTCTCCGAAACCTCCGCCTGTAAAACCCAACGCTCCAATGCCAATCGCCACGATCTCCGGCGAATACCTGGTTGGATTCAAATCCCCTGCTCCCAGACTCGTTCCCTCTTTTTTTTTTCTGAGTTTCCGGATGAAGTCGACAAAGGATGCCGACTTCAGCCCAAAACGACCCTGGGCCTCACATTCTCCCCTCCTAACAAAAAATTTCATCCTAGAAATTTAAAAAAAAAAAAAAATCTAAGTATTCCAAAACTCAAAGATGCGCAATCCAAAATTTGTATGATTCAATACTCACAAGTACCATTCTATCCAAATTCAATAATTTCAATAAGAGCATCTCTTCTTCCATCATATTCACTTTAGATTAATTCTAGTGTCCTTAGTCTACCACACTTTTGCTGTGTACTCTGATATAAATTTTTAAATCATCAAATATCTTTCAATACCCTAATTCTACCCCTCTCACTAACTATGACATCTTAATCTTTAACCTTTGCTCTGATACCACTCTGTCACGGCCCGAATCCAGATCAAGGATCGGCTACGTGACCGGCCGCACAATCCTAGGTATTCCCTAGAGATCATGCCAGGCCTAACTTTTAATTCAACATCCAAACCATGATAGGGAACAACTTTCCATAAAGATTAACAAAAATAAAATACAAATAAAATATAAACTCAGGGATTAACACCTAAATCCTAGCTCCTCAATGACTGGTTCCAAAGCCCAAATGATCTTCGATATCTGAAATAAAAATATAAGAAAACATGGGTGAGCTACACAGGCTCAGTAAGTTATCAACATCTCCAATATATACACCAATATGCCACTAATAACAACCAACATGATACTTCATACAACAAGATGTCCAGCAATATAATAATATAACCCACGACCTGATGCAAATATGTACACTTAATGCGACCGACACAGACACGACACGACTATGGATGGCCAAACATTTACTTAACTCTCCTAGTCCCTCAGACTATGGCCACGATCGGCCCATGGCTCGCCCCGAAAGAGACTAGATCCTGTGTCACATACCGCTCAACAGTCATGTGCCAGCAATAGCCCTGCTGGAGGCCCAAAAGGAAAACTAGCTCAGAGTATCATACGAGAAACATGCATCCTCTGCATGTGCCCACCACGCATGGCTAAAATAAGACATCTAGCTCCTGTGTCACATACCGCTCAACGGTCATGTGCCAGCATTAGCCCTGCTGGAGGCCCAAAAGGAGACTAGGTTCTCGTATGATCATAGTCTGACTAGAGAGCACTCACACCATCTCAATGCACTCACACCAACACAATGCATCCAAATCAACACAATGCACGCAATCCAAAGCAATCCCACAATGTTCCCATACCAACACAATGTACTCACGCCAACACAGCACCCACACCAACATGATGCACGCAATCCAATGCAATCAAATACAGATATATTACATATATCTATTAAGTTATAAATATACATATATTGGCATCCATATCAGAGGTCAAGATAACCTACCCAAGAGCATCCACCAACAACATGCAGTTCAATTCCCTAGATCCGATCTTCCAGAGACAACGACGATCCTGAATCACAAATTAAAAAGAAATTATATATAAACTAAATTTCCTGGGACATCCTATACTAACAGTTATTTTCCTCCCTTCCCCACCTTTCTTTTATTTATTAATAATAATTATTATTACATATATTATTTTATTATTATTTTCCAAACGGTACCTTTACGGGATCGGTCCATCCCAGAAATAGGCCCAGCCCAACAGGGCATGGCTCAACCGAATCCGGCCCAACAAGGCCTGGCCCAGCCAAGCCCGGCCCAACAAGGCCTGGCCCAGCCAAGCCCGATTAAATTGAGCCCAGGCCACACCCTCCCAGCCACTGCATCGTCCCGGCTTCACGGAAAAACCAGGAGGAAAGGAAAGTGTCCGGCCACCAAGGAGCACTCGCCGGAGGAAAGGAAAGTGTCCGACGATCCCTACGGCGGTCGTCCGACCGTCAGCCGGTGAGCACCGAGCCGAAACCCGCTCTTCCGCCCTCCGCCCGTGGTGCCGATCCGGATCTGGCTGCCAAATCCCTGGACAAGATTCGGGAGGCCGCATCCGACCTTGGCACTCCGACGGAGGTCCTCTGCTCGCGAAGATCTCTACAGTCGCTCTTCGCTGCCGCCGGACGGAGGTCCTCTATAGCCACCTCTTTGCTGCCGCCGGCGATCCTTATTGACAAGGTTTGTCCTCGCCGCCGCCTCTGCTACAAAGCCAGCCGACCAGTGGCCCAACTCTGCTCGATGGCGGACTTCACCGTCTGACCATCGACCGGTGGCCCATCTCCCCTGTTCCCCAAAGGCTGAGGCGCGCGAGGGAGTTTTAAACCCCGAAGAGAACCCTTATCGCCCCCCCCCCCCCCCGCATCGTCGACTGGCTTCTCCGAAACCTCCGCCTGTAAAACCCAACGCTCCAACACCAATCGCCGCAGACCTGGTTGGATTCAAATCCCCTGCTCCCAGACTCGTTCCCTCTTTTTTTTTTTCTGAGTTTCCAGATGAAGTCGGCAAAGGATGCCGACTTCAGCCCAAAACGACCCTGGGCCTCACATTCTCCCCTCCTAACAAAAAATTTCGTCCTCGAAATTTAAAAAAAAAAAAAAATCTAAGTATTCCAAAACTCAAAGATGCGCAATCCAAAATTTGTATGATTCAATACTCACAAGTACCATTCTATCCAAATTCAATAATTTCAATAAGAGCATCTCTTCTTCCATCATATTCACTTTAGATTAATTCTAGTGTCCTTAGTCTACCACACTTCCGCTGTGCACTCTGATATAAATTTTTAAATCATCAAATATCTTTCAATACCCTAATTCTACCCCTCTCACTAACTATGATATCTTAATCTTTAACCTTTGCTCTGATACCACTCTGTCACGGCCCGAATCCAGATCAAGGATCGGCTACGTGACCGGCCGCACAATCCTAGGTATCCCCTAGAGATCATGCCAGGCCTAACTTTTAATTCAACATCCAAACCATGATAGGGAACAACTTTCCATAAAGATTAACAGAAAATAAAATACAAATAAAATATAAACTCAGGGATTAACACCTAAATCCTAGCTCCTCACTGACTGGTTCCAAAGCCCAAATGATCTTCGATATCTGAAACAAAAATATAAGAAAACAGGGGTGAGCTACACAGGCTCAATAAGTTATCAACATCTCCAATATACATACACCAATATGCCACTAATAACAACCAACATGACACTTCATACAACAAGATGTCCAGCAATATAATAATATAACCCACGACCTGATGCAAATATGTACACTTAATGCGACCGACACAGACACGACACGACTATGGATGGCCAACCATTTACTTAACTCTCCTAGTCCCTCAGACTATGGCCACGATCGGCCCATGGCACGCCCCGAAAGAGACTAGATCCCGTGTCACATACCGCTCAACAGTCATGTGCCAGCAATAGCCCTGCTGGAGGCCCAAAAGGAAAACTAGCTCTGAGTATCATACGAGAAACATGCATCCTCTGTATGTACCCGCCACGCATGGCTAAAATAAGATATCTAGCTCCTATGTCACATACCGCTCAACGGTCATGTGCCAGCAATAGCCCTGCTGGAGGCCCAAAAGGAGACTAGGTTCTCGTATGATCATAGTCAGACTAAAGAGCACTCATATCGTCTCAATGCACTCACACCAACACAATGCATCCACATCAACACAATGCACGCAATCCAAAGCAATCCCACAATGTACCCACACCAACACAATGTACTCACGCCAACACAGCACCCACACCAACATGATGCACGCAATCCAATGCAATCAAATGCAGATATATTACATATATCTATTAAGTTATAAATATACATATATTGGCATACATATCAGAGGTCAAGATAACTTACCCAAGAGCATCCACCAACAACGTGCAGTTCAATTCCCTAGATCCGATCTTCCAGAGACAACGACGATCCTGAATCACAAATTAAAAAGAAATTATATATAAACTAAATTTCCTGGGACATCCTCTACTAACAGTTATTTTCCTCCCTTCCCCATCTTTCTTTTATTTATTAATTATTATTACTATTACATATATTATTTTATTATTATTTTCCAAACGGTACCTTTACGGGATCGGTCCATCCCAGAAATAGGCCCAGCCCAACAGGGCATGGCTCAACCGAATCCGGCCCAGCAAGGCCTAGCCCAGCCAAGCCCGGCCCAACAAGGCCTGGCCCAGCCAAGCCCGGCCCAGCCAAGCCCGATTAAATCGAGCCCAAGCCACACTCTCCCAGCCACTGCATCGTCCCGGCTTCACGAAAAAACCAGGGAGGGTCGACGGCGATCCTCCCGTCCGGCCACCAAGGAGCACTCGCCGGAGGAAAGGAAAGTGTCCGGCGATCCCTACGGCGGTCGTCCGATTGTCAGCCGGTGAGCACCGAGCCGAAACCCGCTCCTCCGCCCTCCGCCCGTGACGCCGATCCGGATCTGGCCGCCAAATCCCTGGACAAGATTCGGGAGGCCGCGTCCGACCTTGGCACTCCGACGGAGGTCCTCTGCTCGCGAAGATCTCTACAATCGCTCTTCGCTGTCGCCGGACGGAGGTCCTCTATAGCCGCCTCTTTGCTGCCGCCGGCGGTCCTTATTGACAGGGTCCGTCCTCGCCGCCGCCTCTGCTACAAAGCCAGCCGACCAGTGGCCCAACTCCGCTCGACGGCGGACTTCACCGGCTGACCATCGACCGGTGGCCCATCTTCCCTGTTCCCCAAAGGCTGAGGCACGCGAGGGAGTTTTAAACCCCGAAGAGAACCCTTATCGCACCCCCCCCCCCGCATCGTCGACTGGCTTCTCCGAAACCTCCGCCTGTAAAACCCAACGCTCCATCGCCAATCGCCGCGATCTCCGTCGAAGACCTGGTTGGATTCAAATCCCCTGCTCCCAGACTCTTTCCCTCTTTTTTTTTTCTGAGTTTCCGGATGAAGTCGGCAAAGGATGCCGACTTCAGCCCAAAACGACCCTGGCCTCACACATCTACTATGCTTTGAATCATATGCTACCCAATGAGACTAAAGATTAGTGCTCATGAAGTAGTGGGATTAGATTATGGTTTGAAGGTGACACTTTTGTCTCCTTGCATGTTTCAGTCTCTTGTTTTCTAGAATACTGAAATGAGGTGCCAATGGCCAATTGGGACAACTATACTTAGAGTATCCTTAAAAAAAATTGGTTTCACTTTTTCAAATTGAGCTTAGTAGCACATCTGTCGAAAAGCAAACCTCTTATTGCCAGACTTTTTCCTTGAAACCATCAGCCGTGTAATATTTTTTTGCAAGTGAAGTGTAGGAGTTGCACTCCTCAAGCTTGCTAAGCTCTTTGTTCCAGATTCTTGTCATGGTTCTATTGGAGTGTCTTGCGACATCTGGCTTCACAGCTTTCAAACTCATGTAGATTATCTCCTTCACTCCTTCCTGCTCCTTTTCTATTTTCCAGATGAGAAATATGTGGACTAGAGATGCCACCACATATCTCATGCCCAAAATTATCATTGTCCCGTTGATTTGCTTGTTAGACTGCAGGAATAGGGCAATTTAAGAAACATTTTCTTATTAGTTAACCAATATTGGGCTGGTAAATTATGTTGAATCATCTTCCCTCTAATCTAAAGGACAACTATGAAGATGTTGTCAATATTTAATTATACTAAATAACGAGTAAATTTCTATTACTTAAACGGTACTCCAATTTAGTCAACAAATGTCCTTTGTACAAGGCATCAAGGGCTCATTTGGAATTGCCGTAGGTAGCACAGCTTTTGCCTGTAGAGCTTTGGGCAGCAAAGCTTTTAGTAAAAGGAAAGTAGATCACAGGCATGAAGTGCCATGTTAGCTGCTCCCTTCAAGCATGAATAAAAGAAGAAACCATTACTGGTTTTAATCGCGCTGTTCGTCGAAATTTTCCTACCCTAATGATTCATTTGCTCTTGAAGTAACATTTTCCAAAATAGGGACTTTGGTTCAGTTGTTGAAATTAAAATTTCACTAATGAGCAGTAGATCATACTCCCGATCGAAGAAATTTTCCTGCTCTTTAGTCAGTTGATTAGAGAATGGCATAAGCACCGCATCGAAACTTCATTGGCTCGAAATACTCTCTTAGTATAGTTTTTTCATAGGCATTTTTCTTCAGCTGATTGCTGGCTCTGTGTTTTACCAACCGAGCAAAGTGAAACTTGGTGGTTGGTTTCAATAGGTTGAAGGACCACCAACAGAACCGATTCTTCCCTGTTCTTCTTGGTGTGTTTAAAGGCAACTGACTGATACTGTATGCATGCAATAAAGTAGGAAGACAGGGAGACTTCTTTTCCCTGAACTCATCAAGTCCAAGGTCTATTCTTATTGTAAAGATTTTTCTAATCCAAACAAACATCAAATACTTGCCAGGGCTTCCATCAGGACCTAACCATTGACATTTTTTATAGATTGTGTAGTTGACTACTTAGCAGTTGCATCATTATGGGCCCTCAAAAAGGAGAACAGTTTGCACCAATAATAGAAGCTATTACAGAACTGTAAATAAAAAGACCAAAAATATACAGCACTGACTGCACAAGAATTCATAGGCCACATAAATACCCGGACCTAGAAATCAAACTCTCTGTCTACAAGCACTTCCATCTACGTACCATAAAACTTAACCTGGAGGTGTTACACCCTTCCACCTTCATAGCTCTCTGGGCCCAAAATATTGCTCTATAAGCGAAAAAATATTGCATCCTTCACCAACCCAACCACAAGCAAGAGTTCATATGTTTCTAAGCATCAGCACCAAGAAACCAGGGCCTCATGTTATCTAGTAGTATTGGAGCATGTCTGCTAAGGCCATGATGGGCTGGTTCATGCACGTAGAGTTCCATGGATTGCAGAATCCATCGGTGAACTGATGTGCATGGCTGGTGCTGAAGCTTCCAATCAACGGGTTAAGGATGTCATCGAGGGACCGCAGCCTGGAGCTGAGCTCCATCATCTGAGTCCTCAGCACAGAGTTCTCAGCCTCCACAGCTACGTAGTGCCGGGTGGCGAGGTTCCAGGCAGCGAGGATTTCGCTTTTCTGCTGCCTCAGCCGGCTCACCAGGGCCCTCAGATCATCCAGCTGCTTCTGCTTGCGCATCCGGGACCGCCGCGCTGACTCCCGGTTAGACAGCATCCGCCTCTGCTTCTTCCGGTCCATCGCCACCTCGCTGGAGTCCGGAAGCAGGGCCGATGACCCAGAAGAAGTCCCGTTGGAGGAAGCCATACTAGTTCTTAACACCAAGCACACAAGAAGAGTAGTAGTAGTTAATTTAGGAGCTTTCTTTTTACTAGTACTAGATCTTTCTTGATGTACTTATCGCCGAGTTATAGAGATACGACAAGCAAGCCTTTTTATGGAGAAATAACTAAGACTAGGAGATTATATAGATGAACAAGTGGACAGTGTCCAAGTGCTGAGATGTTGGAAGAAACTCCTCATGAAAAGACATAGAACCAGTAAAGGAAGACAACGGAGAAAGATTGAACGAGAATGGTTGGTCGTCTGAAGGTAGAGTTTATCATATACCGGGGGAGGAGGATTTCACTTAGGATAGGCGACATGAATCAGAAACATCAAGAGGAAGAGATGCAGCATGTGAAACAGGGGAGAGGGAGTGAAAATTTTACTTTGGAAAAAAAAAAAAAAAAAAAAAAAAAAAAAGAAACAAAGAAAGAACCAGATTTTGATGATGTCTTTCTTTAGTATTTGGCCTCCAAAATTGCGTGTTTTAAGACACTAATTGGGCAGAGTCTCCCCGGATAAATAGAGAGTTACAAAGGTTCTTCCACCACCCAACAGAGGTATCTTTCTGCTAACACAAACGAAACAGGGGAAAGCAGGGGAAGAGCAGAGAAGCAGAACTGATCGGTTCTGCAAGGCAAAAGAAGGCAAGAACTGGGGAGAGGAGAAGTAAGCAGAAGCAAGCTAAGGAAGGAGTGGAGAGGGGGAAAGGGAATTTGAGCTTGGAAATGGGGTGGAATTTATAGAGAAAAAAAAGGAGGAAAAGCAGAGCAGAGATGATTTTTTTTTTCCAGAAAAAAAGGAGGTGGGGGGTGGGGGGTGGGTGGTTGAGGAAAAGGGCAGGGGGACAGAGATAGCTTTGGAATCTCCAGCTGGTGGGCAGAGAGACCACATTTTAATCGAAGTATCTGAGAGGGACCGAACCAAACTTCTTTTTACTCATGTTTTTTTTTTTTTTTTCTTTATGTTCTGTTCTAATTTTTAAAAAAATATTTAACTCCACGGTCACAATAATCATTATTTATTATTATTATTATTATTATTATTATTATTATTATTATTATTATTATTATTATTATGAAATATGACATCCAATAATAGATGATTGAGACTATTATCTGCCGAATCACTGTTTGCCATGTAATTGATTTAGTTGATTATTCATATTAATGATTCAAAATCATAAATATTTTTTTTTGATAACAAAAAGAGAGGGGGGAGTTAGATCCCGGGTGTGGCCACTCTCAAATGGGCCCCAAACATCAGTTAAGAAATATTCGATATCGTATATTAATTTTTTCCGCAGCCGTTCCCAATCCGAAGGTGAGAACGTTGATTACCACTCAGCCGAGTGAACGAAATTTAATATATATATTCCTAACTTTTTCACTACCACTACCCGATCCGAACGTGAGAACGTTGACTACCACTCAGCCGAGTGAACGAGATTTATTATATATATCCCTAACTTTTTTCACTACCACTAGCCAACAGGGACTCAAGACTCAAGACTCGAATCCCTGCCAACTGGTCGTGAAACTTTTCTTGCACCACTCATATGTCTAAATCAGACTCGAACCTCTTCTCATAACCAACTGCACTACTCAATCGAAATATGTCTAAATCAAGACTCGAACCTCTGCCAGCTGGTCGCTAGAAATTTTCTCACAACCAACTGCACAACTCACCAGCAATAAAAAATTATAAATATTGAATAATAATTATCATTTCTATTGTACAGTATTATTATAACAAAATAATGATCAAACAGTAGCTGCCTATTATTATTTTATATCTGTAGATCTAATAGACAACTTTCTCATGTTTGTTGTGATATTTGAGGTCCTGGATTCTTTGGTTGATGAAGAAGATTACAAGGGCGATGATGTCAGCCACAGCATGTCCCCCAATAAAAATTAAAAAAAAAAAAAAAAAAAGGAAAAAAGCAAACTTATAAAGCAAGGTTTTTTTGTGCATGAGTCCATCAATTCTTTCTTATTTATATTAAGCCCTAAATTATTTTTTGTGTTAATCCCTAAGCTTATATTTAATAGCATATGAGTCCTCTTTTGCTAACTCGATCCAAACAGCAAAATAATACTAATATGTTTGTGTCTTTGAGGCTATATGATAGATATAAAATTAAGCTTTCTTCTTAGTTAAAGCTTAGAATTTTGTCCTTGATTTGTCTCTCCCTCTCATTAATATTCATTATACTTTAGTCCATGAAATATTTATTATACTTTTTACATATTGAGTGCTATGGTGAACGGAATGTTTCCCTCTATAATGATATCTGTGCTCTTTTATCGACATATCCATGCACTAAAATTTCTCTTGCCACATATAGGTGGGGGCAATTGGATTTGCAAAAATTTACACTAGCCCATGATAAGCTTCTTAAATCAAACGAGGCTAATGCTTTGCAAGAGAAGGCAGGATCTTGCGAGATTCACTGGGTTTGAAAAGGAGATGGATGTCACAAAAGAGTCTAATTAAAGTCAATTTTATCTAAGGAATTGATCTGATGTCACATAGATATCTGGCTTTTGAAATTGTTGTATTCATTGACTATTTCCAAGATACGAACAATAAGAAGAAACCATTTAAGACCGCTCAATTAAAGATGCGTAATTGATATTTTCTTTCCTTATATAACAATCATTAATGGTGGAGAAAAAATGAGTGGAGTTAAATGACTTCTCTAAGGAGCTAAATCTAGATTTTGGAGATACTATGACAATCCAGGTGCAAAGCAAAGCACGCCTGTTTGGTTGGCTACAACCACTTCTCTTTTACATGTTAGATGCGTGGTTGTTTGAGGGTACACGTAATTGCTAAATAAAAAACTGTTTAAATATTAACACAAAGATGCAACCACTTCTTGAGTGGAGAAGGGATGCAGACCACGTTATCTTATTGGAAAGAACATGACAATAAAAAGTAAATGCAGGAGCTAAATTGTAAACAAAATTTGTTCAACTAACATAGGCAAGAAATATATGGCCATTGATTTTATTTTGAGAGAGAATATATATATATATATATATATGTATATGTGAAAATAGTTAAATTTATAGCATGCCATACTCTACCAAACTTAATGATATGGAATGCATTATACCATATCAACTGATGCGTGATATGCTGGGCATACTTGTCGTGCCCTGGCCCAAGGCCCGAGCTAGATGCATGATAGATGGCCTCATATCCTTAGAATTTAATCCTATCGAATATGTAAAGCCTACCTTTTAACTTTTAAATATGTCATAATACCAAAATAATAAAAATAATAATGAATCCAACTTCGTGATCACTAAATATAAAGAATAAGTCAAATTTATCAGATATTCACCAATCCTTAAGTTCCTTACAGCATAATTCTAAGACCTAATACTTTGCAGTATCCAGAAAAGGAAGAAAAAATATAATCAACTACACGAGCCCAGTAAATTATTATAACATCTAGTTCATGAAATATAAAATTCAAAGATTATTCATATAATATAAATCAATAAAATATGTCAGATTATAATTTTTTTCAATATGCATATTTGATAACAAAATGTTTCCAAAACAAAACAACTAAGGATGACAATCCACTCCTACTCTCACTCTCCTAGTCCCTCTAACTATGGCCACAATCGACCTATGGTTAGCCCCGAAAGAGACTAGATCCTGACTACATATGCCGTTCATCGATCATGTGCCAATGATCGCCCCACTGGGGGTCCAAAAGGATACTAGCTCTGATATCACACGAAAAAATATACATTCTCAGTATGTACCAGCGATCACCCCATTTGGCTAAGCCCAGAAGGAAATTAGTTCCTAACTACACATACTATCCATTGATCATGTACCAGTAATCGTCTCATTGAAGGCCCAAAAGAAGACTAGATCTCAACTCGTATGATCATAGTCAGATTAGAGAGCATAATAATCAATATATAATTTTTTCTGCAATTCAATACAATCATTTTTAAAATAAATGCATGTTTAACTGAATATTTTGCCAAATCATGTCTATGTAAAAGTGCTCACTTGAATAACATAATATTAATTAAATCTTTAAATCAAATCAAGTATAGTAAAATATATTAAGGTAGCGATAGCTTACAGAAAATTGATTCTATCAGGAACACACGACTCAAATCCTAGATCCGGCATTTTTTTTTTTTGATAAAGATGAAAAAGGCTCTGACAAAATAAGTTAATTTCATAATTAACCTTAAGTTTGGAAAAAGAAGATTAGAATAATGAGAGAGACTCTCGATAATGTCAAGATCTAGATCTGGTTATGAATTTGATCTAAGTAGTCATTTGCATCTATTTATAAGAATCTATTTTAATTCATGATGGATTAATCAAATTGAAACCTAGTGGTTTAAGGTTGATCTCAAACCTTTTATTTGTTTATTTATTTATTTTACTCTTTCTCTTTTCTCTCTTTCTCTCATCTCTCCTCTTCTCTTTTTCTTCCTCTCTCTCCTCTTCTTCCTCTTTCTCTCTCTTCTCTCTCTCCTATATTTTTTTTTCTTTTTTTCATTCTTTTCTTCTTCCTCTGCTTTCCTTCCTCTTTCTTTTCTTCTTTGGCTCGGCCTGAACAAGAAGGGGAAAGGGGGGAGGGGGTTCAAGAGGGTGGCTTGCCGAAGCCTAATCGGACGGAGAGGTAGGGTTGGGGCGGTGAAACCCGGCATAACCAATGGTGATCCGGTCACCAGCAAGAAAACTGAACAAAAAAAAAATAGATGGAGCTCCACCCCTCACTTGCACAAAGGCAAGAATCCAAAACCAAAAATACTGAGGGAGAAGGGAAATCTTACCAGCGAAGGCAAGGAAACAGCCGATAATCGGAGATGGGAAAAAAATGGCGGTGGCTCGTTTTGGCTCGAGTTAAGGTGGTGTGAGGAAGAATTTAAAGGATGGGTTCAAAGGGATATATATGGCTTCATGGCGAATAAGGTTGGATGTTTGAAAGTCTAGCCCACTCCCGATGGTCCTCCAGTTGTCTCCCCTTCCCATGGCATCCCTCTGATTCCTCCAACGATCGTCTCAGTTGAACAAGTAGGGGACAAAGTCCCCTGTTTTGATTTTTTTCTTTATTTTAGGTTGAACTCGACTGGGATTGCCGACTTTAGCCCAGAAATGGCCCACTATCCTAGGGTTTCACATTCTTCTCTCAAATAAATTTCGTCCCCAAAATTTAAAAATAATATGTCTTTCAAAATTCAAAAATGCTTGATCTAAAATGCACATGTACCCTTTGCCCAAATTTAGTAATTTATCAAATAGAATACATAATCTCATCACTTCAAAACCAATAAACTATCCAATCACTTAGATCAATTACAATATTCATACCTATTTTTTAATATCAAAGTACAACCTCTTTCCAAGATTATTTCATAATTTGATATCTTTATGTCAACTCTAAATTTTTTTGCCCCTTATACAATTTGAAATATCATTTCTCTTCAATCAAAATATCCATATCTAAATTAGTTATCAAAAGCATTCTATCACACTCAATATTAAGATATGCTAAATAAGATTAGCTATAATTAGGGATTAAAAGTTTATGATTAAAATAATCATCTTGATATAATTGCACGTTTATTCAAGATCAACTTGGGACTAATTGGATGCCAAGATAAATTAATTATATTTGGAAGAGCTTGACATTGATTCAGCACAAATACCACAATTAAGTTTTCATTTCATAAAAGTTAATGATTCTTGACACAAATCTCTAACTCAATTTTTTTTGACTCTAAAATTAGTTTAAATAAATGTTTAGTAACATGATTCAAAGATTTATTAGAAACTTATCCAAGACATAGGCTCTTACAATTTTACCATAAGATCAATTTTATCAATAAAAAATCTATTGCTATTTGTAATGTTATAGACATATACATACTTCTAACATATTTATCATAATCATGTAAATTTGCTAGAATATTAAAAATAGAAAGATCAATTTATTTTAAGAGTCCATTCAAAATATCAAGTAGAAGGATCTATTTCATCCATTTAATTACCTTTACTCAATTTTATCCTTTTTCTACGAAGAACTAAACTATTCCAATTATATCCATAATTTGCTATATAATAACTTTCAACATTGTTCAAACTTATATTACATTCTATAATTATATTAAGATTAGATTTCCAGAATAAATCAAATACATAATATAGCTCAAAATATACACCCATATATTCATTGTCTAGCCTCAATGATATTCTTCCAAAAACTAAGCTAGGAGAGTTTAACCAAATATTTTATTTGTGCAAGCCTTTTATACTTATACACAACAAAACTCATGGAACTATAATATATACCCAACAAAAAAAATTAAATAAACTTTTAGTATTGACAATTATTTCGAGATATTCAAGCAAAACCATAATTCTACCACACTCTCACTAACTAAGTTTCTTGATCTAAAACCTTTGCTCTGATACCATTAAATCTGTCACGTCCCGGTCCAATGCTCGAGCCAGGTGTATGATAGATAGCTGTATATCCTTAGAATTTAATTTCATCGAATATGCAAGGCCTACCTTTTAATTTTCAAATTCTTTAGAATACTAAAATAATAAAAATAATAGTGAATCAACTTTGTGACCACTAAACATAAAGAGTAAGTCAAATTCATCAGATATTCACCATGCCTTAAGCTCCTTACAACATAATCCTAAGACCCAACTATTCCATAGCATCTAAAAAGGAAGAAAAATATAATAAGCTACACGAGCTTAGAAGTTATCATAACCTCTGGTTTATAAAATAAAATTTAAAAATTATCCATATAACATAAACTAATAAAATATATCTAATCATAATTTTTTTTCAATATGTATATTTGACAACAAAATATTTCTAAAATAAAACAACTAAGGATGGTCATCCACTCCCATTCTCGCTCTCCTTAGTTTCTCTGACTATGACCACTGATGTGGCAAGACCACTGACGTGGAGTAGCTATCAGGCGTCATATCGAAGAAAGCTGCCGTGTCAGACACCGCGTCAATCTCCCAGCTCGGACTCCTTCGCCGGGCTGAGCTCCCCAGGGTAACGGGACCGCCTGTCGAAGCCGAGCTCCGTCCTCCGCCAGGTCGGACCCGCGAGCTCGGGACACCTAGGTCGGAGCCCAGCGGCGTCCTCCAGAGCGAGACCCTCGGAGATCGAGCCTCATGGTCAGAGTCGAGCTCAGCCCTCCTCCGCCACGTGGAGCCTCTTCGAGGCTCTGGACCGGCCCGCTCTCTACCCTCCAAAGCGAGACCCTCGGAGATCAAGCCCCATGGCCGGAGTCGAGCTCAGCCCTCCTTCACCACGTGGAGCCTTTTTGAGGCTGAGCCCTCTAGACTGGGCCCACACTCTGCCCTCCAGAGCGAGACCCTTGGAGATCGAGCCCCCTGGCCGGAGTCGAGCTCAGCCTTCCTCCGCCACGTGGAGCCTCTTCGAGGCCGAGCCCTCTGGACCGGCGCGCTCTCTGCCCTCCAGAGCGAGACCCTCAAAGATCGAGCCCCATGGTCGGAGTCGAGCTCAACCCTCCTCCGCTACGTGGAGCCTCTTCGAGGCTGAGCCCTTTGGACCAGCCCGCTCTCTGCCCTCCAAAGCGAGACCCTCGAAGATCGAGCCCCGTGGTCGGAGTCGAGCTCAGCCCTCCTCCACCACGTGGAGCCTCTTCGAGGCTGAGCCCTCTGGACCGGGCCCACACTCTGCCCCCTTAACTGAGGCGATCCCGCAAACTTGGGATGCCTAGGTCGGAGTCGAGCCCTGCTTTCCCAGCTCAGCCCCCAGCTCAGGCGTCAACATCGATGAACCAAGGGGCAGCACTGCCATCCCAGGATGCCAGCGAGTGCTCGAAGACTGCACTGAGACATCCACCAAGCCGCAGCGACCACCTGCAACTGCCGGTTACACCAGAAAGGGGAGAGGCCCACTGATCGAGGTGCCACGCTCCTCACCAACCACCTGAACCACCGAAAGAAGAAGTCAACCAGGAAATTCGAATCCCGGGGACGGCGGCCTGCCAATCGAGGTACTGCTAGGTTTCCCAGAATGAAGTAACCAGAAGGAATGTCAGAATACATGATAGATTCCTTATCACGAATTGGGAAAGATGTCTCAGGACACTGCCCCACGCACCTGACAGCCCAGCGAGATCCCGAGACGAGCGTCCAATGGTAACCTAGACTACAAAGCTCGAAGGAGACAAGATAAAAGAGGTAACATACAATACCACCGAGAATACGAGTGCAAGCTCAACCAGAGAGCAGAGCACCACAAGAAAAACCCAAGCAAGGGCGTGCGGAAAGGCCACATAGAGAATCCCTCTAACCAGGCCGCTCTTTTCCCGACACACTTGCATCCCACTCTCACATTATTCACTCCTCCTAGCATGGAGTCCATCAAGAGGGGCTCGACTAGGAGGATCTGTTCCCCTGGATCGTCACTCACTTGACCGTTGGAGTGCCCCCGCCGGAAACCCTGGCCCGTATCTTTAACCCCTGTCTTGCAGGTCTAGGATCACCGGATGGCCGAGCAATGAAGGGAGCGCACTCCGACGTCGACAGCAGCTACGGGCCATGGCAATCTTGGCGGCAACAGATTGGTGCGCCAGGAAGGGGGGCGATATTATGAATAATCTTTGATCCAGTTTAAGCCCTCCACCTCTTTACAGACAAGTTCCACAGAAGGATGGTGATGACACGGGCGCGAGAGGCCTCCGCTAGCCGTGCAGGGGACTCCCCCTCCCGAGGGAACCCACACAACCCAGAGGCGGGGCCATCCGCTCCAATTCAACCACCTCCAGCAGAGTCTCAGCTGGTCGCACTCATCCAGCAAATGCAGATCCTCGCCACAGCAGTGCACCAGCATCAGCACCAGCACCGGTCCTTGGCTACCCACCAGCAGCCAGGGACTCCCGCGGCCCATGCCGCAGCCCCCGTGACAGCCTGCGTTCCTTCCAAGGAAGGCCTTCGCAGTCGTGGGCCATCACCGACAATCGGGGTAGTCATCAAACTGAGGCAAAAAGGCAACGATCCGGGTCTGCCGACAAGGAGAGCCGCTCACCAAATCTCGGGCGGGCAGTATCTAAGCCCCACCGAGGTAGAAAAAGTAAGACCCCTCACCACGGGTGCCATGCACCCATATCACCTTCTCCGTCTCCTTCGGCGGAGGGGTCTACTGACGAAGCCATCAGGCGCGCGACGGAGAAGCGCCTGGAGGAGCATGACCACAAGTTGGCGGAGCTGTCCCACCGATTCGCCAACCTGCTAGGCTCAGCTAGCGAGCCAGTGGGCTACGATGCCCACCCTCCTTTCTTCCAAGAAATCCAAGGAGAGCTGATTCCGAGTCAGTTTCGTATGCCGCAGGTGGATCCTTACGACGGGACCACCGACCCCCTGGACCACCTGGAAAGCTACCGGACCCTCATGAGGGTCCAGGGGGCCATCGACGCTCTCCTTTATATTGCTTTCCCTGCTATTCTCCGGAAGGTAGCCCGGGTGTGGTTCACCCGCATGGAGCCGGAAAGCATCAATTCTTTCATCCAGTTAGGGCAGAAGTTCGTGACCCACTTCGATGCCTGTTGAAAGTTGCCATGAGAGGCAGACAGTCTCTTCTCCATCTGGTAGCAGGACCGTGAGCCGCTGCAGGACTACGTGGCCCGTTTCAAGGCTGTCGCGTTGGAGATCTACAACCTTGATGAGCCGGTTGCCATGCTAGCACTAAAGCGAGGGCTCAGGATCTCTCGCCTGACCTACACGCTGTACAAGAAGTCCCCCAAGACTTATTTCGAGCTTCTCCTTCGAGCCTAAAAGTACATCCACGCCGAGGAGGCGGATCGTACTAGGCGGGAGCTCGATGGAAAGCCACTGAAGAAGCCGACCCTCGCCGAGGCTCTAGGAGCCTGGAAGCTAGTGCCCCAGGTTTCAAACTCTCGGAGGGGGCTAAGACCGAAAGGCGCTCCCGCTCCTAAGGAAAGTTGCACCCCTCTCCTCATTCCGAGAGTAAAAATCCTTATGGAGATCGAAGGTGAGGACTACTTGAGATGCCCGCCTCCCATGAAATCCTCCACCGGCCATGATAAAATGAAGTACTGTCGCTTTCACCACGACCACGACCACGACACCGAGGAATGCTGCAACCTTAAGTGGGAAATCAAAGAACTCATCAAGAGGGGCTACCTCAAAAGCTTCATGGGTGGTAGACCTCAGGTGGAATCCCAGGCGCTCATCGCTTTCCCTCCAGCTCCAGTCATCGACAACTGTCCTACCGAGAAGCCGGTGGTCATGATCTTCTTGGGAGCCGCACGCACGCCTAAGAAGGCCTGGGGGTTAGGGGATTCCGAGAATGTACTCCCCCTTATGAGGGAAGGGGAAGATGGAGAAAAAAATATAAATAATAATGCCATGGTCGTCGAGATGACGATCGCAAAGCATCCTGTAAAACGCATCATGGTTGATAGTGGAAGCTCCACAGACGTGCTTTTTTATGATGCCTTCTCCAAGATGAACCTTTCTCCCGATCAACTCAACCTGTGCATACCCCCTTGTTGGTTTTACAGGTGATTCTGTAAGGGTGGAGGGAGAGATCACTCTCTCGGTCACCGTCGAGACCCCACCCCGGCAGAGCACCATTATGATGACTTTTACGGTTGTAAGGCTTCCTTCTTCCTACAACATGATCCTGGGCCGACTCGGGCTCAATCTGCTCGATGCTGTTGTCTCCACCAAGAGGCTACTTGTACAGTTCCTCAATCCCTGCGGTATCAAAAAAATGAGGGGAGCACCCCAGCCAGTGCAACACTGCTTCCAAACCCTTCCTGGGGCCAAGGTCCCCGAGGACAATCCCAAGGCAGATGATCTCGACAAAGGGCCAAAGACCCCAGGGGATGCCCGGTCAAGTGCCTACTCTCTTATCCACTCGGAGATGATCCCACGAAGATAGTGCAGATTGGAGCCTAGCTTCCCGAGGAGGAGAGGGCCCAACTACTGGAGTTCCTGTGGGCAAGTGCGGATGTATTCGCCTGGACAGCGATGGACATGCCAGGTATTCCCCCTGACGTCATTACTCACAAACTGAGTGTTGACCCAAAGCACAGGCCAGTTCGATAGAAGAAGAGAAGTTTCGTTCCAGAGAGACAAGCATCTATCAAGGAGGAGGTTGACAAACTCCTAGCTGCCAATTTCATTCGAGAGGTCCAGTATTCGAACTGGCTGACGAATGTGGTGATGGTAAGGAAGAACAATGGCAAGTGGAGGATCTGTGTAGACTACACCGACCTCAACAAAGCATGCCCGAAGGATAGCTTCCCTCTACCGAAGATTGACTAGCTGGTGGATGCCACCTTTGGCCACAGGTTGCTCTCCTTCATGGATGCGTTCTCCGGATACAACCAGATCCGCATGCACCCAGAAGATGAGGAGCATACCACCTTCATCACCGACCAGGGGACGTACTGCTACAAGATGATGCCCTTCGGTCTGAAGAATGCAGGAGCTACATACCAGCGTCTGGTCAATAAAGTCTTCAAGGACCAAATTGGCTGGAACATGCAAGTGTATGTGGATGACATGCTCGTCATGAGCAAGCCGAACTCGAGCCATATCGCTGACCTCGCCGAATCCTTCCACAACTTGCGCAGCATCAGATGAAGCTGAATCCAGCGAAGTGCACCTCGGAGTGGCGGTAGGAAAGTTCCTTGGCTTCATGATCACCCAGAGAGGTATTGAAGCCAACCTGAAGAAGGTCCAGGCCATCATCGACATGGAGCATCCGACCTCCAAGAAGCAAGTCCAGCACCTAATAGGGCGCATTGCCACCCTGAGCCGATTCATCTCGAGGTCGGCCGACCGTTGCCTTCCGTTCTTCAAGGCGCTGCGCAAGATGCACGACTTCACCTGGATGGAGGAGTACAGGATAGCCTTCAAGGAGCTGAATAAATTTCTCGCCTCTCTCCCGTTGCTCTCCAGGCCGAAGAGGGGGAGGAGCTCCTACTCTATCTGGCGGTCACACCCGGAGCCGTCAGCTCGGTTCTCGTCTACACAAACGAGATCAAATCTCAAAAGCCGGTGTACTACACCAGCAAAATCTTTCGTGATGCGGAGATCAGGTATACTCGCTCTGAAAAACTCATTTTTGCACTAATAATGTCTGCTAAGCACCTCAGGCCCTACTTCCAAGCGCACCCAATAGTGGTCGTGACGGACCAGCTGTTGAGGACCATACTTAGCCACCCCGAGACTTCCGGGAGATTGGCTAAGTGGTCCCTGCTGCTCAGCGAGTTCGACATATCGTACCGGCCGAGGTCCTCGCAGAAGGCCCAAGTCCTAGCTGACTTCGTAGTCGAGTGCACCGGATTCATCGAGGAGCCAGAAAGACAATAATGGAGCCCGAACTAGGGGAGGAGCCTTGGATCCTCCACGTGGATGGCACATCCAATTTCGGTGGGAGTGGAGCAGGCCTCATCCTCACCAACAGTGATGGGGTTGTGACAGAATGTGCCCTCCGTTTCAAATTCGTCGCGACAAACAACCAAGCGGAGTACGAGACACTCATCGCGGGTCTGAAAGTCTCCCGCGAGCTGGGTGTGCAGAATCTGAAAGTCTTTACTGACTCCCAACTGGTTGCCGGACAGGTCTCCGGAGAGTATGAAGCCAGGGACACCTAGATGATGAAGTACTTGGAGCAGGTTCGTTCGAGCACGACAGGCTTTCGGCACTTCAGCATCTTCCACATCCCCCGTGGGAAGAATGCATGCGCGGATGCACTGTCTTGACTCGCAACCCTGCCGGACTTATCGCTGGGACGCGCCTACATCGAGTACCTCGATAGTCCCAGCTACGAAGGCTTAGAGGAGGTGCATCAGGTCACCCTCGAGCCAAGCTGGATAGACCAGTACATCAGGTACATCATCGACGGCTCCTTACCTGAGGACCGCATAGAAGCAGTCCTCGTCAAGAGGAAGGCCTCCCAGTTCGTTCTGATGGAGGGCCAGCTCTACCACCGATCCTACTCCTACCCGCTCCTGAAGTGCCTCAGGCCCACCGAGGCAACCTTTGTGCTCCAAGAGATACACAAAGGCCTATGCGGGAACCATGTGGGAGGGAGAACACTGGCTTATAAAGCCCTCCGCCAGGGATACTTCTGGGAGACCATGAGGGAGGACGCCGCCAACTTCGTTAAAAGGTGCGACAAGTGCCAGCACCATGCAAGCATACAGTGCCTACCGGCGGTGCCGATCTCCCAACTCTCAGTCCCTTGGCCTTTTGCCCAGTGGGGAATGGACATCTTGGAGCTGTTTTCCCCTGCACTAGGGCAGCGAAGATTCCTGCTGGTGACAATCTACTACTTCACCAAGTGGGTCGAAGCAGAGCCACTAGCCCGGATTGCGGAAGCCAATGTCCGCCAATTCTTTTGAAAGTCAGTTATTTGCCGCTTTGGACTCTCCCATTGTATCATCACCGACAATGGACGATAGTTCGACAATCAGAAGTTCGAAGGGTTCTGCATCGAACACGGCATCCAACACCGATTCACCTCAGTGGCTCACCCTCAAACAAATGGGAAAGCCGATGTGACTAATCGGACCATCCTTCAAGGGCTCAGAACCAGGCTGGACTAAGCCAAGGGCAGGTGGGCGGAAGAACTTCCAAGCATTCTGTGGGCCTACCACACAACATCCAGAACGGTGACCGACGAGACGCCCTTCAACCTTATTTTCGGCGCTGAGGCGGTCATCCCGGTCGAGCTCGAGTGCACATGCAACCAGTGCAGCAATATGACGAGGCGCGAAACTTGGCACATCTCCTGCTCAACCTGGATCTCCTTGAGGAAACAAGGGATAAAGCCGGCTACGAATGGCGGTGTATAGGCAACGAGTAGCCCGGTACTATAATGCCCGGGTCAGGCCAAAAGCCTTCATACCCGACTTGGTGCTACATCGGGCAGAAGCATCTCAACCCCGGGAGTGCGGCAAGCTCTCCCGAACTGGGAAGGCCCTTACAAGGTGGCTGAGGCCCTCTCACAGGGGGGCTATTATCTCGAGGATCTCGACGGCGTCAGGTTCTCTCGAACATGGAATGCCTGCAATCTGCGAAGATACTATCAATAATGTAAGGTTTCCCATCAATAATAATGATAATGGTTTTTTCTTTGCGCGAGTATCTATCTGCCTTGCAGGAGAACCTCCAAAATGTCTTCGAGCCCAGCTCCGAGATGCCAAGACCTGAGCCCGGTTCTCAGGCAACCTAAGATTGGGGCCCAGCTCTCCGGCCAAGGGACCTTCGAGCCAAGTTGCTTGAAGGTCCAGCTCTGAGATGCCAATACCTGAGCCCAGCTCTGAGATGCCAATACCTGAGCCCAGCTCTCAAGCAACCCAAGACCAGGGCCCAGCTCTCCAGTCAAGGGACCTTTGAGCCAAGCTACTCTCAATCATCAATGTCTTCGAGCCCAGCTCTGAGACACCAAGACCTGAGCCCAGCCCTCAGACAACCCAAGATCGGGGCCTAACTCTCTGGCCAAGGGACCTTCGAGCCAAGCTACTCTTAATCATCAACGTCTTCGAGCCCAGCTCCGAGATGCCAAGACCTGAGCCCAGCTCTCAGGCAACCTAAGACCGGGGCCCAGCTCTCCGACCAAGGGACCTTCGAGCCAAGCCACTCTCAATCATCAACGTCTTCGAGCCCAGCTCCGAGATGCCAAGACCTGAGCCCAGCTCTCAAGCAACCCAAGATCGGGGCCCAGCTCTCCGGCCAAGGGACCTTCGAGCCAAGCTACTCTCAATTATCAACATCTTCGAGCCCAGCTTCGAGATGCCAAGACCTGAGCCTAGCTCTCAGGCAACCCAAGACCGGGGCCCAGCTCTCCGGCCAAGGGACCTTCGAGCCAAGCTGCTCTCAATCATCAACGTCTTCGAGCCCAGCTCTGAGATACCAAGACCTGAGCCCAGCTCTCAGGCAACCCAAGACCGAGGCCCAGCTCTCCGACCAAGGGACTTCGAGCCAAGCTGCTCTCAATCATCAACATCTTCGAGCCCAGCTCTGAGATGCCAAGGCTTGAGCCCAGCTCTCAGGCAGCCCAAGACCGGGCCCAGCTCTCCGGCCAAGGGATCTTCGAGCCAAGCCGCTCTCAATCATCAACGTCTTCGAGCCCAGCTCCGAGACACCAAGACCTGAACCCAACTCTCAGGTGACCAAGGCCCGGGGCCCAGCTCTCCGGAAGAAAAAGCCTCGAGCCTAGCTCCAAGGCACCAAAGACCTGAGCCTAGCTCTCAGGCAACCCTTGGGCCGGGGCCCAGCTCTCCGGCCAAGAAGGCCTCGAGCCTGCTCCAAGGCACCAAAGACCTGAGCCCAGCTCTCAGGCAACCCTTGCACCGGGGCCCAGCTCTTCGACCAAGAAGGCCTCGAGCCTAGCTCCAAGGCATTCAAGCCCTGAGACCCTCCTCTCTGATCTCCCCATTCATCTCAAAAAAAAAAAAAAAGAGAGAGAAAAGAAGAGAAGAAAGAAGAAAAACAAGAAAGAGAGAGAGGGGAAGGAAATAAAGAGAATAAGAGGGAAATATCAGGCAATGAACAGGTAGCAACAAAACTTCCATTTCATTAACAAAAGTCAATTACAAACATCATTTTTCGGGTCCCCGACATGCCAAGTGACCCCAACCAAGTACAGAAAAAAGACAAAAAGAAAAGGAAACTACTCCACCCTGGCTGGCTTCCCGGCTGGACCTTGAGGTTATGAGGTCCCATTCCCAGGAACCTCCAGCTGAACGATTTCGGCCCCGGGTGGCCCAGTCTCAGCGTCGGTCGGCGGCGAAGGCTCGGAGGTCATAGCTTCTTCAACAGTTGCCTCCTGGCCGGGCTCCGCATCCGAGGCCAAAGGATACCTGAGGCGATCACGGCCCTCATCAGGAACGAACGCCTCGACCCGACCGTGCAGGAACATGAAGCCTTTGTAGAAGGAGTCCGACGCCGTTTGGTGAATCTCGGCGACGAACTCCTCCGAGGCCTTGAACCTGGTGATTGCCTCTTCAGCACTTTTCCTGGCCCTGATGACTCCTTCTGTGCCTCGACGGCCTCCATTCTGGCAGTCTCCGTCGACTTGGCCACCACCTCTGTCGCCCTCTCAACAACGGCCAACTTCTCCCTCCCAGTCGTCAGCTCGGCCTGGGCAGACTGAGCGGTCTCCTTGTGCCGATCGGCCTCGGTACTGTACCACCCCATCTTCTTCTCAGCAAGGGTGAACTCGTCAGCGCTCTTCTTCTAGCGGCTCCGCTCCAGGTCAAGAATTCCAGGAGCTTCTTCGCTCGCCCCTCAGCGTCGGCGAGCTGCTTCTCCAGGTCCATAACCTTTTGCCCAAGCGCTCCATTCACCTCGGCCTTCTCCTTCAGATCGGCCTTCAGTGACCTGATCTCGGCCGCCTGCTGCTGTTTGATGTGCTCCCAATTTCGATAGCAGCCCCTGATGAAGAGGGCCTCGGCACCGATCTTTACCATGAGAAAGATCAGCCCAAAAAAAAAAGGGAAAAGAATGAAAAAATGAAAATGGTGAATGGAGCCACTTACCGAGTAAAGCTGGGGAAAGATGGTGCTGAGGACATCACCCAGCCGCAGCCCGGCCATCTCCTGCCGATCGCATGTCTGGATCGAAAAGTCCATCATGCGCTCGGCCAGTGCAGGGCTCCGGAGGAAAGAGCTCTCTGGCCCCATCTTGGAAGGGAGTCGGCGCCATGCCTCCTCCCTCCTACTTTCTCCAGGAGTAGGTGGCCTCGCCCCACTAGTAGCAGGGCCCCCGGGGACAGGCTGAGGACCTGGCACCCGTGCAGGTGGCACCTCGATCATGGTCTCAGCCCCAGCTCGAACCTCCTCGTCCCCGACCTCGATCACAGCTGGACTCGGGGGACTAGGGGATGCAGCGGCAACAGCTGCGGCCCTTGCCCGGGCAACTACCTCGGGTTCTGCGGTGGGGGTCGCTCCCTGATGACTGTGCCACTCCGGGATCTTCTTGGCCACCTGCTGGACTGGCCCCGGATGTCACCCTCTCCACTGGTGCAGGGGCAGTTCTGGTCGCCCTCGAACCCTGGCCGGCCGGTGCAGCAGGAGCAGCCTTGATCGCTGACCGACTCGGGTCGGTCGCCACGACGGGAGCTGCTGCAGATGCGCTCTCGCCCCGAACTCGCCTCGACGGAGGCTCCTCGACCAGCTCGTTTGGTGGCCTCTTCCGGGTGATCGCTAGTAGGTCACTCTCCATGAAGATCATACTTTCATGAAAGCCATATAACAGTCAAGATCCACAAAAAATAACATAAGGAGCACAAAAAAAGAGAGAGAAGAAATGTTCAGGTCGAACTCACCCAACCCATTCGTTGGGTCGACCCCGGCGTCGGAGAGGTTCTACTCTGATAACAAAACCTCGAGAGTAGGGATCTGGGTGGTGTGGAGCTGCTCGTAATCATCCCGGTCAGCGGCATTGACCAAAGAGTTCCGGCTGGGGGACTGGTCTGGGTCACTCCAGACCCAATCGACCCCCTCAATCATAGCAAAAAAGAACTTACTCTTCCGTCCCTTGACGGAAGAGGGGAGCTCAAACCTAATGCCCTTCGGGCGGGAAGACAGGGACCACCACCCATCCTCAGTCGGGTGGCGCTTCAGGATAAAGGAAGCCCTGAAGAGAGAAAACCGGGTGACAAACCCGTGGAGGTGGCAAAGCACAACAAAAGAGAAGATGACCCAAATGGCGTTTGGTACTAACTGAGCAGGGACCAAACGGTAGTTATTTAGGATGGACATGAAGAATGGATGGAAGGGAAAGCGGAGACCCCCAGAAAAGGTCTCCTCATAGAAAGCAATACGACTCGGGCCACTGGAAGTGACCCGTTCTCTCGGATGAGGGATCAAGAGCCGAATAGAGTGCGGGATGCCATAGACATCCTGAATGGTCCCCAATTCCTCGCCGGTAATCGTCGAGGCGATCCCTCTAGGACCTGTGGACTGGACAGACTTAGGAGCAAGTTAAGAAGGGGGAGGAGGGCGAGAAGGATGAGAAGGACTGGATCCCGATTCCCTGATGAGCACTGGACCAGGAGGACACCTCCTACTGAGCTCGAAACGAGCTGCATCCTCCTCCTCACCAGAAGAAGAAGAAGGAGGTGCTGGCCTTCTCTCAGAAGGACCAGCCTCTCCCTGGTCAGTGGTAGGGCGGAAGTTCGGGCCAAAGCGGGACATCCTCAAAGATAGGAGAAGCAAAGGACTCAAAGAAGAGGACGAAGGAAACCTTAGACCCGGAGGAAGGACCCTACTTTGACGAAGGGGACTGAAAGAGGGAACTAACCTGGTTCCTTAGAAGATCTGAGGCAACCGGGAGGAAGGAGAAGGCTCAGATATTGTAGCGAGCGTAGAGAATTCAAAAGAACATATATTTTGGATAAGAACTTCATTTTATTTCGAAGTAACCCGGCGCATCCGTACCATTACGACCTCTCCGCCAACGGATTCACGCCACGTGCTACCCATCGATGAAAAAGGCATCTCGATCACTCTGAATTCTGTGCTAACATAACTGCTCCTCGGACATGGCCACGTGGTACCCCCGCACTGGTCTACAGGACCATCCCATGGAGCGCCAGCAATCATGGCCATCATTATGCCATATCTTCGCCTTTCCACGTCAGCGTCGCAATTACTCCCTTCGACCCGAGCACCGTGCACTAACGAGCCTCGGGAGTGGGAGGCAAATGATGTGGCAAGACCACTGATGTGGAGTAGCTGTCAGGCACCATGTCGAAGAAAGCCGTCGTGTCAGACGCCGCGTCAATCTCCCAGCTCGGACTCCTTTGTCGGGCTGAGCTTTCCAGGGCAACGGGACCGCCTGTCGAAGCCAAGCTTCATCTTCCGCCAGGTCGGACCCGCGAGCTCGGGATGCCTAGGCCAGAGCCCAGCAGCGTCCTCTAAAGCGAGACCCTTAGAGATCGAGCCCCATGACCGAAGTCGAGCTCAGCCTTTCTCCGCCACGTGGAGCCTCTTCGAGACCGAGCGCTCTGGACCGGCCCGCTCTCTGCCCTCCAGAGCGAGACCCTCGGAGATCAAGCCCCGTGGTCGGAGTCGAGCTCAGCCCTCCTCCATCACGTGGAGCCTTTTCGAGGCTGAGCCCTCTGGACCTGTCCCACACTCTACCCTCCAGAGCGAGACCCTCGGAGTTTGAGCCCCGTGGCCGGAGTCGAGCTTAGCCTTCCTCCGCCACATGGAGCCTCTTCGAGGCCGAGACCTCTGGACCGGCCCGCTCTCTGCCCTCTAGAGTGAGACCCTCGAGATCGAGCCCCGTGGTCGGAGTAGAGCTCAGGCCTCCTCCGCCACGTGGAGCCTCTTCGAGGATGAGCCCTCTGGACTGGCCTGCTCTCTGCCCTCCAGAGCGAGACCCTTGGAGATCGAGCACCATGGTCGGAGTCGAGCTCAGCCCTCCTCCGTCACGTGGAGCCTCTTCGAGGCTGAGCCCTTTGGACCGGGCCCGCACTCTGCCCTCCTCCACTGAGACGATCCCGCGAACTCAGGACGCCTAGGTCAGAGTCGAGCCCTGCCTTTCCAGCTCAGCCCCCAGCTCAGGCGTAAATACGGCGAACCAAGGGATAGCACCGCCATCCCAGGACGCCGGCGAGTCGCCCGAAGACTGCACTAAGACTTCCACCAGGCTGTAGCGACCACCTGCAACTGCCGGTTATACCAGAAAGGGGAGAGGCCCACTGATCGAGGAACCATGTTCCTCACTAACCACCTGAACCACCCGAATGAAGAAGTCAACCAGGAGATTCGAATCCCGGGGGCGGCGGCCTGCCAATCGAGGTATTGCTAGGTTTCTCAGAATGAAGCACCCAGAAGGAATGTCAGAATACATGACAGCTTCCCTTATCATGAATCAGGAAAGATGCCTCGGGACACTACTGCATACGCTTGACAGCCCAGCGAAGATCTCGAGACGAGCGCCCAACGGTAACCTAGACTACAAAGCCCGAAGGAGGCAAGATAAAAGATGTAACATACAATACCACCGAGAATACGAGTGCAAGCTCAACCAGAGAGCAGAGCACCACAAGAAAAACCCAAGCAAGGGTGGGCGGAAAGGCCACATAGAGAATCCCTCTAACCAGGCCACTCTTCCCCCGACACACTTGCATCCCACTCTCACATTATTCACTCCTCCTAGCATGGAGTCCATCAAGAGGGGCTCAACCAGGAGGATCTGTTTTCCTGGATTGTCACTGACTTGACCATCGGAGTGCCTCCGCCGGAAACCCTGGCCCGGATCTCTAACCCCTGTCTTGCAGGTCCAGGACCACCGGACGGTCGAGCAACGAAGGGAGCACACTCCGGCGTCGACAGCAGCTACGGGCCACGGCAATCTTGGCGGCAACAACCACGATTGGCCCATGGCTAGCTCTAAAAGCGATTATATCCTGACTATGCATACTTCCATCAATCATATGCTAGTGATCGCCCCATTGGAGATCTAAAAAGATACTAGCTTTGATATCACATGAAAAAATATGCATCCACAGTATGTACCAGCGATCGTCCAGTCTGGCTAGGCCCATAGAAAGCTAGCTCCTGACTACACATACCGTCCATCGGTCATGTATCAATGATTACCCCACTGGAGGTCCAAAAGAATACTAGATCCTAACTCGTATGATTATAATCAGACTATAATGTACAACAACCAACAAACAACATATTTTTCAATACAATTCAATATAATTATTTTCAAAATAAATACATGTTTAACTCAATATTTTGCCAAATCATGTCTATGCATAAAGTACTCACTTGAATAACATAACATTAGTTAAACCTTTAAATCAAATTGAGTATAGTAAAATATACTAGGATAGCGATAACTTGCAAAAAATTGATTCTATCAAGAACACGTGACTCAAACCCAAGATCCGGCACTCCTTTTTCGATAAAGATGATAAAGGCTCTAGCAAAACAAGTTAATTTCACAGTTAACCTTAAATTTGGAAAAAGAAGACTGGAATAATGAGAGAGACTCTCGATCATGTCAAGGTCTAGATCTAATTATAAATTTGATTCGAGTAGTCATTTGGATCTGATTGATAAGAATATATTCTGATTCCTGATGGATTAATTAAATTGAAACCCAGTGGTTTAAGGTTCATCTCCCACCTTTTATTTATTTATTTATTTTGCTCTTTCTCTTCTCTCTTTCTCTCTCCTCTTTCTCTTCTCTCTCTCTCCTCTTTCTCTCTTCTTTTACTTTCTCTCTCCTCTCTCTCCTCTTCTCTTTCTCTCTTCTCTCTCTCTCCTCTTCTTACTCTTTCTCTCTATTTATTTATTTTATTTTCTTTTTTCTTTTCTTTTCTTCTTCCTCTGCTTTCCATCCTCTTTTCTTTTCTTCTTTGGCTCGGCTCGAATAGGAAGGAGAAAGGGGAAGAGGGGGTTCAAGAGGGAAGCTCGTTGGAGCACCCAGATGGAGAGGTGGGATTGGGGCGGTGAACCCAGTATAGCCGATGGTGGTCTGGTCACCAGCAAGAAAGCCAAACGAAGAAAAATGGATGGGGCTTTGCCCCTCATTGCCACAAAAGCAAAAATCCAAAACCAAAAATGCCAAGGGAGAAGGAAAAACTTACTAGTGACGGCAAAGAAACAACCAATCACTAGAGACGGGAAAGAAAGCGGTGGTGGCTCGGTTTGGTTCGAGTTAAGGTGGTGTGGGGAGGAATTTAAAGGATGGATTCGGATGGGATAAATGTGGCTCCACGATGGATAAGGCCGGCCGTTCGAGAGTTTAGCCTACTCCTGATGGTCCTCTGACCGTCTCCTCCCTTCCGACGGCATCCCTCCGATTCCTCTGGCGATCATCTCGATCGAACAACCAGGGGACAAAGTCCCTGTTTCGATTTTTTTTCTTTGTTTTAGGTTGAACTCGGCTGGGAATACCGACTTCGGCCCAGAAATGGCCCACTATCCTAGGGTTCTCACATTCTCCCCTCCTTAAATAAATTTCATCATCAAAATTTGAAAAATAATTTAAGTCTTCCAAAACTCAAAGATGCTTGATCTAAAACTCACATGTACTTTTCTATCCAAATTCAGTAATTTATCAAACATAATCATAGTCTCATCACTCTAAAGCCAATAAACTATCCAATCACTTAGATCAATTACAATACTCATATCCTTTTTTTAATATCAAAGTATAGCTTCTTTCCGAGATTATTTCATAATTTGATATCTCTATTGTTGCCGCCAAGATTGTCGTGGCCCGTAGCTGCTGCCGGCACCGGAGGCGCCCCCTTCGTTGGCTGGCGGTCCTCTGGTCCTGGACCTACAAAACAGGGGTTAGTGACCTGGGCCGGGCTTTCCGATAGGGGCACTCCGACGGTCAAGTCAGCAATGACCCAGGGGAATAGATCCTCCTAGTCGAGCCCCTCTAGATGGACTCCACACGAGGAGGAGTGTGTTGTGTAAAAGTGGGATGCAAGTTTGTCGGGAGAAGTGCGGCCTGGTTAGAGGGAGTCTCTGTATAGCCCTTCCGCCTGACCTTGCTTGAGAATGTTGGTGGTGCCGTGCTCCTCTTCTTGGTGGAGCTTGCACTTGTGTTCTAGTGGTATGGCCTGTGCCTTGCCTGTGTTGTTGTTGGTGTTGGTGTTGGTATTGGTATCCTATTACCTCCAAGTTTATTGTGAACTAGGTTACCGTTGGGCATCTGTCTCGGGATCTCCACCGGGTTGTCAGGTACGTGTGGCGGTGTCCCGAGGAGCCTTTCCCGATTCGTGATAAGGGGAGCTGTCATACGCTCCGACACTCCTCCTGATCGCCTCATTCTGGGAAACCTGGCAGTACCTCGAACGGTGGGCCGCCGCCCCCGGGATTCGAATCTTCCGGTTGGCCTCCTCTCTCGGGTGGTCCAGGTGGTTGGTAAGGAGCGTGGCATCTCGATCAGTGTGCTTCTTCCCTTTCTAGTGTAGCCAGCGGCTGCAGGAGGTCAATACAGTCCGACAGGTGCTCCAGTGTAGTCCTCGGGTGGCTCACCGACGTTCTGAGCTGGCGGGGCCCACGTCCGAGCTGGGGCTGAGCTGGAATGGCAGGGCTCGCTCCGACCTAGACGCCCCGAGTTTGCAAGATCGTCTCGGTGGCGGAGGGCACAGTGCTAGCCCGGTCTAGAGGGCTCGCGCTCGGAGAGGCTCCACGTGGCGGAAGGGCCCACGTCCGAGCTGGGGCTGAGCTGGAATGGCAGGGCTCGCTCCGACCTAGACGCCCCGAGCTTGCGGGGTTGTCTCGGTGGCGGAGGGCACAGTGCTGGCCCGGTCTAGAGGGCTCGCGCTCGGAGAGGCTCCACGTGGCGGAGGAGCGCTAAGCTCGACTTCGACCACAGGGCTCAACCTCTGAGCGTCTCGCTCTAGAGGGCAGAGTGCGGGCTCGGTCCAGAGGGCTCACGCTCGGAGAGACTCCACGTGGCGGAGGAGTGCTGAGCTCGACTCCGACCACAGGGCTTAACCTCCAAGGGTCTCACTCTGGAGGGTAGAGTGCGGGCCTGGTCCAAAGGGCTCGCGCTCGGAGAGGCTCCACGTGGCGGAGGAGTGCTGAGCTTGACTCCGACCATAGGGCTCAACCTCCGAGGGTCTCGCTCTGGAGGGCAGAGTGCAGGCCCGGTCCAGAGGGCTCACGCTCGAAGAGGCTCCACGTGGCGGAGGAGTGCTGAGCTCGACTCCGACCACAGGGCTCAACCTCCGAGGGGCTCGCTCTGGAGGGCAGAGTGCGGGCCCAATCCAGAGGGCTCACGCTCGGAGAGGCTCCACGTGGCAGAGGAGTGCTGAGCTTGACTCCGACCACAGGGCTCAACCTCCGAGGATCTCGCTCTGGAGGGCAGAGTGCGGCTCCAACCTAGGCATCCCGAGCTCGCGGGCCCGACCTGGCGGAGGACGGAGCTTGGCTCGCTCTCTCGAGGGAGCTCGGCTCAACTCGGTAGAGGAGTCCGGACAGGAGAATTGATGCGGTGTTCAACGCGGCGTCTTCCCTTGACATGGCGCCTGTCGGCTCCCCCACGTCAGCGATCCCGCCACATCATCTATGTCAAACTCTAAAAAATTTTTGCCCCTTATATAATTTGAGATATGATTTCTCTTCAATCAAAATACCCATATCTAAATTAGTTATCAAAAGCATTCTATCACACTCAATATTAAGATATATTAAATAAGATTAACTCTAATTAAGAGATCAAAAGTCTTTGATTAAAATTATTATTTTGACATGATTGCACGTTCATTCAAGATCAACTTGGGACTAAGTGGATGCTAAGATAAATTAATTATATTTGGAAGAGCTTGACATTGATTTGGCACAAATACCATAATTAAGTTTTCATCCCACAAAAGTTAATGACCCTTAACACAAATCACTAACTCAATTTTTTTTAACTTTAAAATTAGTTTAAACATATATAATGAGCTACACGAGCTGAGTAAGTTTTTATAATCTCTAGTTCATAAAATATAAAATTTAAAGATTATCCATATAATATAAACTAATAAAATATGTCGGATCATAAATTTTTCTAATATGCACATTTGACAATAAAACGTTTCCAAAACAAAACAATTACAGATGGCCATCCACTCCCACTCTAGCTCTCCTAGTCCCTCTAACTATGGCCACATCATCTAGTGGCTAGTCCCAAAAGATACTAGATATTTAGTATATATACTGTCCATCGATCATGTACCAGTGATCGTCCCATATGACTAGGCCTAGAAGGAAACTAGCTCCTGACTACATATATCGTCCATCAACCCATCAATCATATGCCAGGGATCACCCCACTGAAGGTCCAAAAGAAAACTAGATCATAACTCATATGATCATAGTCAGACTAGAGAGCACAACAACCAACAGACAACACATTTTCAATGCAATTCAATTCAATCATTTTTAAAATAAATGTATATTTAACTCAATATTGCCAAATCATATCTATGCATAAAATACTCACTTAAATAACATAACATTAATTAAACCTTTAAATCAAATCAAGTATAATAAAATACACTAGGATATATAGCAATAACTTATAGAAAATTGATTCTATTAGGAACACACGACTCTAAAAATCCTAGATTTGACAATTCTTTTCCGATAAAGGTGATAAAGGCTCTAACAAAAAAAGTTAATTTTACATTGAACCTTAAGCTTAAGAAAAGAAGACTAGAGCAATGAGAGAAACTCTTGGTCATGTCAAGGTCTAGATCTAGATATGAATTTGATCCGAGTAGTCGTTTGGATCTGATTTATAAGAATATGTTTTGATTCATGATGGATTAATCAAATTAAAACCCAGTGATTTATGGTTGATCTCCTACCTTTTATTTGTTTATTTATTTATTTTACTCTTTCTCTTCTATCTTTCTCTCTCTATTCTCTCTCCTCTTCTCTTTCTCTCTCTTCACTTTCTCTATCTCTCTCCTCTCTCTCCTTCTCTCCTCTCTCTCCTCTCCTTCCTCTTTCTCTCTCTTCTCTCTCTATTTTTTTTTTTTCTTCTTCCTCTGCTTTCCTTCCTCTTTTCTTTTCTTCTTTGGCTCGGCCCGAACAGGAAGGGAAAAGGGAGGGAGGGGGTTCAAGAAGGCGGCTCGCCAGAGCACGACTAGACAAAGAGGTCATGGGATTGGGGCAATGAAGCTGGCATAGCCAGTGATGGTCCGGTCACCAATAGAAAAACCGAACGAAGAAAAATGGATGGGGCTCCGTCCCTCACTGCCACAAAAGCAAAAATCCAGAACCAAAAATACCGAGGGAGAAGGGGAAACTTACCGGCGATGACAAGGAAACAACCGATCACCAGAGACGGGAAAGAAAACGATGGTGACTCGGTTTGGCTCGAGTTAAGGTGGTGTGGGGGGAAATTTAAGGAATGGGTTTGGAGGGGATAAATGCGGCTCCACGGTGGATAAGACCGGCCGTTCGAGAGTCCAGCCCATTTTTGATGGTCCTCCGGCCATCTCCTCCCTTTCCATGGTATCCTTTCGATTATTTTGGCGATCATCTCAATCGAACAAGTAGGGAATAAATTTCTTGTTTCAGTTTTTTTTTTTTGATTGTTTTAGGTTGAAGTCGGGAACCGTCGATTTCGGTCCAGAAATGGCTCATTGTCCCAGGATTCTCGCAATACTGATACTCGATATGCTGAACCGGTCTTTGCATCAAATGTACTGATATGGGAACATGATGGCATTAATGTGGATTAAGAATAGGATCTGCGTCCCTGGATTAAATGAAATGCATGTTATTGGAATTTTTATCCTCGCTGCCATCCCTGTGGCATGCACCAGGGAATGGGCAGGACTCATAGGACTTGCATGCGGTCTGGCCAAGTCAGCATAGGAATTGCAACAGCCAGCAATGGCTCTCCAGTACAAAGCTATGAATAATGGCATCATTAAAATTTAAATCCCTAGCTAAATACAGAGACGGACATGGTTCCAGGATCGATGGTCCCGATATAATCTCATGGATTCTTGGTCAAACAAATGAAAGGAGAGAAAACCAGGAACCATCCATCCAGATATGTACGAGTCCGTTGCCTGTCACATCCGAAAAGCATCTTTTATGAGGTATTATATTTGAACGGCCGAGAGAAGCAGGTGCCATGTGTCTTGTAAGTTGATCATAAACTTTAGATGATGCTTTTGGAACCAAGTGAAGTATTGAACGGGACCAAATTAAACTTTTCGTGTCCATTGCGAGCAAATTGGCTCCAAGTATGCAAATAACTCGATGACATTCCATAAGATCGATCCAAAATTCTTGACGTTTATTAAAGGCAAAGAAGAGGCGAAAAGATGGGAAGGTGCCAGCTAATCAGGCGATCGAATTAACTAGAATGCCGAAGTCAAGAATTCTAGGAGGTAGGACGGTGTTTGTTTGATGGTGACCAAGAAGTGACCCGAGAGAACTTTGATGATCCCATTGGTATCAGAGATTTCATGGTTTTGGACCCATGATATACGCTAGTGGCCATCGGCCGCAGCACGTGTTAATGACTTGGAGTGGAAGCACGGGGTAAAATCTCTATCGGTACTTCTTCCCTGAGGTCATGGCGGCGATCAATTTTTTATTTGGGGGCGCTGTTGCTACGTACCCCATGATTCCTACCCATCTTAAAATTTAATGAGCATGCTTAACTGTTCTTGTTGCTGCAAATTAAAATAATTATCATGTACCGTTGTATTCAACGACAATACCAGTCTCATTTCATGCATTATTGAGCGTTGTCAATCTATTTCTCTTTCTAAACGAAATAGAGTTCGATTTATGTGTTTTATCTAAACTATGAGTTTGTTAGTGTCTGTCTTAATCTAGATTCTGGTATTCAAGTTTAGTTAGGAATCTATCTTGAAATTTATTCAAATTTAGTTAGGAGTCTATCTTGAAATTTCTACCGTGTACGTTGTTTAAAGTTTTGGAATAAAAATGGAAGAACGCGAGGGTTGCGGTGATCGCAGTAGCGTTTTGTTTCAGAAACTCGAAACACCATTTGCTTCTGGTTGTTTTGTTTTTTTTCGTCTGAATTTTGTCTTCTAAAAATCGCTGGGTGTGTGAGAGCTTGTGAGCGTTTGTTTATTCTACACGTTGTTTGCTTGAAATGTAGAAATTAACCATGTAATTTTTCTCGTAAGTAATTATGATTATATAGTCATATAAATAAACATAAAAAAACACTTGCAAATATGGGTGAAAAGCAAATTTAGTTTAGGTTGTTAGTAGTTTTTTTAATATTTGGAACTCTAGCAAGTCTAAACCTTAATTGTAACAATTGGGCTTATTTCTTTTTTTTTTTTTTCTTTCTTATCCTTATCTTTTCTCACGTGATATTATATGGGCTCGTTGAACTAATCAAGGGTGCATTTTTTTTTATAAGGCAAAAGAAGGGAAGGGAGGATAAATCCTGCTATAACTATTCCTTATTGTGACTCCTTTCTCGTCAGACATGTTCGATTCGGATCGTATATTTTTATATGCCTTCTTCATCTAATCCTGTTAAGTTAACAGAGTAGTGTGCTCTTCTTCTATCCAGATCATGTGTTTCAGGATATATCTTGAATTTAATCAAGGATCAAGGGTGCACCTTGTCATGGAATATTTAGTGAAAAGGATATGTAATTATTATTATTATTTTTTTTCAGTGTCACGAGAATTTATTTGTCTACTGAGGAGAAAGGGAGAGAGTTGTATTTCTTCAAGAAGCTCAGTACAAGTTTTACCTGTCGGCAACGGCAGCTCCATTTGGATGGCTGGAGTTGGACCACCATAAACAAGATTTATCAGGGTTCAGATGTCGCATTCAAAGGAGGATAACGGGAGATTCGGTCGGTTTGTGGGGCAGGACCTGCACGGTTATAATTGCAAAGAGAGCATGAATTCTTTTTTTTTTTTTTTTTTTAAAAAAAAACATGACCTTTTGGGATGGTAAAATATAACTTAACCCATTAATCTGTTCTATATTTGATCTATTTTAAATAAATTTAAATTAAACTCAAACGAGTTCGGATCGTAAATAAATCATCTATTTAATTTAATTATTAAATAGATCGGATCGAGTTTAAAATTTTCAACCTATATGAACATATCTTTTTATTTATTTATTATTATATTTTAATTAAATTATTATATATGTGATTAATTTAAAATTTAAATGGAATTTCATTTCATGGCTTTCATCAATAACCTGCTCCTTTCAAATTTAAACCATACTTATCATGGTGCTAGATCGATTGATCGTGGACCTTGTGCAGAGATCCATGGATCACAGGTGGGTTAATGCTTTTTTTTTGGTCATTCGAAACTCTTCCGAGCTCCAGTCCTTTGGGTTCTCACTATTTTTTCCCCTCTTCTCGCGAGCTGACCATCGCTGGAGCCCTCCTTCCCCTCTCCTACCCTCTGTTCTGGGCTTCTCCGCGTGCTCCCCTCCCCACGCATCTTCCCTTCCTCCATCTCAAGCTCTTTCGAGCACTCCCTCCTCCCACCCGTCACTCCCCAATGACTCCTTTGCCCTTCAGGCCCCTCATCTGACCCCCCGAAGCCCTCCCTCCCCTCGTCGGTCACCCTCCCGTGCGACAACTTATGGCCCCCCTCTTGGCTTCCTGCTCGTGCCTCCTACGCGGCATGTTACCCCTATCACCATCTCGAGCTCCTCCGAGTACTCCCCTCCCCCCTCCTGTCACCATCCCCCTCCCTAGCGATGCTACTACTCTCCCCTCCATTCCCTTACTTAACTTGTCAGAGCCCTCCCTTCCTTTGCTCGTCATCCCCCACCCCCTCCCTTCGAGCTCTCTCGGCCACGGCTCTTCCGGTCCTCGCCACCACTTGCCACGCTGCCGATGCTGGAGTTCATGAAGCTCATCCACTGTCGGACTCTTCTCCATGGCTCCCATGGAAGTGGGTGATGAGATGGTGGTGGAGGAGATGACGAGTCCAAGTCTCCAGACCGAGAGAGAGAATTATTTTTTTTAATCAGGTTGGAAATAGATTAAATCAGAATTTTTAAGCCTGGCTTGTAAACGGGTTATAAACAAATCAGGTCGGATAGCCTATTTATTAAATAAATCGGGTTTGAATTTTAAAACTTGACTTATTTAATAAATAGGCCGAGTTTGAATTAATATTATTTTAAATCAACATATATTTGGCTTGACCCATTTATAACCTACTCAACCTGATTGCTATCCCTGGTTGGCCTTTTGAATCGAGAAATTATTGTCGTCCATGCATCTACAGCCATGCATACGGCCAATCTTATTTGTTGATTCTCATAAAATTCATTTATCAAATGAATGTGCACCATTACAAAAACCAATGATCATGATTGATCATGCGCAGGGCTATGCTGGTACACACCTTATAAGCAATAATTTTTTTTTTTTTAATGAAACTCATTAATATTATTATTGCTGTGTTGTTATTATTAATAGTTTGGTAGCAGGCAATCCATCAAAATTACTGATAATTTAATAGGACTTCATTATATTACTATCTTTGGTACATTTTTCTAGATGGCAATCTATTCCTTCTAGTAATCTAGCTCACTTCTTAAGAGACAATCTGGATTATCTTTGAAAGAGATGGTAATCTAGATCAGCAAATTACTCTCTCATTCTCACTTATTCTTTCCTTCTATATAATATAATATAATATTTAATATTTTATAATATAAAAATATATATTAATAATATCATATATAAATTTAATATATTATTTAATATTTAAGTAATATATTAAATATATCATCTATTTAATATATAAATTTTTATATTAAATTTATTTAATATAAAAATAATTTTTATTTTATATAAAAATATAAAATATATTTTAAATATTTTAAAAATAAAATATAAAAATATATATTTTATAAATAAAATATAAATTTGATTTAAAGATATTTTAAAAATTTAATTTTACATTATACAATGGTAACTGCATGTACATACAATTAATATTGCTCATAATCCACGTTACTAACGATCCATATTATCTTTCAAAATTGCCCGGCAATAATGCACCAAATGCAACCTATATAGTTTTGTCATATTATCTTACACGATTATGTTTGAAAGATCAAAGAGAAAACAATTACAAGGGAACAATCTCCGTTAATAGCTCAGGATAAATGGTTTTCATGAGTATGGGTGACACTCTAAAATCAACCAAAGAGGCATAATATTTGAATGATATAATAGCCTCAGCATCCTAGGAAAGCTCCAAAGCTCTTGCTAATCCAATCAAACCAAAATTTGGATTCATCTTAATTAAACTATAGTTCATCATTGATGCCGATGATTGCTCTTTTAAGCTCTTATCAATTTGATGCGATGGTTAACAATACCAGGTTCAACATAAATTAATAATGTATTTCCCCCGGAACCAAAGAAGCTAGCTGATTTAAACTGACCAAACCAAACTGCCATCAGGCTTGGACCATAGAGGACTTTATTGCAGGAATTGGAGCATGTTAAAGGTCTCGATACTTGCTTTCATAACTATTTTGTGTTAGGAAAAATACAGCCATGTTTCCTGCCCAATTAACATTGACCATTTGGATTCATCATACCTTCTTATCTATCTCGATCGATTCATACTAAACCTAAAAGCTCAATTATTGTACCCATTTTCTTCTCTCAAAAAAATGGTTAGTTCTATTATCTCTTCTTAATTATCTTGGTTCTCATCATAGGGGGATAATGTAAGTCAACAATTAACGCTATATTAACTTAAAAGATATAAAAGGCAAAAAAAAAAGGGTCGTTGTTGTGATGTGTTGTTGACCAAAATGTCCAAATACTATTTGGCTTTTGCTTTGCTTAGTTTTATTATATTGATCACCTTATGGAGACGTGTACAAATCCAAGAATGCATTATTAGTGTGCTTTCAGTTCCCAATACAGGTTTGGTTCATTGCATTCCATGTTGTTTTTACAACCTATGTTTTTGTCCACTGATCCAAATTTCTCCTATGTGGACTACATCTCTTTCAGTTTTCGACTGAAGTCTTCCAATAGAGCTAGATATTTTCTTCTAAGTCAAATTTAAGATCACTTGTGAACCGTATAAGAATAATAGATTTTTAGTCAAATAATCTAGACTCTATTCCCTTCCCTTATCAGCTTTATATGACAAAGATAATGTTGGGAAAAAAAAAACACAGATATGGCCACTATCATTGAAGTAGGTGAAGATCTTGGAGCTTTTCCAATGAAATTTTCCACTAGTCATCTTCGTGGCAGAGGAGCCCCCGCCTTTCCTTCATCATTTTTGTCCTTGTTCTTCTGGTCTTCGTCTTCTCTAGCTAGTGTTTTAATTTCCTACATTATTGTTTGGTAGCAGACCTTGACTCTCTCTCTCTCTCTCACATAAAATGCTGTGTCAAATGAAATTTCCATTCAGTAGGGGCACGTGACTGGACACGGAGAAAGATGACGCTTTAGTGGGATTAGGCTGATATACTTACCTTCAAGTGAGGAGGGCGAGCAAAAAATATGGCCGGCATCGAACACGGTCTAGCGGGGAGGGGGTCCAGTGGGGTTAGCTACGACGAGAATTTATTCTCCCCTTTTTCTTTTATTTATCAAAAAAAAAAAAAATTTCCATTCATCTCACCCTAAGACATAGATGAGTGGGGGCTTTCCTTTTGCACGTCTTATAATGGCATTTCATGTAGGATCACCCGCACCAATAAATTTCAAAGTTCCTTTTGGAAAAGAAAAATCTACACAGTAAAAATAAAATGGACAGCTAGAATTAATGGTTTGGCAAGCAGTGCGGTACATGAATAAACTCAAGTGACATATAAAAATATATATATTTAATTACAAGAAATATTATAAAAAATAAGATCTTTAGTGATGGCTAAATAGCATCACTAATAAGTAACTTGCCATCCGCGATGCTATTTACGATGGTATGCTATCGCTAATGATCTATCGGAACTAACTTTGTTGCTACTAGAAATTATTAGTGAGGGTAAAAAATCCATCATTAATAAGTGTTATTAGCAACAATATTAACGATGATAATACCATTACTAATAATTTTTTAATTTTTTTAATTAAAATAAAAAAAAACTATTAGTGGTTAAAATCTTCGTCACTATTTTAATGTTGTCGCTAATAAATATTACCAATATCAATTTACCATCACTAGTATCATCGATAATAATTTTTAATTTTTTAAAATCAAAAATTATATTTTTTAAAATATATTTTAATTATAATAACATGTAACTAGATTTTCTAAAATCTATTATAAATAAATTAACAATCAAATACCATAATTACAAATAAAAAATTAATTATATTATATTAAAAACATAAATTATATAATTTTATAAATTAATATTGCTTTACAAGTATCAAGATTAAATGTATAACATAAAAATAAAAAAATCATGTAAAATCCTCACCTCGTCCTCCTCCTGCTCCTGTACATCCTCTCTAACAGCTAGTGGATGACATCTAGATATCCTAGTATCCTATAATGAAGAAAAATAAAATATTATTTATAAGTTTCAATATGAAAGTATATATGTTAATTCGGAGATATATATATTTCGATATACTCTTCCAATTCTCAAATAGAATATTTCTATACATTATGATATGGTAGGAAGCTGATGTGTAATCTCTATTGGATGCCGTGTCAGAAAAACCCACCATGATGAACACTCCATCTCGGACTCCTTTACCGGGTCGAACTCCCTCATAATGCCAAGGCGATCCGTCAAAACCGAGTTCCGCCCTCCGCCAGGTCGGCACCCGCAAGCCTGGGGTGCCTAGACCGGAGCCGAGCGACCTCCTTCACCAGATCGAGCTCCTTCGAGATCGAGCCCCCTGGACTGGAGTCGAGCCCAGCCCTCCTCCGCCAGGGCTAGCTCCTCCGAGGCCGAGCCCTCTGGGCTGGAGTCATGTGCCGCCCTCTAGGCTAGAGTCATGTGCCGCCCTCCTCCGCCAGATTGAGCCCCTCCGAGGTCGAGCCCCTTGGACCGAAGTCGAGCTCAGCTTGCCTCCGCCAGGTCGAGCCCTCTGAGCAGGAGTCGAGCCTTCCTCCACCGAGTCGAGCCCTTCCAAGGTCGAGCCCCTTGGACCAGAGTCGAGCCCAGCCCTCCTCCGCCAGGTCAAGCCCCTTGGAGGTCGAGCCCCCGGGTCGGAGCCGAGTCCTAGCTCTCCAGTTCGGCAACCACCTCAGACAATGTCGCCAGCCACCAGAGGGGCGGAGCCACCTCCCGAGGCACCGGCGAGCGGCCCGAAGGATAGCTTCCCTCTACCGAAGATGACCAACTGGTGGATGCCACCTCGGGTCACCAGCTCCTCTCCTTCATGGATGCATTCTCTGGATATAATCAGATCCGGATGCACCCAGAGGACGAGGAGCACACCGCCTTTATTACCGACCAGGGGATGTACTGCTACACGATGATGCCCTTCGGTTTAAAGAATGCTGGAGCCACGTACCAATGTCTGGTCAATAGGGTCTTCAAAGACTAGATTGTCCGGAACATGCAGGTGTACGTGGATGACATGCTTATCATGAGCAAGCCGAGCTCGGATCACATCGTCGACCTTATCGAAGCCTTCAACAACCTCCGAAAGCACCAGATGAAGTTGAACCCAGCAAAGTGCGCCTTCGAAGTGGCAGCAGGAAAGTACCTCGACTTCATGGTCACTCAGAGGGGCATTGAAGCAAACCCAGAGAAGGTCCAGGCAATCGTCGACATGGAGCACCCGACATCCAAAAAGCAGGTCCAGAGCCTGACAGGGCATATTGCAGCTCTGAGCTGGTTCATTTCGAGGTCGACCGACCGCTGCCTTCCCTTCTTCAAGGCACTGTGCAAGATGTACGAGTTCGCTTGGACGGAGGAGTGCAGGGCAGCCTTTGAAGAACTAAAGGAGTTCCTGGCATCTCCTCCGCTGCTCTTGAGACCGGAGGAAAAAGAGGAGCTTTTGCTCTACCTGGCAGTCACACGCGAAGCTATCAGCTCGGTCCTCGTCCGTGCGGACGAGGACGGATCTTAGAAGTCGGTATACTATATCAGCAAAATCCTCCGCGATGGGGAGATCAGGTATACCCGCTTCGAGAAACTTATTTTTGCTCTAATAATGTTTGCTAAGTACCTTAGGCCCTACTTCCAAGTGCATCTCATCATGGTCATGATAGATCAGCTGCTGAGGACCATACTTAGCCATCCCGAAACATCTGGGCGGTTAGCTAAGTGGTTCCTGATGCTGAGCAAGTTCGACATCGCATATCGGTCGAGGTTGTTGCAGAAGGCCCAAGTCTTAGCCGACTTCCTAGTCGAGTGCATGGGACTTACAGAGGAGCCGGAGCAGACATCCCCGGAGCATCAAGTTGAGCCCGGAGTAGAGGAGGAGCCCTGGATCCTCTATGTGGACGGCGCATCCTACTCCGGTGGGAGCGAAGTGGGCCTCATTCTTGCTAATAGTGGCAGGATCGTGGCGGAATGTGCTCTTTGCTTCAAATTTGCCGCAACAAATAACCAGGTGGAGTACGAGATGCTCCTCGCGGGCCTAAAGGTCTTACATGAGCTGGGCATACAGAACTTTAAAGTCTTCACCAACTCCCAACTGGTGGTCGGACAAGTTTCCAGAGAATATGAAGCCAGGGACCCCCAGATGATGAAGTACCTGGAGCGAGTCCGCTCATGCACGGCAGGCTTTTGATGCTTCAACATCTTCCATATCCCTCGTGGAGAGAATGCTCGCACGGATGCACTGTCGAGACTCGCAACCCTACCGGACTCATCGCTGGGGCGCGCATATATTGATGTTGACTCCGTTATTGATTTTGATGATAAGCAAAACGGTTAAATATAAGTTGAGGACTAATGATTTTCTTTAAGTATGTTTTTATTGAAAAAGGTGCTTACAAATTTGAAGAAGCTCATTTGTTTGAAGAAGCCAAGTTTGAATGAAAAGATTGCTCAAAGAAGACTTTGACACTCAAGAGTTGGTTGATTGGATGGTTAAGTTAAATGAAAATATGTTTCAGCTAAAGTTCAGGCATTTCTGTGAAGTTTTCAGAGAAGTGTCAACTCAAAGTATCGACACATAACATGAAGTGTCGATACATAGAAGTGAAGTGTCGACTCAGGCCAGTATGCAAGAATGTTTCAAATGGCACAGATGAAGTGTCAACACATGGACCTGAAGTGTCGACTCAAAATATCGACACATGGATCAACACATTGCCTGAGATTTTCAAGCCACAGAACTTGCAAAAATTGAAGGAACAGCTGAAGTGTCGATACATGAAAATAAGGTATCGACTCAACTGAGTAAGTGTTGACATATTTGAGATTTCCAGAGAATCAGATTGGAGCAATTTGAACTGGATGTCGACTCAAGAAGTTCAAGTATCGACCTTATGTGTCGACTCACAGCCTGAAGTGTCGACACATGAAGTTTTGGCAACAGTAACGGCTAGTTTTTCAAACGCAGAACTCGTCCATTTTGCCCTCCAATGGCTAGTTTTTCAAGTCTAATGGCTAGAAACGGGATTTGAGGCCTTGGAGAAGTATTTATATGCTCCAAATCAAATCAAAACAAGATATATTGAAGACCATTAAAGAGTTTTGAGAAGAGAGAAGAAAAGTGAGCTTTAACTCCTATTCTTTGATGTTTCAACCACTCTCAAGCTAAAGCAAACCTCCAAGCATTCAAGAGCCTTCAAGAGCATTGAAGATCATCCATTCTTGAGCATTCAAGAGGCTTCAACAAGTTCAAAGCATCTCTACAACGAGCTTCAAAGAGATACCTGCTTTGTTTTAGAAAGTTTACTTTGGTTCATTATTTCTAAACCTTATTTGTTGTAAGGGTTCTTAGTTAGCCTATTGTAAAACCAAGGGAGGTTATTGATAAGCCTTTACAAAACCAATTAGGTTGGCGGTTTGCTTGTAAAATCACTAAGGTTCTTGGTTAGCCCGGAAAGCTAAGGGAGGTTATTGGTTAGCCTTTGAAAACCAATTAGGTTCTTGGTTAGCCCATAAAACCAAGTGAGGTTTTGACTTGTTGGCCTTATGAAAACAAGTTGGGTTTTTGATTAGTGAGCCCGCAAAACTAATCAACTATAATCGGGTGTGATTATAGTGAATTTTCAAGGGGATCTTGGGAGTGGATGTAGGTGCATTGAATAGCATCGAACCAACATATTGCTTGGTCTTTGTGATTGCTTGATCTCTCTTATTGCTCTCTACTTATTACTCTTTATTTCTGCTACACTTTTATTTTAGGGCATTATAATTGAATTAATAGTACCTTGCTAATTTATTTGTTGAATTAGATTACATTGCTTAGTATCAAGTAATCTTAAGTTTTAATTTTTAGAGACCCAAGTCACCCCTCCCTCGTGGGTTTCTTACTGGGCAACAAGTGGTATCAGAGCCCTGTTCTCAATGTATAGGCTTTACCGCATTGAGTAAAGATCTATGGCAGCCCCAATTGGTACTAGCATAGTTGAGGGTCAAGCTTCAAATAGACCTCCATTTTTCAATGGATCAAATTATACTTATTGGAAAACTAGGATGATAATTTATATGCATTCTATTGATTACAATTTGTGAAAGTTGTAGATAAGGATCCTCATATTTCTTCAATAGTGGTTAATGGTGTTTCCATCCCAAAGATTGAAGAGGATGGGGATGAAAATGGCATTAAGCAATCCCAGATCAATGCCAAGGCAATGAATCTCCTCTATTGTGCATTAGATCTTAGTGAATTCAATAGGATATCTACATGCATGTCTGCTAAAGAAATATGGGACACACTTGAAGTTATCCATGAGGGTACCGATCAAGTAAAAAATACTAAAGTAAATATGTTAGTGCATACTTATGAGATATTCCGAATGGAACCTAATGAATCAATCACTGATATGTATACAAGATTCACAAATATTGTTAATGGTATGAGAAGTCTTGAAAAAGTTATGTCTAACGCTGATCTTGTAAATAAAATTCTCAGGTCACTTCCAACATGGGATTCGAAGGTGACCGCAATTCAAGAAGCCAAGGGCGTTGACAAGTTATCTCTTGAGCAGCTGTTTGGATCGTTCATGACTTATGAGCTTAATCTGAAATAAAAATCAATGGACATGGACAAGAAGAAGAAGGGGATTGCTTTCAAATCAAACATACAAGAAGAATCCTCAATAGATGAGTCCGAAGATGAAGATGAAGATGAAGATGAAGAAGCCCTCCTTGCACGAAAATTTAGAAGATTCATGAAGAGGAGGAAATTTCCTTACAAAAAGAAATATCAATCAAAGGAAAAAGAAAAAGAAAAAGAGAAAGAAAAAGAAAAGGAAAAGCAGAAGGAAGTACCTACATGCTTTAAGTGCAAGAAGCCCGGATATTACAAGTTTGATTGTCCTTTCCTTAAGAAATCTAGAAAGAAATTAAGGAATAAAGCAATGATGGCCACCTGGAGTGACAGCGAAGACTCCAATTCTGAAGAAGAGCAGACCGAACAATACCAGAAATTAACCTTTCAGTGAGGGACAAAATCCCTTGGTGAAGATTTTCGTCGAGGGATTTCCAAGGGAAATTCGTCCCTTGGAATATATGATGTTGGTGAAAGTCTCCCTCAGAAATCCCTTGGTAATTACTGAGGGATCTAAAACTTTCAGCAAAGAAATTTTTCTTGGTGAAATTGTAGTTTATTTGCCAAAAACCAACCATTTTCCAAGGGATTCACTAGCCAAAATGCACTCAGAAATCCCTTGGTAATTACCAAGGGATTCATCGAGAGAATTTTCCTTGCTAAAAATTGGCTAACTGAATGATTTGTGAGGAATTATCCCTCGTAGATCCCTTGGTGATTATTTGAAGTTTGTTAAAAAATTCCTTGGTAATCCCTTGGTAAAATTTTCATCTTACATTCTATTTTGCTTACAAATCATTTGGCAAAGCTTTCACCTAGAAGACAATTTTATAAATATAATAGCAACTCTATATACATTATAATTCTCAACACGTCAACCATAACTCAATTTTTATAATACGAAACAACATCATAATGTATTTAAGCAAATTTTAACATGTCTATTAAATAAGTTTAACATCCATCAAGGTTTCAATCTATAAACAAATAAAACTATATCAAAACATGAAACAAAAAAACTCCAGTTAATACCCAACATCAAACATATACATAATAAGTTCATAACAAACATCAATCACATGGAGAACCAGTTGAAGGGTTAGCAGACTCAGTTCCTTCTTGTGGAGGAGGTGAAGACGGCTCAGAGGATGTAAAACCAAGACTAGAAATGAGAGATCGCAACATTTTCTTATGTTGAGGGTTCATCAAAACTGTCATAATATGCTCCTGCGTATTCTCCATAGCTCCTTGGATAATAGAGTTGGTGGTAGGTGCACTTCCTGAAGAATTGCCTAGTTGAGAAGTAAAGCATGATGAAGAAGTCCTCATGAGTACATTGGATGAATGTGCATGTGGTCCAAATCCGTACACCTTGTTTTTAGAAACACCTCCTATGGCTTCCACCCATATAGTAGCATCAAATGAAGGTTGTGATTCAATCTCCGAGCCATACTCTTCATTAAGACCAGTCTTATATGCCTCCTGCAACCATATATCATAATAAAACAAATATAAGAATTATAAATAAGCAAATATATCTATGTCATGGATGATATGCATAAAATAAAATAAACAAAAGAATAATAATTAATCTATTAATATATATATTAACATAAAATATATTTAGATATAAAATTGAAAACATACACTAACTTTTTTGGATTTTGCATCCACAAACTCTCCTGTCCCTTTCTTCATATGGGTGTGCTCAAAAAGCGATGCAATAGTAGGTTCTACACTATTCTCTTGCATCTACAACAAGTTATTGTATCATAAATATATTATGAATATAAACATCAATAGGAATTAAGAAATACTAAATAAATTACAATTCTCCTCTTATGCGTCACAAAAGGAATGGAACCCCCTGAATGCTTAGTGATTGAGCCTTTTTTTTGCTTCATTCGATTTTCCTGACCAGCTATAGACTTCTGCTGCCACTTATCTTTAAGCCAATGCCTTTGACATAACTCATCCCATATTTCTTGTCTCATCCAACTTGGATGAACTTTGCCGATCGTGTCTGCAAGTGTGGCTAGTGGATTCCTTTCCTTTAACTCATCAACACATTTCTTTCGTGCCTCACTCATCATGCCTGTCAGTAGAGATCTGTTGGTACTCACCCAACTTTTTCTAATATTATAATCATCAGCTGGAGACCATCTATACCTTGCCTGTAAAACATATCAAAGACTTATGCTATATTATCATAATAACTTCGTTATGAACTAAGTAACAATTTAATACATCACCTCAAATCTACGTAACAACTCATCTTTGGTTGTTTGCTCCACTGAACCCCACAAAGGCCAAGCTTCTTTAAAACATTGCTTCAACCAAACACTCATTTGATGTAATACCTCAGGCTCGACGAATCTATGCATTAAACATCAAGCAAATTAATCATATGAAATAAAAATAAAAATAGATATCAAATAAAAACATATAATTATAAAACTTACTTATTCATTTCTACTGTGATGGAAACTTTATCTGTTTCAACTGTCGGCTCAGGAGCAGGCTGGTTCGGGCCTCTTGTATATGTAGAGCCAATCGAACCTACACTATCAGGCACATGAGGTGAAGGATTGGCAGAGGGCTCCTCCATGGGCATTGATCCATGTTGCTCAACACGCAGAGGTGTGTTAAATAGCCTACAGGTAGATCGTTGTGGATATCTTCCAGTATCCCTATCATGTTCATCTTGAACCTGTTGTTGGGATACATCTCTTCCTCTACCACCCCTTTCACGAAGTCTAGATGCTCCACCATGTATCATTATCCCTGTTGATATACAAAGATTAGATGCATATATTAAATATCATGGATGTAATTTAAGACCATATATATTATTTACAATAATATAATACAAACCCACAATGTAAACATAGTGCAAATAATCAAGACAAATATTTGATAAATTATGATCAAAATTATCCAAAATATATAAATTATAAATAATCCTCATTACATGGCAACTAAAATTAAATGTGAATAGCAACATTATACAAATTAATCATTATCACTATCAGACAATTAAAACTCATTTTCGTCCTCATTAGACTCATCATTGTCTTCAAATTCTTCTTCTTCCTCATCTTCTGCATCCTCTCCATCCTCTTCTTCTTCCTCTTCATTTTCTACCACTGCTTCTTCTAATCTTTGTTGCAACTTACGTATCTCATCATCATTAAGCATTTCATACTGAGAGAAATCAACTAGTAAATCAGGTATGTCAAGATCTTCATCAGCTTGAACTATAGATAGGTTTGTGATATCATCCTCTTGATAAATATCAATATCCGGAGATACATTGATATTACTTATATCCACGAAAGGGATATTAAAAGAATTCCTAGCTTTAGCTTTACACACAGCCCACCAACCATCTGTATCCCTACTCTTGCATGGATAAGTGGTGTAATATACTTGTTGTGCTTGTTGTGCCAATACAAAAGGCTCATTGGTATTCAATCATGATTTGTAGCGCACGTCCACAAGGCCATGATCATGATGCACTCTAATGCCTCTCTCAGTATCATACCAATCACATTTAAATAATAAAACCTTGTTTGCAGCACCATAATAAGTTAACTCCAAAATCTCAATTAACATGCCATAATAATCACGTTCAAAGTCATTGTAACAGCTTCCTTTTACACACATACCACTATTCATTATTTGTTTATTAATGCCATATTCAAGTGTGTGAAATTTGAAACCATTGATAAAATATCCTTTGAAAGTTGTAACTCCTGCATTTGGGCCTTGTGCTATATCCACGATACGTCGATCAATTCCATGCCTCTCACTCTTCACCTATTTTCAAGAAAAAATTATCACGATCATCTAACTTAATGATCAATAATAAAAAAATATATTACATAAAGTACATTATTAACTGACCAAATTTTTTAACCATCTTGCAAACTCTCGCTCACGTAGTCTCTCAACTTCTGCATCGGTTATTTGAGGTGAACATGCTCTGACATGCAACTCATATCGACTGCATTTATGTTAGTTGGACATAGTTAGTCCAAATAATTTAATACCTTATATATATTATAAATTAAAAATGGAACACTTACTCTATAAATGGTCCAAGCTCTTCACAGTTAAGCAATACATAAATATGTGCAGCATCATACTCTTCATCAGTCATTAACCTATAAGATGCAGTTGTTTCCATCGGTTGTCCAGGATGTGAAAATATAGAAAGACATCCTGAAGGCCTCACATTTCCTCCATCATCATTTCGTAGAACTCGAGTTAACCTTGTTTGTACCTCAGGCTCAAAATAATATGAGCAAAAAGAGCTAATTTCTTCGATAACATAGGCCTCACATATTGAACCCTCGACAGAGGACTTATTTCGTACCATTCTTTTCAAGTATAACATGTACCTAAACAACATAAATTTTACTTATATAAGATAGAAATTTAATAAATTATATACTAAAAATAAAGAATGGTACCTCTCAAATAAATACATCCATCTAAATTGATTTGGTCCTCCAACCTTTGCTTCATAAGCCAAGTGAACCGGCAAGTGTTCCATGGAATCGAAGAAAGCGGGAGGAAAAATTTTCTCTAACTTACATAAGGTTTCAACAATATTTTTCTCTAAGATTTCCATATGCTTAACCTGAATGACAGTGGAGCAGATATCTCGCAAGAAATGGCATAATTCGGTTATTGCATTCCATACTGAAGGTGGCACCATATCTCGAAAAGCAATAGGAAGCAATCTCTCCATAAGTATGTGGCAATCATGACTCTTTAATCCATAGAACTTACAATCATCAACATTCACACATCGAGATATATTTGAGGCATAGCCATCGGGAAGCTTCAATTCCTTTAACCAGTTACAAATATTCCTTTTCTATTCAGTAGTCAATGCATAAGAGGCTTTAGGTTTGCAAAGCCTGTCATTATATGACTTCAAGTGCAAATGAGGCCTACTGCAATATCTTTCCAAATCTTTCCTTGCCTTTGCATTATCTTTGGTTTTATTCTTAATATCCATTACTGTATTAAAAATATTCTCAAACATATTTTTTTCTACATGTATAACATCAAGGTTATGTCTGATAAGATTTGTGTGCCAATAAGGCAACTCCCAAAATATACTTCTTTTTACCCAATTATGTTCAACACCAAATCTAAGTAATTTTTGTTTAACATGTTGTGTGCCAAATATACTGTAATAAATAATTGAAGAGTTGGGATTGTGATGGATACTTAATATATTGGTCGACCTCCTTGCAGTTTAGCAAAACATGTTTCCTATCAAAATTCAGTATCAATTAAAACTTGACAAACCAGTAGTATGATGCTTGAAAAGAAATTGATAATGCCAATCAAACCAGCAGGGCTTACAACCATACTCAAGCTAAAATGATTTTATATTATCCTTGCAATATGGGCATGCTAGCTTTCCATGAATGCTCCATCTTGACAGCATCCCATAAGCAAGAAAATTGCTAATGATCTATATCAATGTAGCCATCATTACAAAATTCTGCTTCTTCAATGCATCAAAATTATATATGCCATCGAACCATAAGAATTTCAGCTCATCAACAACAGGCCTTAGATATACATCAATGTTTCTATCAAGGTGTTGTTGTTCCAGTAATGACTAATATAAAAAAGATGTTATGTTCTTTCATGTATATCCCAGGCAACATATTATATAAAATAATAAAAACTAGCCAGCTTGAATAATGGGTCGTTGTATGACTGAACAGTGTAAATCCATCTATAGATAAATTTAGTCAGATATTGCATAATTCCTGAGCAAATAAAGGATATCAAGTATTAAATTTCTTCCCTGCCTCACTGTCCGATAAATGACACATCATATTGGTATGCTTGCGAATATCTTTTTTATGCCATCTCATCTGTCTGGCAATACTCTTGGATAAGTAGAGTCTCCGAAGCCTAGGAGTGAAGGAAAAGTATCAAAGAACCTTATATGGTATGTTCTTTTGATTTTTACCCTCTTACCTTAGCTTAAATCGGCATTCATCACATACATTATATGAGTGAAGGAAAAGTATCAAAGAACCTTATATGGTATGTTCTTTTGATTTTTACCCTCTTACCTTAGCTTAAATCGGCATTCATCACATACATTATATGAGCTCTTCAACCGATCTTCCTTATAGAAAATCATGTAATCATTGCAGCATACATTTATGTTCTTGTATCTCATGCCTAACCCCTTTACTATTTTCTTTGAAACAAGAAGCTCCCAAGAACCTTTTTATCCTTCAGGAACATCTTTTTTATTATTGCTACTATCCTATCATAATAATTGACTGTTATATTAAACTCAACCTTCAAGTTCAATAACTCTAATATAGCTGATAGTACAGCATGTGTTTCATATTCCAACCATAATGGTTCATCAGTATCTTTTAGTATACAATAAAAATCTTCACTATCAGCTTCTAGATCATCCTCTATATCTCAGTCAAATTCAGGACTAGCCCCAGCCATAACCAAGTCTACCATTCTATCCGTGTCCCTATCTTGTTAACTTCTAACCTTTGCAATTATCTACCACATCTTCCAGTGCAGGCACCAATGCTTGTATTTTGGCATAAATTTACTCCTATATAAATGGACAATTATTGTATCCCTATCAAGTATTTCTCTATTGACACATTTATTACAATGACAATGTGCCCATCCTTCAACTAAGAATACTGCATTACCAAAAGCATAATCATAGAAATACTTGATACCCTCCTTATATTTAGCAGAAATCATCCCATCAACTACTTGATAGTCCATCCAACTACGGTCCATAGCATACTATCTAAGAATTTTGCATATACAAATATAAGACAAAATGTTTAACAATTATTTTATCATTTAAAATGCCAAGATATGTATTTAAAATGATTCAAGGCAATACAAGAAATAAAATGATACCATAAGATCACGGCAATTCTGAGTTCGCATCCCATCACCAAAGGAAAAACTTAAAAAAATGAGAGTGACTGGAGGTGACATTTCATATTCGAGATATAAGAGCATAGAAGCCTAGATAGAGGTCGTTGCTAAGAGGTGCTTGAACTTTAAAGTGAAGTTCAAGAAAGGAGAAGTGGAGCTTCAAAGAAGAGTATCCAAGCAAGAGCAGAATCTTTGCGAAGAGAAGCACAAGGGTGCTTCGCTAAAGGTGAAACATAAAGTGTCGGAGATCTAAAAGTTCATCGCAAACGCGAAGAGTACTACTCATCATTCTCTTCAAATACTTGATACCCTTCAGATTCTTCGAGGAGGAACTAGAAGATGAGGCATTCTCTCGAACTCCATCATTTGGTCGGTGATTGTAGTAGCGATATAGTTATCGCACCGGCCATTCTCAATACCTTCCATTTCAATGTGAGTATCTATCATCATGCCTTGATATCAAAGTAATTTAGGATCTAGCTTGTACTCTACATGCTGGGACCTGAGTCTTATGCATGCATGACACACAATATACACACCTAATTAATTAATAACTAAATAAATAAATAAATAAATAATTAATAATTAATTAATCAAATAAACAACTAATTAATAAACAACTAATTAATAATCAACTATGTAATTAATTAATTAATTATTTAAATTATTTAAATAAATAACTAATTAAATTTAATTAATATATTTTTGGTGATGGCTCTATTATTGTTATTGTCGCCATCACTAATATTCACAAAATCCAAAATAGGTGGGTCCCATGAAAACTGAAATGCAAGAATAGATGATGGCACAGGGACGATAGTGCTAGGACAAGATGCCAACTCGGGGATGCAGCCACAGGGATGGGGGTTGCGGGATGGCAGCGCAGGGGAGGGGAAACCGGCAAGGAGAGCACGACTCACCAGGAGGGAGAAAGCGGCAAGGGGAGCACGGGGGGGCCAGGGAGAGGGGAACTAGTAGTGGGGAGAATCTAAGAGGGTGTGGCAGCCATCAGGGGAAGCACAGGGCACTAGGGAGAGGGGAACAGGCAAGGGGAGCACAGGTGCTGGGAGGGGGGAAGTCATAGGGGGAGAACGGGGTGACTGGGAGGGGGGAGCTTGAGCAAGGGGAGCACGGCATGGGGAATGACAATGATGGAGGCATACCGGTGGGGGAGGGGGAATGCCAGGAAGGAGAGGCATGGGGGGTGGGCATATTAGTGATGGATAGTAGCTGTCGCTAATACGAACAATGTTGTTGCTAATACTTTTTTTAAAAAAAAATTAAAAGTATTAGCGACTGGTGGTAGCCGTTGCTAATACCAACTATTGCATTGTTGATACTATTTTTTAAAAAAATAAAAAGTATTAGCGACGACAAATGTCATTGCTAATACTTCTAATACACTTGCTAATACTTTTTAAAATAATAAAATTTTAAACTTATTAATAGCAAACTTTGTTGTCTCTAATACTGTTAGCGATGAATTTTTTTTCTAAAGTTTTTTTGGCCAGTTAATGTTATTATTAGCAATGGCTATTTAGCCATTGCTGATACTATAATTTCTTGTAGTGGATGCTAGATTTAATTTAATTTCATTTTACCTTATTTTATTTTTTAAATTAAGATAAAATAAAAGTAGAATGAAATCAAATAAATATAAAATTATGTAAAAATAATTTTATCAATTTAACCAGTTGTACCCAAGAAATTCTAGATTTTATCATTGAGTAGCATAACCACAAGCGTTAATAAGAAAAACATAAGGTCACTTATATTATACATGGTGTGGCACCAAAATATAGCATGATTCATGAAATAAGATGTATCATGTTTACACCCAACAGATAGCAAATAGGTCAAAGCAGAAATTTTTCCTTTTTCTTCGAGTGCATTCACCCATGAATTCCAAATTGGTGTTTAAAAAAAAGATCAAAGTTTCAAAATTTTGAAAAAAATCCAAAACACAATGTTTGCCAATTGTCCTTGAAATCCTTATTCTTGATCAATTTCAAGTAAAAGATTCTCCATATCATCAAGACTTTCTTAGTAAACTCATTCTATAGATTTTTCAATTTTTGGCAATATCGAATATCCTTTTTTCGGCTGTTCTTTGACGGATCCCAGCTCCAAAAAAGGTCAAGATTTTTTTATGGTCAGCAATGAACAAATTTCATATGGGATAAATTCTCACAAAAAAAACAAGAGGACTAGAATGTTAGCCAAGAGTATGTTTTGTATAGCTCATGTTACGAATATAAAAACCACAATTTCTTTAGATGCCCCTTTGCATGAAGTCTATTGATAACTCTTAGGTTGCGTTTGGTGCATTGCCATACAATCTGAAAAGTAATATGAATTATCAATAATGTGAATTGCCAATAATGTAGATTACAGGTAATGTAGATTATTATATTTGGTACATGTAAATAATGTTGCACAAGGTAAAATCAAAATTTTTAAATACTCCTAAATTAAATATATATTCTAATAATAAAATATAATTTTAAATATTTTATATTATAAAATATTTTATATTTTATCATATTACAAAATAAAATAAAATAAATTAATATAAAATAGTATAACATTATATTATATACTATAATATTATTATATTATATTATATTATTATATAATATTATAATAACATAATATAGTATAATATAATATAATAAATTTTATAATATAATATAATATAATATACTATTAAAATATATTTTATAATATTCATACTTTATATAAAATTAAAATATTTTAAAATATTTTTTATACCAAATAAATTTAATATAAAAAATTATATATTAAATAGATAAAATATTTAATACATTATTTAAATACATTAAATAAAATATTAAAAATATATATTACATTATTAAATTTAATATAATATATTTTATAATATTATATTTTATAATATTATAAAATAAAATAAAATATATTATATTATATTATATTATATTATATTATATTATATTATATTATATTATAAGAGGAATGGAAAAATAATGGATAATATTGTCTAAAATATTATCCGAGATTACTAGACAAGATATATTACCATCCAGAAAAATGTACCAAATACAGTAATGTAATAGAATCCTATTAAATTACTAGTAATCTGAATAGATTATCTGCTACCAAATGCAACCTTAAAAGAAAGCTTAAAATTTATTAGGTGGCCATGTTCTTTTCTCGATTTGTGGTATATTTGCAGGAAGAGGAATAACAAGAGATTGGTAAGCAGGAGTAATGATCAACTAAATGCAGCTGTTTGTTGGGTAATTTGGAAAGATCGGAATGAAAGATTTTTTTTTTTTTTTTTTACACAAATCAAGAACCATTTATGGAGTCTTGGAGTTCTGCATTCTCGCATTCAAAAGCTGGTCCATCTTTTGCTCACCTTCGGAGGCAGAGAACCATGCGGTATCATGCTTGCAGATCCGAACTTTGTCTGGACCGAGAGGGGCTTCGGGATGAACCTTGAAGGGGATTTTTATTTTGCTTTTTTGCATGGCAGTCCTGTTGGAACCGGGTGGATCGCTGCAAAACAGAGAAGCGGAATACTTGGTTGTGCCTGCTTGATCGACTAAAAGCATTTTGTATTTGTTTGAGTTGGCTTTTGCTGGTTGAGGATGAGGGAGAGTGAAGAGCTACTGTATATGTCTCTTCTCTATCCTCTAGACCTTTTAAATATTTCGAGACATACTGTAATTTTCTATGATCACTAAATTCTTCTTGCTGACTGCTTATGTACAATCAGTATACCATTGTTCTGTCAATAAATCCGGGTGACAGCTATGTTGCTTCCTCTCACATTCAAAAAAAAAAAAAAAAAAAAAACCTCTCCATATCGTCGCTATCAGAACTGTAGTCTACAGCATTCAGAGAAAATCTAAGTGAACTAGCTCTAAAACTTAACCTCAAAAATCTTTTTGGAGAAAATAAGAATTTTAAGTTATATGTTTTCCTCCTTCCTTTCACCCATCATAAGCAAAATGTTATGACAATCAAAACGATCTTAAGAATTATCCTCTCACCGGGAAAATACTCCCACTCAGCTATAAAGCTATGTAGTTATAAAGCTATGGTCGACAACCTATAGATCCTTTATAAAGCTATGATGTTATGTTATACCCATTTCTCACACATGGAAGCGTGATGTTGCATTGATGCATGTAACTCTAAAAAGCTATGCCTCCCCACCCTCCCAGCCGACTCTTAGTAAGCCCTGAAGTATTTAATTCCATGCTGAAGATTACCTTCTTTCCACAGAAAATTTGAAGCTTCATGCCCAAGATTTCTTTAAGGATTTTAATGATCATAACTCATAAAAGAAACACTGTTACACCACATGCACCATCTTTTTAAAAATTCTTGGCATCGGCGTTGTAAAGCTTCCACCCCTTCAACTCATGCTTTGGAGGGTTACCGATGAATCATTGAAAAAAGAATGGGAGGCTGCTCAAAAGAAACAACAGTAAACAGAGCCCAGGATTGGCGATTTGATGCACGGGAACAAAAATGGAGTACGTATTACTTGTCTAAAGAATATTACGCATTGAACTTCCCTTTAGCTGTTCTCCCATTGGCTAGATGTACTTTAAAAAGGAACAATAAACAGAGGCAAGTGGTGGCGATTTGATGAGGGGGAATAGCTGAGGAAGGCACGAAAGCTTAGTATATTTGTCAAAAGAATATAATGCATTCGACGGCCATGAAAGGTTTTGAAAAAAGAAATGATACCCATTCTTTGGTCTCCCCCCATAGGTGAAAGCACATATTTACCTAGCCTGTTATCTTGATTCAGAAAAATAAAAGAAAAACATTTTATTTCCTGACATTCTTTTGGTTGAATGACAACCTCTGAACATTCACTCACATCATTTAACATTAAAAATATCCACCAAAGGCTTTCTCTTCTATCTACCAAAAAACAGAAAAGAAGAAGGGCCTTCCCTTCTTTCTCATGTATAAACAGTTCATGGATCTGGGCATGGTTTGTGCCCAATAGTAGAGAACAGATAATGCAAGTGAGATTTGCAATTGATAAGAAAATGCAGTCTAATAGATTGCCAATCAAACTAGTCCTTAAGAGGAGATTGGATGGTGTATTTGCAACATAAATTTATAAGTTTTCAGCATTTAGATAGCAGCAAGCAAAAACATGTCTGAAATGGCAGATAAATGCAGCATGTTCAATGAGAAGGTCCTGACTTCAAAAAATTCTGTTACCAACTGTCCAAAAAATAAATTGTTGTTTTTGCAATTTCGAATAAAAACATATGACTATTTTATTTAAAAGAAAGTATGAGTGGAAAGAGTGCCTGTTATTTATGTTATAATGGTCCATTATGATGCGAAATACCAAGAAATAGTGGAAAATCACAGCCATTATATTTTTCGCATTATTTCTTTCAATAGCATGATGGGGTGGCCCAAACCAGCATAATGGTCATTATAACAATTATAACGCTAGTATTTAAAACCATGGTAGTAGTCCAAGGAAAAAATTTCATGATGGATTGCACAATTCGCATGCACCACCATCCAAAACATAGCATTACACTAACATTCGAATTATCTATGGTTAAGGGGGTCTAATCCACACATTCACCTCATCCTAATTTCATCTCAATTGCTTGCCAATGAACAAGTAGGCAACAGCAGTGCTGAAAACAGAGTGAATTGCTCACCCCTTCAGGCACCACCATAAACAGAATAGCATCAACTTCTTATTTCAATAATCAGCAGTCACACACATGGACAGAGACAGACAGACAGAGAGCGAGGTTTCATGGCATTTCTCGTTTTGTGCATGGCGTTTCTTGTTTTGTGCAAGTGGAAGTGCATATGAAACCAAAAGAATATTTTCCATGCTATATTCTGAAGGAAACAGATAAGACATGCAAATTTCATGAACATGACTAAGACTAAGAAGTGATTGTCACTGATGACAGATAACAACAATTAACCTGTACAACCTTCTTTTATTCAAAGTTGGCTAAAACACTAAAAAGCAACTCAAAGCCTTCTGCCTAGACTTGCCTACACCAGACTGGCTGCAAAGCATGCTAGCAGCCACTAGAGATTTAGAATAAAGAAGAAGCACAATAAAGTGAAGAGAACATTTTCCTCCTTTGTCCTTGACCTTACAATGGAAGCATGTAAAAAAGAAACCTACAAGCTACAATAATTCTGGGAGCCTATTGCTATTAGCATACCAATATGACTTTATTCTTTCATTGGAACCAAGCAAAGAAAGCAAAAGGCAGCAGCCAAGGGATTGATAGCTTATCACACAATGAAACAGGCAAATGAATAGAATCAGGAAGGTAACTTCGAGTGCACCTCAAGGCTATTTGTCAAAAAATGTATAAAATCGAAGTCTTCGAGGTTATCATAAAACAACCATCATCACAATATACACTCTCATTCATATATGTAAATTAATACAAAGAACCAAAATTATATAATATAATTGGGTCTTATTTGATGGGTAAGATAGGTCGATCCTTCATCCTCGTGATCCCAGATATGGTTTCACACAAAAATAAACTAGGAATATTTTAGCTTTGGTCCCAACAATGGATATCCCAGAAACCTCGTGAGCAAGTCGGTTGTAAACCTGGTCATAATATTTCAGCTTTGGCAGTGGTCAGGAAACAAAGAACATGTCCAAGCTTTTATGATCTCGCAAGAAGAGACCAAGTATGTCAATTCAGATCCAAGCAAGAGTGTTCGCTGACACCCAACAATGTTATCGTAGAAAGCTCCACAAGTGCCTGTACACACACATGCATGTTACAAGCAACTAGAATGAGATTCCAAATATCATGCTAACAATAGCTACAATTTTTGGATATAGACGCCCGATGCCAATTATAAGCGTGCTTCAAAGAATCTAGTATTTGACATACGAAACATGAAGAAAATACAAGGCATTCGGTAAGGGGATCAGTCACTTGGCAAAAGTGAGAATGACCAGGAAATGGAATGCAGCTAAGCGCAGCCCAAGGCAGATTTTGTCCCACAACAATCATTATCTACAGTTTCTATAGGAAATGGAATGCAGAGAGACATTGGAAAATTGGAGTCATATACAAGCTTCATTTGCAACAATCATTATCTACAGTTTCTATAGGAAAATTGAGTGCCCGAGTCTGTTGGTGTCTGATTTTACTGGCAGGTAAACCTTGCAACCTTACGATAGAACACATAATCACCTACAAAATAAACTTTGAAATCAATCATTTGTAGAATATATTTTATTCATTTAGTTTTATGCTACATTTTAGTTTTATCTCCATAATCTTTTCTGGACCTTTCAGATTCCATTTGAAATGATATTTCAGTAAACAATATATGCGTAGAGATGAAAACAATTCCCAAAATCTAATCGTGTAATCTCCTCTCTTTATCTACACTCAGTTCAAGGCGATGTAATCATAGATGATCTTTCCCTGGTTGCATGAGCAACCGGCCCTTTTCTTGACAGACCCTTTCTTGACTAAAGTTCCCCTGGTTAGAAATTCAGTTTGATTCTTAGAAGGTGGTCTTCAAGAGTTCAGGTTGGCAACCAACTATAAAACCCTGATGAATCAACCCATGGAGCCTGACCAACTTAGAGTTTCCCTCCACAGATAAGTGCAACTTTAACACTCGAGTAAATAATCATGGTGATGTATTTTGAGAAATCCTATTTGGAAACATACTCAACTGGAAAGTGAACAAAAAATCTAGTAAGGAGACCTGGATCTACTCAAACTGTTTCAAAAAATATCTCAAGAAACTCTAAACCTAAGCATTGAAAAGTATGAAAGATCTCCAAAAAGTAATTCGCATATAGGGTGGAATAGGATGCTAGATAAGCGTCAATGTTATACTGTCACAGTGTCACCTTCGCTGCCTAGACAGGGTGATGGAGATCCAAGATAAAGCAGCATGATTGTTGGGATGTGCGCAACGGATTGAATAAGTTTAGGCCTCCAAATAATTTCTGTTTACTTAGACAATTAACCAATCACAACACATGCAGATATCAAATCAAAAGAAGACGAGATTTATATGGTTCGGCAAAATATTGCTTACATCCATTCCAAGAGGAAAGGAGTAATTCACTATAATCTGATCCAAATCTACGTACAAAAGGAATACAAATATCCAGATAATAAATGTCAGATTAAAAACAAAGAGACTTAATAAATAAACAAAAGAGGATGAAAGAAGTACAAGAAAAATCTCAAATACCAGGCCTCTAGCTTTTCCTAGTGCCTGGATCGAAGAAGAAATCTCTCTGAAATTTTTCTAGATTTTTTTTTTCTCTCTCTGGATCAAAGATCGCAGGCTCTCTGTGGTTAAATAACCATCTAAAATGGCATCCAAAACAGATCTAAAACGAGTCCAGAAAATCCAAAACACTTACAAGCCATCAGATCAAAGAACAAAAGCTCATATCGCACCAAAATCCGTGCAAGATACCCTCAGATCAAGCCTAATCAAGCTCGGATTAATCTTAGTCGTCCGATCGACCGATCGGACAGTCTAGAATGTGGGAAATCGCGTGGACCGTGCGTACATCGCGAGAAATCAAGGGGAACCGCATGGGAAAACCGGGGAAACGCCCCAAGGGGGGCGCCGCAAGTTGCTGGGCCGAGCCCACGCGCGCGCCCGCATGCTGCGCATGGGCCTGGGCCGCGCGCGCACGCCTGCGCGCTGGGCTGAGCCGAGCGCCCGCCCGCGCCGCGGGTCGCGCGTGGGTCGGGGGCTTCGTGGGAGCGGTCTTCGTGGCTGGGTTTTTACGGGAGCAAACGATAACAATGACTTAGAGATTTTTCTCAGAATTAGTTTCTAGTTAACAATTTTCCATAACTTCCTTTTATTTCTGTTTATTTTTAGTTTATGATAGGTTATTTACAATCAAGAGATAAGATTAAAAGTCTCAGATTTTAAGTTAATAACTTGATGAATAGGTTACTATAGCAGTACTGTGCATGCTACAGTAACCATAAAAAGTAACATGCATTATGAGGGATCTTCAGGGAGTTGAAAAGTTCTTAATTAATGGACCTTCCAACTAAACACCTTATACATTCCATTATTCCACTATCCTATGTCAATTCGGTATCAAAGCCTACGGTAAGTCATGATGTTCTATCATAGTGGCTGATCCAATTCATAGAGAACACATGACCATCAACAATGCCCTTATGAACATGTTGCTGATGAAGATTGTACAGGAGAAATTGAACTACATAAGTTTCTAGATTGGCTTACAGATCTAGGAGATAATTTTGATTCATATGACCTGTCTGACCAGATGCGAGAATCCTTCACCATATCAAAACTGAAAGGTCAGGCTTATATATGGTTGAGAGGCGAAGATCAGATGATTCATCGAGGCCGAGCTCCCATCATCAATTGGGAAGAGATGAAGCAACAGCTCAAGGAGAGGTATTTGCTACCTCATAAAAAAGGCTCTTTATTATTCAGCATGGCAACAAATATAATCAATTTGTTTCCAAAAAGACTCTAAGAGAACTCTGCAATAGACAAAGAAGCACCCCGAAGCCCATGGATCCTGTTAAGGAAAGATCTTGACCATAAAATGGAAAGCTAAGAAAAGCAATGCACACAAAATCAAAAACCTTACTTTTCGGGGTATTGTCATACATATGTAAAAGTGAGAACAGTGAAGGCAACATCAGTTACAAGCCACAATTAGATGGGAACACAGGAAAACAAAGAGACCATCAAACCCACCTGGGCCACTTCCATGACTATGGAATTGAAGGAGGAGAAGGATGAGCTTCCCCAAAAATTAATAAAACATATGATCACAGAAACATTGTAAAAGAAACGATGGTCATGAAAGAAGCTTCATGAGATTCATCTCATTATAGGGAAGAGCTTATTGAATTAAATGATGGTGAAGCTATAAATTTCGAAGATTCTACTATCATTTTAGAAGAAAAGTAGTTGACACTGATTGTTGATCCATCAGAAGAATGTTGTTTGGATGCTAGATTTTCTAAAGAAGAAAATAAAAGGTGCTCCTCAAGATACTAAAAAGTTTAAAAAACAACCTGCACACGGGATCCACCAAAGTTTGAACAGCCCACTGCATCGAATGAAATATATGCTGATAATGTTTGTATTCTTCAAGACATCATGTGAGTCAAAACTAACTTGGAAATTGGTGGAATCTGTGCTGATCCAAAGCAAATCAAGAATTATTTTAATCAGGTGTCGTCGTGTGATGGGTTTCACGCAGAATATGAATGAAAAAGAATGAAACTTTGTCCCTTTTTTTTTTTTAACTCTTGTGTTGTGACCCTGCAATGAAGGTGTGAGATGCTTTAAACCCTAGGCATGATTAATGATTCCAAGCCCTAAAGTGAGTCTGGTATTGGTACCTTTCCTCTTTCCTGTATTGACCTTTAGAAATTTCATATTTCCTATTCTTTTACATCTGATTCTGTTTTCTTTATTTGCCCTCAAATTTAAGTCTAGGGATCATCTTTTATCTGTCTCTGTTCTTTTCATAATGAGCTGTATTTACCTTTAGTTCTTCCTTGCTTCTTTCACATCTAGTTCTGTTTTCCTTATTTTTCATTCTTATTAGTTTTTCATTTCGATTGCTCTTCTTATAGGTCTTTTGTATTATTAAAAGAAAATCAGATTTTCCCTCAAAAGTTCAGCAAGAAATTTGATTTTGGTTATTCAATCTCATAAACCCTCAACAACCCAATTTATTCTCTAGAATCCTAAGCCTAGGTTAGATAGTAGTTATCCATTGCCTATTTTCTTCAAAAACATGACATTGCATGTTCAGTTTTATTGAAAACTCAGGTCTCGACCTGAAATTCCATCACCTTTAGAACTCAGCTGTCCCCGAAACCCTTATACATTCCCATCTTCCATAGACAATCTTACATCACAGGGCCAGCTAATAGCCATCTGGGCACCTTCATTGATATTTTGCTTCCAGTTTTATAATGAAAGTTAAGAAGGATTTATGAATGATTATTGAATGTTACCAACATAATACTTCCTATTAACTTACTCTATCTTATCTGACATGTCCTTGGATAGCATCTTTTTACATGTCTCTGTATTTTCATTAGTTTCTTGAATTTGTTATTTTTGAACCACCTTGACCTCTTGGCAACCACCTAGGCACCTGACTCACCATGGCCACCAAGCTATGTTCCTGCTACTTAAAGTATATTAATAACATCACAGATTTACAAGACCAATTTAAGAAAAATAAAGAAGCTAATTAGTGATTTTTATGGTCTATAAGTTTTCTTGGACCAGTACTCCTTTTTTTTTCCTGAAAAAATAGAATCATGGATGAACAATATAATAAGGGTTACAGAATCTTCAGCATCCAACTGATTGCATAATATGACTTGATATAACTATCATAATTTGTTCCAAAACTTTATTCTCTACTGGAAGAAAATAGTGTGGATTACCCATTTCCGATTCTACTCTCAGAGGTTGCAGTCCATTACTACTTCCAGGGCCCTTAGATTTTGAAGTAAATATCAACTTTGTGCATTTTAACATAAGAAGTTACACACCACTAGCCTCAGCCATCCCAATTTGCCATTTCATTGTAAATAATAAAATCATAGGCAGTTGCAGCATCATCATTTTTATTGTGTATATCCGTGTTAAGCTTCTATGCCAACTGTTCAATGATAAGATTAATTGCTTTCTAACTCAAAGAATCATATTGTACTAGTAATATAAGGTGCAATTCAAAATCCTAAAATCTATGCATGAACCAGCAAATTAGGTAGTATTTTAGCATTTATGTACACTTCAAAAAACCTAAAATCAAATATAATCGAAAAAGTAGTTGCCATAGATAATATTGGACATACAACCGTCAAAATTATACAAGGGAAGTTTGCATCCCACAAACATTGCATGCATATGTTACAAGCATATCTACAGACAACAGACTCCCGAGCATATCTCATAATAGTAAAACAACAAAAACAAAATCAACATCCAGTCCAACGAAGCTTCTAGTTTACTTCTAGAAACAGGCAACAATTCCTACGAGTTTGATGAAGCAGGTTCTGGGTGGTAATAAAGCATCTCATTCCACATCATCTCCCTGATCATGTCCTCTCCAAGATCTTCATCAATGTCGAGATCAATGGGGACTTGAGCTGGAGGGTTGGCACTTGGATCATAAAGCGGAGACATGTATGGGTGTTCTAATGCCTCAGTGACACTGATCCTTTTAGATGGATCGAAAACAAGCATCTTCTGCAGCAAGTCAATGGCCAGCGGATTTGCTTGGGGGTATAGATTAGCAAGAGGAATACCAGGGGTATATGGCAGAGACTTGATGTATTTGCGTGCCTTTGGGTTATCAATGAAGCCAAGATCAGCATCATTCATCGTGCCAATGACATTAGTAATGAGCCTGAGCTGATTGAGGCACTCAGTGCCTGGGAAGATGGGCTTGCGCCCAAGAAGCTCAGCAAAGATGCAACCCACAGACCATACATCTATGGAGGTGCCGTAGTTATCACAGCAAAGGAGCAGCTCAGGGGCCCGATACCAACGGGTGACAACATATTCGGTCATGAACTGATTCTCCCCCTTACTTGTGCGAGCCAAACCAAAATCACAAATCTTGAGGTCGCAGTTTGAATTGACCAGTAGGTTCCCAGGCTTCAAGTCTCTGTGAAGTATGTTTGCTGAATGGATATACTTCAGTCCTCGAAGCAACTAAAACAATTGCAACATGTGTAAGTCATTATTGAGCAACGAACATATGAACAAAGGGAAAAAACTTCTCAAAGAGCCTTCAGACATTCTTAGTAAGCCAAATGTTAAAATTCACTTTCTAAACTTGTAATTCTGTAACTGCATAAATGACTAATAAACTTGGGAATAAAGATGACAAGCTGACAAAAGGCATATATAAAAGAATGAAAGAAACAAATGCTGCTGTAATTACTGAACCAAAAAAAGCTACAATATTGGCAAGTTTCTCACACCTTATCTCATCGAGATCAACTTAAAATTTATCCCAAAGGATAATTTAATTAGAAGAAACATTAATGTAGACCCCTGCTCTGTGCTATGTGGATTTCATGAGAAAAACACAGAATACCCCTTCAAACATGTTGATTCTCAGGATAACTTTGGAAGGATTTTTTTAGGGGGAGAATCAGAAATAGAGATCTACCTATAACTAGAGCTATCGGCCCGGCCCGTTTAGGCTCTTAAAATAATAGGACTGGGCTAGTATTTTGGCAGCCCATTTAACCAAACGGCTTTTCAGCCCGGTCCTTTTATGGCCCAGCCAGTGACAGGCTGGCCCGTGGGCCGACCCTGTTCACTCATAATAAATCCAAAAATAGGAATTGGTTATGACTACTCAAGAACCCTCCAGTTATTCAGATCTTGTTAGATATATAGTTACTAATAAAGATCTTCAGCTACTTAATTGCCTGCAAAAACATCTAGGATGAAAACTTTAGTGATAATTTTCACTTTCTGCCTTTTGTTGAATAAATCTTATGCTTAACTCTACGATCATGCATCTTAGAACGCTGTCATACTATGGAACAACTTGAACATGCTAGCCCCAAAGCTACCAAGATTTGCTTGAGTCTGGGTTTAATTGGCCATTGGTTTCCCTAAAGGTGTATCATGAGACTCTATAATTGAACATACTTTAGCTTATAACCAGATCTAAACTATCCCTTTTTGAACAAGGAAAAGACATTTACAAAGAAGAATACCTTCAGTTCTCAGGGATTAAACTAACTTAAAAGGTAGTGGTGAATCATTTTATATCTTATTTTCTCAGAAATTTTAGTCATGTTATAAATTTTATAATTATTTAATTATTTTAATTTTTGATGAGTTATAAGGATTGGCCTATTTAGGTGGTTCACTTATAAGGACCAGGGCTAGGCTATCTATTTGATAGCCTGTTTATCAAAAGAACTTTTTTGGCCTGACTCATGGGCCTATTTTGATAGCTCTACCTGAAACTTAATCATAGTCAGATTAGAGGGTGTGCAATGTTTAAAGATAAGTGTACCTATCATGGAACATTCTAGTGGCTGCATTGCTTTCGAGAGTTTGGCTAGAACGAAACTCAAGGATTTTCAATGACAAGAGGAAACAAGTGGAAGACCATGCCTTAGCATGGATGTCAGTTTGGAATCCAGCATGCAAAGATAAAACTATTCATCTGTTGAGAGGAACCTTGGTTTGGCCTTTATTCTCCATCAATCTATCTCACCCATCCACGACTCCTAGTTCTTCTTCCTCGTTCCTTTTGGATCATGGAGATTCACTAGATTCATGCTTGATTCATTTCATCAATGAATTTGATGGGGTTCTCATCTTCTCCCTCAAGGAAAAAGAAACCTTAAAATTTATTGCCAATGTTGCTCAGTCAAAGTCTGAAATATAAGCCGTAAATAGTGAAAGAAACAACAAAACTGGAAGGCCACTGCAGGAGAATTGAAGTAAACAGATGTGATTTTCTTTTTTTCTTCATTTTTTTTTTTAGCAAGAGAAATGTGCAATTCAGTTCTAGAATTTGTAGCACTATAAACCTGCTTGGTATAATGACAAGCCTATGCTACCTATCAAAGGCACCATGAGCACTTCTGCATTCCAAATAATTAGCTATGCTACTACTTCCAAGCTTAAGAATGTTTTGGGGGGTTTTTTGCCCATATCATGTGCATTTCCTTGAAAATCTCATAACACGCATGATGTCTAGATAACTACAGGTGGCTAATAGGCAATCAATAAGGCCAATGCAGAGATGCAAGGAGTATCATCGTATCTCATATTTCTAACCAAGGTTTTAAACCTCGTGAGACAAAGGCAACCCGGTTTCTCTATGAAACAAGATGCCCTGCTATCCCGTCCCGTCCCAACAGCAATCTAGGTCATGCATCCTAAATTCCTAATAGATATCCTCTAGCTTTCTCTCCTTATTCTTTCCTTTCTTTCTTTCTTTTTTTTTTCTTTCTTCATTTTCTTTCTTTGCCTCTACCTATCTTTCTTTCCCTCTACCTATCTTTCTTTCCTTTGCTTTTTCTTTTTTTCTTCTCCCTTCCTTTCTTTTTTTTTTTCATTTTTCTTCATCTTTCCCTCCTTTCCTTCTTTCCTCTTTCTTTTTCTTCTTCTCTCCCTGTATGGATGGGTTTGAAAGTCTCAAGCATGTCCCATTCCCATTTTCTCACAAAAATAGGGTGTGATAGCCGCAACACCCCCATCCCATTGGGACGAAAAACCTTGTTTCTAACGGTATATTCACTTAATTTCAAAATGTTGACAATTGTCATTTTCGATGACATAAGTCAAGAATTTGCTTATCCTCATAGTTCTAGTTAATCCACATAATTGTCTTAATACCATGTTGCAGGCACATATAGAGTTTTTTTTTAAGGTTTTAGTTGTAAGTAGTGTGTAAAATAGACTACTTATATATTAATTGGCTCTGTCATCTATAGTAAGTGTAAATAGATTGAAATCCATATAACCACCGTGTGCATTTGATTTCAGTATTAATGCCAGAAAATTTCTCGATTACAAGCCTTTAACTCATCATTTAAAGTCAATAGCCCGAATATTGAAACACAGCTCACAAAATTATGGTATCTAAGCTTCTGCAATATCATGCAAGGAGACATTCATCTATTAAGCTCATCATTACCACCAGCAAATCTCACAATTAATCCTGCTCCTAGCTTCTGTAGCCCACACCATATAGCAGCAGCTTAATTGGTGCCTGCCCATGAAGAGGCATCTACTCATTTATGCTCAATAAGGGAATCACCTGCACCCAGCTAGCTGCATCAGAATATACAATCTTCTTCTTAGTGTCCTCACTCTTCTTGGTCCCATTTTATTCATTGTTTCTTACTTTCACTGTCTCTCTTTTTCTAGTCCCATTGTTTCAGTCTTAGAGCTGCACCTTTTGCAAATGCATGTGACAGCTCTACATTCACATATACCACAGTTTTTTTTGGCCTTAAGACATGATCAATTCCACTCTTTTGGTTGCATGGCCACTTTTATTTTCTTCTACCTTGGCCTATTTCTCTTATAAATAAGCTGAACAACCAGAAGGATCTTAATAATTTTGAAGGAAAGCAACCTTATTTGGCATTGTCTTAACTATGGGTTGTTTGTGAGAACGCAATCTCTTCCTGCAAACCCACATGCACATAAAATTGAATGTCCAGTATTCTTCCTTGATGGTCTCTTGTTGCTACAATCTGAATCAGCATATTTGTGCTATTATCTTGAGAACTGATCTAGATAACAGATAACATATAATTATTGTGGGTATAAGTCTTGAGCAGCAATATAACTAAAGTGACAAACCAAAGAACATCGTTCTTGTGTGGCATTACCAACATTCATATGACATCAAAGAAACTGAAGGGGTAAAACTGTTTCATGCATTAAGTGTGTACCAGTAAGGGCAAGATAAGTTATATTTGGAAGAACCTGAGTCAAAAGAGCTCTCAGCTAAAGACATGGCACTAGACTAGTCTGGATTTATTCAATAATATCATGTTCCTTGGCATCTAAAGAGATTTGAAACTTGTTTGAAATGTACCTTGGAAAGAAAGTATATCATGAATCTATAAAGTGTACCAAGAGATTATTTAGATACAAAAAGGTCATAAAAAACCTTGATGAGTAGTCCTCTAGGGGAATCTAAAAGGACCTAAGCCTTTGTTTGATATGAAGGATGGATTGGAGGAAGGATGGATAAGGGAGAGGATGGATGGATCATTCATCCATCTTCTCATGTATTTGGTGAAACATGAAAGGATGGATGGGAATGATTCCCTCCTTTGTTTAATATAAGAAGATTAAAAGGAAGGATGGATGATATTTGTACAATAATTTTACTAAACTACCATTTGATAAAGAAATATTATTATTATCGATTTAGAACACTTATTTATACTAAAAAGTAAGCAATATAAAAACTTATAATCTTTATAATTTATAATCATATAAAAATATAAATGTCTAATTTTAATTTAGTTAACTAAATATATGATTTTATAAACTAATTATTAATAAATTTATTTATATATTATATTTATATAAATAACTAATTAATTATAATTTAATTTAAATAGTTAATTAATTTTATACAGATAGTTAATTAAATAGTATATATAAATAAAAAATAGAAAAAAACATAATTATTTAATTATCATTATTTAATTAAAAATAGTAAATATAAATAAAAAATAGAAGATAATTCTAATTATTTAATTATAATTATAAAAATTATGTACTAAAATTAAAATAATTAATAATAAAATTTACTAGCATAGGATTAATAGTATAGATAAAATAAAAATATGTATAAATAATACGAATAAAAAAATGAAGAAGTGTTCTAGTTTTGTCAAAAAATTTAATGGGGGATAAATTTATCAATGCAAAAATCCACACGTCATTTGCTAATCCATTCTTTCTTGTATCCTCTCAATTTGGGAGGTTGCAAAATAGTGGGCCAGGGTGGATGGACGATCCCTCATTTCTTTCATGCTCTCTAAAACTTTTTAAACCAAACAATGGAGGGAGACTATCCATCCTCCCTCTCATGACCTCAACCAAATATAAGTAATGTCTTTCTACTCTTGTTAATGACCTTGATAAGTGATAAAGGCTTACCCTTATGCTGTGGGGAGAGAAGAAGCATGAGGAACATAGATAGAGCGGAAGAAATGACATTATGAGAATTTCATCAATCAAAATCAAAGCCTATATTTAAACCATTCCTAAGCTACCTTATATAGATAAGCCCCCTTGAAAACCTTACCAAAAATAGTAAAATCATGAAAATCCAACCGATGTATGAAACACCTATAAAATTCTAAGATGATTTGGACTCACTTGACTTTCAAATGATGTAGAAAGGTAAGTTTCACACATTTTAGCTCCCATTAACCTCAAAATGGAATTTGGGAACAAAATCTGGGGCTAACGAACTGTCAATTGGCATGATCTTTGGGTTTTGAATGTCAATTTCCAAGAAGTAAATATAATAGTGTATCTTGGCCATCCGTGCTATGGTTCCTTCCTGCTTTTGCTCAACCTAGCTTCTCCATGCAATCTATAGCTAGCTCAACAAGCAAAAGCAAAAGCTAAAGGAACTTCAGGTGGCACAATTTCTCTGAGGTTATACTTAGTATCAACACCTACATCGCTGATTTCCAGCCACTAATGAGTCAATTGCGTCAACTTTGTCCATGTTCATCTTCAACTTGAATCACTAACAACAATATCTACACTAAGAGAAACATCAACTTTAGTGACATGCTCTAGTAGAAGCTCAGTGTGGCCCAGGAGAACATGTTGAACCATAAGGGGCTGTGGTAGAGTCCATGGAACCTGGAAGCATAATCCCTTTGGGCTACCTAACCACAAAGTGAGCATATGCAAACAGTACAGGCAAATAAAGCATCATAATTAGAGCATCTACAAGCCATGGTGGCCAGGAAAAGTAAATAACAAGTTGCACCAACTCTACCAACTTTGATTAGCGCATGTATATTGGTTGCACTTGCATGTATCTAGCTCACTCCACCTTCAAGAAATAGGCCTTGTGGGCCTAAACTCTAAAGCCTCTAACCATATGATGCTGGAAGATATTATTTCTCATTGTTCAATGGATTTATTCTTTTTCGACCAGTTGCACTAGTCTGGCTTCACATCAAGACATTCTAGGAAATAAATTGCACACCCTAACCCTTCTCTTCCAACCAATATGTTTCTCTATATTTCTAGAGCTCAATGTTGCAAATTAACAAAATCACTTCAGTCAACTCCATGTACTACGACTTATCCAGAATTTTGTTTGTTAGGATCCAAATATTGAAACAAAAATGATTTATAGCATCGGAAAGCAATGTAGCAGATGGAAGAGTAGGACCACTGAATGAAATTGGCAGCATGGTAATGTTTGAAGCTGCAAAAAAAAATATTTTTTCAACAGGGTGACTTTTGCTTCATCTCAGGAAGAGCTGAAGAATGGAGACTTGAAGTTCTTATGAACTAGACTGATCATCAAGAACAACATCCTGATCATAATAATTTTCCCTGTATATCTCAACCTGCAATCTTCTGTCCTGCTTATTCATAAAGAATAAGCATAAACAGCTGTACAAGAAAATAAACAGAAACTGGAACACAATAATATGCCAATAATGAGATGACATCTTCATCCTATGGCTGATAACATAACAACCAGGATTCTGACAAAAGCAATATTCTTCATGACTTCTCAAGGGTTCACCGCCGCTAGAACCAAAAGAAATACAGGATGATCCAATTAAGGTGCTATACAAGGGAGTACACCTTACATAAAGAAGGGAATGCTTCAGAGCTAGCGAGTTTGAGGGTTAACATGTTTTCATGCTTTTAATGCAACCTTGAGAAGATTTTTGGTAACCTCATTCATTCGTTTGTTTGCTTGGTACATTATTACAAAGGGGAATCCAACTCAAATTGACCGCTAAAGATCATATTATGCAGTCAGTGATTGATATCCTTATCGTGAATGGTATTTCATAGAGATCAGCCAAATATCCATGTGACAATTCCACCTGATAACCAAGGTGTCAAGTGCCACTGTTGGTGTGCATGCCAACCACCAGCTAGTGCAGAAAGTGCATACCATGCAGCACATTACACCATGCCAAAATAAAAAGAAAATTAGAAGAAAGATTTAATATCTTTGCTGTTAAAAATATTTACCGATGCTGAGGGTGCCCGTACTGGTGGAGATGCTTCATTCCAGCCAACAAACTAACATGGACCAGCACTAGAAACCGTGCTGAGCACATTATCACCAAGGCTTCCAAAATTTCCTTGATGGTCTTGATAAACTTCATGTTGAAATTGTATGGTGGCTACTTGCTACTTAACTCCTAGGTCATATCCATTCATATCCCTCCCTCCCATTATAATTCGAACTTTAGGGGAACAAAATAATTATCCTCCCAATCCAGTACACCCTCCAGATTACTTGAACATGAGTAGTACATTGCATGTAATTATTTTCACTCAACTTCATCAATGTAAATAGACAGTTTGTAGCTTCAGAAAATGACTTTAAATCTATATTCAAAAAATAAATAAATGAAAAGAAGAAAAAAGAAAAGTCAACACACAAGTTATTTGACATTTAATATGCTGATACGATTGCTCGCATAACATGGTTGGTCACAAAAACTTGGGACAAAAAAGGAAATCTGAGCAGTCGTGTAGATAAGCACATCAGGCAGCCCAACATGTTTGAACCTTCTTGGGACTGCATAACATATCCTTCTTTTCACAGCAGCCTTTATGCATGGAAATTGAAGAAAAATCCTCATGCAATAAAATTTATCTATAGACCACAAATGTGTTAATCAAATATCAAAGTAAAGGAAGAATTTTGGGTTGGTCCAGCACCAGAGATTTTGTGGAAAGACAAATATAAATAATTATAGTGGAGATATATAGACGTGATCAAGATGAGAACCAAAGATTCAAAAACTGGGCAGAACATCATGTCCCAGCCAGGGATCAGTAACCAGCACCCACTTCAGGACCATTCATGGGCAGACCAGCCTTGGATCAATGATGTGCCATGGGGTACCTAGTTTAATGGTATTCTTACCCCGCTTTTTTCCTGCCTTGCAACCATGCCTGACAGTACAATGACTTGCTATGGTATGTACTGTGGTATTTACCATACCTGCCAGTGACTGGTATAGGTTCAAACCTCAACTTTTAGAATTTTGACTAGAACCACTTGAATATAGTTATCACGGACAGAAACATTATAAAACCTTAACAGGTCAAAACAGAGTGCTCCATATATTCTACACAAAACTGGAATATTACTCCCTTGGAAGAAACTAAAATAAATTTAGAATGAAAACAAGCAAAGACAAAGAAGTGCATGTAATATTAAGGAAATTAGAAGCAATCAAGAAGGAATGGAGATGGAAGGTGATGGGAAAAGAAAAAAAGGGAAGAATCATGTGTTTGGCCAGTTGGAACCAGTCCAAGCAGAACTTTTTGTTTTAATAAAATCATTTCAGCAGTCTGCCCATAACACCAAATAGCCAAAGTTCATTACCGGTCTGTTTCATAGGCTACAGCACCCAAAAATAAATGTCATACCATAATTAATGGATCCGCACCGTGTTAACTGAGGCCCAGCTCAAAATTACATTTTTTAACAATCCAAGAAAAGTAATAATTCGACAAACTGTGACCAAACTAATGATTCTTCTGCAACTATTTGCACAAGATCATCACAATAAAATAGTCAAATCTTCTCATACAACATACAATGTACTTATAAGTTAGCATGTAACATATAATTAACTGATACTTTATAAAATTTATCATATAAATTTATATTGTGTTAAAAATTAGATTTTAAGTGCAACCCAATATCTTTTCTGCATTGTTGAATGGTAGACCAGAACATATGTCCAGTTCAGATTCCCAAATCCATGCCAACGCAGCACTATTTTGATAAGATTTCACTTTGGATATAAAGTCATTAAATAGCACTTGAACATACAGAGTTCATTATCGAATTTCCTCTATCTCATATTCATTCTCTCTTCTTTATCTTCTTCTTTTCTTTTAGCCACGCTGAACCTGCAAATATCCTTATGACCTACTCAAATCGAAGGCCACCTACCAGGCCTTCCTGAGCCTGACTTTGTTAAAACGGGCTTGGGCCATGATTTTAGCCCAAAGGGCTGCATCTGGCTTAAAAATCCATCCCGAATTTTCAAACAAGCCGGGCTTAGATTTATGTTGACCCAGCCCGGACCCATATCCCTCTCTAAGTCCAACTCCAATCCCTATTCCTTGTTTCCTCTTCTTCCAAAGTTTGACCCTAATCCCTAATTCCATTGCACTGCCTAGTTCTGCTCCTCCTTGCCGCCGCCATCTCACCGGTTGCCACCTCATCAGCATGATGGCAACTTGCCTCCACACCTCCTCCTCGCACTGCTGCACCTCCATGCCTCCCTGCACCACCGCGCCTCCTCGTGTCTTCGACCATTAGAGAGGCTGTCAATGGTCAAATCAGCCGTATCGCCCTAAACTCTTCCTGAGTTCGAAGTCCCGACCAGCCCTCCATCCTCGCATCGTCCCAACCTTCCTTTCTCCTTGTGTCACCTCCTCGCATCGTCACTACCTCGCCACCTTCTCCTCATCCAAGGAAGCCCGAGGCCCGGCCTGGAAGCCTAAAGCCCAGGATGGAGCAGGCTTAGGCCTAGGAAGTAGGCCCAAAGGCAGGGCCAGGCTGAGCTCAAGCCTAGCATAGTGTTGCTATTCCCCAACCTGAACCCAGCCCAACCTACCCGATAAGCAAGTCTACTCACAAGTCAGATTGTCCTCTGACTTTTAAACCTAAATATCATATATGCCAGTTAAATGAAGCATGTTTGGTTATAAAGTTTCTCATCTCATACTCTTGAAATGGAAACAAAGTGATAGGAAGCATCAAAAAAAGTACCCGAAAGCCCCGAACTTTTGTAGATCCTTATACTAAAGGGTTTTTTTTTTAATATTAAAAAAAAAATCTTCCCATCAACCACCACTTTGTGGTTAGTTGCAACATTAGAAACCAACTACAGAATTTTAATCACACGGATATTTATTGATTCTCTCTTCCATTGCAAGTAATTTCAATTACCATGATCCTAAGTAGGAAAATTTATTTTGAAATAGACATTTCTAGAAGGCCTACATGGAGGACCCAATAATCCATACCTGAAAGAGGAAATATTGGAAGTGGTCATTAGAGAGTGCCTGTGAAGACTTGATAATCTGATGCAGATCAGTATCCATGAGTTCATAAACAAGGTATACATCCTTGAAGCTTCTCCTATTGGCTGGCATCATGATGTCCTTCAAAGCAACAATATTCTCATGGCGTATATGCCGAAGGAGCTTCAGTTCCCGCAATGTTCTAAGTGCATCCACCCTATTATCAAAGACATTGTGGATCTTCTTTATTGCAACCTTTTCATTTGTTTCTCGATTTATGGACGAGCACACAACCCCATAAGCTCCTCTTCCAATGGGCTTGATAGGCACATACTTGGTATCAATCTCGAACAAGGTTTGCCACATGGAGTAGTAGTGCTTCCCACGGTTTCCCATGCCATTTGGAGGATCAACCAATGTTGCCATAATCCCTGCAAAATGAAATGGAGTATATCCCCTTGAAGATTTCACCCACTACATTTTCGTAGCTGAGTCTAAAAAATGGACATTTTGTACGGATTCATAGTGCATAACAATCTCAGAATTTGTGCGTATGTTTCAAACCCCGATTCAAAATTTACCGAGATGCCAAAGTCATGTCACCCGAAGTCACCGCAACAAGGGGCCAGTTAGACTCTTTCAAATCACAACAGCTAAAATAATCAGCTAGCAATTAAGAATGAGAAACTGCAAGCGATTGTGATGTATTCCTAATAGTTCTATTCAACACCCCCCTCTAACCCCCTTCCCCAAAAATAAATTAAATTAAATTAAAATTAAAACGAGATGAAATGATATCACTGGAAAACAAATAATGTCTCGAAATAAGACAATATTCAGAGGCAGAAAATATGCATACCTAAAATTTGGGATATACCCAACAACTTGGATGACTTGTACTCGTCGATGCTCGACTTCTCCTACCGATTTCCTCCAATCTCCCTCGTTCCAAAGAGATTCAACCAAATCGCCCACTTATTCCACAATCTGCCTATAATTCCAGCTACAAAATCTCACCCTTCCACTGTACCCCTTTCTCAGTCCATGATTAGAGCTCCAAAGCCCCCAAAACTTCAGAAACCCAGAGAAACCCTCCACGATCTACAGCACGCAAGAGTAAATCCCTTGGATCACTCAAAATCCTCCCTCCCAACTCCAATTCCCTTTCAAATCCCCCATCCACCTCTTATCGCCTTCTTATGTCGGAATCCCCCCCCGGTAATCGCACCAAATCCTCGTATCACTCGATCCGATCCCACTCAATCTAAACTAGATCGCATCAATTCCGATCAAATTTTGCCTCCATCCCCAAATCCGTGTCCTAATCTTCCGAGTCCCGGTAAATCTCTGAGGGGAGGGCGCGAAAATAAAAATAAATAAATAACCAACTGACTTGAAGATCATCTTCCAGAGAAATTATTCCATGAACCAGGTCTAAGCGGACCTGTGCAAATGCACGGTGGATAACGCGCAATCTGGAATTGGTGAAATACAAGGGGGTGATGCGGCGTGTTATCCACAGTGAGATTTTGGACCGTCCTTTTGAACCCGGTCCAAGCAATAATTGGACCTTCTTCCGTGATCGGAAGATACGTGTCCGCTCAGCCTTACGTTAACCCGGCGGCACATGATAAGTAAAGCCGGTCATGTGATTGTTTCCAGGATTACCGTCGGATCCATCTACTTTCCATCATACGATCAAACACTCTCGTCGGTGGACTGCATGCCCAATTCCCATATCATTTGGGGGTATATGCCTCCAGATATTTCACGTTTTCTTGGAAGCTAATTATATATAATTTTCTTGATAAGTTTGCGTTTGGATTTGAATTAGATTGGTAGTTGCGGAGTTCTCCTCGACACGCGACATGCTCAGCGTCAAAGATTTCAACTGTACGACCCGGAAAGTGGACCCTTTTGTTGACCAACAATGCGGGGCCTACAGAGGTTCACCGATCGATGGCTTGGATTTTCCGTCGACGATAACATGGACATCACGTGCGTGGATTGGGTCAGCTTGCGGTCTCCCATCGTGTGCCATAATTCGTTAGCCTGGATCGATCAAAAGCCCCGCGGCTGCTGGCTGACTTTTTCTCGAGGGCAGCGAAAGCAACAGGTTCATCAGTCTCATGCTAACTAAACAAATTAACTCGATTAAATTTTTAAATTTTTTTTTGAGCACGTAACTGTACGCGAAGAAGCATTCTATTTTAATATTTTAGTGGGATCAGATTGACGTACTCATTTTTGGATAGAAAGGACGAGTAAAAAATACAGTCCACATCGAACATGATTTGACAGGGAAAGGATCAGTAAGGATAGCTATGTCAAAATTTTATTTCTCCCTTTTTCTTTTATTTTATAAAAAAAAATAAATTAATTTATCTATCCGGCATATATGTAATTTTTAATCATAAAATACATGTACAGCGATAAAATGGTACGATAATTCCATTAGATAAGCTGGTTAGCTTGTTAGTAGCAACATGTGCGTGCCATTTGCCATCTATTTAATATAAAAGATGGGTAGGAATGAGAGGGTAGGTAAGATAGGATGAGTAAATTTTCTATCTTTCCTTCTTAATATTTTTATAAAAAATGGGTAGAAATAATTTTTTATTTGATATATAAAATAAAAAAATAAATAATATTTATATGATATTTTAGATAAAAAATATTATTATTATTATTATTTTTAATTTATAATGCTTATTTATATTAAAGAAATAGAACAATGTACAAATTTATAATCTTTATAATTTATAATTATATAAAAAAATTAATTAATTATTAATTATTGATAAAAATTAATATATTATTAATATTAGTAAATTAAAAAATATAAATAAAATGAATGAAAAAGAAAAAAATTATTATAATTTTATGAAAAAATTAATAATTGATAATTTTGTCAAAATAGAAATACATTTTTCATCAATCCATTCTGCATAGTAGGCTATGGCACAATTTCTTATTTTCATTCATCTTTTTAATTTTTATCATCTTAGATAATTAATCAAATATAAAATTAATTTAACAAGTATATATATATTATTATTTAGATATAGCGCGGTACGTACCTTTTGGTATTTTTAAATTCAAAGTGGCATGAGTGGAACAACATGATAAAAGTACGGAGATATGAGTGCAACGAGATAAAAGAAAAAAAAGTATAAGCACAATAAAGTAGAAGGGTGTGAATGAATCTAGGAACAAGTAAAGGGACGTGAATAAAGCTAGGTAAGAGGGGTTAATTTTTATTTATTTTTATATTTTCCTTTCTTGCTTGCCTCAATATATAAAATCTTTAATTCAGACAAACGTAATAAAAATATATTCTATTAGAACGTATTATTGTGTGTTATTTCTTTTATTTTTTAATTTTTTACTTTTTTTGCTTTTTGGAACTGCTTAAGTCCCCTTAATGTAATTTTTTAAAAAAAGTCCACTTATCTTAGCTTCAAAATGGTCAAGTTATCTTGAAGTTGCTTGTGATTAAAAAACTTTAGAGTGATTCTGGTGCATAATTTGAATGGAAGGTATAGTCACTACGACGGAATCCTAAATCCCAACGATTTTATCCCAATGTTTTTGAAAAGCGTTGGGAGCTCCCGCATACCCACCGACGCTTTTTGAAAGTATCTCCGGACTTCAAGAATTTAATGATACTTATAAGCATCGTCGGACTTCAAGAATTTAACGACGCTTATAAGCGTTGCCGCCCGCAAACCCACCGACGCTTTTAGAAAGCGTCGGCATATTCCTACGCTTAAAAGTGTCGCCGGAAAAAGTGTCGACAGGTTTTCATTTCCCCCCCACTCGAGCCCTAGTTTTCATTCACCTCAGCCGCCGCCGCCCGAACCCAGGTTTTTTCTTCCTCCCTCTCCCTGCTCCTTCATCTCCGGCGGTTACTTTCGGTCCCTCGCCACCGAAGCTCGATCTCCGGCGCCTTCGTCTCCGTCGCATTGCACCTAAACCCATCCAGCTTCACTCGTCCGGTATTTTTCTTAATTTCCTTGGGTTAATTTTTTTTGTTTTGCCATTTTAGGGTATATTCAAGTAGGATATATATGTAGTTACATGATTGTCCTGTTCAAAGTAGTTCTAACAAATATATCTATGGATATCTTGCGAATTTGTTGTAGTGTGATAAGTATAACGTTGGCATTTATTTAAGTAAGAATTACTTGAATGATTGGTTTGATTAATAGATGGTAGAAATGTAACTGAAGATAGTCAAGCATGGTAAAGTGGAGTGTGAAGAACACCAAGCGATTGATTTAATATTTGATTTTTTTTTTTTTTTTTGAGCAATTGATTTGGTGCTTGATGTATGAAGCAGTCTGACTTTTATAGTTTTTTTATGATAATCTTGTGTTAAGTATAGGCATCTATGGTTTTCCTTTTCTTTTTGTGTCGAAGGCATGAAAGCCTAAAATGAAACCTTTATAATATGTTATCAACCATAGTTACATGTAACGTGGAAGGTTAGCATCTGAATGCTCTGAAGTATGAAGTATCACATTGATAATGACACTATAATGCCTTGGTATGTCTTACAATAGATAGAAGGGACACTACATGCTGAGTGGGGTGGAAAGAAGTGGTTCACAATATGGGTGCAACATTGATCTAGGTTTGGGATTCCTTGATAGCCATTTCCTAGATAAATATTTTATAACAGTTTTGTTAGACTTGGATCAAATATTCACCCAGCCAAGGGTTTGAGTCATTGGGTCATCAGCTGAACCATTGCTCAACTATTAGAGCATTTATATACTTAAAAATTAAATAATTATAATAATCACACAAATACACATTAGGTTAAGTATGATAGATTAGCCTCATGTAAAAAAAATTCATACAAGGCCTTTTAAGATGCCATTTGATTATTTCAGTAGCAACACCATTTAACAATTATATTAACTCATGTTGGCATCGAAAAGAGGCTCTACTCCAGTACCTTAATTGGTTCCCATGGTTGAGCAATTAAACCATCGGTTTTCAATGATGGTGTGGAAGGGATAATCTTTCTGCCATGTTGAGGGTTAAGAATCTCCCTCTTTTTCTTTCCTCGTCTCCCTCGGCAAGAGTGTTGATGGTTATGTCAGTGTAATTCCCAAAATTGAAATTTTGTTCGTGCAAACAACCCATCCTTTGAACCGATTGTGAAGGAATAGCCTGAATATTCGTGTCATAGCATAGTAGTTATAATCGACCAAGAAGTACTTGAAAAACAATTTAACTCCAATGATGCAGGTGCGATTAGCCCATCGAATGGCCTGAATGTTCGTGTCACAGCATGTATTTGAGTTCTGTTCTAATTACCGATAACTATAAAATGGTTACACATAAGATCAGCACTTATTTGAAGAAGGATAATTATCTTCAAATAAAGAATTACATTACCCCAGGCTACGTAATTTGCAGTCGTGTCACACCCTGACCCCATATCCGAGCCGAATGCGTAACAGATAGCTGTATGTCCTTGGATTCATTCTTTCCTCAGACATACAAGGCCTGTATCAAACCGCTTTCAATAAAAATCATTCAACCAGTATTGCCTAGGTTTGCCGGTAAATATATTCTTTTATCTTTTTTCTTTGTCCGTCTACTCTATTGTATGTTATAATTCCTTATGCTCCTTTAATTGCTAGGAAATGATCACCATCTCTAGTTCTTTAGATAATTTATTCAAAATTTATATGTTATTAAATTCCTTGCTTTCTTGTGGCATAGTTTTTTTAAATCAAATGCATGCATATTCTTGTTGGCTAACTTATGAACAATAATTGTAGGGATTCAATAATCGATTCATGCGGTATGCTTGCAGGCTTGCTTGCAACTCCTTAAGATACAAGGACTATTATCAAGCTTCCATCCATCATTGTTTTAGTTGGGAATTAGGTCAAGATATTACTGGGCTTGGAGCTATCAAGTTATTTTAGGGTCATTGAACTAATATTAGGATCTATCTAAAGTCTGAGAACCAATTTGATGTCCGGTCTAATGGGGATGGTGACCTAATAGAATCTAGTTCTAGATTCAATCTCATTTTGTTGAGATAGGTATGGGCCAAGTAGCTAGAATATCCATATCTTCAGTACATTTATGTTGCCCAGATATGGTGCCCAAGAGGGGGGGTGAATTGGATATTTTAAAAATTAAAGCAATATATGTGCTATAAAGTTCTAAGGTGAAGAGTGATAGTGCTCAAGTAATTGTGCAACGGAAGCAATGAAATAAAACAACAATTAAAGAGCAAAAGAAGATAAAAAGTAAAGCAATGCAAACACATAAGAAGTATAGTGGTTCGGTGCACCTAGCACCTACATCCACTCCCCAAGCTACACTTGGGAGTTTCCACTATAATCTTTAGATTACAGCCGACTTGTTTTACCAGGCTCACAAGTCAAAACCTTACACACTTGTTTTGGCTTCGGGCTTACAAGCAACCCTAGTTGGTTTTATCAATTGGCTCACCAACAAACCTCACTCACTTGTTTTGGCTTCGGGCTTACAAGCAACCCTAGTTGGTTTTATCAATTGGCTCACCAACAAACCTCACACTAGTTTCAAATTCCCTTGAAACTAGCCTAAGACAAAAAGAATATGAATACAATGAATAAAACAAGACAAACTCCTTTTGAGCAAAAGGTAATTTGATGTAGCTCTTGATGGAGACTCTTCAAGCCTTTCTCTTGGAATCTTTGGACCTCACTAAATGCCAAATACTTTAAGGTTGGATTTCTCAAAGATGGAAAGCTTTTGGCTAAGGAATCTCTTGGTTTTCTCACTCTTTTTGGCTTGGAATTGATTGAAGGCTTTGTACTTTCACTCTAAGCTTTTTCACTTTGTTTCCTTGTCTTTTTTGAAGTTTGGTGGAGGTTAAATACCTCATTCAAGCTGAAACAACTCCACAAGACCGTTAGAATAAAAAATATGGCAATTTATGGCCGTTAGAAATCAAATCAAAAGTTCAGAAAAACTAGCCGTTATGCCATGAGTCGACCTCATGAGTCGACCTCTGGATCAAGTGTCGACCTCATGAGTCGACCTCCAGTTTATCTTAGGCAAAAATCCAGAAAACCATAGTTCTGCCCAGTTTGAATTCTCAGGCTATGAGTCGACCTCTGGACAGGTGTTGACCTCTGGTGGTCGACCTTTGGAGCGTGCCACTGAAATTTTGCTGTGCCGGCCTTGCTGAACTTTTCTTTTCTTCATGAGTCGACCTCTGGTGGTCGACCTTTGACAAGGTGTCGACCTCTGGTGGTCGACCTCTGATCTGAAATTTTCTGAAACTCTAGAGAGGTGCGTGCCATGCTTGAGTTTCTCTAAGCCTTTGTTTCTTTTGTCAATTATTTCTTAACAGGAAGGTCCAATATGAGAAATTTGATCTTGTTCAAGGTAGAAGAACTCTTTTCCAAAATCAGGCAAGCTTGGTTTCATCATTGTACTCTTAGTACTCTTTTTGAATAACCTAAGTCCTGAAACTTTATCTTGAGATGAAACATTAGTCCAAACATATACTCAACCTTTTGTTAATCATCAAAACTAAGGAGCCAAAGCCAACAATCTCCCCCTTTTGATGATGACAAAACCTTGAGTATATATGCAATTAAGTCCAAAAGCAAAATATAGCACTAATAAAAATTTTCAAAGAAACCTCACATGCATGAGTATATCATAAAAATTTTACTTTTCATCTATTTATTATTTATTATATATTATTATTATTATTATTATTTTATTTTTTTTGTGAAAACATTCTCATGATTCAAAAAGTTAAGAACCATAATAGCTTTACTATACTATATGAAAGATTTTACTTTCATTTACTTCTTTCTTTTTGTGAAAACATTCTTATGAGTCAAAAAGATAAGAACCATTATAGCTTTACTCTACTCTATTCTATGAGAGAGTCATACTTTACCATATATACTTTATAAACTTTACTATACTCCCCTTTTTGTCAAGAATCAAAAAGTGCATTCTTTGTAGTAAAAGATAAAAACAAATGATATCATTTCATTGCAATGAAATACTTAGTTGCATAAAATACATGCTCCCCCTCAATTTGTGCATTCGAGATAACAAAAACATTTTAACTTGAGGGTTTAAAAAGATAAATGCTATGAGCTGGTATCAGACAGTAAAATATCACAATATAGATAAGTGTATAAATGTATTCAGTTACAAAATTGCTTACATAGTAAGCACAAAACACTGATACATCAGATCATACAAAGCAAACTAATTCATACATCAAGTAAATCTATGAGGCTACTCCTCATCAGAAGGTATATCAAAAAAGATAGGAGCCGAGATCCTAGATGAGGATTTTGGAGTCCTATGAGTGAGACTCCGAGTCCTCAGAGAGGGACCAGCCCTAGGGGTACTCCTACGAGATCTATAGGTTCGAGGAAAAGGCTCCACAGGTATCCTGACTGAGGCAGTAGCAGAAGGAGTAGATAGATCAGTATGCTGAGTAGACTGAGCTGGAGTGTGCCTACTGACTAGCTCATAAGCAGTGGGATCATCAATATCTGTCTCTGTATGCTCATCTATATCATCCAGAATCCCTGTAATAGTCTCAAAAAGTGACTCAGTAAACTCAGTATCTACTGGCACATCTGTAGCTGGAGGATCTGTACTGGGAAGATCAGTAGAAGGAGGATCAGTAGAAGGGGGAATCTCTGGAATCGGATCTGCAGGTGGAACATCAGAGCTACCTGCTCCAGGCTGATCTCCATCACTGTCACTGTATCCACTGGAGCCATCATCATCATCATCAGAATGTGGAGGAGATACTGTCGGATCTACAGTCCCTGGTGATAGTGCTAATCTCAGTAGGCTGAGGATCTGTCAGAATCCTGCATCTACACTAGCTGAGAAAGCTCCAATGCGCATATCTGTGTGTATCTGCAGATCATGTAGCTCCTGTCGTATACCAGTAATCTCTGTCCGGATCTCTGAAATGTGATCAGTCACTCTCTGCTCAAAGTCCGATATCCTCGCTGTAGTCCTCCGTGGTGTAGCAGTAGCAGTAGGTGCTGGAGCTGATGAGGGTGGTGGTGTGAATGGCTCAGGCTCCGCAGTCTCTGACTCTGGTGCTGGGCGAGAAGGTGTACCATGATCAGTAGGCTCTGAAGGCCCTGCCTCAGCTGCTCGGATCTCATCCTCCTCATCTGGCTCCTGGCCAGACTCTCGTCGCACCCAACGGTCACCAATCAGTCGAAATCCCATCCTATGCAGGGATTTCTCTCCATATGTATCAGTATGCTGCAGCTGACTGAAGGGTATACCATCAAATGAAACATCATGCTCCCTGAATAGCTGTGTCAGCCCCATACCATATGGCTGAACTAGTCTCCTGTGAGATGCTGCCTCACCCATCTGCTGAAGCATGATCCTGGGAAGGTTGATGGGAGTCCGCTGTCTCAGGGACACCATCAACACCAACTCACGCTCAGTGATAAAGTCGAATCTCCCGCTCTTCAGAATCAAGATACGGGCGATGATATGATGCAGCACTCTCATCTCCAGTGAAAGCTGGTTAGCGGCTACTGTGGAAATGCCGCTAACATCCTCACGCTCTAGAATACATCTGAAGGCATGCTCTCTGTCGCTGATCGAAGTGGCAGCAGTGCCATGAAGTGGAATCCTCCAAACGTGACTAATGACCTCCGGTGTCACTGGAATCTCGATCCCACATACAGTAGCTGACCATCCAATGCCATAAGTGGCCATGGATCCATAGAACTCCCTGATGAGGTCTGGGTAGAATCTCTCAGTCATCGTGCAGAAGTGAACCAGACCTGCATCTCTCAGCACATCTCCTATAAAAAAGTGATGCTGATCCCAGAAAGGTATATCCACACGCCTCCCGCTCGCAATGCTCTTCCGTACTAAGCTGGCTGGCACTGGTGCAGGTGGCTCTAGGGTCGGCTCACGCTCATGTCTGACCTTTCTTCGTCGCTCAGTGCTACCTTGGCCTTGTTCCAATCTCCTTTTCCTTACTGCCAAGTGCTTTCTTGGACCCATATGGAAGGAAGAGGGGTAAATTAGGGAGAAGAAGGATAATGCAAGGCTAAGAGGAAAGGAACCAAGAGAATAGAGGTTCACGATTTGAGAGAAAAAAGAGGAAATGATGAAATGGTGAGATAGGGTTTGTGAAAATGGAGAAAATCGAGAGTAAATGGAGAAAATGCAAGAAACGGATGAAAGAAATAAGTGATTTCAATTGAAAAACAACCGAGATTTGAGGGTAGATAGGAGCAAAAGCCTTCGGTTGTCCAAAACCACGAACACGGTCAAAAAATGGTTTGGTTCTAAAGAAAACAAGAGGAGAGGAGAGGATTACCCAAAAAGATGAAGGAGAAGATTGGAAATCCATTGTTTAGAGGTTTAGGGAAGTTGGAGGGGGACCACATGAAGGAGAAATAGAAAGAAATGGAGAAAAAGTGGCTTGCGGACGGGTTTTAAAAAAGGAAATTTCCGTTCAAGTGTCGACCTCTAAAAATTTTCAGGGGTCGACCTCAAGTGTCGACCTCCAAAAACCTTAGGGGTCGACCTCAAGTGTCGACCTCCGAAAACTCAGATGTCGACCTCCAACAATAAATTACCCAAAATAAAATTCTTAAAATTTAAAAAATTGATAAAATTTAGAAAAATAACCTTTAAACATATTTGAGAATTTATAATTTATTTTTGAGGAATTTTTGATGAAAATTGAAGAGTTTCAAGTAAAAGGATCAATGACTCCCAGTTCTCTTCTGATCATACAAAATCTATCTTCATTCAATGGTTTTGTGAATATATCAGCCAATTGATAATCAGTACAAATAAATTCTAACAACACATTAGAGTTTTGAACGTGATCTCTTATGAAGTGATGTCTTATTTCAATATGTTTGCTTCTTGAATGTTGTACAGGGTTTTCGTTAAATTGATTGCACTAGTATTATTACATCTTATGGGTGTCTTAGTTAGTTTGATGCCAAAGTCCTCAAGTTGTTGTTTGATCCATAAAATCTGAGCACAACAGCTTCCAGCTGCTGTATATTCGGCTTCCGCTGTAGATAGAGCAACCGAATTCTGTTTCTTACTGCTCCATGAAATCAAATTAATTCCTAGGAATTGACAAGTTCCACTAGTACTTTTACGATCAAGTTTACACCCAGCAAAATCAGCATCAGAATATGCAATTAATTCATATGATGACTCTCTAGAGTACCAAAGACCAATTTCGATTGACCCAGATAAGTATCTAAATATACGTTTTACAGCTAAGAGATATGATTCTTTAGGAGCAGACTGAAAACGTCCACATATACAGACACTAAACATTATATCTGGTCTACTGGTAATTAGATATAGCAGTGAACCAATCATGCCTCTATATAATTTTTGGTCTACTGATTTACCACATTCATCTTTGTCTAATTTATATGAAGAGCTCATAGGGGTACCTATTGGTTTGGTAGTCTCCATCCCAAACTTTTTCAATATTTCCCTTATATACTTGGCTTGGTTGATGGAGATCCCCTCTTTGGTTTGCTTAATTTGGAGTCCGAGGAAGAAGTTGAGTTCTCCCATCATGCTCATCTCGAACTCACTCTGCATTAACTTTGCAAATTCTTGACAAAGACATTCGTTAGTAGCACCAAAAATAATATCATCTACATAGATTTGTACTACTAAGAGATCATCATTTTTCTTTTTCAAAAACAATGTATTATCTACATTACCTCTAGAAAAATCATTCTTCATCAAAAATGAACTTAATCTATCATACCAAGCTCTAGGAGCTTGCTTTAAACCATACAATGCTTTATGCAATTTAAAAACATGGTTAGGAAATTCATGATTTTCAAAACCAGGAGGTTGTTCAACATAAACTTCCTCTTCAATAAATCCATTTAAAAAAGTACTTTTAACATCCATTTGAAATAACTTGAAATCCATAAAACAAGCAAAAGCAAGTAAAAGTCTAATTGCTTCTAGCCTATCAACAGGAGCAAAGGTTTCATCAAAGTCGATCCCTTCTTCCTGGTTGTAGCCTTTAGCAACAAGTCTAGCTTTGTTTCTAGTTACAATACCATGTTCATCAAGTTTATTTCTAAAAACCCATTTTGTGCCAATTACAGAAACATTAAGGGGTCTTTCAGTTAAAGTCCAAACGTTATTTCTTTTAAATTGATTTAGTTCATCTTGCATAGCATTAATCCAGTTACAATCTTTTTCAGCTTCTTCAATTGACTTAGGCTCTATCTGAGATACAAAAGCTAAATAATCACAAACATTTCTAATAGAAGAGCGTGTACTTACTCCCTTTGACGGATCACCAATAATTAGCTCTTTGGGGTGTCCGTGAGCATACCTCCATTCTTTAGGTAAAGGTTTTGGTGAAGTTGCATTGATCTCTTGAGTTTGATCTTGATTTTCTTGATTATCATCTCCTTTGGGCTCATCTTCATTGATTGTCAATTGTTCAAGCTTCTTTGTACCTGTTTCATCATCGATAGAATCTTCTTTTCTAGAAGATTTTTCGTTAAATTCATCAAACACTACATGAATTGATTCTTCAACCAGAAGAGTTCTTCTGTTGAAGACCCTGTATGCCTTGCTAGAAGTAGAGTATCCTAAGAAGATACCCTCATCTGACTTGGCATCAAATTTACTGATATTGTCTTTGCCATTGTTTAATATGAAACAGCGGCAACCAAATACACGAAAATACTTAAGATTCGGTTTTCGATTTTTTCAAAGCTCATATGGTATTTTCTTCAAAATAGGTCGAATTAAAACACGATTTAAAATGTAACAGGAAGTATTAATGGCTTCTGCCCAAAAATATCTAGGTAAATCATTTTTGCAAAGCATTGTGCGTGCCATTTCTTAAGTGTCCTGTTCTTTCTTTCTACCACCCCATTTTGTTGAGGTGTCCTAGGTGCAGAAAAATTATGACTAATGCCATTTTCATTACAAAAAGCTTCAAAATCATGATTGTCAAATTCAGTTCCATGATCACTATGCAAAGAAACAATAGTGAGATCTTTTTCATTTGAAACCCTTTATGAAATTTAACAAAAGCTGAAAACGTTTCATCTTTATGAGCTAAAAACATCATCCAAGTAAATCGTGAGTAATCATCTACAATTACTAGCCCATATTTTTTACCTCCCAAACTAGTTGTTCTGGTTGGTCCAAAGAGGTCCATATGCAATAATTCAAGGGGTATAGTAGTAGATACTACTCCTTTAGGTTTGAAGGTAGATTTAGTTTGTTTTCCAAATTGACATGCAGCACAAATCTTATCTTTTTCAAATGTGAGTTTTGGCAATTCTTTTACAAGATTCTTTTTGCTTAATTTTGAAATCAACTGCATACTAGCATGCCCTAGCCTACGATGCCAAAGCCAACTAGTTTCACTTGCCTTGGCTTCCCTAGCCACTAGGCATTGACCACTTTTCATGGCTAGATCATCAAGATCAACCATGTAAATATTTCCATGCCTATGACCAGTGAACTTGATGCCATCGACATCTAGACTAGATACCATGCACAAAGATGATTCAAAAATTACTTTAAAACCCTTATCACAAAACTGACTAATGCTAAAAAGATTATGCTTCAAGCCATCAACAAATAATACATTATCTACATAAGCATTAGGGGTGATATGGATTTTACCAATTCCGACGATTTTGCCTTTTCATTATCACCAAAAGTGACGTTTCCACCATCAATAGCTGCTAGTGATGAGAATTGCTTCACATCCCCAGTCATGTGCCTTGAGCAACCACTATCCAGATACCACAATCTTCTTTTATTTTGGTTGCAAGGCACACCTGCAAAAATTAATCAAGTTGAAACTTTAGGTACCCAAGTCATCTTGGGTCCTTTAGGGTTAGTCAAATTGGTTCCTTTTGGAACCCAAATCTTTCCAAAGTATTTAATTTTCTTCTATTACAAATATATGATTTATGTCCTAACTTACCACATGCATAGCAGGTAATATTAGAAGATGCAGGTATGAAAAAGTTTTTGTAAAGTTTTTGCTGATTGTGTGGCTTAAATCCAAGTCCAGCTTTGTTAAACACTGCATGTTGACTATTTAAAAGCATGCTTAATTTTTCTGAACTAAAAGTAAACTTTTCTACAAAAGGTTTTACTTTTTCTAACTCTTCTTTGTAATTCTTGTTTTGAAGCAATAGTTCTTTGTTTTGTTTTTCAATTTCTCATTAGTTTTAAGACTTCTATTATTTTTCAAAGAATCATTTTCTTTTAAGAGATTTTCTTTATCATTTTTCAAGGTCTTTACATGTTCAGTTAATTTCTTATTTTCTTGAATTAAATCTTCAATTTCAGTTGAAAACTTTTCTGAGTTTTTGGTAAGCTCAAGATTTAGCATTCTTAATTTCTTATTTTTCAGTTTTAATTTTTCATATTCCATAATTAAATCATCAAAAGCATCATGCAATTCATTGAAAGTAAATTCAATTTTAGGTTCAGAATTTACCTCATTATCTTCATTGGCCATGAAACACAGGTTGGCGACTACCTGCTGCTCTTCATCACTGCTGGAGTCCTCACTCTCACTCCAGGTAGCCATCATGGCTTTCTTTCTCAACATCCTTCGACTCTTTTTAAGCAAAGGGCAATCCGTTTTATAATGTCCAGGCTTCTTGCACTCGAAGCAGATGGGTGGATCCCTTTCTTTTTCTTTCTCTTTTTCTTTATTGTGATCACCTTTTTGTGGCCTTTTCTTGTAGAAACCCTTCTTCTTTCTCATGAATCTTTTGAATTTCCTTGTAATAAGGGCTGTCTCATCATCATCAGCTTCTTCTTCAGATTCATCGCTTGACTCTTCCTTTGTAGTGGACTTGAAGGCTATGGCTTTCTTTTTCTTGTCATTGTCTACTGTCTTCTGCTTTAGTGAAAGCTCGTAAGTCATCAATGATCCAAGAAGCTGCTCAAGAGGTAGAGTATTGACATCCTTGGCTTCTTCTATGGCTGTTACTTTCGCATCCCATGAAGCCGGAAGAGACCTAAGAAGTTTGTTAACCAGTTCACCATTAGATATAATTTTTCCAAACTCCTCATACTATTTACTATATCTGTAAATCTAGTATACATTTCACTGATACTTTCAGTTGGTTCCATCCTGAACATCTCATATGTATGAATGAGCATGTTCACCTTTGTGGTCTTCACTTGGTGTGTACCCTCATGGGTAACCTCAAGTGTATCCCAATTTCTTTGGCGGAAACACAATTTGATATTCTGTTGAATTCACTAGGGTCAAGTGCACAGAATAGCAAATTCATCGCCTTAGCATTTAACTCAGCTTGTTTGATGTCATTGTCATCCCATTCTTCTTTAGATTTTAGGGTGATAATGCCATTAACCAAGTGAGTAGGCTGATGAGGCCCTTTAGTAATTATTCTCCATATATGATAATCTACAGCTTGTAAATAAATACGCATACGAGTTTTCCAGTATGTGTAGTTTGTGCCATTAAAGAAAGGAGGGCGATTTGATGCTTGTCCTTCAACTACACCCATTCCAATTGGGGCGGCCATGATCTTTCACTCAAGATCGTTGGACCTACAAGAGAGTACCGGTGCTCTGATACCACTTGTTGCCCAGATATGGTGCCCAAGAGGGGGGGTGAATTGGGTATTTTAAAAATTAAAGCAATATATGTGCTATCAAGTTCTAAGGTGAAGAGTGATAGTGCTCAAGTAATTGTGCAACGGAAGCAATGAAATAAAACAACAATTAAAGAGCAAAAGAAGATAAAAAGTAAAGCAATGCAAACACACAAGAAGTATAGTGGTTCGGTGCACCTAGCACCTACATCCACTCCCCAAGCTACACTTGGGAATTTCCACTATAATCTTTAGATTACAGCCGACTTGTTTTACCAGGCTCACAAGTCAAAACCTTACACACTTGTTTTGGCTTCGGGCTTACAAGCAACCCTAGTTGGTTTTATCAATTGGCTCACCAACAAACCTCACTCACTTGTTTTGGCTTCGGGCTTACAAGCAACCCTAGTTGGTTTTATCAATTGGCTCACCAACAAACCTCACACTAGTTTCAAATTCCCTTGAAACTAGCCTAAGACAAAAAGAATATGAATACAATGAATAAAACAAGACAAACTCCTTTTGAGCAAAAGGTAATTTGATGTAGCTCTTGATGGAGACTCTTCAAGCCTTTCTCTTGGAATCTTTGGACCTCACTAAATGCCAAATACTTTAAGGTTGGATTTCTCAAAGATGGAAAGCTTTGGCTAAGGAATCTCTTGGTTTTCTCACTCTTTTTGGCTTGGAATTGATTGAAGGCTTTGTACTTTCACTCTAAGCTTTTTCACTTTGTTTCCTTGTCTTTTTTGAAGTTTGGTGGAGGTTAAATACCTCATTCAAGCTGAAACAACTTCACAAGACCGTTAGAATAAAAAATATGGCAATTTATGGCCGTTAGAAATCAAATCAAAAGTTCAGAAAAACTAGCCGTTATGCCATGAGTCGACCTCATGAGTCGACCTCTGGATCAAGTGTCGACCTCATGAGTCGACCTCCAGTTTATCTTTGGCAAAAATCTAGAAAATCATAGTTCTGCCCAGTTTGAATTCTCAGGCTATGAGTCGACCTCTGGTGTCGACCTCTGGACAGGTGTTGACCTCTGGTGGTCGACCTCTGGAGCGTGCCACTGAAATTTTGCCGTGCCGGCCTTGCTGAACTTTTCTTTTCTTCATGAGTCAACCTCTGGTGGTCGACCTTTGACAAGGTGTCGACCTCTGGTGGTCGATCTCTGATCTAAAATTTTCTGAAACTCTAGAGAAGTGCGTGCCATGCTTGAGTTTCTTTAAGCCTTTGTTTCTTTTGTCAATTACTTCTTAACAGGAAGGTCCAATATGAGAAATTTGATCTTGTTCAAGGTAGAAGAATTCTTTTCCAAAATCAGGCAAGCTTGATTTCATCATTGTACTCTTAGTACTCTTTTTGAATAACCTAAGTCCTGAAACTTTATCTTGAGATGAAACATTAGTCCAAACATATACTCAACCTTTTGTTAATCATCAAAACTAAGGAGCGAAAGCCAACAATTTAAGTTGGCCATATATTTTGCCAACTGGAAACTGTATGTACATGCACGAAAATAGTACGTGCTTCATGTATTAGTTTGTCAGACAGTATGTAAGGTTATCCCCATCCATGCATAGCCCAAATATATTCCATGCGAACAAAGTAGCACCTCACAGATTTTGTACTTCACTATGTTATTCTGTTCTTATATTAGGTTTGAGTTTATGATTTTCAAAAAGTCGTCTTGATTCTTCTAAATTCATATATTATACTAGTCCAAGTACATGAGCTAGGGTTCAAGCTTAAATAACTTGGTAATTGCACACCACTAAGAAAAATATGCTTTACCTATTTTGTTGTCTTTTCTTATCAGGTGCTTGACTGCTTGGAGATTGAAGAAACTCTGTAATAAATCGCTAAATTGGTTTAAGGTTTGTATATGGAGGCTATGATGATTATGCGATGTATGTTTGGCTGATTCAACTGTTTCTAATGGCAACAATCTTGGATGGCCTTCTTTTATAGGCAACCGATTGTAGTCGTTTTGATTTAATTGCAAATTAAATAGTATATAACTGAGCTCCTCCTTATTTTTTATTATTTATTATTCTTTTTCTTAGTAGATTATTTCTATTTATTTATAAATTTCTTGGTATATACCTGCATCTTATTGAACATGTTATGCTTTAAGGTTAGTTTCATTGTTACAAATCTTTGATTTCAATACCATCTGTTGTTTTGTTACGATCAATTATGATTTTTTAGATATTTTTTTAAAAACATGCATTGCATTGAAACATAAACCCGTCAATTGATTAAAGTACATATTCTACAGGATCCGTACAATTAATTTTTGTACGGATGGGAGAAATATGTACAATGGTCAATTGAATGTCCAGTTTGGACAGTTTGAGAATTGCAAATAATTTATAGGTGCTTACAGTAATCAAACGGTACAGATAAAGTTTCAGATATATTTCGAATAGCATTTTCTTTTAATTCTCCTCATACATATTTATTTGTATGGGAAGAACTAAGGAAAAATGCTGCCAAAATTTTTCTGGAACTTATATTGCATATCCTTTGGTTACTGTAAATGACCTATATAATTAATGCAATTCTTGAATGGGATAGGACCTCTTTACCTATTAGTTGGTGATAGGGTGCATTTAATAATACTGTAATTGATTTATTGAATAAACTTATTTTAAATTTATTCTGTTCTTATAAATATTTGTTTATTTCAGTTAGTTTTATCTTACAATGGATAAGAGTTGGATAACTAAACTGAGGAATAGCAAAGAATATCTGGATGGAGTACAGAATTTTATTAAATTTGGTATGGACAGAAGTAGTATGAATGGGAAGATTTTATGTCCATGCCGAAAATGTGTAAATTCCAGTTCTCTATATCCAAATATTGTTGAAGAACATTTGGTATGGAATGATTTTTAAGAGGTTATACTGAGTGATTTTTTCATGGAGAGTCAAGGTTACAATCTACATGTAACCAAACCTCTAACATGGAACATATACCTAATTTTGGATCCAGTAACCAACAGAAAAATCTTGCAAGAGATGATGATATCAAGGATTTGCTCAGAGATGCTTTTGAATATGGTGCTCAACATCCTGGAGATTACAGTGGAGGACAAGTAGCAGCTGGGTTACCTGAGGATCCTATATTTACTGAATCTATACATGATTGAGAGCCGATACCCCCAACTAATGTTGGAACAGATCGTTATCAGAAGTTGATAAGAGATGCAGATCAAGAATTATATGCCGATTGCAAGAACTTTTCAAAAATTTCTTTTCTTGTGCATTTGTTTCATATAAAATACTTGAATGGATGGTTTGGCAAGAGTTTTACTATGCTGCTCAAGTTGTTAAAGGATGCATTTCCTGAAGGTACTAGTTTATCAACATCTTGTTATGAAGCCAAAAAACTAGTAAAGGAATTGGATCTTGGATACAAAAAGATTCATAACTGTCCAAATGATTGTATATTATATCGGGGAGAACATGCTGATCAAGAGTCGTGCCATGTGTGTGGATGTTCACGATGGACGAAGCAAAAACAAAATGAGAGTGAGGGATTAGATGAATTGGATGCAACACAAATTAAACAAAAGCCGGCGAAGGTATTACGCTATTTTCCTCTTGTACCTAGATTGAAAAGGATCTATGCATCATCAAAGACAGCTTCGTCAATGAGATGGCATGATGAAAGCCGTACAAAAGATGGAATGCTGAGACACCCAGTGGATAGTTTAGCATGGAAAGCATTTGATGACAGACATCCTGATTTTGCATATGATGCTCGTAATGTCAGGCTGTGTTTAGCCAGTGATGGGTTCAATCCATTTCGAACCTTAAGTTCTGTCTATAGAACATGGCCAGTTGTTCTGATTCCTTATAATTTGCCACCATGGATATGCATGAAACAGTCTTCACTTATTTTATCAATGGTCATTCCAGGTGATAAGGGTCCAGGCAATGATATTGATATTTTCTTACAACCTTTAATAGATGAATTGAAATAACTGTGGGAGGGTATCAGTGCAATTGATGCTTCGAATGGCCAAACATTCAATCTACGGGCAGATCTATTATGGACTGTTAACGATTTTCTTGCATATGCTAATTTATCTGGCTGGAGCACTAAGGGACGAGTTGCATGTCCTTCTTGTGGTGAATCAACCCATTCAATTTGGTTAAAATATGGAGGAAAGTTCTGTTATATGGGACATCGTCGATGGTTGAAGGCAAATCATCCATTTCGATTTTAGAAAGATTTATTTGATGATACTATAGAATTGGGATCTGCTCCAATTCTATCTTCTGGTTCTGATATTCATAGACAAATACTTGGTATCAAACACAGTTACGGCAAGATGATAAAGTCCTTTAAAAAGTGAGGAAGAGATGATGTTGAGACTTCGATACAAGAAGAAGTATCGGAGGAAGTCAATACTTGCACCTTAGATACAGCAGTGTTCGAGGATCCGGATAATTTTTTGAAGTTGAAAATGATGATGATATAATCACAGTATCTACCCATCAGCATACTAAACAATTATGAAAGAAAAGAAGCATATTCTTTGACTTACCTTATTGGGAGCATAATATACTCCGGCATAATCTTGATGTTATGCATATAGAAAAGAATGTTTGTGATAATTTGATTGGAACAATATTAAATCTTGATGGAAAGACTAAAGATAACATGAAGGCGCGTCTTGATTTAAAAGAAATGGGCATCCGACATAAACTTCATCCGCAAGTGATTGCAAATGATAGAACTTATATCCCTCATGCATGTTATACAATGTCTAGTCGAGAAAAAGATCTCTTCCTAACAGTTTTAAAGAATATCAAAGTTCTTGATGGATATGCCTCAAATATTTCACGATGTGTGAATCTGAAAGAATGCAAAATTTCAAATCTTAAAAATCATGATGGACATATATTAATGCAAGATATTCTTCCATTGGCTTTAAAGTCGTCAATGCCGAAACAAGTTATTACGGTTGTTTTTCAGTTATCATCATTCTTCAAGGCATTATGTTCTAAGATTCTTGATCCTCAGGAGCTTACTCAGTTGCAGTCTCAATTCATCTTACATTATGTCAGATGGAAAAGATTTTTCCTTCTGGATTTTTTATGATTATGGTTCATCTACTCATTCACCTAGCTTTGGAAGCTAAACTTGGTGGACCGGTACAGTACAGATGGATGTACCCTATCGAGAGGTAATGCTGTAAAACTTAAATTTTATAATTTATATATCTTTTTCATTATTTAAGATGATATTAATATTAATAAATATCATAATTTGTGAAGGTATCTTGTACGTTTGAAGGATTATGTATGAAACAAAGCCCATCCTGAGGGCTCAATAGTAGAGGGATATATTGCTGAAGAGTATTTAACATTTTGTTCAAGATATCTCGAAGATGTAGAGACTGTATTCAATCGACCTCAACGTCATGGTGATACTTTGGAGAATACAGATCTATACAAATTTGCATCATCCGGAAGATTTATAGGAAAAGCTGAAAGTATTGTTCTTGATCATAAATCCTTGTCACAAGCACACCATTATGTATTGCTACATAGTGACATAATATCTTATTATCGCAGGTTAGTCTATCTACACATGGATAATACTAAATATTAGACATGTTGTTGTCAAACTTATATTTGATTGTCATGCAGTGAATTTTTAGCTGTACAAAGACAAGCCGATCATTCCACTCGTCCTAATCCAAGGATTGAACAAAGATGGTTGGTTGATTTATTCCCTAAATGGCTTGCCAATCAGGTTAGTATATATAAGTAATATAATAATTTTATATACATTTAACATCAAATAAGTGATCAATAATTGATATTATATTTTCTAGGTAACAGTACTGATGGAGAAAAATAGTTCAGCAGAACTAATAGCACTTGCCAGAGGTCCAAATTATATTGTGAACAAATATAATGGTTTTATTATAAATGGCTTTAAATTTCATACCAAGGAGCGCGAGAAACTTAGAAAAACTTAGAACAGTGATGTTATGGTTGAAGCAGATGGAAAATCTTATTATGGTATACTTAAAGATATTTTGGAGTTGGATTATTATGAAAATTTTAAAGTTGTATTATTTCGATGCGATTGGGTGGATATAAATACACCGAGAGGTTTGAAAAAAAGACTCAAACAGATTCATACTTGTCAATTTTTCAAGATTGATACATATGGGTGTGTTATTGAAGAAAGATCCATTTATCTTTTCATCTCAAGCTCGACAAGTTTTTTATGTACAAGACTTGAAAGATAAAGAATGGGCTACTGTTATTAAGACAAAACCTAGAGACTTGTATGACATGGAAAAAAAAGATGGAAGAAGAAGATGATACTTACACTCAGTGTATGCCTTATAATATTATGCCGGATGATCATATAAATGATACAACCATTTTGGTTAGGTTGGATTCCGAGGAAGGTACAACTGGTTGATTATGACAAGTAAGTAGTTTATAAGATGGTTTACATTTTTGCATGAATGATTATGTTATCTTTTAAATTGCAATTCATTTCTATTATAATTTGATTATAATGTTGACTGACTTATTTTAAAATAATACATATTAGGTACATCATGCCTCAAAGGAAACGATTATCAGATGTACAGTTTCAGTTTTTCCATATCGAGGCTGGTACTTCTTTAGCACAGCAGCCCGTGGACAGTCGATCTTCACATCGGTCATATGCAAGTCCCTCTATTCTGCACATCCGATCGATACTAGTACCTCTCCACCTCATGACGATGACATTCCCTCCGAGTCCGCATATCACGATCCTCCTATGGATCATTCTGATGACGAGCCTATCGTCGATGACATACAGATACAGGGTAATTTAAGAATTTCATCCCATTTCAATTCATACATATGCAATAGTTTCGATATATAACTTTCTGTATTTTTTTTATAGATGGATCCGGGAGACTTAGGCGGAGACGAGGACCCACACTAGTCCGTGATGTGTGGCAGTTACGTGAGGGCGAGAGGATAGTCATAGAGTGCAACAAGCTAGGGCAGCCTATTAAGAAAGCTGCTAGCTTGTTGACTAGTTTTCTGGGGACAGTAGCATGCCGGGGTCAGCTATGTCTCCTGAATTATTCGAAGTGGAACGACATGCTTCCTGCATATAAAATAGAGATACTACGAGTTGTACAGGTAAAAAAATTAATATATTATTTTATATCTTAGATTTTTAATAATTGAATTGCTTATTTTATTTAATACTTAATTTATTGTTTATTTAAATTGTAGAGCAAGTTCGTTATTCCTTCAGATTCTTCTGATTTTATTCTTAAGTCTATCAATCGTAAGTGAAAAGAATATAGGACGAAGTTGAAGAGAGACTACATGAGAGAGGGTAGGACAGAGGAACAGGTTGCAGCTACCTGTCCTCCTGATGTTCACCCTCATCAGTGGATGGAGCTGGTGCACTATTGGTTCTCCGAGAGGGCACAGGTTGTATAGCATCATCAAACACTTCGAAATTTATTAATTTTCACTCATCATAATTATATTTATACAATATATAACATAGTTTTAATTTTATTTTGTAGACATATTCTACTATTGGTAGAGCTGCACGAGCAGCTCAGACTGTTCCTCACACAGCGGGGTCCAAGAGTTATGCACGGCTCAGGCATGAGTTTGTATGTTTCTCATCCTATAATACTTTTAGTATACTTATAGTTTTAACATAATGTATCATCATGTATCATGCATGTGCCATGTATCATGATACGAGGGTATAAGATGTGATATTTTGAATTTTTTTATAATATTTATTCTTTATATAGGCTGATCAGCATGGGAGGGAGCCTGGTGAGGTGGAGTTCTATCGGATGACTCACGTTCATCAGGATGGCAGTTTTGTTCGAGATGAGTCTAGAGATATATATGTATATTTTTTTTTATATTATATTATGATTTATATTTTTATTTTTATTAAGTAGTGATATATGTGTTTTTTATAAAATATAGAATAGGGCTACCTCTATGATCTCCGAGCGTGCTGGCGAGGGTTCATCATCTACTCAAAGCAGTCGTATCGAGGCAGAGGTATTCTCGGAGTTGATGGGACTAGAGCGTCCTGGACGAGTGAGGGGTTATGGGATTGAAGTTACCCCTACTCAGTTATCTAAGGTGAGTAGATATACTCGGGATACTAGAGAGAGTCATGATCAATTACATGTTCGTCAGCTCCAGGAGGAGATAGCAGAGCTCCGATAGACACGTGATGAAGACAGAGCAGAGATGCAGACTATTAGATCTCAGCTAGAGCATGTTACATCTATGCTGCATATGTTCATGTCATCTCAGGTAAGTAATTATTTTTTAATTTTGTATGTATCTAATAATTTAGAATATATATAATGTATGTATCAAAATTCTTGATGTATATCTTGTAGGTTCCTGGAGCATCTGCAAGTCGCAGACCTGACGACGACCAACCTCCCACGGATCAGTGATGCCAGATGTTATTTTTATTATTTATGTATATCTTTTTGTTTATTTGAACTTGGATTGATACTTTTATATATATGTATAAACAACTTTTTATGATTAGTTGTATTTGTGTTTGTGTATGTTGGATGTGATATGTGATACAAGTTTGAATGTTTTCATTTGTTTGTATATGTTGGATGTGATACAGGTTTAAATATTTTCATTTTGATAATGTATACAGGTTGTGTTGTATGTATTTTATATATGGTATATATAGCTGTTTGATTTTTTTTATTTAAAAAAAATCTAGCGATGCTTTAAAGCATCGCTAGGTTTTTAGTCTAGCGATGCTTTAAAGCATCCCTAGAGCGTCGCTAAATGCCGACGCTTTAAAGCGTCGCTAGACTAAAAACTAGCGATGCTTAAAAGCATCGGTAAATAAAAATTTAGTGACGCTTTTTAAAAGCGTCGGCAGGTAGCGTCCCCATGCTTACATAGGCGACGCTTTACAAAGCATCGGGAGATTACTTAGCGATGCTTAAAAGTGTCGGTAAAGGCCAAAAAAGCGTCGCTAAAGCCCTGTTTCACTGTAATGAGTTAGGATAGTATAATTCCATACATGTTGCTTTTAATATATCTAGCCACTTGAAGCTCGTTGACGAAATAGATAAATTTATTTAATTAAACTATCAATCTAGTTGAAATGATTCTTGAGATTATATAAAATTAATCTCAAGATTTTTTTTATTAGTATAATTTTGTATCATTTATTATTATTTTCTTTTATTAGTTTGATTATGTATCAGTTATTATTAATTTTTTACATTATGTTTATATATCATTATAAATAACTCTTGAAATGTATCGAATATAATTGAAACAAAGATAATAAAGATTTATTTTTCTCTCTCTGAATTATTTTCCTTTTTTTCGTAAGTATTTTTTGACATGATATCAGAGCTACCATCTTTTGTTTTCCTGCAAATCTTTTATTTCTAGTAAATTTGTAGATCATTCATTTTTCGGTAGATGACATGAAGATCCTTTATTTTTAAATAAATTTATATTATTTTTTAGATATTTTGCTATTTAATTTGAGATATTTCCTTTTTTTATATTTTGTCATCTAGTTTCAAGCTTTTTTTTTTTTTTTTTGATATTTTACTATCTAATTTAAAGCATTTTTCTTTTTTAGATATTTAATATTCAATTTAAAGCATTTTCCTTTTCTTCTATGACTTTTTTATCTATGAGGATCATTGATCCTCAACTATCTTTCATTTGAGTATCAACCTTTTTTATGTGATATTTTTGTTTGCAAAGATCATCAATCTTCAATCGCCTTCAATGCCAATCTTCTCTTTTGTAGCATTTTTATCTAAGAGGATCAATCGGTCTTCAACTTTCTCCTCTTCAAGCATCGATTTTTTCTTATATGGCATTTCTTTACAAACAAAGTAATAATTTTCGAATTCAAGTTGGTACATATAGTACTATCTTGAATTTGAGGGAGAGTATTAGTGCAATTCTTGAGATCATATAAAATCGAATCCATGATATTTTTTTTAGTTTGATTCTGTATCATTTTTCTTTATTAGTGTGATGTTGACACCTGGAATGATTTTGATAATAATATAACATTGGAGCATGCATTTGTTACTAATACTTTTGAATATTTAAGAAGCTTTTGTAGGATGTGTCAAAAGAACAATCATTTCAGTAATTTGTGTAGTAAATCAATGTAATCATGAAAAGTGGTCAAATATTGAAAAGCCCTAAATAACTTAATTGTATATTCTTGTAAAAAAGACAATTCTATGTAATCTTTATGTTTAAATTACTTAGATTAGGACTGGAAGATGTTTGGAAGTCTTTGGAAGCTTTTGGAAGAAGTTTGGATACTTTTGGACTTAAGTCACTCGAGCCGACTCAAGCAAAAGAACCGACTCATTGTTCTAGATGGCACAAAGATTTCTAGCACGCAGACATCCGAGTCGACTTGAAGGAACTAGAGCTGACTCGTCCAGAGTATCAAATGTTCAATTTTCTAAAGTTAGACAATCGAGCCAACTCATGTGCAGCTGAGCCGACTCTTCCAGAGTGTGAAAAATCAGTTCTGAGAAAATCAGTCAGGCGAGCCAACTCGATTGAGAATAGCCGACTCGACTAGAGTGTACTTTCAGCATGTCTGAGAATCCGAGCTGACTCGACCTAATCGAGCTGACTCGAATCCCTATTTCATGTGCGTAACAGCTAGTTCCAGAATTGATTTTTTGAATCTAAAAAGTGCTCCAACATTATATTTGATTTCCAAGGCTCTACAACGGTCATATCGACCTGGAATTAGTTCAAGAGACTATAAATAAGGGATTTAAACAAGTTTATAAGAACTTTTTAGAAAAGGAATGAACTTTTGAGAGAAGAACATTAAACATCCAAGAGAGCATTCAAAAAAGCACTTAAGTCTTCACTTACTTTCCATTAGATTCTTAAGTCATTTATTAAAGAAGTTTGAAAGATTTGAAGAGCATTAAAGAAGCAATCAAGAAGGCTTCTCAAAGGGCATCAATTGCAACCATTTGACACTTGTCATTAGTGTTGCTATGTTTTTTAACTCTTTTATTTAAGTTATTCCAAGTACAGCAGGGGTTGTAACTTGGAAATTGTTTTAGATTTTTGGTGAGCCTTTGAAAACCAAGTTTGGGTTGTTAGTAAGCCCGGAAAAATTAACATTGTATTAGATTCTTGGTGATCCCGGTATAAAACCAAGATTGGGTTTTGGTTTGTGAGTCCGGTGTAAAACAAACTGATTGTATTTCATGGGTGAATATAGTGGAATCCCAAGTGGTACCTTGGATAGTGAACGTAGGAGCTGGATTGCTCCGAACCACTATAAATCGCTTGTGTTTGTGCTTGTGTTGATTGTGTTTCTTACTTGCTTCCTCATTTCATATCTAAATCATATCACTCACTACATTAAGTTTCTAAAAAAGCACATACTTGTGAAAAAGTTTTAAATACCCAATTCATCCCCCCCTCTTGGATTAGCCAACTAGGCAACATATGATTTTATCACTTGTTATTTTTTTTGTCAATCTAGTTATGTATCAATTGTTATTATTTTTATTTTATAATATTATATATCATTATAAGTAACTCCTAAGATGTATGGAATAGAGTTGAAATAGAGATAATAAAGCTTTTATTTTTTCTCTCTCGAAGTCCTATTCCTCTTCTTCTACAAATAATTTTAACAAATCCGATTCTTCAAAAGTTCAAAAATTACCAAAGTAGCTAGAATAGTCCCAAAAACATTTAACTTGAATAGTTTCTAAAACATTTAACATAAAACCCCATTGATCATAAATCTTGACAATTCGATAAGCTAGTATATAAAACATCTAACACTTGCTCTTCTTTTGCACTTCCAAAGATCACTTTGAAGCTTTCTTTTGTGCTGCAAAAGATTATTAATTATCTATTTTTTTCGAGGACTTCAAAAAGGATTGTGCTAGTGGAAATAACCCTGGGCATGGTTTTCTTAAGTTCAAGTTGAGACTGGAGATTGAATTGAGAAAATATAAGAATAATTGAAGAGATTGGAGTATTAGCAACATCCCTCATATGTCAAAGGAAATAGTGGCTAGGATGATCTCCTTACTAGTGTCCTTCTTCTATAATGGTAGTTGTTGCCACCCAGATCGTCGTGGTCCGTAGCTGCTGATGGCGTCGAGGGTCGCGCGTTCGCCTGCTCGGGATGCCTCCGGTGCCTCGGGACCTGCAACAAACAACTTCAGTGACCCGGGCCGGGGATTCCGGCGGGGGTGCTCCGACGGTCAAGTCAGTGACGATCCAGGAGAACAGAACCTCCTGGTCAAGCCCCTCTAGATGAGCTCCATGCTAAGAGGAGTGAGTGTAGTGTGTATGGAAATGAGAGTGAACTGGGAGAGGTGGTGGTCGAGGTGGTCGTTCCCCTTGTCTGGCCTTTCTCCCTTGTTTCTATGTTTGCTTACTTCTGACTTACCCTGGCTGAGTTTTTTACTTTGGCTTGCCTCGGGATCTCCCCATGCTGTCAGACGTGTGTGACGAGGTATCGTGCCGTAGACGGGACACCTTTCCTGTCAGATGGTCGGGAAGCTTCTATACGCCTCTAACATTCCCTCTGTTTGCCCCTTTCTTGGAAGCCTGGCAGGAACTCGGTTGGTGAGCCGCCATTCTCGGGACCCGCGCCCTCCGGTTGGGTCTTTTTCCTGGTCGTACGGCAGGTTGGTGGAGGGCATGGCGCTTTGATGTGAGTTCCCTTTCTTTCTGGTGTGAGTGACAGCCGTGGGCATTAATGGCGGCATGGCGGGCGCTGTTGTATGACCCTTGAGAGGCCCGCCATTGTCCTCGGAGGAGAGGCGTTGCTCCCTCGGTGGTTGGTGCCTCGGTTTGAGTCAGGGACCGAGCTGGAAAGGTGGGGCCCGCCTCCGGTGGGCTCACCTCAAGGCAACTCGGCAGGGCGGAGGAGGGCTAAGCTATACTCCGGATCAGTGGAACTCAGCTTTAGACGAGCTCGGCCAGAAAAAGGTGGGAGGGGTGCCGCCCAGCCCAGAGGACCCGACCTCGAAGGTGCCTCATGGCAGAGGAGGCTTGAGCTTGACTCCTGACCACGGGGCTTGACCTTAAGGGATCCGCCTTGGGTAGGAGCCCGCACTCGGCTCTGGCCAAGGCGTTCTGACCTGGCGGGAACCGACCTGGCGGAGGACGGAGCTCGGCTTCGACGGGCGACCATGTTGCTTCAAGGGAGCTCAGCCCGGCGAAGGGGCTCATGTTGAAAATCCAGCGTGGCATCCGATGGGGACTCCACGTCAGTTTCCCTGCCCCACGTCAGCAATCCAGCCACATTAGTAGTAATCGATAGAGTGGATCCAAGAGGAATTGAAGCTTAGTTTAGTTGCTTCTATGGTGCCTCTCTTCCCCCCTTCCCCACTCTTTATTTCTCTAGATGCAAAGAAGCTCTAGTAGAAAAGAATCACATGAACTCATATGAATCACCATCTCCTAGGTGCCAAAAGTGGACCCCAAGCATTTGATACCTACGATAGTTTGATTTGGCAATAATTTTATATTATCATATGATAGTTACGTGTCATTACTTCACCTCGATGAACAGCATGATTATATCAAGTTAAATTGGTAAATCAAAGGATCAAATTAAAAATATTTAGAGAAGAAGAGTGTGAGTGAGAATCACTCAAATTAGGGGTTGAAACTATAATTTTTCCTAAAAGGGATATTGTAAATGGTGTTATAATAGCTCTTGCAATAGGCAACCAAAAATGTTATTTGCTTAGGAATATATTCTATTTTTGCTTTTATTGCTCAGTGTTGGTTTGAGTAATCTCTATTTTTCTTTTAAAAAAAGATAGATTAGGGGAGGTTTAGAGATGGGGAGCAGAGAAAAGATAGAGTTAATTATCAAATTTAGATTTTGGAGTCAAATCAATAAAATCTAGAAAATTATGAGAAAAATCAATTTATTAGAAATATAGAAATTGATACTCCAAAGTTTTTAGAATATAATTTAAAAATTAAAGTTGTAAATGATAATGTGTAGATTAGAAGCGTACTAAGAACTATCCTAAAAATAGTTTGTTCTTTCATTCAAGTGGTCGGTAACTATACTGTTGAGATATAACAAATCCTTTGATCATATTTGAATACCCTTTTATAGCACGAGAAAGTAGAATTTCCTAATATTGTGCAAATACATAATATATTAACTCAGCTCCAACCAGGATCTACTAAATGGAGAGGAAATAAAAACAAGGGTTCTTTATTTCAATTTTCCATTATGCAACTAAAACTAAAAAGGGTTTAAAATATAAAGTTCAATGGTTGATTGTTGCATTTTAACTCAATTTTTTGCCCAATAGCAAAGAGTGAGAAGAAATAATTAAAAATTTGAAAAATCAAGAAAAGAAACTAAGAATATCATTATTTGGTAGATTCATAGAAATATTCAAAAATTAAATACATCTAACACTACATCATTCTTTGACTATTTTGGTTGACATTCATACATTTCAACTATTGTATATGTGTGAATATATTATTTAATAGTATCGCTCCCGAAAAATTCTCCTAGCCTTCCATCTCAAATAAGATAAATCAATTTCACAATTGATTTTGGTATTAATTAGACTCAAGATAGTTATGATATTTGATATTAAAAACCTTCATACTATATATATATTTATTTATTCTACATATACAAATGAAAAAAATTACTTGGTTTTTAATTTTCTTAATATCTTTAATTATATTTCTCCCTCAAGTTATGTTTGGTTGTCTAAAATGAAAAAACCATTCCCCAAAATCATTCAGAATGGTTAGTTCAATTTATGTGTTTAGATAAATATACATAATTTTTTTAAGAATAAAAAAACCTTAATAGCATATAATGTAATATATACTTACCACTGATATATAATTATTATTATATCAATATTAATATTAGAGTTTTTTTATATGTATATACTTCTAAATATTTAAATTTGCATGAATACCTTTTCAAAATTAATATTTGTATGTATACTCTCATAAAATACTTGTTTTGTATGTATATACTTTTTTCTTATTTTTTTGTATATATATCCATATCATCTAATATAGTTAAGAAATTAATAATTTAAAATTAAAATGATCGAAATACCTTTATAAGTAAATGTGTAACAAGAAAATTTTATTAAGGGTATATATGCAAATAAGAGGATATTAATACAATTTTGAATATTTGGAAGGATATACATGCAAAAAAACTCAATGTTTATCTATTTCATTTAAATGGATTTGGACCCTCTTAATCTATAATATAATAATGACATGATAATTATGTTATATAACATATTATGTATTATAATACTATATTATATTTTATTTTTAGGCAAAGATAGGATGACTCATTAGAAATTTATTCATTCAATAAATAAATACAAAAAAATTCTGCAATAAAAGAAAGAGGGCAAGGAAATGAATAAGGAAAAGAATCACAAAAATCATTATAAACTAAAACTAGACTAGTAATAATAAAGGGATTAATGGAGACTAACAACAAACATAATTTTTTCTTATGAAATATGTATAGTTTTTAAAGAGAGAGCCAACTTCATAATACCATCATGTTAACCCCATAAATGATTTTGATGATAACCAAACATTGGAGCATGTATATTAATTACTAACAACTCTTCAAGTGTTTTACAAGTTTTTGTAGGATGAGTTAATTGTTCAAACTTCAACTCCTACGTCTTTGTTTCTTGTTTGAGTTGTGTTGTAATTGTTTTTGTAAAGAAGAACCCAATGAAAAGGCTAAGAAAAAATCATGTAAAAAGGGTTACTTCTGTGTGTGTGCGCCTTAGAATTAATTTGAGTCGGTATGATTGAAAAGTTGTAAGAGTGTTGGTAAGAGTTTTTCTCTTTGAGTTCAATTGTAAAAATCCTGAAGAAGATACTTGAGCCGACCTAGCATGTTGAAGAGCCGACTCTACTTCATGGCATGCAGCAAGGATTCTGGTATGCAGCAATCCGAGCCGACTCGAAGGTATCCGAGCCGACTCCAGTGAATCCGAGTCGACTGGAATTTGTCCGAGCCGATTCCTCCAAAGTCCAGTTTTTGAACATTTCTGAGAATAGCCAGGCGAGTCAACCCGAACCAGAAAGAACCGACTCTGCCAGACCTAATTTTGAAGACATAAGAAAGTGAGCCAACCCGAACTGTATCGAGCCGACTCTTCCAGAGTGATGTTTTCAGAACCTGAGAAGAAGAACCGACCTAAGCTGAAAAGAGCCGACTCCTCGAGTTCAAGTTTTTCAAAGATATAAGTTCGAGCCGACCCGAGCTATCAAGAGCCAACTCGTCCAGAGTGAAGTTTTGCACCCTGAGATAAAGAGCCGACTTCACTGAAGATTTGGCGACTCGACCTATCGACTCGAAAGATCCGAGTCGACTCGAAGGAATCCGAGCCGACTCGAACATCACTTTCAGGTATCCAACGCTAGTTCCAAAATTTATTTTTGAATGCCAAAAAGTGCTCCAATGGTCACAAACCACTTCTCAATGGTCTACAATGTCTATAATTGCCTTGAAGTGATGGAAGACCATATATTTGAGGGATTTGAACTTCTCTCAAGGAAGTTTTGAAGAAAGTTTTAAGTTTTGAGAAAAACTGCTTAAAAAGTTTGAGAGCTACATTGAATATCCACCCTACCAAAAGAAAGAGAGCACAAGAGCATTCAAGCAAGCCTTCAAGTCTTCACCAACTCAGATCAGAAGCTTGAAGCAATTAAGGAAGAAGACACTGAAGCATTTATAGCTTATTCAAGTGCAAGTCAAGTGGACTTCTATCAAGCTGCACCGGCAACTATCCGATAAATTGAGTTTGTCATTTATTGTTGCATTTACTTCAATTCTTTTTATGAATTGTTGTTGGGTTATTGGTGAGCCCGGTTGAAAAACCAAATAGGTTCTTGGTGAGCCTTGATAAAAATCAAGTGTTGGGTTTTGGTGATCCTGGTAAAACCAAGTTAGGTTTCTTTGGTGAGCCTGTTCAAAACCAAAGGATGTTGGGTTTTCTTTGGTGTTCCCGTTATAACCAAAGTGTAGAGGTTTTGGATTGTGATCCTGCAAAATAATCTGATTGTATTCGGGTATGAATATAGTGAAAACCCCAAGTGGTATCTTGGATAGTGGACGTAGGAGCTGGGTTGCTCCGAACCACTATAAACCTTCTGTGTTTGTATTGTGATTCTCTGATTTCTTTTAGCTTCTGCATTTAACTTTTAATCATAACACACAACACTCTGAAAAGGAATTTCAATTGCATATTATCTGCTTTAAATTTTTTAAATTTCCAATTCACCCCCCTCTTGGATAGCCACCTAGGCAACAACTAGTATCAGAGTAGTGTCTCTAAATATATAAGAGTAAAGATCAATGGCTCATCCAATGAGTACATCCTTGACGGAAGGCCAATCAACCAATAGACCTCCACTCTTCACTGGCACAAATTATGCATACTGGAAAGCTAGAATGAAAATTTATGTTCAAGCAGTTGATTTTCAATTATGGAAAGTCATTATAAAGGGTCCTTATATCCCCATGATTAAAATTGATGGAATGGACGTTCCAAAACCTGAAGAAGATTGGGACGAACATGACATGAAGATGGGTGAGTTAAATGCCAAAGCAATGAATCTCTTATACTGTGCTTTGGATAGCAATGAGTTTAATCGAATTTCTATTTGCTCCTTGGCAAAAGAAATTTGGGATAAACTCGAAGTGACCCATGAAGGAACTTCACAAGTGAAGTCTTCTAAAATTAATCTTCTTGTGCATAGTTACGAATTATTCAAAATGGAACCTAATGAAACAATTTATGCCATGTTTTCACGTTTCACTGATATTATTAATGGCTTAAAGAGTCTTGGCAGGATATATACTAATGCAGATCTAGTACAGAAGGTTCTAAGATCTCTTCCAGATAAATGGGATCCGAAAGTGACAGCCATTCAGGAAGTAAAAGATTTGAATACCTTACTACTGGATGAACTACTCAGATCTCTAATCACACATAAACTGACAATGCAGTACTGAACTGAAGATGATCAAAAGAAAAAAAATCTATTGCCTTCAAAGCTGCTATGGATTTTAGAAAGGATGAAGAATCGGAAGAAGAATACTCCTCTACTGAAAGCAACATGGAAGACGAAGATGTTGCCATGGTCGTTCGAAAGTTTAGAAGGTTCTTGGAAAGAAGAAAAGGAAGACATTTTAGAAAATTTGATGGGGCACGAGATCAAGATAGGATCGTCGGCGAGCCTATAAGTCACCGAGATTAGGGTACTAATAGTTTTTTTGTATTTTTTTTAAGGTGGCGAAGGAAATAACGTGAATGAAAGACAGGGATCTGGATCTCATGGGCTTTGGGACTCACACTCACGGAGAGATCTCTCACTTCTAGGGCATCTCACCCACCTCACTAATGGAGCCGATAGAGTGAATCTCAAAGGACATGAGGGTGGTAAGGAAGATGGAATCAAGGAAGGGGATAACCAGACATGACCTTACATCATGCCCTAGGGTTGGGCCTCACACCCTCTCCTTACAGAGTAAAAGAAGAATCACTCTTCTCTAAAGAAAATTTTCATTCATCCAATTGCTTCCCTTACAAAGAGATTAGGGGCCTATTTATAACCTTCTAAGCCCTATTTGAAATTCAAATTTTATATAAAAAAAGGGAGAAATATAGTTACAAATTTAAATTTCAAATTTCATGAAAAAGGGTGGCAAAATGCATGGGTGCCAAGTGTCTCCTTGTGCTTGCCAAGTATCCAAATCTGAAAATCTGCATGCATGGACGCCACCTGGCATTCATGTGGGCATTCATGTGTCATCATATGTTGGGCGCCACTTGGCATTCATATGGGGACCTTCTCTTGTGGAGGATGAAATGATTTTTAAATCTAAATTTATTTGCATCGAAATGCATACTGCATCGTGATTTGTGCTGCTCTAGAATTCATGCTGCTCCGAGATTCATGCAACTTCAGGATTTGTGCTTGCTCCGGGATCTATGCTAGCTATGTCCCCATCATTCTCCTGAGATGGGAAGAACTCGACTTCGTCGAGTCTGGGTCAGTGAGAATTTTGGTGGAATCGAATCCGATCAAAAAGAAGCTCTGCACTGAGATATGTGCAACTTTGAAATCCGTGCGGTTCTGAAATTATGCAGCTTCAAAAACTGTCCCATTTTTTTAAAAATTTCCTCAGCTCTGCTTTGAGAATCATGCACTTTGAGGAGCGTGCAGCTTTGAAGATCGTGCACTTTGAAACTCCCGAGGCTTTGAGAATCGTGCAGCTTTGAGATATGTGCATGCTTTGAGATCCGTGTAACTCCAAAAACCATGCAGATGTGAAGTCAGCAACAGGAGCAGAAGTTGCCTTCACGATCGTGCTATGGAGCTCAATGAGAGGGAGGTGTGGCGCACTTCTGGGCACTGGCAACAGCAGCGGCAACGGCAACGGTGTTGCCACTAGACTTTGGGAGGCTGAGGATGGCCTCGGTCTCGGAGATCTGGGGATCGAGTCCAACATTAAGGATGTCGCAAGAGTCGGAGCTCCAGGACGACGGTGATGGAGAGCGCTCAGCCGGGAGGGGAAGGTTGATGTCGGGCGGCCACGATAAGACCATCTGCTGGTGCTACTGGATCATGAGCTCCCTATCGCAGTCATCGTGGACGAAGGGGCGGCGGAGATGGCCAGCGGTGGGGAAGATCGGCATGGCGGGGCTTTGGGGAGGAAACGGAAGAGGGGGAGGGCCTTGATTTGTGCCACCGCGGCTGCACCGAAGGAAGCTTGGGGCAAGAGTTAGGTGCGGTGCCGGTGGTCGCTGGTTGGGGACAGGGACGTCGCGGAAGAGGGGAAGGAGTTCGGCCATTTGGCGGCGGAGGTGAGCTCGATCTCGTGGGAGGCGAGGGGAGGCGATCCGGCGAAGGAGAGGAGCTTGGAGACGTAGGGTTGCTGAGAAGGGCCGGCGAGGGGATGTAGGCCGGAGGCCATCGTGACCTCCTCCATGACGAGGGGCCTACGCAGCCGGATCTCGGAGTTCCCGGAGTTCTCCTTACCGAGGGACCTGTTTTCTGGTCGGGCCGTGGAGGCTTGGATCAGGCTTGCTGGAGGGATCGGGCGGTGCGTCGGTCGCTGTCGGTGGCTTTGGAGGTGCGTGCGATCGAGGGCGTCTCGGACGAGGGTGGAGACATGGGGACACTTGGTGAGGAGCTGGTCGGCCGGGCGACACGGTCGGCTCGACCGTGGGTATGCGGGGAGGTTGTGCCGGCGGTGGCGCTGGGCGAAGATGGCGGAGATGGCGGTAATGGGGGGGACCTCCATCTTGTTAAGGATGGTGGCACCGTCGTTGATGATGATGACCTCACCGGAGGCGGAGGCGACCATCGTGTCCATGCCCTTAGGGCCGAGACTGGTACGCACGGCGGTGAGCATGGGGCGAAGAGGACGGCTACGGTCGGTTGCTGCTTAGATCTGGGCGGTTGGTCATCATGGTGGAAGGAAGAAGACAACGAGAATAATAGAAGGATAAGTCTAGGATAAGTTTGGAATAAAATGGGAATAGCGGGGATAACAGGAATAGCTGGGATAAAAATAAAATAATGGATATCCTAAATCTCCGGGCTCTGATACCAAAATTGATGGGGCACGAGATCGGGGTAGGATCGTCGGCGAGCCTAGAAGTCATCGAGATTAGGGTACTACTAGTTTTTTTATATTTTTTTTTGGGTGGCGAAGGAAATAACGGGAATGAAAGACAGGGATCTGGATCTCATGTGCTTTGAGACTCACACTCACGGAGAGATCTCTCATCTCTAGGGCATCTCACCCACCTCACTAATGGAGCCGATAGAGTGAATCTCAAAGGACATGAGGGTGGTAAGGAAGATGGAATCAAGGAAGGGGATAACCAGACATGACCTCACATCATGCCCTAGGGTTGGGCCTCACACCCTCTCCTTACAGAGTAAAAGAAGAATCACTCTTCTCTAAAGAAAATTTTCATTCATCCAATTGCTTCCCTTACAAAGAGATTAGGGGCCTATTTATAACCTTCTAAGCCCCATTTGAAATTCAAATTTTACATGAAAAAAGGGAGAAATGTAGTTACAAATTTAAATTTCAAATTTCATGAAAAAGGGTGGCAAAATGCATGGGTGCCAAGTGTCTCCTTGTGCTTGCCAAGTATCCAAATATGAAAATCTGCATGCATGGGCGCCACTTGGCATTCATGTGGGCATTCATGTGTCATCATGTGTTAGGCGCCACTTGGCATTCATGTGGGTACCTTCTCTTGTGGAGGATGAAATGATTTTTAAATCTAAATTTATTTGCATCGAAATGCATACTGCATCATGATTTGTGCTACTCTAGAATTCATGCTGCTTCGAGATTCGTACAACTTCAGGATTTGTGCTTACTCCGAGATCTGTGCTAGCGATGTTTCCATCAAAATTCATAAGAACAAAGAATTCAGTAAGGAGAAGAACAAGGAAAAGAAAAAAAAAGAGGTGCCCGTCTGCTATGAATGCAAAAAGCCAGGGCATATCCGACCAGATTGTCCATTATTGAAAAAGGGTTTTAAGAAAAAGAAAAAGAAAGCTATGGTAGTGACGTAGAGTGACAGCAAAGCATCCTCATCCACTGAAGAAGAAGAGACCACGAAATCTGCAAATTTATGTTTGATGGATCTTGAAAATGAGGTATCATCCCCTGAGATTCAAACTAAATTTATATATGATGAATTGAGTTCTACATTTCATGATTTACTTATTGAATTCAAGAAAGCTGGGGTTAAAATTAAATCCTTGAAAAAATAAAATTATGTTTTATTAAAAGACAAGGATGAAATTTCTGAAAAGAATAACATTTTGCAAAAAGAATTGAATATCTTTTCTGATAATGTTATTACATTAAAAAATGAGAAAAATACTTTGAATGAGACAAACAAAATCTTAGTTGCTGAAAATGTTGATTTGAAAAAGGAGGTTGAAAAACTTAAGCCTTTAGTAGAAAAGCTTACTTTGAGTTCTAACAAGCTCGAGCTAATTTTGAAAGAACGAAAAGATTCAAAAAGTAAAGCTGGAATTAGATTTAATGCTTTAAATGCCAAAGGGATTTTAGCAACAAAATTTGTATCTTCAAAAGCTTCAACTTCAAGTGCTAAACTTCAAAAATCTTTTCCATCGAAATCTATTTCAAATGGCTTGAAGTATGTTCCAAAAAATTATATTCAAAAATCTTTCAAATCAAATATTTCTGTTTCTGCATCTTTTAAAGCCTCAAAGCATGCATCATTCAAAAATGATAAAATTATTTGTTATAAATGTTATAGATTTGGACATAAATCTCGTCAATATAATTCCTTGAAAAATTTCATGATTGGTGCATTGAAATATAGAACTGTTTGGATTCCAAAGGGAATAAATTCTGCTAACCCGAAAGGATCCAAGTTAGCTTGGGTACCTAAAATCACTCTTTGACTATTTTGCAGGACTGTCTTGCAGCCCACAAATTAAAGAAAAGATGGTATCTTGACAGCGGCTGTTCAAGACATATGACGGGTGACAAAAATCAATTCATCACCCTATAAATGAAAGAAGGAGGATTAGTTACTTTCGGAGATAATGGCAAGGGGAGATAATTGGAATCGGTAAGATTAAAATAACTCCCTTTACTTTTATTGAAGATGTGCTGCTAGTGGATAAATTGAAGCATAATTTACTGAGTATTAGTCAATTATATGATAAAGGCTTCAAGGTTATCTTTGAATCATCTATGTATGTAGTAACTTACTCTCTTGACTCTAGCAACAAATTTATTGGTCATAAACTTGGAAACATCTATATGGTAGATCTAAATGATCTAGCCATTACTAGTAGTTTCAGTCTAGTGGCTATGAATGCTAAGACCAATGAGTCATGTTTATTATGGCATAGATGTTAGGTCATGCTAGCATGCATATAATTGCCAAATTAATCTCAAAGAATCTAGTTAGAGGTTTGCCACATTTTAAAGTTGATTTGATTTTGTATGTGATGCTTGTCAATTAGGCAAACAAACTATGGGGAGTTTTAAATCAAAAAAATATTATTTCAACAACTAGACCCCTTGAGTTACTTCACATGGACTTATTTGGACCAACTAGGACCACAAGCCTAGGAGGTATGAAAATATGGCCTTGTGATTGTAGATGATTTTTCTAGATTCACATGGGTGTTGTTTATTGCACATAATGATGAAACTTTTGATGTATTTCAAAAATTTCATAAGAAAGTTTCAAATGAGAAAAATCTTTCTGTCATCTCTATAAGAAGTGATCATGGAAAAGAATTTCAAAATCAATTTTTTGATAAATATTGCACTGAGCACGGCATTGATCACAACTTCTCCACTCCTAGAACACCATAACAAAATGGTGTTGTAGAGAGAAAGAATAGGACTTTGAAAGAAACAGCCCGAACCATGTTGTGTGAAGGTAATCTTCTGAGGTACTTTTGGACAGAAGCGGTGAACACTGCCTGTTACATATTAAACCGAGTTTTAATTAGACCAATTTCAAAGAAAACTCCCTATGAACTTTGGAATGGAAGAAAATTGAATATTAACTATTTTCATGTTTTTGGGTGTAAATGCTTTGTGTTAAATAATGGCAAAGATAACCTAGAAAAATTTGATGCAAAATCTGATGAATCTATATTCCTTGGTTATTCCTTACATAGCAAAGCATATAGAGTATTTAATAAGAGAACTCTTACTGTAGAAGAGTCAATTCATGTTATTTTTGATGAGGCTAACCATTCACCATCTAAAAAAGATGAGTGTGTGATAATGATGCGGTACACTACAAAAGGAAATGGAAGATCTAAGTATTCAAGACAAGCCAATACAAGATAAAAATGAAATGGTAAGCAAGGATCATACTGATTTACCAAAGGAATAGAGGTATGTAACTTCACATCCTAAAGATTTAATTATTGGTGATCCTTCTCATGGTGTTAGGACTAGGTCAGCACATAGAGATGCACATGACTACCTAGCCTTTGTCTCACAAATTGAACCACATAGTCTAGAAGAAGCTGAAACTGATCACAACTGGATGACGGCCATGCATGATGAATTAAATCAGTTTGAAAGAAATAATGTTTGGACACTAGTTAGTAGACCTACAGACCACCCAATCATAGGAACCAAATGGGTCTATAGGAACAAACTAGATGAGAATGGTAAGATTGTAAGAAATAAGGCAAGGTTGGTAGCAAAAGGGTACAATCAAGAGGAGGGCATTGATTTTGATGAAACATATGTACCTGTAGTAAGACTAGAAGCCATTAGACTACTTCTTGCATTTGCTTGTTACATGAATTTTAAACTCTTTCAAATGGATGTCAAAAGTGCTTTTCTAAATAAATTTATTTCTGAACAAGTTTTTGTAGAACAGCCACCAAGTTTTGAAAATCATGCTTTTCCAAATCATGTATTTAAATTGAATAAAGCTTTATATGGTTTGAAACAAGCACCTAGGACCTGGTATGATAGGCTAAGCAAATTTTTGCTTGAAAATGATTTCAAAAGAGGAAATGTTAATAAAACTCTTTTTATTAAAAATAAAGAGAATGATATGTTAGTTGTACAAATTTATATTGATGACATTATATTTGGTGCAACTAATGAAAATCTTTATGGAGAATTTGCTGAGTTGATGCAGGATGAGTTTGAAATGAGCCTTATGAATGAACTTAACTACTTCCTTGGATTACAAGTCAAACAAATGAAGAAAGGAACCTTTATAAGCCAAGCCAAGTACATCAAAGAGATAATCAAGAGATTTGGCATGGAAACAAGAAAAAAGGCTAGCACACCCATGAGCACTACCTGCAGGCTAGACAAAGATGAAAGTGGATCCAATGTTGACCAAAAGCTATATAGAGGTATGATCGAATCTCTACTGTATCTTATAGCCAGCAGACCTGATATCTTGTATAGTGTATGTGTATGTGCTAGATTTCAATGTAATCCTAAAGAAACACATATGCTTGCTGTCAAAAGAATTTTCAAATATTTGAAAGGTACAAATAATATAGGTCTTTGGCACTCTAAAGAATCATCTTTGAATTTAATTGGCTTTTCTGATGCTGATATGCTGGTTGCAAAATTGATAGAAAGAGTACTAGTGGTATATGCCAATTTCTAGGGTTAAATTTAATTTCATGACACTGTAAGAAGCAAAACTCCGTAGCTTTATCCACTGCTGAGGCAAAGTATATTGCTGCTGGTAGTTGTTGTGCTCAAGTGTTATGGATTAAACAACAACTAGAAGACTTTAGTGTTATGCAATTTAAAATTTCAATCAAATGTGATAACATAAGTGCTATTAATTTGATAAAAAATCCTGTCCAGCATTCACGAACTAAGCATATTGAAATTAGGCACCATTTTATAAGGAATCATGTATTGAACAATGATATTGTACTTGAATTCGTGCCAACTGAAAACCAGCTTGCAGACATTTTTACCAAACCTTTATATTTTGATAGATTTGCAATGATTAGAAGTGAACTGGGATTATGTGACCCACTCTAGAATCACTCTCATAATCTTAGGGACAAATTATCTAGGTGACCTCCTAATCCCAAACTTTATGTTAAATGAGCTTTGATTGAAATCCAAAAATCATTTGTGTGCTCCCTCTGCTCGAGCCGACTTGAGCAGATGACCTATTGGTTAAGCCAACTCGGATGTCGAGCTGTCTCTTTTTAGTTCGAGCCGTAGGGTTTTTCGTTTCCATTTCTATTACTAAATCCTACTCTCCTTCCCTCCAAGAAAATTTCCAAATACTTCCAACTTCCAAAAATCTTTTCGGAACTCAATTATACTTTTGCAATGGTACCAAAGAGGGCAGTTGGAAAGAAATCAAGATGGGATACAGTAGCTGCTCCGCAAGAAAGAAGAACCAAGTTTCGAGAAGATAGTGCTTCACAACTTCCACCTCAATCAGAGGAAGAGCCAAGCCCAGTTTCTCATAGCCACCAGATTTCTTTAGGTATGAGACCTATTACCACTAGGAGAAGGATTTTGTTCGAATATTTAAAGGAAATAGGTTTTGTTATTGGAGATTTCATTGAGAATCAAGGATGGAAAACCATGTGGTCCTTGGATATCAAAACCTACCCAAACCTAGTAAGAACCTTCTATGAAAATTTGAGGATTGGAGAGAACTTTGTTGAATTATCTGTTAAGGAAAAAAGGATTATCATTTCTGCTAAAATTCTTGGAAATGTTTTAGAAATGCCTTTTGAGGGCACTGAGTACTTGGTCCTAAAAGACAAAACAAAGGCTTTGCAAACAGTACTAGAAAGGGCTGAGGTAGATGAAATTGGAATTCTCAAGGCCAGTACTTTATCAATTGAAATGAGAATTCTTCATAGTTTCATCAGTAGAATATTTTTACCCAGGACTGGCCGCTTCGATTAGGTAAGTGAAAGGGATCTTTGCTTTATGGAGCTTCTAATTAATGGTCACAAAATTAACCTGCCTGCTATCATGATTTATCAAATGAAAGAGGCAATGAGGAAAGTTAAAGCTTGTCTACCATATGGTATGGTCCTCTTACTTTTCTTTCAAAGTGCAAATGTAGATTTGACAGGAGAGGATAGCAAAACCCTCTTGCATACCGATACCTATACAGCCAAAATACTTCAAAGAATGGGTTATTTATTATCTGATGGAACCTGGAAAAAGAAGTCAGATACTCCAATAGTTGAAGAAATAGAGGAAATACAAGAGCAAGGTGAAATGGAGACAGGTGAAGGTACTTCAATGCAAATTCCAGAGTCACAGCCACAACTAGGGTCTCCAGCCCAGATAGACCTCGATACTTCACTTCCAGATATCCCAGCACCTGATAAGGGCATTTTCTAAATGAAAAGAATCTTGACAGATTCGGTGAGAAATGATAGGTCTTATTAGTAGGCTGTCATAGGACTTTTTATTGGCAAAGGGTGTATATTCCATTTTAATTTAAACCTTGTCCTTTATGTATAATTTGCTACGTTTCTTTGATGGCAATGTGGACTATTGTTTGAGTCCAGGCACGCTATCCTTAATTGCAAGAATTTGGTAGTGATTAGGGATCATAGGATGTGATATGACCTTTTGGCCACATGGTTGGGGGTATTGGAGTGAGCATCGAAGTGTTGGTCTTTTGGAAGATCTGAGTGGGAATATAGCCTAAGGCTATAGGAGCTGGAGGTTTTTTTTGAGCACTTTTCTCAGAGCTAAGGAGGGGTTCGCAAGAAAATACATGATCATATTATCCTCGTTAGGTGAATATATGCCAATAGCTTTATAAGGACCGACTGACGAGGGACTAGTCGCCGCTAAGACTAGATAAGATGGAGATGATCCATGAGTGGAACTTCACCAGGCTCGATTGATCGAGATGTTATTTTTCCAGTGAGATAATAAATGGACAAAGGGGTCGCTCACGTGCTGAGCATGTGATTGACCAAGGGTCAAATTCGATGAGCAGTTAGTGAATGCATGTTGATAGCTTCCAGGAGCTAGTTGATGAGGGTACCAGTTACTATTAAGACCTATTTAAATGAGGGTTCTCGACGGTTTGGTACTTAGTTGAACTTAGTCAACTGGAAAAGGCACCAACTTCTCCTATGAGAAATCAGCTAAGTGGTGGGACATATCATGCACCGACCATATTGTCCTGCCGATAACATTAGGACTAAGAGAAAGTCTTTTTATGGTTGAGATCATCCGATGAATAGTTGATTATGTGTACTAAGGTCATCCAACCAGTATGTTGTTTTATCCGTTAATACTGGAATCGAAAGGTAGTATCCTACTAATTGAGACCTCGATCCAATAAGTGGTCGGAAGGTATGCATTGGGTTGAGTGACCGGGCTTATCAACTTAGACTTCATATTCCTTGACTCAAGCATAATTTTTCCAACAAGACTTATTTAACATTTTTAAAATATGCTCAAGTTATTTTAATCCTTCTTAATTTGTTCGCTCAGTCAGTTTAAATCTACTTAATTAGTTCAAAATCTATTTAATCTATTTAATTTTAATCGACTGGACAAATAAATAGATTATATGAGTCAAATCAGGATACTTATATGATAAATAGATTAGATTTAGACATGAATTTTTAACTTATGTAATAAATGAATTATTTGGGTTGATAATTTTTTTTATTCAATCTATATTCAATCCAATCTATATCTAACCTGACCTGATCTAATTGTCACCCCAGTCTGAATAGTACATCATCTCTTTTATTGAGACTCTATTACTCAATGCCTTGATTCTGTTAGCATGATGCATGGGCTTCATGGGACTTGGATTTTGGCCCTTGTTGAGAGGGGCTATGGATATAAGGTATAAGGTGGGGTTAAAACCCTTTTTCTAATCTATAAGTTTTAAAAAAAAATATTAGCCTTATGCATAAGTAATATCACTTAAATAAGAGAACATCTATACAAGACATTAAAGGAGAGCCTAGAGCTCTCCCTGAATGCCAAGTGACACCATATAAGAGGAGGACATGTGTCCCTCATTAAAGAGCCCCTGTGCTCTATTACTGTGATCAATAAGGAAAAAGAAAGAGAGGAAACACATCCAAATAACAAAAAAAATTATTGAATCCCAACACATGGTATGCCAAGAAATCACTGAATCATATCTTCACCATACAATATCAAGTTGAATAGGGAATGAGGGGAACGTATTTCCATCTTACCATGTTAGCAAACTGAAGCCAGGCGGACACTAGTTGAATCTTCCTATAGATCTGTGAGAAATGGAAGGCTAACAAAGAGAAGAAAAAAAAATTGCATGGACTTGAATGGGATGTCACAATAGTTCTTAATAAAGAGAGAGGGTTTTAGAAAAGATAATTCAGTTTTAACAAGACAATATTCAAGTGGAAAGAGAAGGATTTTGAAACTAAGAATGCTAAAGAATTATTTCACTTCCGTCTATATATAGGATTGGGAGTTCAAAGTGTCCAGAGAGCTGAAAGGAAAAAGGCAAAAAAAATTTATGAACTTTGAAATGTTTTTAAAGATTTTTTTTTTTTTTTGATTGGTGTTCCTGTTATTTTAACAGGATAGCAGGTTGCAAGAAGAAAAATGGTGGAAGGGATGTGAGATTTATATTTTTTTATTATTGGATTGGTTTATTTTAGTTATAATTACGTTTTTATTTTCCATCAATTTTGTAGAGACATGTTGTATTTTATGCTTTTTTAGACCATCATATAAGAAACTTGATTTGGTTTCTTATTAGCATAGGAGGGTTGTTGCTCTAGTTTCAACAGCCATCCACTCCTTGCTCAACATCATTTTGAGAGAGGGATAGATAAAGGGTTGTTGGTAAGATTCACCAGCCATCCATAATGCTCATGAGGAGAATAAAATTTAGAAAAAAAAAATTAGCACAGTTGCTACTACGGTATAGTGGCTTTCTTGTGCTTTGCATGATTGCTACTATTTTGCTGCTACAGTGTAGCAACCCTCCTGTGCTTAAGGAAAACAAGTCAATGGAACAGGAAAGAGAGAAGAGAAAAAAAAATATAAGGGAAGAGAAGAACCAGGTTTGGGTGTTCAAATGAAGATGACAAATAACCTAAACAAAACCAATAGTTAATGGGTCTGTTTTAATAGATTTAAAATTTGGATTCAGGTTATGGGTTATTGGATGCGGTTTGCAAATCTAAGTTTTGGGTTGTTAAGCTAGGTTCAAATCATGGGTTATGAGTTAATGGGTGTGGTTTAGAATCGGTTGGACTGGATTAGGGTTAGGTTTGGGTTTTGGTGTGAGGGTTAGGGTTTGGATTTGGGTTAGGGTTAGGTTTAGGATTAGGGTTAGATTGGGTTTAGGGTAACAATTAGAATCGAAATTAGGGTTAGGGTTTAGGGGGATGGTTAGAGTTTCACGAGCAATGGCGGTGGAGAAGGGGAGGGTGGTGTAGTGGTGATGGAGAGGGGAAAAGAGGAGCAAAGGCGGTGGAGAAGGGAAGGGAGGAGGAAAGGGGAAAGGGAGAGGGAAAAATCCATAAGGTAAGGTGTAGGAGAGGCAATCCAAAAGGTAAAAATAATAAAACATTAATAAAAAAAATTGAAGAGAATATGAAAGGTAAAGTGAAAGTACCTGTGTGCCAATGTTTTTAATAGTCATAGAGAAAAGAATACGAAAACCAAAGAAGAGGGGAATGGCATACACAAGAGATCCATGGAGGAAGAGAGCAAATTTGCATCCAGCATCGAGATCGGTATCCCATTGGGCATGAGGGGTTGGAGAAGGTATTTGTTAATGAAGGAAGGAGGATCGTTGTTTACGGTGCATAGGAACTTGGAAGAGAGGAGACCGAAGTGTAGAGGTGGTGAGGAGGGGGGTGTCTGGGAGAGGAGGGTGGGGCGAAGAGGTGGTGATGGAAGGAGGGAGGTGGTGTCAGGGGAGAGGGCAGTGGTCTAGTGGAGTGAAGAGGCTACCGAGTGAGAGGGGTGGCATCAGGGGAGAGGAGGGTGGAGTGGAGTGTCGGTTGCGGGGGGAGGGGCAGGGGTAGTGTTGAGGGAGAGGAGGGTGGAGTGAACACAAGGAGGATGTCATTGAGGAAGAGGTGATGGTGGGGGAGAGGAAGGAAAAATGAAATTAAAATTAGGATAAGTTTATAAATATTTATAGTGTGGGCTATATAGTATTTTTATTCACCACCCTTTTATAAAAATTAAAAAGGGGCTTATAAAATTGTATAAGAGTTTTTTAAAAAGAATTTATGATTTATTTAATATATAAAAATATAAATAATAAATGAAAATAAAGATTAACAATTTTATTATTTATTTTTAAACATTTTTATGGTTTTCTCTATATATAAAAAAATAATAGATAATATTTCAAATATATTTTTATTAAGCAATCTTTTATTACAAAATATTATTATCATTACCAATTTATAATATTCATAATTTTTTGCTTTATTTAATATATAGAAAGAATTAGTAGATCAAAATAGGGATGGATGATTTTTTAAAAAACTTTTTTTAGGTATTTTCCTCTCTATTTAATATAGAAAAAAGATAATACGTGATATTTGTAGTGTATTTTTATTAAATGGTTTTTTGATTAAAAAGTTTGTTATTGATTAATATTGTTTATTTATACTAAAGGACTAGAGCAATACATAGAATTAGAATCTTTATTATTTATAATAATATAAACCCAAGAAAAAATAGATAATATTTATATGATGCTTTTGTTAAACAATCTTTTAATAAAAAATATTATTATTAGTTTATAATAGTCATTTATATTAAATAAATAAAATAATGTATGAATTCATATTCTTTATGATTTATAATTGATGTGGCGGGATCACTGATGTGGAGCCCCTCTCGGACCTAGTTGGTGGGCACGTTGGCCGGTAGTGCCAGCTGGACAAAGACTCTAGCAGAACCTCCTTTGATTTGGGCCTCTCATAACGGAGTGGCTCCCCCGAGATTGAGCCCCAGCCGAGGTCAGGCCCTCGTTCTTTGTGCCCCTCAAGCCAGAGTGCCTTCCCCAAGGTCGAGCCTTGGTCGAAATCAGGCCCTCGTTCTTCGTACCCCTCGTGCTGGAGTGGCTCCCTCGAGGTTGAGTCCCGGCCAAGGCAGGCCCTCATTCTTCATGCCCCTCGTGCTGGAGTGGCTCCCCCGAGATCAAGCCCCGACCGAGGTCGGGCCCTCGTTCTTCGTGCCCCTTGTGCCAGAGTGGCTCCCCCGAGGTTGAGCCTCGATCGAGGTTGGGCTCTCGTTCTTCATGCCCTTCATGCCGAAATGGCTTCCCCGAGGTCGAGCCCTCGTCTTCGTGCCCCTCGTGCTGGAGTGGCTCCCCTGAGGTCGAGCCCCGGCCTGGGTCGGGCCCTCGTTCTTCATGCTCCTCGTGCCGAAGTGGCTCCCCCGAGATCGAGCCCCGGTCGGGGTCGGGCCCTCGTTCTTCATGCCCCTCGTTCCGGAGTGGCTCCCCCAAGGTCGAGCCCCAACCGGGGTCGGGCCCTCGTTCTTCATGCCTCTCATACCAGAGTGGCTCCCTCGAGGTCGAGCCCCGATCGAGGTCGGGCTCTCGTTCTTCGTGCCCCTCGTGCTAGAGTGGCTCCTTCGAGGTCGAGCTCCGGTCGAGGTTGGGCTCTCATTCTTCGTGCCCCTCATGCTGGAGTAGCTCCCTCGAGGTCGAGCCCTGGCCAAGGTCGGGCTCTCATTCTTCATGCCTGCGGGAGAGGTCCTCTTCCCCACTCGAAGCCGATCCCATGGTCAAAGTCAACATCTTCACTGGGGATAGTGATGAACATTGCAGGTGGATGCTGTCTCTTCTCTGAGTGCCCTAGGGTGGACAAGCGACGGTGATAGCAAGTGGAGCCATCGCCCTCACCCTGGCATGCCTGATGGGCGATGGCATGCTGCCTAGAACATCTGGAGGAATGGCTTCCCTCCATAGCATGCCGACTGTGCCCCTGCAAAGTGGAGTTTCGCCAGGGCACGCTGATCTACGGGAGACAACCTCATCAGAGCCACTGAACTCCCAGTGCCACCTGGGAAAGGGGGTTTCGCTACCCACCATCTGCACCACCCAGAAGAGGAAGGTCTTGTCAAAGAATTCAGATCTTGTAGCATCTGCGCTCGGACCAGTGCTCTGCTAAGTCCCCCCCTCAGATGATGGGATGGTGCCAATGAGGAGCAGCATCCCGTCAGAGCATCAAGGTCCGCACATATCTCCCTGCCATAAAAAAGATGCGTACCCCTCCATGCTCTACGGACTTAGCTAGTAGCAGACCCCCTACCACCTCGGGAGGGAAAGGGGAGGGGGCCTATGTCCTACTGGTGCAGGAAGCGCCCAAGAGAGACGAAAGAGATAGAACTCCATTCCTCGCTCGAGGTGCAATCTGCCTATAAAAAAATCAAAGGGGACCTCTGGCAGAAGGTAAGCAAGAAGGGGCAGGCAACTCAGCGAAGCACAAGGCACACAAGGAGCTCTCTGAGAACTCCCAGAGAGAGAGAGAAAGAGTCCTAACAGCGACCACTGCTTGCACCCTCCTTCTCGACCCAAACTTTTACTTCATCTCTTTTTTAGAAACCTCTGAGAGTGGAGACCACTTCGAAATCCACCGACGAGAATCTGTTCCCCTAGATCATCCTCTGACTTGATCGTCGAAGTGCCCTCGACGGGATCCACAGCCCGGGTCTCTTTTCTTTTACAGGTCTGGGTACGTGTATTGGACACCGGACAGGAGTGCCACCAACTGATGCCGAGCGGGAGCTGCAGACCACGACAATCTAAGTAGCAACAGATTAGCATGCCAAGTAGGGGGACGGTCCCTAGTTCGAGCCAATCTCCCATCGTTGAAGCATTCTGCTAACAAAGTGATGGTCGCGCGCGCGCGGGAATCCTCCACTAGCCATGCAGAGGATCCTCCCCCCATGGAAGCCCATGCAATCCGGAGAGAGAGCTCCCCGCTCCGCCACCACCACCTCCGGCAAACCTCTAGCTCGACACTCTCGTCCAGTAGGTACAGACCCTGACTATGGCAGTGTGGTAGCTTCATCATCAGTATCGGTCCCTAGCCACCCAGCAGCAGCCAGGGATCCTGGTAGCTCAGGTAGCCGGATCCTGGTAGCTCAGGTAGCCGGATCCTGCGGTAGCATGCGTTCCCTCCAAGGGAGGCCATCGTACCCGCGGGCCATATCAGATCACCAGGGAAGCCTTCGGACCCCAGGAAAGAGGCAATGGAGTGGGTCGGTCGATCGAGAAAGCTGATCCCCGGCCTCTGATCATGTCATCGCCAGGCATCGCAAGTGCCATCAAGGCAAGGCCCTCCAGCGTGACCCTCCCCAACCGTCACCTCCATCTTCTCTGACAGCCTCGGTGAAAGGTTCCACTGACGAGGCTATTAGGCGCCAGGCTAAGAAGCACTTAAAAGAGAAAGAGCGCAAGCTGGCTGAGTTGTCCCGCCAGTTTGCCAACATGCATGGATCCACATGTAAGCCAGCGAGCTACGATGCCCGCCCCTCTTTCTCTCAAGAAATTCAGGTGGAACCAATTCCCAATCCGTTCCGTATGCCCTAGGTGGATCCCTACGACGGGACCACCGACCCTCTGAACCTACTTATTTTCAATTTTGGTTTAGTCTTGTAATTACCAGAGTGAGTTAATTTGGTCAAGTTAGGGTCAATGGGTTCTATAATTAGCCAAGTAGGTTCATGAATTCAGGTTAATTTGAAGATGGGTTCAAGCTAATGTGAAGATGGGTCTATAAGTGAGCAAACAAGTCAAGCCTAATCAAACCACTTCTCCTCCATGCCAAGATAGGATTGCCAACTCATCTTCCAAGCCATGGAGAATGCCACATCACCAATGCCACATGTCATGAGAGTGCCACATCACCAATGCCACATGACATGAGAGGCACCACATCACCAAAGCCGTGTCAAATACCTTGGGTGGCCAAGTTTCATGATAAAATTTCAAATTCAAACTCTAAGTTGGGCACCCCCTTGATTCAACCAGACAACCCTCTTCACTCCACTTCACAAATCAAGTCACTTCACCAAGATCAAGCCAAGCATCATGGTCGGCCAAGCTCCATTAAAAAATATATAAAATTCAAAGTTGGACGTCCCTTGATTCATGTGGTCAACCATCCTCATTCCACTCCTCAAATCAAGTTTTGTAATCCCTTTTCAATTTGGATTCAAATGAGGACTTGGGAGCTTATAAATATGGCCCTAACCCTCTTGTAAAAAAACAATGATGCATGAATGAAAATCTAAATTTTTTTTTCTCTAACCCTTGTCTTATGACTTGGAACTCTGTGAGAGAGTGAGCGTTTGTTCTTTGGAACATCGAGGGATGTAAGGCCCTAGATATCCTCTTTCTACATAAGCCACCAACCCACCTCCCAAGTCTGGATGCCCCTTTAGAAGCTCTTCCTCGACACCCAACAAGAAGAATCTTCTCTTGACTGCCACCCTCAATTTCACCCCTCTTCATTTCTTTGTTATCTTATTCCTTTTTGTTTTCTAACTCGATTCTAGGTTGCTTGCAGGTCCTTTAGATGCCACGGACAAAGGAGTCGGCCTACCTTGCCTTTAGGACCATCTGACGGAAAGCAGGTGAGCTCGCAGGGTTGAGGGCTTGATCTTTTAGGCCGTATACGTAAGTGTGAGCAAACTCGACATCGGGCACTTCAAAGTTTCGAAAGGTTTGCACTCCCTAATCTTCTAAGTAGGGTTATTGATTTAGAGCTATGTCCTACCGGGGTTTCTCAATCCCGGGGTCCTGCTTTATCACTGTTTAGGATCTATTTCTGTATGCTAGAGTTTCTTAATCACTATACGAGTCTCCAGATCTCTTCTTAGTTTGATTTTGAGAATTTGCCAACTCATTAAAATATAAATCACAAAACAATCACTTGCATGTATCTTAGTCCCACATCATCTTGGTATCAGAGCCTGTTGGAACTTAATTTCTCTTTAAGTACTCGAATTGGGTGCTTCACCATGGTCGTCCGATCATAGAAGAGAAGTAGGGCTGCAAGACCATCTCATCCCATTCGAAAGGATCTCCTATGACATATAGGGGTGCCATTGTGATTGACCCTTGAAGAAGAAAACAAAGAGATAGGCATCTTTATGATTAATTTTCTGTATCACGTTCATCCCGGTTCATGGTCTGTTATTTTAATTATTTCTAAATATATAAAGACTAGAAAATTCTGATTCTTATTTTGCTAGATTCATTACATTTGATTTTATTTTTTGGGATTTTCTCAAGATTTAATTCGATTTGTAAAATTTCTGCATGCCTGATTACTGTCTGAGAATAGTTCTGCTCTATAATTTCAGCATATAGTTATTTCAACCTCTTTAAATTCCAGCATATTTTAATTTCTGCACTTTAGGTTCATATCATTTAATTTCCAGCAATTTATATTTCTATCAAAATACATCAAAATACACAAAAAAACTTAAGTGCACATCATCAGATTTCATATATATGCCATAATGTGCATAACTTACTTTAAAGGCAATAATATCATAAAATAAGGGAAGGAGGTCATTACCTTTCCTTGGTCCAAGAACAACCCCCTTTGCATTCGAGCCTAAGCCTAATTTAAAACCTATTAGCAACCTAATAGCTTAGGGACATCAACAAGTCGGGTTCAACTATTGTGGGAAACTAGTGCATGTAACCCTTCAATTAGTACTGGGAAGCTGGTATCTAAGGCAAAAGGTTCGGTGTCAAACGATCTAAGCGGTGTTGTGGTTCCTTAATTTGATCCCTGCGAATAGCAGGGGGGCCTCCCACACTCCTACCTCTTACCTGGCCAGTGAAAGGGCTGGTTGTTGTGTTGTGTGTAATCTAAGTTAACCCATTCTGTTTGAACTCATAAATCTAGGAAACCGTAGTACCTTCCATTGTGTGTTGCATGTCAACTAGGTCAGGAGTCCAGTATCACCCACATCACACTCAGTCAGGTGAACCCATGGATAGTCCAAATCTTGAAGCCCAGATTAGAGCCCTTATTGAACAGATGGCCCAATCATTTACCTAGATGAACCAAGGATTCAACCAGGTGGAAACAAGGGTAGAAGCTCGTATGGCCCATGCTAAACATAAATCATCTAGGCCTAATTCCCTTGATCCAAGAGCCTATTATCATGATCTTGCCCCTGAGTCTAACCCTAGATGTCCATACCCATACTTGGTTAACTCCGAGGAAAGATCCATTAGGAGCACCCAACCTTATGCACCCACTTTTGATAGAAGCCTAGATCCTGAGGTGTATATTGATTGAGAGGAGAGAATGGATCAGTATGTTGAGTACACTAAGATGTCAGAGTTAGGAAAAGTTAGATTGGCCAAACGTAGGTTAATCCACATGCTAAGTGGCATTGGAAAGTTATTGAGGATGAATGTTATCAAAGAGGAGATGAAATACTTACTTGAAGATCCATGAGAAGTAGACTGAGAGAAAAGTACCTAGGTAGATTTTATGAGCACAAACTTTTAGACCAATGGTACAAGTTGAGACAGAATAATAAAACTGTATCTGAATACATTGACCAATTTAATGAGTTTATTAGGAGATGTACCACAGTTGAACTTGAGTCTAAGATCATAGCTAGATTTCGAAGTGGTCTACGTAGGGACATCTCGTGAAAACTATTTCAATGACAAATTTAGGACCTAGAGGAAGCCCATCACATAGCTAGGGAGTTCGAGTCTTATCAAAGGGAATGCATGAGCAGTCGACCTAAGCCCAGCATGATTAGCACCTCTAGGCCAATTCCTTCAAACCAGCCTACTACTCCTATCCCATTAGTTTGCAAGGACAAGACCCCTGAACCCATTAGTGAGCCTGAGGAAAAAGTATATGAGGCTAAACCGAGTTTAATTAATGAATATGAAGGGGATGAAGAACTCTTTGAAGAATTTCAGGGAGAAAATGTTGAATCCATTGAGAATTTAAATGAAGAAACTCCTGAGCCCATTGAAGAATCCAAAGAAGACATCTATGAATCAAGTCTAGTGGAGGAGTATGATGAAGATGGACCTAAGGTTGAAATCACTAAGTAACTAATAGAAAAAGATCCTGAACCCACTATAGAATTTGAAGGAGTGACTGAGCCAGGATCAAACATAGTAGATAAAAGCGAGGGTTGCAAGAGTTGTCCATAGAGGAGGGCGCCTTCAAGCTTTAAGTTGGGCGCCCCCTTGATTCAAGTAGACAACCCTCCTCACTCCACTCCACAAATCAAGTCACTTCACCAAGAACAAGCCAAGCATCATGGTCAGCCAAGTTCCATGAAAAAAAACTCAAAATTCAAAGTTGGACATCCCTTGATTCATGTGGACAACCATCCTCATTCCACTCCTCAAATCAAGTTTTGTAATCCCTTTTCAATTTGAATTTAAATGAGGACTTGGGAGCTTATAAATATGGCCTAACCCTCTTGTGAAAAAACAATGATGCATGAATGAAAATCTATTTTTTTTTTTCTCTAGCCCTTGTCTTGTGACTTGGAACTCAGTGAGAGAGTGAGCCTTTGTTCTTCGGAACATCGAGGGGTGTGAGGCCCTAGATATCCTCTTCCTACACAAGCCACCAACCCACCTCCCAAGTCTGGATGCCCCTCTGGAAGCTCCTCCTGGATGTCCAACAAGAAGAATCTCCTCTTGACCGCCACCCTCAATTTCACCCCTCTTCATTTCTTTGCTATCTTATTCCTTCTTGTTTTCTAACTCGGTTCTAGGTTGCTCGCAGGTCCTTTAGGTTCCATGGACAAAAGAGTCGGCCTACCTTGCCTTCAGGACCATCTGACAGAAAGCCGACGAACCCGCAAGGTCGAGGGCTTGATCTTCCAGGCCGCATCCGTAAGTGTTGACTCTGGTCTTGATTTTGATGATTGACAAAATGTTTAAGTATATATGAGTACTAATTATATTTTAAGTATATTTTTCAAATCTTAGTACTCAACCTTGTTGAATGAAGAAATACATGTTTTTAGTTGAAGAATGTCCTTAAATTAATGAAAAATCAAGTTATAAGGACCTTGGAATATAAGGAAGACTTGGAAGGGCTCAAGGTTTAAATTTGAAGAAGTTTCAGCAAAGTTTCAGCCTGGCACAGTGAAGTGTCGATACTTGGAAATGAAGTGTCGACACCTGAGGATCAAGTGTCGACACTTGAAGAGTGAAGTATCGACTTAAGGCCTGAGACAAAATAGAAGACTTCAGAAAGCACCTTCAGTCAAGTGTCGACACCTGGAGCTGAAGTGTCGATACTTGGAAGTGAAGTGTCGACACCTGGAGAATGAAGTGTCAACACTTGGAAGTCAAGTGTCGACTCACGGGGGTCAAGTGTCGACACTTGGGGCATAATGCCTAGTTTTCTGAGCTGCAGAACTTCTCCAACTTGCTTCCAAGTCATATTTTCCTCCCTAACGGCTATAAATGGTCATTTAAATGTTGAGAGGCTATATAAACATCAAGAATCAAATGGGGAAGCAATCATTTGGTGAGTTTCTTGAATATTCTTAAAGGATTCAAGAGTTGAGTGATTCAAAGCCTTCAAGCTTCCAAGTTTCAAAGAAAGCATTCAAAGTCTACATCTACAAGCATCAATCAAAGGCTTCATCAACTTGGAGACAAGATCTTTATCAACAATCAAGGGCTTCAAAGAGATATTTGCTTTATTTTAGAAAGCTTTTATTGTATTCATTTATACTTGCTCTTACATTGTTTGACTTGAGATTTTTAGTGAGCCTTGGAAAACCAAAGAGATTTTTGGTAAACCTTTGAAAACCAAAGTGGTTGTTGGTGAGCCTTGAAACCAACTAGGGTTTTACTTATGAGCCCGAAGCCAAAACAAGTTGTTTAGGTTCTTGGTTATCCCGTAAAATCAAGGGTGGTTGTTGGTGAGCCTTGAAATCAACTAGGGTTTGACTTGTGAGCCCGAAGCCAAAACAAGTTGTAAAGGTTGTTGGTGAGCCTAGGTTACAAAACCAAACTTAGTGGAATTCCCAAGGGGTTCTTGGAGAGTGGATGTAGTGCTTGGTTGGCATCGAACCACTATAAATCTTTGTATTTGTGTGATTGTTCTCCTTGTGCTTTTATTTCTTTATTTCCGCTATATTTATTTGAAATACACAAGCACTTGAATTGCATACTTGCTTTAGTTCTTTACAAATAGTTGAAAAGTTTTTTAAAACCCAATTCATTCGCCCTCTTGGGTTGCCTACCTGAGCCTACAGTAAGTGTGAGCAAACTTAGCATCGGGTACTTCAAAGTTTCGAAAGGTTTGCACTTCCTAATCTTCTGAGTAAGATTATTGATTTAGAGCTAAGTCCTACCTGAGTTTCTCAATCCCGGGATCCTACTTTATCACTATTTAGGGTCTATTTCTGCATGCTAGAGTTTCTTGATCACTATGCCAGTCTCTAGATCTCTTCTTAGTTTGATTTCGAGAATTTGCCAACTCATTAAAACATAAATCACAAAACAATCACTTGCATGCATCTTAGTCTTGCATCAACGCCCTTCTCTGTATCGCCTTCTCGGTCACTCTTTGGAAGGCCGTTCGAGTCTGGTATATCCATCTCGAGCCCAAAAGCATCCGCTCCTTCGCACAACTAGAGAGGAGGTTCGTGGCGCACTTCATGCTTACAGGAAGGTCTCGCGAGAGGTCGATAGTCTCTTCTCTATTTAGCAACGGGACCATGAGTCCTTGTAGGACTATGTATCCCGCTTCAAGGTTGCTATCCTAGAGATCTACAACTTGGACGAGCTCATTGCCATGCTGGTGCTAAAGAGAGGGCTTAAGACCTTCCGTCTGACCTACTCCCTAGATAAGAAGCCATTGAAGACCTACTCCGAGCTATTCCTCTATGTCCACGAGTACATTTGCGTGAAGAAGGCTGACCGGACCAGAAAGGAGTTAGATGGGAGGCCCAAGAAGAGCAATCCCTAGGAGTTAGATGGGGTCATAGAGTCTTGGTTCGACCCCGAACCTCTAGACGAGCCTGAAGCTGAAAAACATCCCCGTTCTGGAAGAAAGATTCATTTCTCTCCTCGCCATGAAGATTGAAGGCGAGCACTACCTACATTGCCCTCCCTCGCTAAGACTATCCAGTGGCCATGACAAGTCAAAATATTATCAATTTCACCATAACCATGGCCACGATACCAAGAAATGCCGTCACCTCAAAAGGGAGATAGAAGACCTCATAAGAAGGGATTACCTCGGGAAGTTCGTGGGGGATAACGCCCCGGCAGAACTTCAAGCACTCGCGGCTCTCCCACCTGTTAATAACCGATCCACCGAGAAGCCTATGGGAATGATATCTTAGGGGATAGAACGAGTCCCGAAAATGGCCAAGATGGAAGAAGGGATAGAAAATATACTCCCCTTTACGAGGAGAAGGAAAACTGGGAAGGAGAATGTAAATAATGATATCGTTGTCATCGAGATTGTTGGCTTTGGCTCCTTAATTTTGATGATTAACAAAAGGTTGAGTATATGTTTGGACTAATGTTTCATCTCAAGATAAAGTTTCAGGACTTAGGTTATTCAAAAAGAGTACTAAGAGTACAATGATGAAACCAAGCTTGCCTGATTTTGGAAAAGAGCTCTTCTACCTTAAACAAGATCAAATTTCTTATATTGGACCTTCTTGTTAAGAAGTAATTGATAAAAGAAACAAAGGCTTAGAGAAACTCAAGCATGGCACGCACCTCTCTAGAGTTTCAGAAAATTTCAGATCAGAGGTCGACCACCAGAGGTCGACACCTTGCCAAAGGTCGACCACCAGAGGTCGACTCATGAAGAAAAGAAAAGTTCAGCAAGGTCGGCACGGCAAAACTTCAGTGGCACGCTCCAGAGGTCTACCACCAGAGGTCAACACCTGTCCAGAGGTCGACACCAGAGGTCGACTCATAGCCTGAGAATTCAAACTGGGCAGAACTACGGTTTTCTGGATTTTTGCCTAAGATAAACTGGAGGTCGACTCATGAGGTCGACACTTGATCCAGAGGTCGACTCATGAGGTCGACTCATGGCATAACGGCTAGTTTTTCTGAACTTTTGATTTGATTTCTAACGGCCATAAACGGCCATATTTTTGATTCTAACGGTCTTGTGGAGTTGTTTCAGCTTAAATGAGGTATTTAACCTCCACCAAACTTCAAAAAAGACAAGGAGACAAAGTAAAAAAGATTAGAGTGAAAGTACAAAGCCTTCAATCAATTCCAAGCCAAAAAGAGTGAGAAAACCAAGAGATTCCTTAGCCAAAAGCTTTCCATCTTTGAGGAATCCAACTTTCAAGTATTTGGCATTTAGTGAGGTCCAAAGATTCCAAGAGAAAGGCTTGAAGAGTCTCCATCAAGAGCTACATCGAATTACTTTTTGCTCAAAAGGAGTTTGTCTTGTTTTATTCATTGTATTCATATTCTTTTTGTCTTAGGCTAGTTTCAAGGAAATTTGAAACTAGTGTGAGGTTTGTTGGTGAGCCAATTGATAAAACCAACTAGGGTTGCTTGTAAGCCCGAAGCCAAAACAAGTGTGTGAGGTTTGTTGGTGAGCCAATTGATAAAACCAACTAGGGTTGCTTGTAAGCCCGAAGCCAAAACAAGTGTGTAAGGTTTTGACTTGTGAGCCTGGTAAAACAAGTCGGCTGTAATCTAAAGATTATAGTGGAAATTCCCAAGTGGAGCTTGGGGAGTGGATGTAGGTGCTAGGTGCACCGAACCACTATACTTCTTGTGTGTTTGCATTGCTTTACTCTTTATCTTCTTTTGCTCTTTAATTGTTGTTTTATTTCATTGCTTCCGTTGCACAATTACTTGAGCACTATCACTCTTCACCTTTGAACTTGATAGCACATATATTGCTTTAATTTTTAAAATACCCAATTCACCCCCCCTCTTGGGCACCATATCTGGGCAACAGAGATGATGATAGCGAAGCATCTTGTAAAACAGATCATGGTCGATAGTGAAAGTTCGACTGATATCCTTTTTTACAATACCATCTCTAAGATAAATTTGTCTCTTGCTTTGCTAAAGCTGGTTCATGTCCTCCTCATCAGTCTTACTAGAGACTCGATGGGGGTTGAAGGGGAGATCACACTCCCAGTCACTATCGGGTCACCATCTCGGTGGAGCACCATCATGATGACCTTCACGATTGTTATGCTTCCTTCGGCCTATAACGTGATCCTTGACCATTCCGGGCTCAATTTACTTGATGCAGTCATATCAACGAAGCGGCTTTTGGTATAGTTCTCGACCCCTTATGGTATAAGAGAAATGAGGGGAGCACCTCAGCCGGTTCAGCACTGCTTGCAAGTTATCCCCGGAGCCAGGAGCGCCGGGGAGGATCCTACGGCTGACAACTTCGATCAAAGAACCCAGGATCCCATGGGTGATCCAGTCGAGTGCCTGCTATCTTGCCCCCTAGGCAAGGACCCACAGAAGATAGTGCAGATAGGAGCCCAGTTGCAGGAAGATGAGAAGGCTCGCCTGCTGAGTTTCCTCAGGATGAATGTGGATGTGTTCGCTTGGACCACAGCGGACATGCTAAGAATCCCCTTTGATATCATCACTCATCGACTGAATATTGACCCGAAGTGTCACCCGGTCTGATAGAAGAAGAGAAGTTTCATCCCAGAAAGGTAAAAGGCAGCCAATGAAGAGGTGGAGAAGCTCCTTGTGGCCAAATTTGCTCATAAAGTCTAGTATCCCAGCTGCCTGGCAAACATGGTCATGGTCAAGAAAGCCAATGAAAAGTGGAGGTTCTGTGTATACTATACCGACCTCAATCGAGCCTGTCCAAAAGATAGCTTCCCTCTCTCAAAGATCGATCAACTGATAGATGCCACCTTGAGGCATCGTTTACTCACCTTCATGGATGCATTCTCTGGATACAATCAGATCCGAATGTACCCGAAAGACGAGGAGCACACTGCCTTCGTCATGAACCATGGGATGTACTACTATCGGATGATGCCATTTGACTTGAAGAACACTGGAGCTACTTACCAGCATATAGTCAACAAGGTCTTTAAAGACCAAATTGGTCGTAACATGCAAGTCTACGTGGATGACATGCTCGTTATGAGCTGATCGAAGTCAGACCACATTACGGACCTAGCAGAAGCTTTCCACAATCTTCGCCTTCACTAGATGAAGTTGAATCCGATCAAGTGCACCTTCGGCATAGCGGCCGGAAAATTCCTAAAATTCCTAGGCTTCATGGTAACTCAGAGAGGAATTGAAGCCAACCCGGAGAAGGTTCAAGCAATCATTGACATGGAACACCCCACCTCGAAGAAGCAAGTACAATGCCTGACTGGCCAGATAGCAGCTCTGAGCAGGCTCATCTTGTGCTTTGTCGATCGCTGCCTACCTTTCTTTAAGGTGTTGCGCAAAGTGCACGACTTTGCTTGGACAAAGGAATGCTAGGAGGCCTTCGAGGAGCTGAAGAAATCCCTGGCATCATCATCGCTGCTATCCAGGCCAAAGGATGGGGAGGAGCTCCTCCTATATCTGGTGGTCACCCCGGGAGCTGTTTGCTCAGTGCTCGTTTGCATGAGTGATGATGGAGTTCAAAAGCCAGTGTATTACATCAACAAGCTCCTCTGGGATACGAAGATCAGGTACCCCCATTTTGAAAAATTAATTTTTGTACTCATTATGTCTATTCAGTATCTCGGGCCATATTTTCAAGCCCACCCGATCGCGGTCCTGATGGATCCACCATTGAGGGCCATACTCAGCCGTCCAGACATGTTGCGACATCTGGCGAAGTGGATGCTGAAGCTTAGTGAGTTCGACATCACCTATCGCCCGAGGCCATCTCAAAAGGCACAAGTGCTGGTAGACTTCCTGGTTGAGTGCACTGATATGGGCGAAGAGCCAGAGGAAGCTTTTCCGGAGAACCAGATGGAGCCGCCGGTTGATGGGGAGGTCTGGGTCCTCTATGTGGATGGTGCGTCGAATGCAGGAGGAAGCGAAGCCAGCCTCATCCTCACCAATCATAATGGGGTTGTGGCCGAGTGTGCATTGCGCTTCCTGTTTGAGGCCATCAATAACCAGGCAGAGTACGAGGCACTCCTCGCTGGGTTAAGGATATCCATGAGCTAGGAGTGTCTAACTTGAGAGTCTTTACTGACTCACAGTTAGTAGCCGGCGAGGTCTCAGGAGAGTTTGAAGCCCGAGATCCTCAAATGTTAAAGTACCTGGAGTGGGTATGTATAGTACAGCGGGTTTCAGGCATTTCAGCATCTACCACATTCTCCGGGGAGAGAATGCTCATGTCGACATCCTTTCTAGGTTGGCAACTTTGAGGACTCATCATTAGGATATGCCTACATCGAATACCTTTAGGCTCCCAGCTACGAGCTGCCCGTCGAGGTCCAGCAGGTCACTCCTGAACCTAGCTTGATGGACTGTTATATCAAGTATATTACCGACGGTGCCCTGCCCGAGAATTGCATAGAGGCTAGCCTCCTCAAGAAGAAGGCCACGCGCTTTGTGTTGATGGATGGGCAACTCTACTGCAGGTCCTTTTCTTACCTGTTGTTGAAGTACTTGAGACCCTCGAGACCACCTTCGTGCTTCAAGAAATACATGAAGGGCTTTGTGGGAGTCATGTGGGGGGCATAACACTAGCATACAAAGCACTCCCCTGAGGTCGAGCCCCGATCGAGGTCAGGCTCTCGTTCTTCATGTCCCTCGTACCAGAGTGGCTCCCCCGAGGTTGAGCCCCAGTCGGGGGTGCACCCTCATTCTTTGTGCCTGTAGGAGAGGTCCTTTTCCCTACTCGAAGCTGATCCCATAGTCAAAGTCAACCTTTTTGCCGGGGACAATGACGGACATTGCAGGTGGATGTTGTTTGTTCCCCGAGCACCCAGGGCGGACAAGCGATGGTGTCGGCAAGTGGCGCCATCACTCTCACCCTGGCATGGCTAGGGAAACTGGCATGCCTGACGAGCGACGGCACGTCGCCTGGAACATCTGGAGGAATGGCTCCCCTCTAGAGCATGCCGACTGTGCCCCTACGAAGTGGAGTTTTGCCATGGCACGCCGGTCTACAGGGGAGCGCCTCATCGAAGCCACTGAACTTCCAGTCCGCTACCGGTGCCACCTGGGAAAGGGAGCTCCGCTACCTACCATCTGCACCACCCAGAAGAGGAAGGTCTTGTTAGAGAATTCAGACCTTGTAGCATCTGTGCCTGGACTAGTGCTTTGCCAAGTCCCCCATCAGATGATGGAATGATGCCAAGGAGGAGCAGCATCCCGTTAGAGCATAGGGTCCGCAGCATATCTCCCTGCAATGAAAGAGACGCGTGCCCCTCCATGCTTTACGGACTTAGTTGGTAACAGACCCCCTACCACCTCGGGGGAAGGGGGGGTGTGGGGGGAAGGGGAGGGGGCATACATCTTACTGGTGCAGGAAGCACCTAAGAGAGATGAAAGAGACAGAACTCCGTTCCTCGCTTGAGGTGCAATCTATCTATAAGAAAATCAAAGGGGGCCTCCGACAGAAGGTAAGCGAGAAGGTACAGGCAACTCAGCGAAGCACAAGGCATACCAGGAGCTCTCTGAGAACTCCCGAAGAGAGAAAGAGTCCCGACGGCCACCACTGCTTGCGCCCTCCTGCTCGACCCAAACTTTCACTTCATCTCTTTTCTAGAAACCTCCGAGAGTGGAGACTACTTTGGAATCCACCGACGAGGACCTGTTTTCCTAGATCATCCTCTGACTTGATTGTCGGAGTGCTTCCGTTGAAATCTCCGGCCTGGATCTCTTTTATTTTGCAGGTCCGGGCACGTGCGTTGGACGCCGGACGGGAGTGCCACCAACCGACATCGAGCAGGAGCTGCAGGCCACGACGATCTAGGCGATAACAATAATTATATAAAATAATATATATATATACATATTAAATTCAATATTAGAAAATGCTTTTATGAATCAACCAGAAAAATATGTCTGAAAATATGAGAAAAATATTCTATTTTTTATTATTTATTATACATTACACCTTATTCCTTTTCACTTTGTTGATTTAGAGTAGTTTTTTAAAAAAATTCAAAATTAAATAAATAGCATTTATTTTTGTATGTTGGAATATATTTTTAATATATATATATATATATATATATTGAATTTATCAATTTAGCATGTTAAGCATTTTTTGGGAGAAAAGTTCAAGAAAAATATTTTTTCAAATCATTGTTCTACATTTTGTTTATTCAAATTTAGGTTTTTAAAATTTGTGTACAGATATTTAACTTTCTTCATCTCAAATTCAGCATGAATTAATTATGTTAACTCCTAAAAAATAGGTTCATAATGAACTTTTTTTAGAGTAAAACTTCTATAAAAACCTATACCTACAATTCGGTAATCAAAATACTTTAGTTTTTAGTTTAAAATCTTTTTTATTTTTAAAAAATTACAATATATGTACATATGTGGACGTATAAATATATATATATATATATATATATATTTTCTAAGGAACATCACCAGCACCACCTCCAAAAAAAAATGCTGAAAGCAGTGATTCGAATTTAGAATCTATATAATTTCCTGAATATTTTTAGCAATATAGTTACGTCCATAATTTTTTAATAAACATTATTTCAAATAAATAATGCTCTCATCTTTTTTTTTTTAAAAAAAAATTCATCTTTTTTTAAACATTGGAGCAGGTGCAAGTCTATTAATTTATCAAAAAAGTATGATACATATTATTAAAATATATATATATTTTGTTATAGATTATTTATAATATTTTTAGATTTTATCTAAATATATTTATGTATTATACATAGTTAACTATTGAAGCTATAGTGTTTCTTATAAACTTTTTGTTTTTTTAACATAAATGCCGCTGTGTAGCATGGATTTAGCGCTAGTATATCCAAAAGAGCACAGCCTAATATTGTTATTTTTTTTTGAAAAAAGATAAGGGGATAATCCAATGCAGCTATTACTTTAAAACAAGCAAAGATCTTGGTCTCTCCTATTCTTCCTCGAACTCGTGCTAAATAGGTATGAGATAAAATTCTCTCCTATTCTTCCTCAAACTCGTGCTAAATAGCTATGAGATAAAATTCTATCTAACTAGATTACCACCAAGGCGATAGTCTAATATTGTGAGCATTAATTATTCTCCAAAGAGAAAAAAATAATAAATCCTACTAGAAGAATGAACAGATGTGAGCCAATAATAGGTTGCCAACCCATAATGGATTGCTAAGTAGGTGGTCCTACTGTCCATTAAATCATCACTATTCCATACCCCTCTTAGAAACCAAAACTGAATCAGATATTAATTTTAGGACTATTGAAATAGATGGTCGGCTTGGCTTCAAGGATGAGACATACTAAAATGCCCTCATTCTTCTCTTGTTTTATTTAAACATAGTTGGATAAGATTTTAAGATGGCGTATCATTTGAAGACTACGGAGTAGTCCGATGATGCACCTAATCTTTCATAAAATATTAACTATATATTTTTAAAACAAATTTAACTAAAAAAAATTTTGTTAGAGATATTTTTTTCCAAAAGAAACTATGAACAGAAAATTAAATAAAAAATGAATTCAAAATTTTATTTGAAAATATTTTTTATTACTTTTTCAAAATACAGTCACTATGAGAGAGCCAACTATAGAAAGTGAGTCAAAATAATTGAATCATATTTTAAGAATTTTCTCAACATTTTTATAATTTTTTATTGTAATCTAAGTATAGAAATACAATTTTTTTTTTTTTCCTATTCATGCGTTATATTTAAAACCACTCATCTTCTACTATATTTTTATTCAAAACTTGATCAATGATATCTTAGATTGAATTGATTAAAACATATGGTATCTCTATGTATCTTAATTATTTCTAGCACTCTTGTACCAAAAGAAAAAAATGTTGCACGCCCTCAGGATGTTGTATAAAAAACTCTCTCATTCATTGATTTTGCACAAAAACATCATATTGGCTTATTGACAGGTGATATAATTAAAGGGTCCTAGAACCATTTTATCTATTAATCTAAGTACAAGACTATGATATTTTGAAAATCATTTATTGAACCTTTCCTCTTGCCATGGAATATATAATTATGGTGAGAGATTTTATGGCACGAGGTAGCTATTATAAAATATACTATTATGTCATAAAATAGTTATTATAAAATATATTGTTATGGAAAGAGATGACTAAATTATAGTATAGCATGGTGTAAAAAAATCTCTGTATGCTAACCCTTATTTATTTCTCTAAAATCTAAATATCTTAATATCTTCCTATCTCTGTATGCTAAGATATTTTTTTATCTTTATATGCTAACTATATCCATGCCTTTCTCTATTTTTATTAACAAACATAGTTGTACATTACTTTTAATTTTATTTTCATTCAATCTGACCAATCTTGGTAGTATTGATCATGATTTATGATTATACATATAAATTAAAAGCCATGTTCACTAAACTTTTCAAATATATATCAACCATTCGAAATTTCACTAAATATATAGTATAAAAATATCTAAAGATTTATCTTCTTAAAATAACAATTAATTTCTTATTTTTTAAAAAATTTTAAAGATTTATTACTCCTCTTCTCATGTGGATAAAATGCCTTCATTTTATTCTTGTTTTATTTGAACAAATTTTTGGGGGTGTTTGGTGATCCAGATGGGATCACGATGGTGATCAAGGATTATCAATGATCAAAATTCTAAGATGATTCGATTCCTAGTGATCTAAAATCACTATATTTGATCAATCATGGTACAGTGATAAAAAATCTTTGAATATGCACGAATAACTTATTTAGTATATTATATGAACAGAAAATTATAGAGTATATAATATCAAAAATATTCTGGACAAAGCCATTTGACAAAACTAAACTTAAATGAATGTAAATTATGAATAAAAAATATTTTGTTTCACACAGCCAAAATAAAAAAATAAAAATTCTTTCTCTTATTTTTTCATTTCTATCTAAAAAAAAGAAATCAAAAAATCTTTGACAGAAAAAGATAATACTTCTTAATACTCTCATTTTTCTTGATTTCTTCAAATATGGTCTCCTCTTTTTCTACGGGCTCTCCTCTTTTTAATCAAAAAAGAAAATGATGCTAAGAAGAGATTTCTTATTTTTCATGGATATAATGCCCCAACCATCCACCATGTAAAAATATCACAACATAAAAAATTTATCACAATAAAAAAGAAGGATAGTTTTCTTTTTCATGAGGTTTGTGATTATCTCTCTGGTTTGCAATTACGAAGGATATTTTAGTTAATATATTTTAATCTAAGATCACTGTGATATGGTGATGTTGGATATCCATTCTCAAAAGTGGGTTTTCAATCACTATATTGGATAGTGATTTAAAAATTATGGTGATCCAAGATCATTGCTTTGTAGGATTACTATGATGTAACCAAATAAGATGATTTTATCATCTTTACACCAATTACTTTGATCTTGGGATCAACATCCCATACCAAATACTCTCTTATTGATAAGATCTTCTAATGGTATATTGTTTAAAAATTAACTTGGAGAAGTGATTAGCACTGTCGATGTGGTGGTAGTTTACCACATATTTTGGGAGATAAATAGCGCAATTGATTGGATTATATTTTTTGTTGCTAAACACTCTAAAAACTGAACTTGGGATCAAGAAGAGGACATCCTGTAGGTCATGCAGGATTTTTTATTTTTTGTTCTTTTGGACTGTACTTATATTAAAGTTGTGTGATTGCCCGTTTGTAAAAAAAAAAAAAAAAAAGTTCAACTATTATATGACATCTAAAATATCTTTTAGTAGCTTTTTTAGAAATAGAAGAAAATACATTCTATTTCTATTTTTTAAAATAAGTTTAATATAGGTAATTATTTTAAAAATAAGTATAAGAATAATAATGAAGGTGGTAGTAGTAATACTAACAATAATAGCAAAATAGTAGTGATGCTGTCTACTGAGGGCTTGGCAATGACATCGTGAAGGTTATGACAATGATAATTGTGATAATAATAGTGATAGCGATGGGGACAATGGTGGAGGTACCTATGATATGATTAGAGATAACAATGATAATAATAATGGTATGGTGTAGATATGGTAGCAACAATAGTATAACAAGGTTGTGGTAGTAATAGTGATAATAGTTATGATAGAGGCAATAACAATGGTAAAGGTGGTTTAGCATCGTTAAAACAAATGAGTTTCTTATTTTTTTAATTTTAAGAGTAAGATTTTTTTTATTTTTATTTATCTAAAACTAATAAAAATAATTCATAAATATTAAAAATTTAAATAATAGAGCTATATATGTTTTCTTTTTTCTCTGTATTGCTTTTTATAATTATATTTTTAGAAAAAAATAAAACAAAAAATAATGCGACAATAAACAGGCCCCTAATATCCAAAAAATAAATTATATTTGAACATAGATATTAGTTATATGTTAGATGATTTTAGATTTTGTTTGATTGCAAAAAAGAGAAAGAAAGGAAAATTTGTTGAAGATTTATTCTTTTTATAAAATTATGAATGCAAAATTAAAAATATATAGTCAAATTTTTTATAAAAATCTTTTTTGCTCCAAAGAATATGCATGCAAGAGGGTGAATCATAGGAAAGTGACTCCTAATAATTTTATCATATTTTTAAAAAAAATTCTTAACCTTTTACAATATTTTATTTTAAGCAAATATAATTTTATTTTTCTCCTGTTATTTTTATTTTTAAATTGCTCACATTTTATTATATTTAATTTTGATCAATAATATATATATTTTGATAGAATAAAAGAGTAAAAGATTTTATTCCTATGAAGCGCTTCATTTTTGGCTCCCAGCCGCTAGGCCTTTGACCAATAATATCTTTATGGGACCAATAAAATCTCCTAATATGTTAATGGATCTTAACTACTTCAGGCACCCACCAGCAAGATTGCATATCAAATATCAAAAAAAAACTTTATATATAAATTTTGTATAAAATTTATTTTCATTATCAATTTTGCAAAATGAATTTAGATTTTGTTTTGAAAAATTTATACGTGATTTGAGGTTCTTGGGCAATTTTATCCCTGCTGTATCTAAGTTGAAGATGATCAAAACAAATGTATATGGGATATTTAGAATTGGATGCTCACTAAATAAATAATATAAAAATCTCTAAATTTATATTTTTTTATAATATTTTTTTTTTTTGGAAAATCAATGATTTGAGCGGATTCCTTTTGTTTTTTAATGCAAAATTCACGCTCCGTGTTATCCCAGAACTTCTCGGGGGTAATTTCGTCTCTCCAAGCCCGCTAAACTTCGCAAGGTAGCCGAGAATCGGGAAAAGGATTAGGGGTAATAAAGTAATTGTACGACTTCTCCCAATCCTCATCCAACTCAACCGCTTCGATCCCGTCCTATGGAAGGCTCCGTACGTCTTCTCCTGCTACCTCTCTCCCTCTCGCTCTATAAGTCTCTCTTTCCCCCTTCCCTCCGTCTCATCCTTCATCGATTTTTCTTCTTTTCTCTTGTCGTGCACAGATCGTTGTGATAGTGGTAAGATTTGATCATAGGAACCTAGAGTTTAGGGTTTCTGTATTCCAGTTATAGATTTTTCCTTGATTTTTTGATGAAGGATAATTTGTGAGGATTAATATCGGTGAATCACTTTATCTGGTTCTTGGAGTGGAAGAAGTTTGAATGCATCCAATTTATGTTGTGTATAAATATTTGATTTTGAGGTGATCTGATTTTTTTTACTAAGGAAGCTTTAGATCTTTGTGAAATTTGAGAATTTGTTTGGTATCGGTGCGTGCTTGTTGGTTTTACGATCAAGATGTTAATTTTTATGACACAATATTAACAGTTTTGCAAGTATGGATGGTCTATTGCTGATATGAGTTTTTGTCTTGGATTACGATTTTAGGAAAGCTTGGAGTGGGAAAGTTTGCACTTTGCAACTTTATATATGAAGTAGTTTTACTGTCTTGGTATATTTTAAAACTTTTACATTATATGATGTTTTGTTCTAAATGATTTGATTTAGAATATGACTTTGCATTTTGCAATTTTATATATGAAGTAGTTTTACTATCTTGGTATATTTTAGAACTTTTACATTATATGATGTTTCGTTCTAAATGATTTGATTTAGAATAGGACATTAGATCAGCTTGCATTTTTATTTTCTTTTCTGAGCATGATCATGAATTCTTGCAGTAATAATGAAAAACAGTAGCTTCAAGGAGTTGTCTTCTTAGAGTCCCTCCCAAGATGATAAGATGAATTAATTTTTTTGAAGGAAAAAGAAAAAAAAGGATGAGAAGTTGAGGGAGAGAGTATCAAAACTAAAGTTTCAAATCCCATGTAATGGTGCTGTCCTGTTTTTCTCATGGGATGTGATGTGCTACCTTCCTGCCCCATCCTGATACTTGGGATAGAGATGTCTCAAGATGTTCCGATTGATCGGGATACTGGGATGATAGTGGGACGGTCTTGTCCCAACATATGGGATGGTATCCCATCTTGGTGTCGCAGGGACATGAATCCTTGATCAAAAACATAAGAAGATACACTTCTTGCATGATAAAAGTAATCCCTTTAAACCATATTAAGATTTTCATTTGGCAATGCTCCTCTGCATCACTCTGTATTTACAATCCTTCTTAACAGAATTTGACAAGACATGCATGCATGCAATAGATTCTGATGTATTGTGAAGAGCAATTTGATCACCAGGATTAATCTTCCAGGATCAATATGCAAATTGAAGGCAAACTAGATTATAAGAACTCTTTGTTTGGTGAAAGAAGTTCTCTCTGAGAATTATTGTTAATATGTTGAAAAGTCTAACATTTCATCCAATGTATTAGATGCATATGTAAGACACGACCCCTAATTAAACCTTGTACAAAATCATACTTGAAATTGGACTCGATAGTAAGGAATCCTGCTAAAATTATTCTACCACAAGTATAGAAAACTTGGTAAACTTGGATACTTGTTGAAGTCCTTGCTTGCAAATTCTTTGGCTCTTACAAAACTTTGGCATGGTCCAGCTAGTTATAGTACTTGCTACTTACACCTATGTTGCATTAGATTCCACGCTTACTTTAAATGGTTGAGTATTTGGTGGGCACATGGTGAACAACAATCAAAGAGCAAAGAATCAAATGCATGGTAGATAGTTTCTTCCAGCAAATCTTGCACCAGCCATTGGTTGAAATTTTTAGTTCTACATGTCACTTTGGAACTAGTTTTAGACTAAGTGGCTGGAAAAATTACAAATTATATTTGGTAGATGAACACAGCAAAAAAATCAATAATATAGTTAAACATAGTGATGTGGAATTTCAAAGAAAGTAATAAACATGTCTCCAAGGAATTGGTTTAGCATTATTTATGTTAATTATTTAACTTATGACATCGTTAAGTCCAAGCCATTATAAATGTACTATAGAGTATATATTAGCCAATACTAGCTAGCCAACAATATCATTATCAAACATTGTGGACAATTGGAAACTGCAAGTATCAATTTATAAATGATAATATCCAGATCATGTATTTGGCATTGTGCTTTTTGGTCAGAACCTATGATATAGTTAACTCAAGCATGTGTCGCATGGCAACATGGATATAGGTCTTTGATTGGTGAACTGCCAAAATGTAGACATGGATACCTAATGACATCATGCAAGGGTTCCCTAATGACATGGATGCATGCAGGACATGTATCTTAGGCATTGCAAAATGAATATACATTTTACCAAGATAGCAGTGGGATCTCAAGTGTGGAAGCCATGTGTTGTAGGTAAAATTGGACAGCGTTTGGTTGCACAAGGTGCATGTCCTCTTTAGCCTCTTGTTTTGATAAAGTTGGCTTTCTTGAGTCAACTTCTGTGGTCGAATATCTCACCTTCATGATTGTAAATCATCTTAAATCAATATGTGGTATTGAATATGTCACCTTCATGATTTTAAATCATCTTAAATCAATTTTAACTCAAAACTATAGTTTGAAATTTGAATCCTTTGTTGAGCCATTGGGTGTTGAACCTTCTGCTCTCAGTTCATTGATTACCTTTGAATGGTAGAAAAATTTTAGTGTTTATTGCTCAACGGTAGGAACTTTGTACCTAAGGTAATGAAACACTTTGAAGACTATAGAATCTCTAAGCTGCACCCACTTCCTAAGCACTTGAAGATTTTTTTTTTAATTTTTATTTTTTATAGAATGATTGTTTCTGGAACTCGCACATGTACCCATCTCCAGAATTGATATTGTGACTTGCTTTTAATTTTTTTTCATCCAGGCTATGTAGGTTGTTAGGTGTTGGATATGAGTTTTGGTTGTCGTTGGGCTGTGCCCACTCCATTTTGTACAAGATACATAGGGTGACTGCTTGTGCAAAAGGCAACTATGGCCCACATGAGACAAATGCGTCAGTTCAGCCTAGGACCAACTGAGTTGTTCCATCATGAGGCAGTCTAGGCCTAGTTGGGCATTGCTGTAGGCAGTAGAGTTTTGGATAGTAGAGCTTTCGCTTGTAAAGTTTTTAATATAATGGTGTTTATTGTTGGGTAACTACAATTTTGAAGTGCTTTGGAACTTTAACATTTGTTTGGTAATCAAATTGAGGAAGTGCTTTTAGTATCAGGAAATGATGGTACATTATATAGTGTTTCACTTGTTTAACAATTTGTACTATTACAAACTGTTGAGTATTCTTAATTTATAAATTATATATTTTGATATCTAACCTAAATAATATAATAATTTTTTTTAAAATTTATTTAAAAATACAATAGTATTTCTATAGTGTTATTATAATATAATAATATGATAATAGTATTTAGCATATTATAAAAATATGATAGTACAATGTTAGTATATATAATTATTAAAATAATAAATATAATATTATTATAATATATAAAATATAATATTATTATAAATAATAAAATAAAATATATTATAATATAATATAATATATTTTAATAATAATAATATAATAATATTGTTTTGTATCGTTTTATCAAAAACTATTGCTATAATATTGTTAACTTTAATTATTTTTTAAAAAATTGTTGTCTGAACTTGAACTGTGTCTTTCATCTTTAAAAAAAATGCTTTCCAATGCATTTCAAATGGAGCTCCCCCCCCAAAACTCCAAATTGGAGCTTTTCCTTAGTAGACCTTTTTCAACTCTTGGCGGAGCAAGAAAGCAATTTCAAATTTGTTATCAAACACCTCAAAATCATCCAAAAGAGCTTCTAACCCTTCAAGAATTGCTTTTTTGGCCCTTCAAAAGCAATGCCAAAAGGAGCCTTAGAATGTTGCCCCCATCTTCCTTGTCATAAGATTCTATCTAAATAAAATAAATGTAATCAAATACCCTTCCCTTCTCACCAAGCATTATTTAGAAAACCATGCATAGCAATGCCAAAGATGTTTAGGAAACAAATAGGAATCGTAATTTTCCCTGTTCTGCAAGTCAAATAATGTAAACATTATTTTATATCTCATAGATTAGACTAGAAGTTGTATATAATGTTGCTGAATGTAATTTAGTGATTGTCTAAAATAATTTATGCTTTGGGGATCTTACTACAATGGTGCAATTATATGATCAAGACCTTCATCTATTTATTTTATATCTTCTGGAATATATGTGAGCCTATATATTAGATAATGTGTCAGGCCAATGAGGATAGATGACTATTTCACTGTATTAAAAGGCTACAAACACTTTTTTTCCTGTCTCAACTGCACTTCAGATATCTGTGCATCAATGGTGATGCTTATTTTTTTTTATGCTAGAGCTTGGATTAAGGAAAGCTTATAGGAAATGTCGTTATTCTCATCTAGTCTATCTTTCTCTGATTAAAATGAAAATAATTTCTTATTATTCTTTTTTTTTCCTGTCATCATTATTCTATAATCATTAGCTTTCCTTCCTTTTTTAATGTTATGGTTTCTTTTACTTATGTTTCTGTGTTATTCTGTAAAAGAGGAAGCGAGATGGGAATTCTGGAGGGACCAGTTATTTGCCGTCCTTCTGTTTATCATGGGAAGCAAGCAAGAATTTCTGCACCCGTGATCAACACTATATTAAAAAATACCAGACATCTTAGAAGTGGATTTTGGGGGTCTAAAACTAGATGCAGAAACATCATTAGAGTCGGTGCCCTATCCATTCAACCTTGTGAAAGGAAAGGTTTGCCCATTCGTTGTGGTTTCAGTTCATCTTCTGATGGTAATGGCAGCATGGCTGGAAACTTTAATGAAAATGATGAAGATTATGTGAACTCCAGTGTGATTGAAGCAGGTAATCTATTTGAACTATCATTTTTTTTTTTTTTGCTTCTTTTTTCGTACTACCATCTTAATATGCTTTATCAGTGTCAGATTTTTTATCTTTCTTTCTCTTTCTTTATGTTTATGAATGTTGCATGAGGACTTGTGGTTTCATTTCTAAATTTAGTTGAGTAAATTGAGGTTTCTATTCTAGTCATTTAGATATTTGGTGGCAGGAGTGTAAGTTGTCTTCTCTGGGATGAAATTCAGGACACTTTTTGAGTGTCACTTTTGGATGCTCCTGCTGTTAGAGAATAGAATTTGGCTTGCAGTATAAATTGTTCCCAAGTTGCTATCAGTGAATTGGATCATGCAAAAATTGTTGCAGAACCAACATTTTTAGTTGTAAGTTCACATTGAAATGGTTGATATTTTTATTTACTGTGATCATGATTGACAGTGATCAACATGCTCTATAATGGAACTGTCACAGTGGGACTGTTTTATTTATTTAAATTGAGACCAGAATTCTCTTCCTTGTCTTGATCTGTGTGAGAAAACCATGTGATAGACCATCTACTCTCAGCAGACCTTTGGTTGGTTCCATAGTGGTTCTGAGTTAATCTGCAGGGCCATTTCTTTGGCAGTTTTTTTCCCATATTTTGTGGAAGGTTAGGTTGAAACTTAAAACTACAGCTAGACATTGCAAATATTTCTCAGTTTGTCAGTTGTCTGAGTTTCAGACCAAGACTGTCTCCTAGCAGGTCTAGGATCACAAGGTTTACACAAGTAGTTATAGTCAATGTGTCATAGTATGTATAAAGGCTTGGATATGGTTATGGTTTAGAAATGTAATCCATTAAGTGCAACACCTTTTTTCTACTTCTAGCAATACTCAGTAAACAAGTTAAAAGCTGTTTCATGTAAGAGACTGATTGAGTTTTTCCACATTTATGGATTCATGGTCCTAGATGATCGGTATTTGTTCTTTCATACAGTTGAGGTGAGAAGTGGATTGGATGGATTCATGATAAAGATGCGTGGTGGTGCACATTTGAGATGTGTTCACAATAACCCTCAAGGGGGAAGCTTGCCCGACTATGCTCCACATCCTGCTATTGTACTAAAGATGGAAGATGGAAGCGATCTTCTGCTTCCTATCATTGTCTGTATGTGTTCTTTTTTTCTTTGGATTAAGATATTTTGTTGAGAGAAAGTCTTCCATTCCAAGAAATGATCTTCAACGCTCCCTCTTTTTTTTTTCCTTTACAGTGGAGATGCCAAGTGTTTTGTTAATGGCTGCTGTTCGGAATGTTCATATTGTAAGGCTCCTTTATTATCAATTGTGAACTATCATGTTAACTTTTTGATTTAGATAATCACTATCCTTTTATTGTTTTATAAAAGAAGAGTAACCAATATGTGTTTCTCAGGCTAGGCCAACTATGTATGATGTAGTGAAAGAGATGATTAAAAAGATGGGATATGTGGTAAGTTGAATAGATAATGCTTGTATGCAAGTATGCAATTCCCCCCTCCCCAAAATTCTTTTTTTTTTTGTTGCTCTTGTGCACATCCTCATGAGGTTGAATACCTTTGTTTGCGTTGGATTTTTGTAAGTTTACCTGTCAGCCATCCTAATGCTCATTCATCCTATTAGTGACACTTGGTACATGCTCATTTTACTTTGACTATAACATATATCGTACATGTCCACTGAGTGGTTCCAGTGATGTTGAGAGGTTGTTAACCATGGTACTACTGGCCCATACTTGTGTAAAAGGCTTACTGTACCATATTGGTACCAAACTGGTACATGATATGGGGCATATCGAGTATTGATATGCCGAGTTGATCCCATGCCGGGTGTACCGACATTGTATCGAGATGGTCTCGTATAGGGTTTGGTACTGAGATTGTGAACCTATTTGTTATAACTATTTGGTATTGAAATTTGATCAAGTTTTTGTTGTTTTAGAACCATTCTCAGACATCAAACAAGAATCTTCTGTTTCAGGTAGAACTTGTTCGAGTCACCAAAAGAGTGAACGAAGCATACTTTGCTCGGTTGTACCTTGCAAAGGCAAATCCTGACTTCTCAAATTGTTTTGTTAATGGTATCTCTACAATAGTGAATGTAAATCGTGAATCATGTATTGTGGGTTTATGCAGGTTGGGAATGAAAAAGAGAGGATTAGCTTTGATCTTCGACCTTCAGATGCCATTAATATGGCTGTGCGGTTCAAGGTATGCTCTGTTTTGCCAATTTGCACTAGCTGTCTGTATATTAAGTTCCCAATGCATCTCATCAACATGATTGTGTAAGAACCATGTTGACCACCAGTTATATGTCTGTGGCGAGGCTAAATATGACTTGACAATTGGTTTTAAAGAGGCTTTTTGTTTTGCAATGACCTATAGGACTGGCTTCAGTTTTAACTAAAGCAGCATGGAAGAAGTATAGGGGTGTCTCCTAGCTTTGGACATTTGATCTTTTGATCATTTCATGTAACAATATCGGTTTGTTTAATTTTACTTAATATTTTGCAGGAACTATGCGTGGCATGATGATTGTTTCTTCCAAACGCTTACATAAACAATTATGCTATTTTACAAGCTTAGCAAAAATATGATCTGAATGTATTTGGACATATTTTATTGTTTCCTTCATAATTACTATGAGTATCATATTATTTGCTGCTTTGTCATTGTAATTTGGCTTCTTTAATATTGTCTGTCATTTTTTTATCAACTTTTAGAATCAAATTTTTGATTGTTCTCAAAAGGTTCAGCAAGTTCTGATTTTCCAGTCATTATGAATGGGCTACTTAGGAACCCATTTCATTTTATAGATAAATGGTGTCTGAAGTTATGAACTTGAAGTTAAGGTTCTCTAACTATAATTAAGCTTTTCTCGTACGAGGTTGTAAAATGAACTTTTGTGCATTATCCTTGTTCTTGCTATTTTCTCAATAATTTGTTATAAGACTCAGCAAGTTTTGATTTTGGAATATTTTGCGATGAACTACCATTATTAGATGATTTGTAGTTGAATTATGAGCCCTGAGCTGTAGTCATCCTTGTGAAATAATACTATTTTATTTGACCATTTCAGTTTGCTGTGTAACAGTCACATCATCATTTAAGATGTGAAGTCAAACAGGGAATGTAAATTAATATCATTATGAGAGATGTCGAGGAATGAAGCTATAGAAGGGAACAATATGAGATAAAATAATTTTTGTGTGATTTTTATAATTTTATTTGCAGGTTAGATTTTCAAAATAAGTAAGAGCCAGTGGAAAGACTAGCAGTGCAAAGAATCATCGGATCGCTGGCAAACTTATCCAAACTAATGGAATAGCCAGGACCCGAGAGTTGAGAAACTCCTGGTTTAGGATAGTTTATCTTCATCAAAATTAGATGAAATTAGATAATAAAAGGGATGGTTTCTTACCGGTCAAAGATTAAATTTCAGTAGCAGAAGGGATCACTCACACTCTGATCGGAGCCTCCTCGGTTCTCTTGAATCTGATGGGGTGGTTCGGTTCCTTGAATCTGATGTGGCGGTTCGGTTTCCTTGAATCTGATGGGGTGGTCCAGGCAGCAAAGAAAGCCTCCTCAGGGGAGGTGAAGCACCTTGGGGATCCTGCAAGCGTCAGAGGTCAATCAAAACAGCAAAGAAAAAGGAACTAGGGTTTGGAAGGATTCGGGATTAGGGTTAGAAGACAGCTAGGGCTTCCAATCCTTGGGCATGGCTGATCTCAAAATTGAAGGCTAGAGACAAGATCACACTCCCTTCTTGGATTCACCATTGCAGCTTTGATTTTTTTTCATTGTTGGGAAAGGACCCTCTTGATCCTTAGATCTAAGGTTCTTAAAGATAGCTTAGCCTAGTTTGAGGGTTTCTATGCCCTTAGATCCTTTCTTTTATTTTTTTGAAAGGAAGCTTGCAAGCTTGCACAAGGGTGTCAGATTTTCTGCTCACCTAGTTCCTAGCTTAAAATTCTTCATCCCTTCTACCTAAATCCAGCTATATCTGGAGCTGATATGTTGTTGCTAGGTAAGTAGATTACATCTCCACACACCCATTTCATCAAATTCGTCCCCTATCAATTTTTATCTCCAGGGATGCAAGAGGGTGCTAGGGCAGCAAGGTTTCAATCCAGGAACACAAGGAGAGCACTCAAAGTAAGAACCAAAATTCAAACACAAGGCGATTAATCCAAATTTCAGCAAGGTTTATTCATAAGAAAAAGTTGATTACAAGAGGGGGAGGGGTGGGGTATTTATAGAGTTCCCATGCTCTCTTCTAGAGGGATTACAAGTCTTCTCATAGTTAGAATAGGTTTACATAATTTAAGTAGGAGAAAGACTATAAAATAAACCTAGAACTAGGAGTGTACAAGTTGAATGAAATAAAAACTCAAACACCTTCTTGTATTTAAACTCTTCTACCATGTTGGACTTGGTCAACTCATGGAGGATGCCTATCCTAGGTGTGTTGGGCTTTAAGGGGCAGCAAGGGGTCGTCCTCCTTTGGATTGGTGCATGGGCTTTGGGCCCTGGAAGCTAGGATGGCCTGATAGGGGAATATTCTTGGAATCTTGCTTCTTAATGGACCTGGGCTTTTTGTTTGGACTTGAATTTGAAGGCCTGGAGTGCCAGGATAACCTGGAAAACATGGGCTCTTGGCATATGGAATATTCCGGAAGCATCTGGAGGGAATCTGGCATTTGAAATGGTATTTGGAAAGAATCAGGGCACCTGGAGGGCATCTAGAGGGCATTTAGGGCTTTTGGGTGTCAATTGAGCTCCCATAAGCTGATGTATTGTCTCTGGCTCCTGAATGAGGCATGGTGGAACTCCAAAATAGGATAATCTCATCTTTTGTACAAAATTTGGACTCATACTGATGTACAAGGCTCAATATACTGGACTAGGTCGAGACAAATCAACTAGTCTCACCTTATTACAACTCAATCTTACTTTCTTACAAAATTGTGACACATAACTAAGTAAACCAAATAGGGCCTAGTAATTTGTGTCTGATCCTAGTGCCCCCTCCAATTTCTTCATTATTGAACTGCAAGAGCTATTTTTCTTCACAATGAACCAAACTTCAAGTTGTTGGAACCACTTTAATGAACTAGTTTTAGGAGTTGTCTTGTAGATGAAAGAGGCATTTGAAACGTCTGAAAATAAGAAGATATGGATGGTTGTTTTTGAGGAAAAGAGGACAGCTTGGAATCTTATCAAAGCCAGACATGGTGGTGGACCACTCCTGGGGTTTGACATTATAAATGCAGTTGTTATTCCTTTTTATTGTTTTGTTGCTCATATGGATTGGAGATCAATATTGTGTTTTTTAAACAATGAAAAGTTTCATCCTGTTTAGGGAAAGGATGACTTGCCCAGCTGACCGGGTTTTTAGAGGGGTTGCTTCGGCTTTGATTTCAGAAATCTTTACACATCATAAATTCTTTCGTCTCCTTTGTCTATTGCAATCTCTTTTGCTGACTTTCTCTTTGAATCAGATTGAGAACCATTGCTTAATCTGATTGTATTATATATTCTAAGCAGCAGATTTTTTTCAAACATAAACAAGCTTACGTTTCACGTAACATTTAAGTTTTCAATGCAGCTTGGGTTATAATTCAAGTCAAAGTTACATCTATCTGTTGCCTTGATGGGTCTTGACTCTTTTTTTCATCTAAATCCTTGTAGGCGCCTATACAAGTCAATAAACATCTTGCATACAATGACGGGATGCGAGTGGTTGAGCCGACTAAGCTGACAATGCAGGCTTCTAGGTCAGAAGGAATGCTATTCACAGAACTTGACAGGTAGAAGCCTTATGAATGTTCCATGCATTTTTGGCTTCTTGCACCTTCCTCATGGACTTGGGCTCATAATACTTTTTATTTAATTGGTGGCGCAAATTGGTAGTACTTTAATGTTACCCTGACTGTTCTACAGGCCTGATGGTCAGCCTTGCTTGGAAACAATGGAGTTTGGTTTGGTGCGTAACATGATGATTGCTGCTGTTGAGGAAAGATACACAGATGCTGGTGAGATATGATGCTGTTACCTGTTGGCCTTTGTAGTTATGTTCCTAGGACTGAATCTTTCTAAAATTTTAAAATTAGCATAAACAACGCCTCTCTTTCTTTTTCTTTTCTTTTCTTTTCTTTCCTTTTTTTTTCTTTCTTTTTTGTTGGTTGTGGGTTGGGGGGGGGGGGGTGTGTCGGGGTGGAAAGCCTGTGTGATGGAGGAAGTGGCAAGTATAGTGACTTAGCAAGTGATGTGGTAAAAACCTTATGGAATCTTTTTTTACATGAGACACACTATTCTATAATTCTAAGGTATGCATCCCCCATAAACTAAGAAACTGAAGCAAATTGAACTTTGGAAAAACTGAGTTTGGTCGATATTTGTGCTCTCTAATTTTGACAATATTTTGTTGTAATTTACATTGACTCCAAGTCTGTTGTTTTGCTTCAGCTCAATGGAGGGACAAGCTTTTTCAGCTGCGTTCCAAGAGAAGGAACTGGACATGACAGGTTTGTGACTCATTTTCTGCACTTCATTTATCATGTCGTACGGTTTCGTACCAGAAATATCTAACCTTACCCCAGCAAACTGCTTTCTTTGCTGCAGTGTCTTGAGATGCACATAAAGCCAGCGTTTGGAAGCAAGTTCAAGCCTGATGCCTTTGATGGTATATATAATGTATATAGGACCTAGCCACCAAGCCTGTGTATACATGTATAGTTTGCTCATGCCATGGTGGCATCGAAAATGGCATGTGGCAGTTTGCAAGTAATTGGACTATAGAACTAATTCTCATATGATAGACTTGTTCGTCTCCATGGTGTTTTTAGTTAGCTTTTGCTTCGTTTCCAGTGTTACCAGTTTGTGCTTCAAATGCTTGCAGTACAATGATTTTAGTCATGTTCTGGAGACCTGATTTATGCATCAACACCTGGGTAAAAATATTTTGGGTGGACTTGATTTAATGGTATTTCAAAATCTATGATATTTTCTATGCCTAGTTATTTTAGGCTTTATGGATCATAAGTTTGTCGTTTAGCTTTTTGTTTTGCAACTTGAAACTTTGAATTTTGTAGTGGGTTTTGAGTTCGCTCTTTGACCGTGTGTATCTTTATCGGCAGCCTTATCAATGTATGTTTATCTGTATACCTGGAGTGTGTGGGTTGGGTGGAATCTGCATTTAAAAACCCAATGCTTTCAAAGACCAGGAAATACCTGTGCTTTCGTGAAAGGAAATTTTCTTTTTTTTTAAAAAAGCACAAGGAATGATGTTCTCCACATGAAATGATGTTCAGGACTTGCATGCTAACGTCGCAAGGTAAACAGATGGGTTGGTTTTGGATAATATCCTCGAAATCTCTCCGCTCCAATTTGATCGAGAAAGGTTGCAAGTATCCATAACTTGAACAGGAAAAGAAAGTCGTGTTAGCCACATTATTCCATTTGGTACGGTGCGGCCAATGAAGTTCTTTTGTTTTATGACATTTTGCATTAAGTTTATTGGGTCAACATTCAAGGCACCACGATAGCATGTTATTATGCCTTTCTTCCATTAATACTTATCTGGCATTTTGATCGGCCTCGACCTCGACCTCGAAGCTCGACCACTGTGTTTGCTATTTCTAAAAGCTCGTGTGCAGTGTGCTACTAGCCGACCACCACTGCCGACCGCTGAACCCAAACAATTAAAAAAATTCTTTTTAATAAATAATTATAATAATAATAAATAAATAAATAATAAAAATCAGAATATTTGTTTGCAGATATTGATGGTTAAGGGGATTAATTTTCATGTAAGTTTCTTCGATCAATGATTGCTGTCTAGGTGGAGAGAGACTATGAAAATCTAAGTATTTTGAATCAAACATTATCTAATAGAATGATGGGCATGCAGGAGTAGCCATACCAGAATTTATCTTTCTTTTTTTTTTTGATAAAAAAAAAAAAAAAATTGCTGCCTTTGAATTGAGTTAGGACGGGGTAGGAAGTTAGCACCACGGAGTTAATGCCATAGGACAATATATATGTATTTTTTTCTAAGTACACGTTTTGTGTATTTTTGTGGATGGTACCGTCATGCTGTTTTGGTCTCTATAATAGGGTTTGCAAGGGGTGTATCTATTGACTTTGATAGCTACAGACTGCAGTATGATGTATATATATAAAAAAATTGTGAGCATTGGTGCTGAATTGAGATTCGAATAATCTAGTGGAATGAAATATAATCATGCTGTTTTGACCTAGGCACCCAAGCTAAAGCATGATTCTTATGTTTTATTTGAGATCTTAACAGGTATCCAGCGAGCATCTGATACTTTTAATGCATGCAAAGGGTGGAAGACGCTGAAATTCACCGGCTTGGAGTTATGTACCCTAGTAGATTCCTTGTTAATTCTAATGGCATAATATCATATGAGACGGGCACATGAGAAAATAAATATATGGCAGGCCTTTTATTTTGTCATGTTTTTCTTATTACCTATCTTAAAAAAAAAAAAAAAAAAAAAAAAAAAAATCTAAACGTCAGAGGCTTCTACTATTCATGAAATTATTAGTTCCATGATTCTAAAAATTCAAAAAAAAAAAAAAAAAAAAATCATGCATGGTACCTACTTTCTTTCTTGTTTCTAAGACATGCTTTTTATCAGTATATACTACATGACCAAGTATTATATATTCACGTAGTCATCTAGCAAGCTAATACACATATTTAGATAAATCAATGTACAATTTCTAAAATATGATGTTTACTAGTACGTGGTACACAACTAGATAATATATACATAGCAATTTAGTTGTCTAACAATCCAATATGTTGTCGCCGGGATCGCCGTGGCTCGTAGCTGCTGTCGGCATCGGAGCGCGCCTCCTCGTCCGCTCCCTTCACTGTCTGGCGGTCCTTCGCTCCTGAATCTGCAAGACAGGGGTTAGTGACCTGGGCCGGGGTTTCCGGCGGGGGCACTCCGATGGTCAAATCAGTGACGATCCAGGAGAACAGATCCTCCTGGTCGAGCCCCTCTTGATGGACTCCACACGAGGAGGAGTGTGTTGTGTATATGTGAGTAGCAGGAGTGTCGGGAGAAGTGTGGCCTGTCTAGGGGGAGTCCCTGTATGGCCCTTCCTCCCGACCTTCCTCTGGAATGCTGGTGGTGCCATGCCCCTCTTCCTGGTGGGGGTTGCACTCTCCTTTTTTTTTTTCTCTTTTTTTATTCTGGCTTGTCTTTTGCCTGTGTTTTTTTTCGGTGTTGTTGTGTTACCTCCAGGTTTGTTGCAAACTTGGTTACCGTTAGGCGTTCGCCTTGGGATCTCCGTCGGGCTGTCAGGCGCGTGCGACGGTGTCCCGAGAAGTCTTTCCTGATTCGTGATAAGGGGAGCTGTCATGCGCTCCAACACTCTTCTTGGTCGCCTCATTCTGGAAAACCTGGCAGCGCCTCAAACGGTGGGCCGCCGCTCGCGGGATTCGAATCCCCCGGTTGGCTTCCTCTCTTGGGTGATCCGGGTGGTTGGTGAGGAGCGTGGCATCTCGATCAGCGCGCTTCTTCCCTTTTTAGTGTAACTGGTGGCTGCAGGTGGTCAGTACGGCCTGGGAGGCGCTCCAGTGTAGTCCTCGGATGGCTCGCCGGTGTTCTGGCTGGCGAGGACCTCGTCCGAGCTGGGGTTGAGTTGGAACGGCAGGGCTCGCTCCGACCTAGACGCCCTGAACTTGCGGGGGCGTCTTGGTATAGGAGGGCAGAGTGCGGGCCCGATCCAGAGGGTGCGCGCTCGGAGAGGCTCCACTTTGGCGGGTGAGCGCTGAGCTCGACTCCGACCACAGGGCTCAAACCTCCGAGGGTCTCGCTCTAGAGGGCAGAGGGCGAACCCGGTCCAGAGGGTGCGCGCTCGGAGAGGCTCCACATTGGCGGGTGAGCGCTGAGCTCGACTCCGACCACAGGGCTCAACCTCTGAGAGTCTCGCTCTAGAGGGTAAGGGCGGACCCGGTCCAGAGGGCGCGCGCTCGGAGAGGCTCCGCGTTGGCGGTGAGCGCTGAGCTCGACTCCAGCCACAGGACTCAAACCTCCGAGGGTCTCGCTCTGGAGGGCAGAGGGTGGACCCAGTCCAGAGGGCGCGCACTCGGAGAGGCTCCATGTTGGCGGGTAAGCGCTGAGCTCGACTCCGGTCACAGGGCTCAAACCTCCGAGGGTCTCGCTCTGGAGGGCAGAAGGCGGACCCGGTCCAGAGGGCACGCGCTCGGAGAGGCTCCACGTTGGCGGGTGAGCGCTGAGCTCAACTCCGGCCACAGGGTCAACCTCCGAGGGTCTTGTTCTGGAGGGCAGACCCGGTCCAGAGGGCGCGCGCTTGTTGAGGCTCCATGTTGGCGGTGAGCGCTGAGCTCGACTCCGGCCACATGGCTCAAACCTTCGAGGTCTTGCTCTGGAGGGCAGAGGGTGGACCCGGTCCAGAGGGCGTGCGCTCGGAGAGGCTCCACGTTGGCGGGTGAGCGCTGAGCTCGACTCCGGCCACAGGGCTCAAACCTCCGAGGGTCTCGCTCTAGAGGGCAGAATGCGGCTCCGGCCTAGGCGTCCCGAGCTCACGGCCCGACCTGGTGGAGGACAGAGCTCGGCTCGCTATCTTGAGGGAGCTCATCTGAGCTCGGCAGCAGAGTCTGGGCTGGAGAATTGACGCGGTGTCCGACGCGATGTCTTCCTTTGACGTGGCACCTGTCGGTTCCCCACGTCATCGATCCTGCCACATCACAATATATACCTCTAAATAAATTGATATATAGCTTTTAAAATATCATGTTCACGGTATATATTATGTGGTCAGGTGATATACACTTATTTATTTTTAATATATACTGCAAGCTTTATTGATATACATTTAGCAATGATCTAATTCACATTTTTAGATGATTGATATATAGTTTTTCAACATACTTTTTACCGATATATTTATATGGCTCGATGATGCACACAATGCAAGTTAGGCATCTAACAAGCCAATATACATCTCTAGGTAATATGTTGTTCTTTAAATATAACTTTCATCAATACTAGTACATAGGTTTTTAGATTTGTTTAACATAAAATGTTATATACATATAATTTTTTATAAACTCTTGAGTGCAAATATCTTGAAAAAAGAGAGGAATTTGGTGGAGAAGAAATGGACTCGAGAAAAATGAAGTCTCAGAATGGAAGTGACTTGATGAGGAACAGGAGAGATAGTGAGGCTTGATAAAGAAGAAAGGGGTGAAGAAGATGGATGGCCTCTTTTGGTGCGTACATTTTTATTTTTTAAAGTTATGGCACGATGAACACCATTAATAGAAATTCTATTTTTGTTTAACTTTTGAGCTTTCTTTCTAAAATGGGTACTAAGAAAACGCAGTAAAATAGGAGTTTAATCCCACGTGATATTCTATAGTATCCGGCCTATGTGATTTTTGTTTGTTCTAAACGAGCATTGGGTCAGTGATCCATAGGGTTGCCATGTCGGACTAGACAAGTTTAGATCTAGGTCTAGTCCATGGTATGTCAATATTAAAATCCAAATCCATTAGTTGGGCATGTATTAGTATCGGTGTGGGTAGACTTTATATCCCACTAAGTATTGGATTTGATAATGCTATTATATTATAAGAAATACAATAATTTTATGAAGAATTTATTTTTTTTTTATCTGTATAGTTTTGTAAATATTTTTAATTATATATAAAGAAATAATTTGTAAAAGTATACATATAAATAATAATTTGGGGAAAATATATACATAAAAAAATATTTACAAGATTATTCAAAATTTCAAGGTACATATATACTTGTCATTTTAATATTTATAAAAATAAATATTTAAGTGTGTATATATAATTTTATATTTTTATGAATATATATGTAAAAAATATAATTTTTATAAAAAGGTTGGTAAATCTTAATAGAAATGGTAAACGTAAGGAAGTGCATGAACTTAAAATAAAATTTATAATGCAATATATAAAAATTTTAAAAATTAGTGAATAATCATATTTTGAATTTATTGAGAATTAGTTGCAAATTTAAGAAATTAACTTGGAAGTTTTTTTTTGTTAAAAAAAAAAAAGAGGAAGGATAAATTCCGGTGTAGCTATTCTTACTGGATCCCATCCTGCTGGACTATGTTCGATTCGGACTATAATTTTTTCGTATACTCGTTGATGAGTACATCAGCCTGATATCACCCCTCTCCTCGCGACCTTACCGCCCGTTCTTGGCGCGCCAATCTGTTGCCGCTCTCGTCGCCGCGCCCGTGGATCCTTCCTGACCGCCTGGCGAGGGAGCCTCCCCGGCTGCGGTGAACCTGCAAGAAGGGGTTAGAAGACCCTGGCCGGGGATCCCGACGAGGGAGCTCCGACGGTCAAGTCAGTAGACGACGAGAAGGAATAGACTCTCCAAGACGGACCCCCGAAAGGGTTCCAGACTTAGAGAATTTACTAGAAGAAAGGTGCACTGGGGACCAGAAATTCGGCCGGGCCTCCTTGCCGAGCTCACGCCGAGCGATCCCCTCTCGGATCTTGGATCTCACTCTCGGAGCGAGGCCTTTTGCCGCTGCTCCTTCCTTGTCCCCAGGCTTGTTCGCTTACCTTGTCGTCCCCAGATTCCTTCCTTTTATCTCTTCCCGTCGTTCGCCTGTCTTCTCCTCCTAGGAGGATCCCCTCCCCCGTCCCTTTCTCTTTCCCCTTTTCGGTGAGGAGGGCCAGGCGGCTTTCCGACCTCGTCCACCAAGCCCAACAGGGAAAAGGCAAAGACAGAAAAGGAGGGGCAGCGCTGGTAAGGTGGCCGGTCAGACCTCGGGCCCAGTGAGAGCGCTCTCTTTTCCAAGTGTGGGCGCCATCCATCTATGGGGCCTGCTTTGTCAGAATCGCGCCTCTCGACTGCGGGACCTGTCGGGCCGATGCAAATGGTGTTTCACGTGCCGCCGCCATCCGTACGGGGCACCGTCTGTGATGCGTACGGCCGGAGGGATGACCTCGGGGCCTGCGCCTCCTTCCCTGGGACCTTCTCCGTACGGGCGGCCTGGCTTTAGCCGAGGTGGGCCCGTCTCCGGGGGCCACCTGGCGAAGGAGCGAAGGATCCGCCGACCTCGGCCTAGGTGGACCCCTCCTGGGTGGACACCTGGCGAGGTGGCAGGGGATCGCCTGGCTTCGGCCGAGGTGGGCCCGTCTCCGGGGGCCACCTGGCGAAGGAGCGAAAGATCGGCCGACCTCGGCCTAGGTGGACCCCTCCTGGGTGGACACCTGGCGAGGTGGCAGGAGGTCGCCTGGCTTCGGCCGAGGTGGGCCCGTCTCCGGGGGCCACCTGGCGAAGGAGCGAAGGATCGGCCGACCTCGACCTAGGTGGACCCCTCCTGGTGGACACCTGGCGAGGTGGCAGGAGGTCGCCTGGCTTCTGGCCAAGGTGGGCCCGTCTCCGGGGGCCACCTGGCGAAGGAGCGAAGGATCGGCCGACCTCGGCCTAGGTGGACCCCTCCTGGGTGGACACCTGGCGAGGTGGCAGGAGGTCGCCTGGCTTCGGCCGAGGTGGGCCCGTCTCCGGGGCCACCTGGCGAAGGAGCGAAGGATCGGCCGACCTCGGCCTAGGTGGACCCCTCCTGGGTGGACACCTGGCGAGGTGGCAGGAGGTCGCCTGGCTTCGACCGAGGTGGGCCCGTCTCCGGGGGCCACCTGGCGAAGGAGCGAAGGATCGGCCGACCTCGGCCTAGGTGGACCCCTCCTGGGTGGACACCTGGCGAGGTGGCAGGAGGTCGCCTGGCTTCGGCCGAGGTGGGCCCGTCTCTAGGGGGCCACCTGGCGAAGGAGCGAATGATCGGCCGACCTCGGCCTAGGTGGACCCCTCCTGGGTGGACACCTGGCGAGGTGGCAGGAGGTCGCCTGGCTTCGGCCGAGGTGGGCCCGTCTCCGGGGGCCACCTGGCGAAGGAGCGAAGAATCGAGCGACCTCGGCCTAGGCGGACCCCTCCTGGGTGGCGCCAGGCGAGGTGGTAGAGGAGCCCCGAACCGAGCTCGACTTCGGCGAGAGCAGTTTGTCTTAGGAAGTCGTCTGGCGGAGTAGTCTTGCCGAGCTCGGCCTTGGCGATGTGGCGTTGACTCGACCGGAGAAACCTCCACGTGGCTCGATCATATTCGGCGGTATCTGAGCCTGGCCACGTCACCGTTACGGCCGTAACAGTTGCCCCCCAGCCCGCCGTTCCGTTGGGGCGTCGTAGAACGGAACGTCGGGATTAAATGCAGATATGACGTGGGAGGCGAAGATCTTGCATCATAATTGCCACGATCCTCGTCGCCGCGGCTCAATGCGCTTGAAACCCTATAGGAAGCCGCCACGCGTCGCCCACTTGCCCGCAATAAATGCGTCGCTTCGAGGCAGAGGCCGTTACTCTGCTAACGAGGCGTCGGTGTCGGGCGTGCGTCCACGTGACGATCGCTCAGTGGCTCGAGGCGGAATGATGGGTACGACCACTGTCGACTGAGTTTGAAAGGGAGGGGACTTTCCAGAACGAGGCCTTTCCCCTTGCTCCGTGGGCGGTTTGCTGCAGACTAACTTCTGTTGCCCCGCGCTCGCTTGGCGTATTTTCGGTGAGTGCCTCCATCCTTCTCCAGTTCCCCTCTCTCTTTTCTTCTCTGAATCTTTGTCCTCCTCTTTGTCATGGCGCGCCGTCGCCATGTCTCTTCCAATCCGGACGAGGCCGGTCCATCCCGGCCGAGGACTCCATCTTCTTCCTCCTCAGAGGAGGAAACGATCCCGGAGGAGATCCACCGGCGTCTGCAACCCGGGGTGTCACCATTGGCATCCCCAGGGGGGTCCGGTCTCATCCGGTTGCTCCCGCTGTCCCCCTTCGTTCTCTTCCTGCTCTGCCTCTCCTTCCAGCCGGTCCCTCCGGTCATGCTTCCACCATGACCGAAGGCGATCTTTCTCTGCTCCGGGAGGCCTATGGTATCCCGGGGTCAATTCGTCTATCTGTTCCGCGGTCCGGGGAGCGCGTCACCATGAGTGGCCCCGGCCGCATAGCCTTCTACGAAGACTTCCTCCTTGGGGTCTTCGATTTCCTCTGCACCCCTTCTTCCTCTCTTTTCTCAGCCATTTCCGGCTTGTTCCGGCCCAGTTGGCTCCCAATGCCATCCGGGTCATCTTCTCCTTTATAGTCTTCTGTCACTTTCACGGGTTCGTTGCCCGTTTCTCCCTCTTCAGGGCCATGTTTACCCTGAAGAAGTGCTCCACCGATGATGGCTGGTGGTATATTTCGCCCAGGCCCAGGTGTCTCTGGTTCGACCTCCCTTCCTCGGTCAAGGGCTGGAAGAGCCAGCTTTTCTTCGCCTCGGTCGAAGATGACGACTGGGCCTGGAGTGAACCGGACCGGTCTCCGAACCGGAACTCCCGGGTTGAGTCGGCGGACCAGGAGGCCTACTCCCAACTCCTGAGTGACGTGGTCCCGGCGCTCGAGGTTCTGCTTTCGGAGCAGAATCTTTTTGAGGCCGGGATCAGTCCCGTCCGTGAGACGGGTGAGATTCGGCCCTCCTTTGACTTCTTCACTCTTTTTCTTCATGACCGAGTCGGCTAACCTTCTGTTCTTTTGCATTGCAGGAATGAAGTTCTCACTGGAGAGCCTTCTGGAGGGCGCGGCCCAGAGAGACGTCCCGGAGGTAGACGAGCCCGCGGCCAAGAGGGCCCGTACTGAGGCGGGCCGGGAGATCGCGCCGCGACCGCACCCAGCCCAGTGGCCACCGCTCCCCCACCCAGGTTGCCTCAGGGCGGGCCGTTGATGCCTTGGCTGCCAGACCTGGTGGCGCTGCCGTCGAGGGGGCTCCACCGCCCGAGGCTCCGTCCAGCGCCGGTCCCATCGTCGCCGCTGCTCCGACGGCGCAGCCCGTGGCCTCTGCCGGCCCGTCGATCGCGACCCCAGCTGAAGGGGCAGCCGCCGCAGGAGCCGACCTGACAGCTCCGCCACCGGTGATCACCCACCGTGTTCAGTCATCCGCGACAAGGGACTCGCGGAGAAGGTCATGGAGTACGCCTCCACAGCCCGGGACCGCCGAGCTCGGGGCGGCCGGGACTATGCGGACGCCTTGCTCGGGATTCTCCCGCAGCTCTTCACGGTAAACCCGAGCTCCTTCTTCTCTGTCTTTCATGATTTTAGTGGCCTTTTCTCCTAACCTGGTTGCTCTGCTTGTGCAGATTGGAAATGACGTTCTCCTACTGAGGAACTTCCTCGTAGGGAACGCGAAGAGGGATGCCGAGAAGGAGAAGAAGCTCGGCAAGCTCGCAGCCGACGTCAAGGACCTCATGAAAAAGGGGGTCGAGCTGCGAGCCAGCAACCAAGCCCTCCAAACTGACTTGGCGCGCTCCGAGGGGCGGAACAAGGAGCTGGAGGCATCTTTGTCGGAGGAGAGGCTCTCCTACCAGCGCCGCACGGAGGAGGATGCGACGGAGAAGGCTCGCCTTCAGGCCCACTCCCAGTGGCTGGAGCGCCAGCTGGAGGAGGCTTGGCGAGATGCGAGCGCGGCGAAGGACCGGAGTGCGTACATCAACGGACTCCTGGAGGCCGCGAAGCGGGAGGCACAGGAGGCCATCCCGAAGTTCCGGGCTTCCGACGAGTACACGTCGGAGGTCCGGGAGGCCGCCGTGGACTCCTTCCTGAAGGGGTTTCGGATGTGCCGGAGAAAGTAGGGGCCTTCTTCCCCGAGCTCGACCTCAGCGGGGTGGTGCTCGGAGGCAGGAGGCAAGGAGCCGAGAGCAAAGCCTCCGGCGCGGCCGACGCCATTCCTGCAGCCCCGTCGACCAGCGAAGCCGTGGCTCCGGGGCAGCCTCAAGAGCCGGCCGCCGCAGAAGGCGAGGATGCAGTGCCTGCGCCCCCAGCGGAGGGCTCCGATCCCGCACCAAACTGAGCCATCGTCTTCTCGCCTGCCTCGTTGTCGTTGTTGTTTTTTCTTCTCTCTTTTTTTTTGGGGACTCCCGGCCTGTCGGGATTCCCGGCTTGTACTGTTGCTTAAATTAATGAAGACTCTGTTTGACCAAGCCTCGAGTTCGTCTTCTTCTCCATTCCCCCATCTCCCTTCTCTTTTCTTTTTTCTGAGATGTTGATGTGGAATGCTGAAACGATCGTAGGCCTGGTCCCTTCCATTGCTCGAATCGAAGGTTGGGACATCTCGGACCGTGCAGCGTCAGAGTAGGCCTTGAGCGGGTCCGTCTTTGGGATTGCCTTCACACTCGCGTGGGCGACATGGTTTCTGCACCGCCTTCCAGGCCGAAGCCCGGGACCTCCGGACTGAACCCCGGGGCCGCAGGCTTTCGCAAGCCTTGCGCGGCTTGCCGAGCTGTTCTCCGGGCTTGCATGGGCGAACTGGGTTCTGCGCCACCTTCCAGGCCGAAGCCCAGGATCTCCGGACTGAAACCCGATGCCGCAGGCTTTCTCAAGCCTTGTGCGGCTTGCCGAGCTGTTCTCTCCGGCTTGCGTGGGCGAACTGGGTTCTGCGCCACCTTCCAGGCCGAAGCCCAGGATCTCCGGACTGAAACCGATGCCGCAGGCTTTCTTAAGCCTTGCGCGGCTTGCCGAGCTGTTCT